>JAZKJV010000589.1:656189-1304568 GCA_037367405.1 Ottelia alismoides
TTCAGTCGATGGGTTGAGGCCATCCCCGCCCGAGCCGCAGATGCGAGAACCGTTTGCAAATTTTGAGGAAAAATATCATTTCACGGTTCGGGGGTACCTAGAGTTTTGATTTCTTGACGGGGGGTCTCATTTCATCAATGACAAAGTTAGGGCCCTTACTGACGAGTTCGGTATTGACCATCGGGTTGCCACTCCTTATCACCCTCAGACTAATGGTCTCGCCGAAGTATCTAACAGGGAGATAAAGACTATCTTGCAGAAAGTTGTCCGCCCAGACCGAAAGGACTGGTCACAGCTTTTGGACTCGGTCTTGTGGGCTTTTCGGACTTCTTTCAAAAATCCATTGGGGACATCTCCCTTTCGTCTCGTCTATGGCAAACCGTGCCATTTGCCAGTGGAAATCAAGCACAAATCTTTTTGGGCAGTTACTGAATTGCTTCTAGATCCCGAGAGTATAGGAGACCCAGAGAAGAGCAGAATTGGCAGCCCTGGAGGAATTGAGAGATACAGCCTTCTCCAACAGCCTACAGTACAAAGAGAAAGTGAAGACATGGCATGATTCGCATATCAGCATAAACAGTTTGAGCCAGATCAGAAAGTATGGTTGTTTGATTCCAGGCTGAAATTATTCCCAGGAAAATTGCAGAGCAAGTGGAAAGGCCCGTATGTGGTCAGCAAGGGTACATGACAATGGAAGCATCGACATATCCGAACCATCATCTTCTTCTACCTTCCGCGTCAATGGTCAACGCTTGAAACTATATCTTGATCATGCTCCGCCGACCATTGACGTTGCCCCCATTTTTCTGGTATAAGATGTGTCCTTTGACTCTTATCATCTACATCTCATACATGGTGATCAAATTCCATCTTCCGCTGTACAGATCCATCTGTTCATATCACTCTGTTTCCGTTGATTTATTGTCTTCTTTTCTTCTTTTCTTCTTTTCCGTTTCTATTTTCTTTATCTATCAAAAAGGTGCCGCCCTTGTAGACAGTTTTCCATACTTAGGACGTACTTTGTCCTAAGTATAGGGGGGTGTGCACCCCGAGTATTTCTATTCTTTTCGATCCTCTCCATTGTCTCCTCTTCTTGTCTATACTTAGGGATATCTTACCCTAAGCATAGGGGGAGACAATCTGAGTACGATCTGTGCATTCCCGCCCTTGACCTCCCTGCGTTGTGTACAGTCTGCTATACTTAGGATTATTTAATCCTAAGTATAGGGGGGACGGTCAACTTTCTCATTCGTTGATTCCTTCATTCATTTAGTTCTTTATTCTTTAGACTTGTCTATACTTAGTACGAGTTATGTCTTCTCTTTTCTCTCCGATCTATGAGGACATAGCTCAAGCTAAGTATAGGGGGGTCGTATATACTACGTATATACTTTAGCCTTAACTCGTACTTTCGTATTTTCCTAATAATATGGATAATAATTCTTTTAAAATTCATTAAAAAATCCTTAATAGAAAGATGTGATTATTCCTCACTTTCTTTTTGTATATACTGATTAATAAATCAGGTGAAAATGTTTTTTGCAAAATGTTTGAAAAATAGTTTGAAAATCTTTGTGAACATCTATTGAAAACTATTTTGAAAATATTTTGTTACATGTTTTCAACCTTTGTAAAAAAATGTGGTTTGTAAAACTTCTTTTCTTTGTGTGAAATAAAACGTTTGAAAAATGATTTTGCAAATGGTTTGAAAAATGGTTGCAAAAATATTTGAAAAACCTATATATACTGTTTTGAAAACCGATTGCAAAATGATTTTCAAATGAGTGTACATGTTTGTAAAAATGTTTGTAAAAATTATTTTGGACTATAGTCTTCAAAAATTGTTTGAAAACCTTGTGTCAAATAAAGTTTGAGGAATACTAACATCACACCAAAATCCACTAACTATATATAGATGTATAAAAGTGATCACTCACCCTTGTAAATTCTTAAAATCCACTTCTTGTATATGTAAGAAGCACTCCCGTGTACATATTCTCACCTAGTTTTTAGCCAAAATCTTTTTGTTTCAAAAATATCCCAAAAACATTTGCAAAATTAAAATCCAAAAACATCTGAGAAATCTTTTTGAAAAATACAAAAAAAAAATGCATCTGCATATGCATCATCATCTTTTCAAAAATCCATAAAAAGTTCAAAATCCTTGAAAATTGCATCACAAAAATATTTTCTGCATATCATTGCATAGCATGAGCATTTTTCGGATTGAGTTTGATAGTTGAACAAGTCTAAGGTAACATCCGGAGATTTGGAGCTTGATTGGACCTTAAAATCTACCTAATAACAGGAACTTTATAGGAACTGGGTTTGAGGTACTTCAGGTCTAGTTGACTTAATTCTTTGAGGATCACGGACTTGGTTCAATGGATTCTTGACTGCCTAAGTAGAGTATTTCGGAGCACACGCACGACTCTTGTTGATAATGACCTAACTTGGACACCTGCACCTTTCACATAGCTCTCCATGGATGAGGTGATGAGGAGGCAGTTTCCTTTGGCTTGGGGTAGCATATGAGGGTAGTACTTCTAGGCGGAACCTCTCTTCTTCTTATAGTGAAGGGAAGTGCACCTCAACTTGGTCTAGTAGTGATGAAGTCTAAAGACAGAAGCCGTGGGTTGCAATAAAGCTTCAAAAGAGGATAGTCTACTGGCTCAAGAGAAAATTTCTTGTATATGCTGCTCATGTAGATATGTTGTACAGATGCAATTGAAAAAAAAAATGCAAAAAGAAACTCCAAAAAAGTGGTGGGTCGGATTGAAAATTTAATAATCCCACCGGAGTATGTATATAGTTCAATAAAGCAAAGCTTATGGTATCCATGTTACATCTCATGAGCTAGCAGCGGGAGACTCAGCTACACTGGCTGAGCTTCCAAAAGTCTATACTTCTTCCCTCTTCTTGAGCCGGTTGCACTTGAACTTAGAAGGGAATACCCCGCTTCTCGAGGAAAGAGTTGCTAGACCGAGGGATTAGAGTTACCAGGTTGGGGGAGGTTGTTCTTTGTCACTTCTGAGGTGGGGAGCTACATATCACTTACACTGTACAAGTCAGATTCATAGTCGTAAGAGTTTGCGTATGAGTTGAGATATTTCTGACCTGGCTATTGAGGAGACTTGGACAGAGTTTTGGGATACTCAAGGACTGTTGGATTTCAAATTTAGTTCTCATTAAGGTTCCGACCGCACTAAAATTCCCAAGGGTCCGACTTAAGCTCCAAACTTTGATTTTGCGAAGACAAGTTTGATAAATCAAGTAAAATCCAAGTTCTTCTTTTTCTTTTCTTTCTTTTCTTTTTTGCACTTATTGCATAAGTGTTTGCTAGGGACTAGCAAAGGTAAAGTATAGGGGATGATGAATCCACATTTCATCATCTTTATTCTATCATTTTGGCACCTAAAACCCTAGCAAATGCCTGTAAATAGCCTTAAATCAAGCATCTTAGCATTAATGCATGTCATTCTCAACGTGTGTAAATTACTGTAATTAAGGCCAAAATTATAGAATAAATAAAGAAAAGAAAAAGAATAAAATATTGTGAATATTTTATGACCCAAAACCCCCGAGACCTAGCATCTTGATGAATAGGTCGACAAGGAATAAAGTAGGGGAGATAAGGTCAGATACACAGATAAAATACCTATACAATCTATTCATTCTTTATTCATTTGGGACCTATTTTTTGGTTCCACTTTTTGTACATCAAATAAAGAAACTTTGAACATAAAAGTTGTAGATAATTTAATAAAGAAAAATACAAAATTGATTTCACAGAAAAATAATGTACAGGCAAAAAGATATGATCTGAATAAGAATCCCAAAATCCCAACTTCCCAGACCCGTATCTCACCAATAAAAACTCCAAATGCAGCCTACTCACCTTTAATTGTATATAGAATAAAATAATCTATCTAATGGTGGTGGTTTCGCATTTGGCGGAGCTACGGTCTGAAAGTTGAGTTTTGGACCCGCAGTGTAACCTTGTACAGATTAAAATATTCAACTTATTCTTTATTCATTATTTATTCATTTTTTATAATTTTTTATTGTTGTAAATGTTACTTATAATATATATGTACATTAAAATCAGAATAAAAATGCAAAGAAATCACAAAATAAAAATACTTGTATAAAAAGTACATAGGTATACTACCTATACTTATACCTGTATAAAACACCTTTATATTTTATTAAATACACAAAACAAACCAGAAAAATACAATAAAAATATATTCATGTATATAAAAGTATGTTATAATTTTATAAAATACTAAATAAAAATAATAAAGAAACAAAATACATAAAATAAAATAAAATACTAGAATCCATAGGTATTATACCTATATAGGGTTAAAAAAGTAAACTTTGTAAAAAATATATTCATAAAATTAATTAAAAATCATGATAAAATACTACATAAAATTTTAAGCATTTTTTATTTAAATAACCAAAAATAAATTCGATTGTTTTCTATTTTTATCGAATTTATAAAACAATTTTCCAATCTTTTCCCTGGTTGGTCCACGTGGACCAACCAGGAACCTCCGACTGTTGACCCGCGGGTCAACAGCCCGTCCTTCATCTACTGTAGCTCTGGCGCGCCTGGGTTTTTGCCCACCTTGGTGGATTTTCCTAGGACGCGCCGCTCGTCCTTTGCCGCCGCTTCCTTCTTGGAAGTTGATCACTGGAGATCCATCTCCATCGCCGCTCCATCAGATCCATTCAGACCTTCTTCCTCCACCCGTGATCGCACCTCGAAAACACGCCCTCAACTCCCTTCAAATACAACCCATCATCTTCCTATCTCGGGTTGAACCGCATTTCATCCAGTTTCCTCCCTTCTTTGGAGTCACTCAGCAAGGTGGAGGTGACAGCTCCAAGTTGCACCTTCGGAGAGGCGGAGTTGAGCAAGCTGGGCGTGTTCCACCATCACCTCCGGCGGTCGTCCCCGTGAGGTAACCACCCTCTGGCCATTGGCCATCGAGGTTGCCATCCATCCCCATTTTCTTCCCCCTTTCACTCCTGTTAGTCTTAGGATTATGTTCCCATCGTTATCAGTCGAATCAATCATCTCCATCACCTAATCGATCACCTCGCCGGAGCGCAACTCCGGCGAGACCCTATTGCGCCTCCCCGTTCGTTTTGAGAGCCACCCGAGGTCGAGGCATTTTGCCCTCGACCTCCCTAACGTTTTGGTGCAGGTATTGAAGTACATCGAAGCTCCTGGAGCTATTTTGCCCTCTCGCCGGAGCACCTGGAGCCTCGCAGCTCCGCCACCTCCGTGCGAGAGCACCGGCCTTCGCTGGTGGATTTTGAAGCTTCCAGACATCAGCCCACACCTGCATGAGCATCTTCGGACATTTTGAAGCTCCAGCGTCGCAGTGATCGGCCGGTGGAGCTCGGAGAAGTTCGCCAGACCGGAGCTCCTCCGTGCTCCTCCCTCGACCTCTGCTACCGTTCGATCAGCCTCTGTTCTTCGTGGAGCACAGCCACCGTCCGATTGAAGGCCCCAGGCACCGTCAGATCAGGGGCTGAGATCTAATCTCAGCCCTCCGCTTCCGAAGGGGTATCGGCGCGCCTCGCATCGACACGTGGATAAGTGGGATGATCCCCACCGTGTGATCGCGCCTTGGCGTGGGTATTTTGCTACGAACCCCCGCCCATTTTTGTAATAGTTTAATAGTACTTAAACTTTCGTCTGTAGGTTAAAATATTTTGTAATATTTGCAAAACAACCCCTAGACTTTGTTTATTTGCGTTTGGGTCCCTCGCCACGTCACCTCACGTGACCTGTACACGTGAGGGGGTGGGCATTTTGCAAGGATACCCTCGGTTCTTTGTTTATTTCGGTTTAGTCCCAGAACTTTTGTATTAAGTGTTAAACATTTGGGATATTTGCATTTAAGACCCGCGGATTTTGTATTATTGCCTTTAGGTCCCTACCAGGCGCGTGTTTTGCACGTGTTCGGCTTGGGCATTTTGCGCTAAGGCCCCTCCGGGTTTTGTTATTTATATTTAGTCCAGTAAATGCAAGTTGTAGTGTAATATTTTGTGGAAAAAGTGCGTACAAGCCCCTGGATGTTTTAAATATTGCACTTATGCCCTTGCCAGCACTGTTTGATGATTGGAGTCTTGTTCTAATTAATTAAAATATCATTTCAACTCCTAAAATTCCACAAAATTAGACTTAAGCTCCTGTGCACCTATATTTTCACGCCACCTATTTAGTTTTTGATTTTATTTTAATTTTATATTTATTAAAAAATCAAAAACTCTCATTTTGTGCACTGTCTACCTTAGAAAATACCAAAAAAATATCAAAACACCTCTAAAAATTCCAAAAAAAATTACCTAGTGTCTATTTTATCCTATTTTAGTGTCAGTCCAAAAATCATTAAAAACTTCAAAAGAAAATCACTAAAAATTGAAAAACACTCAAAAACTTCAAAAAAATATAAAAAATAGTAGAAAAACCCAAAAAGTGCAAACTCTTCTTCTGTTTCTTCCTTATTTTGTTCTCTTTATTAGAAAAATAGTGTGAAATATTTTTGCTACTGGTTGGTATTTTTAACTTGCATTTTTGTCACAGCCAGCCTTTATTTCCACTGTTTGCCTTATTTCAGATTTTAAAAATCCCAAAAACACCTAGAAAAATCCTTAAAAATCACAAAAACAGTAAAAAATATTAAAAAGACCAAAAACATTTCATTTCCGGATTTTTGAGTATTTTTGTGCATTTTTATAAATATCTTAGCTTGCCTTGTATTATATCCCTTTATTTTCCAATATTGAAAAAGAAACAAAAAAAAAATAATATAAAATACAAAATATAAAAATTAAAAAAATCAAAAATCAAAATACAAAATTAAAAATCAAATAAAAAAAAATAAAAAGTAAAAACCCACAAAAATTCATTTGCTTGCTTAGTGGACACTTCACACACACATTCACTTGAGCATCATTCTTGAATTACACTGTTTGCTCCCTGTGTTCGAACTCTCTGCATACTTGCCCATATACATCATTTGTGCAGAGTTAAAAATAAATTTTAACTCACACCTGTTTTTCATTGCTTGATTTGCTTGTGGGTTAATTGTTGACTTCAGTCCGGATTTAGTGTGGTCAACACACCGACTGAGTTCACGCTTTGTGTGAACTTAAGACCACCTATTCCTGGGTCGAATCAAATGGCGCCGTTGCCGGGGAGCAACAGCTTGTAGTTCACTTCTTTGTTTGTTTGTGTGATTGTTTACCATAGCAGCATTTTTCATCTCTCATATTTTTGATATATCCTGTTGAGCTATCTGACCTTCTCTTGTCTTGTCTTCTTGCGAGGGACCGCGGAGCGAGGCGGACCGCCTAGGCGATTCGACGCAACCTTGGGACGTGGAGCCGGCTATTCTTAGCCTAGCCGGCAGGAGAGAGCAAGGAGAGAGAGAGATTAGAGTAGCTTTTCTTTATTTGTGAGAGAGTGATATTCATTTAATTTGTAATAATACAGGTACTTTGGACTTGGACACTTGAACATTCGGGCCTAATTTCCGGGTGTTTGTTCACCCGGGGGCTCACCGCGGTTTTCATCGTGTTTTGACCGCTTGCCATTTTCCGGTTTTGTGTTTATTTTTCATTTTCTTTTGTGGATTGAGCTCCTAGATCTAGGTCCTGCTTGACTCAAGTAGCATAGGTCCAAACACCTAATAATCTTTGCATGTTCCTATAGATACGTTTTGGACTTAGACTAATTAAACAGTTGATTATCCACTTTTGATCCACGCGCCGTGAGCGAGCCCCATCAAGCGCTACTCCTGCACTCGAGTGTGTCGAGAAGAGGAGGGGTGAGCCAAGACCGGACACTCGGATTGGGAGTTGATAATTAACTTGTGGTTCTTCACGCTAGCAGTTGCCTAATCTAGGACGATTTCCGTGTGCATATCGGCATGTAGTTTAGGTTTATAAATTTCTGCTTTGCATCCCGCATGGAGAGAGCTGGGATTCACTGTAAGTCTTCTTACTTTGCACGCATCATTTAGGCACAAAGGTGAGATCTCCATCTTTGTGTCGACTTGCACGGCTTTTCCGACTCTTTTCTCCCTCTGTTTTTGGACAAAGTAGGATAAAGAAAATACAAAAAATGTTAGGCGCTTGTTTGAATTCACTCAAAAGAAGCGATAACACCAAAAAAATTAAAAAAGGGACTGCTAAGAAAACTTGACCAAAATAAAAAAGGTAATTGGATTCATTGCTTGGGGTGAGTAATACCCTCACTTGTATTCAGGTTGCATGGGAAGGTCTCCTTCCAAGTGAGGTGAGCGCTTCGTAAGGATTAGAGCCAAAAACCCAGCTTGTGGCTGCCTTGTGTATCGCCTGGATTACCGAAGTATTGGCGCTTCTATCGTACGTAGTCGAGTAGGGCTTGGTCACCATTGGTGACTCACTATTGTGTGAGCATCGACCTAGTCCGAAGTATCGAGCATAGGCCACGCCTTCACGGGGGTGTCTGTCTCACCGGCTGCGTCCGAGTAGGTTCTTGCACGCTCACGGGTGATTCCGTTGCGAGCGAGATCCGAAGTATCGGTTTCGCCTATTGGCTTCCTCTCTTATTCTTTGGCTGAGTAGGGATCCAGGAAGGGTTACAAGGACCTCAACTGCACAAGCTACAGGTTACACAGGAGGAGGACAAGTACGGGATACTTTTCCGGCAGTACTCTCTCTCCTATAGGCGTAGCGTTCTAAGGACTCGTTAAAAGATAAATTCCTGAATCAAGCTAAAACTGAAAAGATAAAAGCCGAACCTTCACGGCTTCATGTGTTGAGTTGGTGAACTTACCCTTGCTTTGTGTTTAATTGCTAGATTTATCTAGGTAAAGATCAAAAACACTGCACAATTGTGCACAATTTTGTTGCATTTCATCTTCTTCTTCTCTTGCATTATCCCCACTCTTCCCAATAATCAAGATGATGGGACGGAGATCTCTTAGGCCGACTTTGTCGGCACCGCTATCCCGCACTCCTCCCTATTCATCTAGGAATACCTCGGAGAGTCCGCTCTCCGAGCCTGAGTTTACATCCACCCTGTTCCCCCTCGACCACCCTTCCCATTCTCCTTCCCTCAGTCCAATCATTTCAGAGTTCAGTGCATCACAGAGTTCGGCCCATTCTACAGCACCTGAAATGGCCTCTTTTGCTTTTACAGAAGATCCAGTCATGTCGGACAGAGGAGAGCCTGCAAATGATCATGAGCACCCTCCATTCCTATTTGATCAGGCGGCCATCAATAATTCCTTGTTGGCATCCCTGGAGACTATGCAGAGACAGATCCGAGACCAGGGGACATTTATGGGTGATCTGATGCGTGAGATAGCGCAGATGAGAGAAGACCGTGCTGGTGGAGGAGGAGGAGGACCCGATGCAGGAGGAGACAATCCAGGCGGCGAGAGACCGCCACAGACCATCCTGAGGGAATTGCATAACCCTGCTTCATCCCTCACTCACCGATGGATTCGACTCCCACCTATCCATGGAGACTTCGAGCTTCGGCACAACACAATTCAGATGCTACCCAAGTTCCATGGGCTGCCGACCGAAGAGCCGCACCTCCATCTCCAAGAGTTCGAAATGATATGCAGCACCATCCATGATCGGTTGATAACCGAGGACACAATCAAGATGATTGCCTTTCCATTCTCTTTGGTTGATAGAGCCGCATATTGGCTCAAGCATCTTGGGCAATTCGTCGACACTTGGACAGATCTCCGGACCGCATTTCTGAAGAAATACTATCCTCTCGGCCGGACCAATGCAGCTAGAGCTATGATTAGCAATTTTGTTATGATCCCAAATGAACAATTTCATGAAGCTTGGGATCGATTCAGAGAGCTCATCGACCGGTGTCCCCACCATGATATCTCCAAGCCCAATCTCGTTCAGAGTTTCTTTTGCGGGCTGACACCGGAGCTGCAGGGGCTTGTCAACGCCTCTTGCGGTGGATCCTATTTTTCTAAGGGTGAAGATGATGTATGGGCTATCTACGAGGGCATGGCAGAAAATTCTACAGTGATGACCCAGGCTCGTGTCTACACCCAACAAAAGCCCCCGCAAGGAGCGGGATCATTTCATAGGATCGCTCGCATCGATGCCGGTCCCAATACATCGTCGGTAGCCGCAGCCCAAGCTGAATCAGCAGCAGCCGACATGGGGATCATCAGTGAGAAGCTGGACCGCATGGAGATCCTTGAAAAGAAGCAGAACCAAGGCATGGCCCAGATGGACCAGATCGCCAAGACAATGAGTGACCTAAAAACTCAAATTCTCTGTATTCAGGAGGCGCAGGCCCATTCACAACAGCCTCCCAGGTCACAGGTTGCTTCCAGCAGCAACAATCCCAACCAGGCTTCCACCTCATACCGCCAGGTGAACCATATCCAGGCAGAGCCGGTTCCATTGTTGCAGTACCATTCAGAGCAACCGCCATCTCAGGAGACTCAGATGGTGGTGTATCAGCCGGAGCAGCCACTGGCAGTTCTTACTCCACCTTCCTTTGAGCAGGAACCGTTGATGGAAGTCAACGGGATTTGGTATGACCGATACCCCCAGCCAGCGATTCGCAGGGATCACCCCGGATTCCGTTGGGGTAATGGTGGTTCCTCATCTCAACAGCATCCTCCTCCTCAAGGACAGCAGAGCAGCCAGCTACAGCAGCAACACCAGCAGCCCCAATTTGCCCAGCCCCAGCATTATCAGAGTGGTCCTCGTCCCAACTATCAGGGACAGCAGTGGAGGCAGCGTCAGCCGCCTCAGCATTTTCAGAACCAGCCTCCTCCCCAGTACCAGCAGCAGCAGCCTCATTTCCAGCAGGGACAATCATCCGGTTCTCATGTCCCATCTTTCGAGAACCCCGCTCTAGATAGTCTTGCCCGCTTGCTTTCCGAACAGCAAGCCTCTTTTAGGCAAGAAATGGATGAGTTCCGGCAGGAGATGCGGGATATTATCAAAGGCAAGGCCGCCATACCCGCTCAGATCGAACCCAATCCTAATAACCTAAAAAGAAAATCTGAGCAGGTAGAGTTCACCGAGTACACCTCTCCTAGTGATGATCTGAATGACATATCTTATTCCTATTATGATGCTGATTTTGTTACTACTAGGAGCGGTAGGATGCCAGCCGGCGGCGCCTCTTCTGAGCGACAGCCAGACGCAGAACCAGGAGCGCCAGAAGAGCAGAGGAGCGGTACTGAGGCCGCTAATGATGATGTTGAAGACGGTGGTGCTGATGCCACCAATGATGGAGCCCAGGATGACGGTGCCGATGCCGTCGTGATACCAGATGCAGACGGTGGTGCTGATGCCACCATTTTGGGAGAAGAACCAGAGTGCGGTGCTGATGCCGCAAAGACCGGTGCTAGTGGTGGTGCTGAGGCCACCACATCTACTTTTGTTGAGCCGACTTCTGTGACTTCACCACATTTTGTATCTAGAGATTGTGGGAAGAGAAACAAAAACAACAAAAATATGAATAAAGGAAAGGTTTCTGTTCAAATTGCGGATCCATATGTGTTGAATGATGATTGTTGTATGGATTCTCCATCTTCACAGGCACAGGGACCGTTTCCTAGTCCTCCATCTGAGGAGGCACCCACCATCCCCTTCCCTGAGGCACTCCGCCGAGCGAAGGGGAATAAAAAAGAAAATCCCAAAAAGAATCAGCAGGTAGAGTTCGGCAACGAGATGATTGACAGATTTCACATTCAGCTAACTCTACGAGAAGCGTTTGAGCATATCCCTTTCTTCAAAAAGAATCTGAAAGAGACAACCACTGTCAGAAGAAAGCGGAGGCACAGAGATCAAATCCATATGCTCACGCATACCACTTGCTGCACCATTCAGAACACATTGCCAGCCAAGCGACCAGACGCAGGAGCCCCATATGTCAGATGCAAGATTCAAGAGCAGCAGTTTGATCGTACTCTATTAGACAGCGGCTCTTCGATTAACCTCCTTCCGGCAGCCTTACTCAAGCAGTTCGAGTTTGGCCCTCTTCTTCGAAGCAGAACCGTCCTTCAGTTTGCTGATAGGTCGATTAAGAGGCCGAAGGGGTTATTGAAAGACGTGGTCGTTACCATTCAGGGCCTGAAATTCCCCGTGGACTTCGTTGTATTGGACATGGAGATCCCTGAGTCGGTAACTGATGCCCCCATCATTCTCGGACGTCCATTCTTGGCCACAGCCAAGGCGGTGACCGACCATGACAGTGGGAAGGTATGCTTTCGCGTAGAGGGCGAAACCATACAAATAGAGACGATCGAAGAGATCAGAGCCAGAGAAGCAGAATGCTCAGAGCAGTCCAGCGAAGCAGAGCAGATGACAGAGGAGCTAGACATTCACCAGGTTTGTGATTTCGAGATGACTGATGATGAATCCAACTGGAAAGATCCTGTAGCACCGACCCTCGCCTTGCCTACAGATTCACTGTATCTCAAGCTCATGGCAGTCGAGAGCCGGGAGAGCACATCCCTGGAGGAGGATACATCTGAAGCTGACAGTGTTTTGATGAGTGGTGCTGAGGAATTTCATTCTTGCTCATCTTCTTCTGATCCCTCGGATTCAGACATTGACTGGGATGACTTTGATGATTATTTGCCTTGTCTGATTCCTTCTGAGCCAGCAGCCATGACAGAGTGCGAGCCCGTGCAGTTTATTGATGATCCATCAGGCCGCCCTTCGTCAGCAATTCATGCAACGCGAGAGTTCTCCCACGCAGACCTGGTAGCATTTACACAGACTTATCAGAAGCCAGATCTGCCGCCTCCCAGCTGTCCTGAACTAAAACCTCTTCCGCAGTCAATGAAGTACAGATTCCTTGCTGGAGAGCCAGAAATGCACCCAGTCATCATCTCAGCAGATTTGACTGGAGAACAAGAATCTCGTCTGATGGAGGTTCTTGAAAGAAACCGCAAGGCAATCGGTTGGAATATAGCTGATCTCCAAGGGCTGAGCCCGAAGCTGTGCTCCCACCACATCTATCTCGAGGATGACGCTAAGCCGTCGCGTGAGTTCCAGCGACGGCTGAACCCGAATCTTCGAGACGTAGTCATGAAAGAAATTTCGAAGTGGTGGAGCGCCGATTTCATCTATCCCATCTCCGACTCCAAATGGGTAAGTCCTTTACATGTGGTACCCAAGAAGACGGGTATCACTACAGTTGTCAATGAGTCTGGAGAGGAGATCGCTACCAGAGTACCAACTTCTTGGAGGGTCTGTGTGGACTACAGACGATTGAATGAGGCCACCAAGAAGGATCACTTCCCGCTACCATTTATTGATCAGATTATCGAGCGGTTAGCTGGGAAGAGCCATTACTGTTTTCTTGATGGGTACTCTGGATACAATCAAGTGGCCATTGCGCCCGAAGACCAGGAGAAAACGACATTCACCTGTCCGTTTGGGACCTATGCTTTCAGACGGATGCCCTTTGGTCTATGTAACGCTCCGGCGACATTCCAAAGGTGCATGTTGTCCATCTTCTCGGACATGGTGGGTGACTGCTTAGAGGTCTTCATGGATGACTTCTCGGTCTATGGCGACGGGTTCGACGCTTGTCTTGACTGCCTAGACCGTGTGCTGAAGCGCTGCATAGAGGTCAATCTAGTCTTATCCTGGGAGAAGAGTCATTTCATGATGACTCAAGGGACGGTCCTGGGTCATATCGTCTCCAACAGGGGCATGGAGGTCGATCCGGCTAAGGTGGACATCATCAGAAAACTCAATCCGCCGTCCAATTTGCGTCAGTTACGGTCTTTTCTGGGGCATGTCGGTTTCTACCGACGGTTTATTCAGGACTTCAGTCGAATTGCCCGACCGTTAACTGACTTGCTAACCAAAGACACTGAGTTTATTGTCAATGATAAGTGTCTTCAATCATTTGAGACTCTCAAGAATATGGTTGTTTCAGCTCCCGTCCTTCAGCCACCCGATTGGTCTCTCCCATTCGAGATCATGACGGATGCTTCAGATTTTGCCGTTGGGGCTGTGCTTGGACAGAGGAGGGAGGGTTTACCATTTGCCATTCACTACGCCAGCCGGACCTTAGATGCCGCTCAAAGGAATTACACTGTGACTGAGAAAGAGATGCTGGCCGTAGTCTTCGCTCTTGATAAGTATCGATCTTACATTCTCGGATCTAGAGTGACCATTTACACCGATCATACCGCCATCAGGTACTTAATGGCTAAGAAGGATGCCAAAGCACGTCTGACCAGATGGATCCTTCTACTCCAGGAATTTGATATTGAAATTAAGGACAAGCCTGGAGTCAAGAATGTGGTGGCGGATCATCTCTCCAGATTGGAGAATCTTGAGGAATCTGAGCCCAGCGCACCTATCTCAGAGACATTTCCAGATGAGGCGATCTTAGCTGTCACCTCACTCCCATGGTATGCCGACTTTGTAAACTATCTTGTTGCCAAGACAGTCCCTCAGGGTTGGCCCAGGCAGAAACTTGAGACCTTCCTAGCTAAGGCCAAGTTTTACCATTGGGAGGATCCCGTCCTTTATCATGAAGGAGGGGATAGTATCTGGAGGAGGTGCATTCCTCAAGAAGAGCAGCATAGCGTCCTCACATACTGCCACAAGCTTGAGGCAGGAGGACATCATTCTGGAAAAAGGACAGCACAGAAGGTGCTTCAATCCGGCCTATGGTGGCCTACTCTCTTCAAGGATTCTGATGAGTTCGTGAAGAGATGTACTGACTGTCAGAAAATGGGAACCTGCGGACAGAGAGACATGATGCCCATGCAACCCATTCACTTCTGTGAGGTTTTTGATGCATGGGGGATTGATTTCATGGGCCCATTTCCTAAGAGTCAGGGATTCGAGCATATTTTGCTCGCTGTAGATTATGTCAGTCGATGGGTTGAGGCCATCCCCGCCCGAGCCGCAGATGCGAGAACCGTTTGCAAATTTTTGAGGAAAAATATCATTTCACGGTTCGGGGTACCTAGAGTTTTGATTTCTGACGGGGGGTCTCATTTCATCAATGACAAAGTTAGGGCCCTTACTGACGAGTTCGGTATTGACCATCGGGTTGCCACTCCTTATCACCCTCAGACTAATGGTCTCGCCGAAGTATCTAACAGGGAGATAAAGACTATCTTGCAGAAAGTTGTCCGCCCAGACCGAAAGGACTGGTCACAGCTTTTGGACTCGGTCTTGTGGGCTTATCGGACTTCTTTCAAAAATCCATTGGGGACATCTCCCTTTCGTCTCGTCTATGGCAAACCGTGCCATTTGCCAGTGGAAATCAAGCACAAATCTTTTTGGGCAGTTACTGAATTGCTTCTAGATCCCGAGAGTATAGGAGACCAGAGAAGAGCAGAATTGGCAGCCCTGGAGGAATTGAGAGATACAGCCTTCTCCAACAGCCTACAGTACAAAGAGAAAGTGAAGACATGGCATGATTCGCATATCAGCCATAAACAGTTTGAGCCAGATCAGAAAGTATGGTTGTTTGATTCCAGGCTGAAATTATTCCCAGGAAAATTGCAGAGCAAGTGGAAAGGCCCGTATGTGGTCAGCAAGGTACATGACAATGGAAGCATCGACATATCCGAACCATCATCTTCTTCTACCTTCCGCGTCAATGGTCAACGCTTGAAACTATATCTTGATCATGCTCCGCCGACCATTGACGTTGCCCCCATTTTTCTGGTATAAGATGTGTCCTTTGACTCTTATCATCTACATCTCATACATGGTGATCAAATTCCATCTTCCGCTGTACAGATCCATCTGTTCATATCACTCTGTTTCCGTTGATTTATTGTCTTCTTTTCTTCTTTTCTTCTTTTCCGTTTCTATTTTCTTTATCTATCAAAAAGGTGCCGCCCTTGTAGACAGTTTTCCATACTTAGGACGTACTTTGTCCTAAGTATAGGGGGGTGTGCACCCCGAGTATTTCTATTCTTTTCGATCCTCTCCATTGTCTCCTCTTCTTGTCTATACTTAGGGATATCTTACCCTAAGCATAGGGGGAGACAATCTGAGTACGATCTGTGCATTCCCGCCCTTGACCCTCCCTGCGTTGTGTACAGTCTGCTATACTTAGGATTATTTAATCCTAAGTATAGGGGGGGACGGTCAACTTCTCATTCGTTGATTCCTTCATTCATTTAGTTCTTTATTCTTTAGACTTGTCTATACTTAGTACGAGTTATGTCTTCTCTTTTCTCTCCGATCTATGAGGACATAGCTCAAGCTAAGTATAGGGGGGTCGTATATACTACGTATATACTTTAGCCTTAACTCGTACTTTCGTATTTTCCTAATAATATGGATAATAATTCTTTAAAATTCATTAAAAATCCTTAATAGAAAGATGTGATTATTCCTCACTTTCTTTTTGTATATACTGATTAATAAATCAGGTGAAAATGTTTTTTGCAAAATGTTTGAAAAATAGTTTGAAAATCTTTGTGAACATCTATTGAAAACTATTTTGAAAATATTTTGTTACATGTTTTCAACCTTTGTAAAAAAATGTGGTTTGTAAAACTTCTTTTCTTTGTGTGAAATAAAACGTTTGAAAAATGATTTGCAAATGGTTTGAAAAATGGTTGCAAAAATATTTGAAAAACCTATATATACTGTTTTGAAAACCGATTGCAAAATGATTTTCAAATGAGTGTACATGTTTGTAAAAATGTTTGTAAAAATTATTTTGGACTATAGTCTTCAAAAATTGTTTGAAAAACCTTGTGTCAAATAAGTTTGAGGAATACTAACATCACACCAAAATCCACTAACTATATATAGATGTATAAAAGTGATCACTCACCCTTGTAAATTCTTAAAATCCACTTCTTGTATATGTAAGAAGCACTCCCGTGTACATATTCTCACCTAGTTTTTAGCCAAAATCTTTTTGTTTCAAAAATTCCCAAAAACATTTGCAAAATTAAAATCCAAAAACATCTGAGAAATCTTTTTGAAAAATACAAAAAAAAAATGCATCTGCATATGCATGCATCATCTTTTCAAAAATCCATAAAAAGTTCAAAATCCTTGAAAATTGCATCACAAAAATATTTTCTGCATATCATTGCATAGCATGAGCATTTTTCGGATTGAGTTTGATAGTTGAACAAGTCTAAGTAACATCCGGAGATTGGAGCTTGATTGGACCTTAAAATCTACCTAATAACAGGAACTTTATAGGAACTGGGTTTGAGGTACTTCAGGTCTAGTTGACTTAATTCTTTGAGGATCACGGGACTTGGTTCAATGGATTCTTGACTGCCTAAGTAGAGTATTTCGGAGCACACGCACGACTCTTGTTGATAATGACCTAACTTGGACACCTGCACCTTTCACATAGCTCTCCATGGATGAGGTGATGAGGAGGCAGTTTCCTTTGGCTTGGGGTAGCATATGAGGGTAGTACTTCTAGGCGGAACCTCTCTTCTTCTTATAGTGAAGGAAGTGCACCTCAACTTGGTCTAGTAGTGATGAAGTCTAAAGACAGAAGCCGTGGGTTGCAATAAAGCTTCAAAAGAGGGATAGTCTACTGGCTCAAGAGGAAAATTTCTTGTATATGCTGCTCATGTAGATATGTTGTACAGATGCAATTGAAAAAAAAAAATGCAAAAAGAACTCCAAAAAAGTGGTGGGTCGGATTGAAAATTTAATAATCCCACCGGAGTATGTATATAGTTCAATAAAGCAAAAGCTTATGGTATCCATGTTACATCTCATGAAGCTAGCAGCGGGAGACTCAGCTACACTGGCTGAGCTTCCAAAAGTCTATACTTCTTCCCCCTCTTCTTGAGCCGGTTGCACTTGAACTTAGAAGGGAATACCCCGCTTCTCGAGGAAAGAGTTGCTAGACCGAGGGATTAGAGTTACCAGGTTGGGGGAGGTTGTTTCTTTGTCACTTCTGAGGTGGGGAGCTACATATCACTTACACTGTACAAGTCAGATTCATAGTCGTAAGAGTTTGCGTATGAGTTGAGATATTTCTGACCTGGCTATTGAGGAGACTTGGACAGAGTTTTGGGATACTCAAGGACTGTTGGATTTCAAATTTAGTTCTCATTAAGGTTCCGACCGCACTAAAATTCCCAAGGGTCCGACTTAAGCTCCAAACTTTGATTTTGCGAAGACAAGTTTGATAATCAAGTAAAATCCAAGTTCTTCTTTTTCTTTTCTTTCTTTTCTTTTTGCACTTATTGCATAAGTGTTTGCTAGGGACTAGCAAAGGTAAAGTATAGGGGGATGATGAATCCACATTTCATCATCTTTATTCTATCATTTTGGCACCTAAAACCCTAGCAAATGCCTGTAAATAGCCTTAAATCAAGCATCTTAGCATTCATGCATGTGCATCTCAACAGTGTGTAAATTACTGTAATTAAGGCCAAAATTATAGAATAAATAAAGAAAAGAAAAAGAATAAAATATTGTGAATATTTTATGACCCAAAACCCCCGAGACCTAGGCATCTTGATGAATAGGTCGACAAGGAATAAAGTAGGGGGAGATAAGGTCAGATACACAGATAAAATACCTATACAATCTATTCATTCTTTATTCATTTTGGGACCTATTTTTTGGTTCCACTTTTTGTACATCAAATAAAGAAACTTTGAACATAAAAGTTGTAGATAATTTAATAAAGAAAAATACAAAATTGATTTCACAGAAAAATAATGTACAGGCAAAAAGATATGATCTGAATAAGAATCCAAAATCCCAACTTCCCAGACCCGTATCTCACCAATAAAAACTCCAAATGCAGCCTACTCACCTTTAATTGTATATAGAATAAAATAATCTATCTAATGGTGGTGGTTTCGCATTTGGCGGAGCTACGGTCTGAAAGTTGAGTTTTGGACCCGCAGTGTACCTTGTACAGATTAAAATATTCAACTTATTCTTTATTCATTATTTATTCATTTTTTATAATTTTTTATTGTTGTAAATGTTACTTATAATATATATGTACATTAAAATCAGAATAAAAATGCAAAGAAATCACAAAATAAAAATACTTGTATAAAAAGTACATAGGTATACTACCTATACTTATACCTGTATAAAACACCTTTATATTTTATTAAATACACAAAACAAACCAGAAAAATACAATAAAAATATATTCATGTATATAAAAGTATGTTATAATTTTATAAAATACTAAATAAAAATAATAAAGAAACAAAATACATAAAATAAAATAAAATACTAGAATCCATAGGTATTATACCTATATAGGGTTAAAAAGTAAACTTGTAAAAATATATATCATAAAATTAATTAAAAATCATGATAAAATACTACATAAAATTTTAAGCATTTTTTATTTAATAACCAAAAATAAATTCGATTGTTTTCTATTTTTTATCGAATTTATAAAACAATTTTCCAATCTTTTCCCTGGTTGGTCCACGTGGACCAACCAGGAACCTCCGACTGTTGACCCGCGGGTCAACAGCCCGTCCTTCATCTACTGTAGCTCTGGCGCGCCTGGGTTTTTGCCCACCTTGGTGGATTTTCCTAGGACGCGCCGCTCGTCCTTTGCCGCCGCTTCCTTCTTGGAAGTTGATCACTGGAGATCCATCTCCATCGCCGCTCCATCAGATCCATTCAGACCTTCTTCCTCCACCCGTGATCGCACCTCGAAAACACGCCCTCAACTCCCTTCAAATACAACCCATCATCTTCCTATCTCGGGTTGAACCGCATTTCATCCAGTTTCCTCCCTTCTTTGGAGTCACTCAGCAAGGTGGAGGTGACAGCTCCAAGTTGCACCTTCGGAGAGGCGGAGTTGAGCAAGCTGGGCGTGTTCCACCATCACCTCCGGCGGTCGTCCCCGTGAGGTAACCACCCTCTGGCCATTGGCCATCGAGGTTGCCATCCATCCCATTTTCTTCCCCCTTTCACTCCTGTTAGTCTTAGGATTATGTTCCCATCGTTATCAGTCGAATCAATCATCTCCATCACCTAATCGATCACCTCGCCGGAGCGCAACTCCGGCGAGACCCTATTGCGCCTCCCCGTTCGTTTTGAGAGCCACCCGAGGTCGAGGCATTTTGCCCTCGACCTCCCTAACGTTTTGGTGCAGGTATTGAAGTACATCGAAGCTCCTGGAGCTATTTTGCCCTCTCGCCGGAGCACCTGGAGCCTCGCAGCTCCGCCACCTCCGTGCGAGAGCACCGGCCTTCGCTGGTGGATTTTGAAGCTTCCAGACATCAGCCCACACCTGCATGAGCATCTTCGGACATTTTGAAGCTCCAGCGTCGCAGTGATCGGCCGGTGGAGCTCGGAGAAGTTCGCCAGACCGGAGCTCCTCCGTGCTCCTCCCTCGACCTCTGCTACCGTTCGATCAGCCTCTGTTCTTCGTGGAGCACAGCCACCGTCCGATTGAAGGCCCCAGGCACCGTCAGATCAGGGGCTGAGATCTAATCTCAGCCCTCCGCTTCCGAAGGGGTATCGGCGCGCCTCGCATCGACACGTGGATAAGTGGGATGATCCCCACCGTGTGATCGCGCCTTGGCGTGGGTATTTTGCTACGAACCCCCGCCCATTTTTGTAATAGTTTAATAGTACTTAAACTTTCGTCTGTAGGTTAAAATATTTTGTAATATTTGCAAAACAACCCCTAGACTTTGTTTATTTGCGTTTGGGTCCCTCGCCACGTCACCTCACGTGACCTGTACACGTGAGGGGGTGGGCATTTTGCAAGGATACCCTCGGTTCTTTGTTTATTTCGGTTTAGTCCCAGAACTTTTGTATTAAGTGTTAAACATTTGGGATATTTGCATTTAAGACCCGCGGATTTTGTATTATTGCCTTTAGGTCCCTGCCAGGCGCGTGTTTTGCACGTGTTCGGCTTGGGCATTTTGCGCTAAGGCCCCTCCGGGTTTTGTTATTTATATTTAGTCCAGTAAATGCAAGTTGTAGTGTAATATTTTGTGGAAAAAGTGCGTACAAGCCCCTGGATGTTTTAAATATTGCACTTATGCCCTTGCCAGCACTGTTTGATGATTGGAGTCTTGTTCTAATTAATTAAAATATCATTTCAACTCCTAAAATTCCACAAAATTAGACTTAAGCTCCTGTGCACCTATATTTTCACGCCACCTATTTAGTTTTTGATTTTATTTTAATTTTATATTTATTAAAAAATCAAAAACTCTCATTTTGTGCACTGTCTACCTTAGAAAATACCAAAAAAATATCAAAACACCTCTAAAAATTCCAAAAAAAATTACCTAGTGTCTATTTTATCCTATTTTAGTGTCAGTCCAAAAATCATTAAAAACTTCAAAAGAAAATCACTAAAAATTGAAAAACACTCAAAAACTTCAAAAAAATATAAAAAATAGTAGAAAAACCCAAAAAGTGCAAACTCTTCTTCTGTTTCTTCCTTATTTTGTTCTCTTTATTAGAAAAATAGTGTGAAATATTTTTGCTACTGGTTGGTATTTTTAACTTGCATTTTTGTCACAGCCAGCCTTTATTTCCACTGTTTGCCTTATTTCAGATTTTAAAAATCCCAAAAACACCTAGAAAAATCCTTAAAAATCACAAAAACAGTAAAAAATATTAAAAAGACCAAAAACATTTCATTTCCGGATTTTTGAGTATTTTTGTGCATTTTTATAAATATCTTAGCTTGCCTTGTATTATATCCCTTTATTTTCCAATATTGAAAAAGAAACAAAAAAAATAATATAAAATACAAAATATAAAAATTAAAAAAATCAAAAATCAAAATACAAAATTAAAAATCAAATAAAAAAAATAAAAAGTAAAAACCCACAAAAATTCATTTGCTTGCTTAGTGGACACTTCACACACACATTCACTTGAGCATCATTCTTGAATTACACTGTTTGCTCCCTGTGTTCGAACTCTCTGCATACTTGCCCATATACATCATTTGTGCAGAGTTAAAAATAAATTTTAACTCACACCTGTTTTTCATTGCTTGATTTGCTTGTGGGTTAATTGTTGACTTCAGTCCGGATTTAGTGTGGTCAACACACCGACTGAGTTCACGCTTTGTGTGAACTTAAGACCACCTATTCCTGGGTCGAATCAGTAACCTATAGCTTGCGCTTTTTGATGTCCTTGTAACCCTTCCTGGATCCCTACTCAGCCAAAGAATAATAGAGGAAGCCAATAGGCGAAACCGATACTTCGGAACTCCCTCGCAACGGAATCACCCGTGAGCGTGCAAGAACCTACTCGGACGCGAGACGATGAGACAGACACCCCCGTGAAGGCGTGGCCTAGGCTCGATACTTCGGACAAGGTCGATGCTTTACACAATAGAGAGTCACCAATGTTGACCAAGCCCTACTCGTCCACGTACGATAGAAGCGCCAATACTTCGGAAATCCAGGCGATACACAAGGCAGCCACAAGCTGGATTTTGAGCTCTAATCCTTACGAAGCACTCAACTCACTTGGAAGGAGACCTTCCCATGCAACCTGAAAACAAGTGAGGGTGTGACTCTCCCCAATCAATGAATCCAATTACCAATTTTATTTTTGGTCAAGGTTTTCTTAGCAGTCCCTTTTTTAATTTTTTTGTGTTATCGCTTCTTTTAAGTAGATTCAAACAAGCGCCTAACGATTTTTGTATTTTCTTGATCCTACTTTGTCCAAAAATAGAGGGAGAATAGAGTCGGAAAAGCCGTGCAAGTCAACACAAAGATAGAAATCTCACCTTTGTGCCTAAATGATGGATGCAAAGTAAGAAGACTTACAGCGAATCCCAGCTCTCTCCATGCGGGATGCAAAGCAGAAATTTATAAACCTAATCTACATGCCGGTATGCAATGCGGAAATTGTCCTAAGATAGGCAACTGCTAGCGTTAAGAACCACAAGTTAGTCACCAATCCTCGATCCTAAGAGTCCGGTCTAGACCCCCCCTCCTCTTCTCGATACATCGAGTTCAGGAGTAGCACTTGATGGGGAGGGCTCGCGACGCGACGGATCTAAGAAGATGAGCTAACTGTTTAATTAAACTAAGTCCAAATTCGGTCTATAGGTGCATGCAAAGGTTATTAGTGTGTTTGGACCTAATTTAGTCGATCAAGCAGGCCTAGAACTAAGGGCTCAATCCACAAAAGAAAGTGAAAAGGAAATCAAAACCGGAAAATGACAACGGTGGAAAAACTCGTCAAAAATCGAGGTGAGCCCCCGGGTGAACAAACACCCGGAAATTAGGCCCGAAGTGTCTGAAAGTCCAAGTCCCTGTATTATTACAAATTATGAATCACTCTCTCACAAAATAAAATGCAAACTAAGCTAATCACTCTCTCACTCCTCCTGCTCTCTCCTGCCGGCTTGGCTAAAGAAAAGACGGCTCCGCCTCACGTGGTTGCTTCGGATCCCCTATGCGATCCGCCTCGCTCCGCGGTCCCTCGTAAGAAGACAAAAAGAGTGGTCAGAAAAGCTCAACAAAATATGTCAAAAATGCAAGAGAGATAACATGAAGCAATGGTAGACAAGCAACACAATCAAACAAAATAATGAACTACTCGTTGTTTCTCCTCGGCAACGGCGCCATTTGATAAACACGAGTTATCGAAGGTCTAAATAGTATGTCTCACACAAGGCGGAGACAACCGAGGTCGCTGCGTGACCAACAATAAACTGTATTTAATCAACAATTAACCCACACTATAGATATCAAGCAATGACAAGCAATGTGGAGTTAAAATTTATTTTTAACTCTGCAAAAAAGATATATAACAAGCAAGTATGCAGAGAGTTCGAACACAGGGAACAAACAAGGTAGATCAAGCAAATGTGTGTGAGTGAATGTGAATGTTGTCTACACTATGCAAGCAAATGATTTTTGTGGGTTTTTAATTTTAAATATTATATTTTTAATTTTTAATTTTGTATTTTGTTTTTTAATTTTCTGATTTTTATATTTTATATTTTCTATTTTTTTCAATATTAGAATATATAAACAAGGTAATAGAAGGGGTGATAAAATATTTATAAAAATATGCAAAATAGCCAAAATGTCAGAAATAAAATCTTTTTGGTATTTTTATAATTTTCTACTGTTTTTGTGATTTTTGGGTATTTTTCAAATTGTTTTTGGTATTTTTAAACACTGAAATAAAGCAAAATAGTGAATAAGCTACTGGCTGATGGTAAAATGGGAATTAAAAATATCAGATAGCCATAAAATTTTTCCAAACTATTTTTCAATTAAAAACAGGAGACTACAGAACTTGATTTTACAATTTTTTGAGTTTTCTATGATTTTATATATTTTTTTGAAGTTTTTGTGTGTTTTGCTTTTGAGATTTTTAGTGATTTTTGAACTGACACTAAAATAGGTTAAAATAGACAGTAGGGAATGTTTTTGGAATTTTTCGAGGTCTTTTAATATTTTTTTGACATTTTCTAAGCTAGAAAGTAGGCAAAAAGCATGTTTTTGATTTTTAAAAATATGAAAATGCAAGAAAATCAAAAACTAAAAATAGGGTATGGACGTACAAGTTAACAGGAGCTTAAGTTTAATTTTTGAAAATTTTTCGATTTAAAATGAGGCTTCAAATAGATAAGACAAGTCCATAAAAATATCACAGCCTGGCAAGGGTATAAGTGCAATTATCAGAACATCCAGGGGCATACATGTAATTTTCGCACAAAAAGTAACACTGAATGTTTAATTTCCAGGTCCAAATACAAATTATAAAACCCGCAGGGGTGTTACAGCAATTTTCCCACCAGGACGCGTGACTTGCACGCGACTGGCAGGGACCTACATGTAATATCAGAAACCTCTTGGTCTAACTTGCAATTTTTCCAAAAAAATTAACACTTAATATACAAGTCCTGGTACTAAAATGAAATATCCAAAGGGTCGAGGGCCTCGATACAAAATGCCCACATCTCACGTGAACAGGTCACGTGAGGTGACGTGGCGGAGGGCCTAAGTGTAAATATTTAAAGTCTGAAAGTCTTTTTGTAAATTTTACAAAATATTTAAACTACGAATTTAAAATTTCAGGACTAAAAGAAAATTACAGAATTAGCGAGGGTATACTTGCAAAAATCCCTCGTAGAGGCGATCGAACGATGGAGAGCCATTCACTTGACACGTGGCGCCTCGAGAGGCTCCGATGACGGTTCGCAAATGGAGGGCCAGGATTAGATCCCGGCCCAGGATCTGTCGGGTGGGGCGCGAAGGCGATCGAACGGGTGATGGTGGATCTGGGGGCTCGCTTGATCAGACGGCGGCGAGGGCTGGAGGAAGAACGCGGAAGAAGACCGGCGACGACGAACTTCCGCGACCTCCCCCGTCCTCCTTCGATGACGCGTAGACCTCAAAATGCCCCCAATCGCTTCCTGTAGGCGGTTTCCAGGTGTGGGGAGCTTCCAAGCGGTCGGAGGGGTGCTGGTTCTCGCCTACGACGGCGGCGGAGCTCGAAGCCTCCAGGTATCTCCGGCGTCTCCAAAATGGGCTCCTAGGTATGCTATTCAGCTCAAAACCTGCAGGGAAATGATGTGAAAGGACCAAGGGCAAACTGCCTTGGCCCCGCGGTGGTTGGCGAACGGTGGAGGTGACGTAGAGGTGGCGGCAGGAGGAGCGCTCCGGCGATGGATTTGAAGGTGTGAATCGAGCGATGAATCGAGGTGGTTTTTAAGGGGCTTTTGATCCTAGAACTAAGGCGAGAATAATGCAATTAAAATGAGAAGAAGGGATACACCTCAAGGGCCTGGGGAGCCCGAGGTCAGGGATACCTCGACGGTGGTCGATCGGAGGTGATTGGAACGCCCTAGGCTGCTACACCGCCTCCTTGGATGGTCGATCGTGGAGCTGTCACCTCCAGGATGCGTTTGGGATCAACAAGGGCGCGAGAGAGCCAGAGATTGGGGTTCAAAATCGAATGAAGTCAAGGGCTCGGTTTTGTAGTGTTGACGACAGAGCTCCTTGGACGAGGGCCAGCGGTCAGATCTTTGATCCATTTGCCGAGGATTCACCTAGGCGTGATTGTTGGGAGATCGAGGAGAAAAAGCCACAGAGGATTTATCATGAGAAGAGCAGCGAGGAGCCCTCGAAAAAATCAAGAAGTTGGGGTCAAACGTGGGTCTGACACGGGCTACAGGACCTAGGGCAGACAGTTGACCGAGGTCAACTGCGACTGCCCCCTGGTTGGTCCACGTGGACCAACCAGGAAAAAGGTCCTGAAAAAGGTTTATAAATTAAAAAAATCGAAAATGATTTTATTAAATTATGGTTATAAAATAAAAAATGTTTAGTATTTTATATATTATTTTATCATGATTTTTAATTATTTTTATGAGGTATATTTTTATAAGTTTCCTTTTATGCCCTTTATAGGTATAATACCTATATATTTTAGTCTTTTATTTGTATTCTGTGTATTTTAATTTTATTATTTTTGTTTCTTATTTTCTAAAATTATAAAATACTTTTATATGCACAAATATATTTTTGTTTTATTTTTCTGATATGGTTTGTATATTTAATAAAACATAAGTAAGTATTGTATATGTATGTATATAGGTATCATACCTGTGTATTTTATATACATGTATTTTTATTTTGAGTTTCTTTTGCATTTTTATTCTGATTTTGATGTACAGAATTATTATAAGTAATATTTACAAAATTATATAAAAATATAAAAATATAAAAATACAAAAATACTGAATAAAGAATAAATTGAATAGTTTAATCTGTACAAGTATACTACAAGGGTCCAAAACTCAACTTTCAAACCTAACTCCGAAAAATACGAAACCAACTCCATTAAATAGATTATTTTATGCTATACACAATTAAAGATGAGTTTGGTACATTTCGAGTTTTTATTTGCAAGATACAGATCTGGGAAGTTGGACTTTTGAAATCTTATTCAGACCATAACTTTTTATCCGTATAAGATTTTTCAGTGAAATTAATTTTGTATGTTTCTATATTTAATTATCTACAACTTTCATGTACAAAGTTTCTTTATTTGATGTATAAAATGTGGAACCAAAAATAGGCCCCAAAATGAATAAAAAATGAATTAATATGTATAGGTATTTTGACCTTATCTGCCCCTACTTTATTCCTTGTCGACCTATTCATCAAGATGCCTAGGTCTCGCGGTTTGGGTCATAAAATATTTACAATATTTTATTATTTTTCTTTTCTTTTATTTATTCTATAATTTTGGCTTTAATTACAGTGTTTTATACACGATTTACATACACATGCATGAATGCTAAGATGATGAAATTAAAGCTATTTTACAGGCATTTGCTAGGGTTTTTGATGCCAAAATGATAGAATAAAGATGATGAAATGTGGATTCATCACTATGCCATAAATACAATTCGCTAAAATTTAGGCTAACCATCGTAACTATTGGTCGACATGAACAAAACATCGTCGTAAATTCTATTAAGTATTTACATATTAATGATGGCTACATTTGCCGCCGTGTGTGTCTCTCTCTCTATATATATATGACTTTTATATGTGCCAGCCTCTCCAACCGCTGTAGATGGGGTGATTGTAAAAAAATCAGCAGCTACTTCCAGCTACTGATCTCCAATTTGGTCGCCAAACTCACTTGTAAAATGCAATATATGTGGGGCTAAAATACCCGTGCAACACTCAATATCTCTATGGCTCACAACACAATTTCAAATGTAAATTGCATAACCAAACTATCAAATTACGTCATATATGCATACATCGAAGATAAAATGTATGTTACATACAACATGTAGATAAATACGTTCTTATCTATTAGCTAGATTAATGCAACAAATACCATAAATCCTAAGCACAAGTAGAGGGTGGATCATCATTGTGGTCTCGACGTGAAAGGATTGGAGTCAAACTGCATGTGCTCCATCCAGACAACTCAGTAATCAACCTATACAACTCATGCATCGTCTATGCATTCTGCTGCATAGTCTGGTATTCTATTGCACGGTTTGTCACAATTGATCTTCCCTCTCATGTGACCTTTCAAGGTCATGCCACATCTCTACCATACTCTGATTCAGCTAGCCGAACTCTTACTGTGATGGATCACTGCCTCATCCATAGAAGCTCGACTTGGTGGCAGTTGCGCCGCCCAATAAGATCCGTCCAAAATGTTGCTATAATGGAGGGAAGACGTGGCAAAATGCCTCCTCACTTAAATGTCTAGGATCTAAGGAGCCTTGATCTGAAGTTGGTTGGCTGTTGATGAACTACATCATTTCTCCCTAAATTCATTAATAAGTTGACTATATAATATATATATATATATTTTTAGAGTTTTAAAACCACATAAATCAATTACTTACATGGCTTCTGTGTAACTCTCATGAATAAAGTATGTGTTGCCCTCCTTATTTGTGGTATGTCGAGTCATCTCAAAGAGCTTAACACGACCAAGCTCATCCTTGTTGTGGCCTATTAAATTAGGTATATATTGATTATATTCCTATCAATTCATCCTTATTATGTAAGTATGTTAGAATGAAATAACTTACATGATTGTGTTTCAGGTTGTCCAGACTAGATCCTTCCCAAGGTATGGGTTGGACCCGGTACTTTTTTTCTATTCAAGGTATTTTTTATTGAATAATTCTATAATTTAGGAGGACATACCAACATTATAAACATATGCATAATTTCAGAATGAAGAAATCTTACCATATAGTTCACATTTCATCTTGAACTCGTCACTTCCCCAATACTGTATGACCACCTCCCACTTGGTTGGATGCCAATCCAAAAGTGGATTGAATAACCGCTTCAGCCATCATCACGAAGCGATCGTAATATTTTTAGAATTTTCAAAGAAGTTTAATTAATTATCGTATCAATTGAATTATCAACCAAACCCTAACCCTAAACCCTAAAACCCTAAACCCTAACCCTAAACCCTAAACCAAAGAAGTATAATTATCGTAATAACCAAAGAATTTTCAAAGGAGTTTAATTAATTATCGTAATAACCGCTTCAGCCATCATCATCACGAAGCGATCGTATCAATTTAATTAAGTATCAATTTCATCAAAGAAGTATAATTAATTATCAACCTTCTTTCCCCTCGCTCTAGCATCACGGTGTCACTTTGCCACCCGATGCAAGATCCCTTCATCGAGCTTGGGATCATCGCCCCAGTAAAAAAAGTTCTGTATGTCATATAAGAAAAGTAGATAAATTGGACATTTAATGAAAAATTTTCTAATTAGAACAAACCTTCATATAAGAAATGATGGAAGCTCTCTGAGCTGCAGGGGCAGTCCTAAAGTCCGTAATACGTAGCGGTACATTTTCCCGCGCCGCGATGGACAATCGTTAGAAAATGGCTTCAGATACTCCCCTATATCCTGGTCTACCCTATTTAGTTGCACATTCACTCTCTCTCTCTTCAGGCTTCAATTTACTTAACTAGATGCATTTAGTAGGATCTGTCCTCTACGTTGCTGACATGTTTAAGGATCACTACTCAACACTAATAGAAGTTTCCACATGGAGCTTTTTAATTAAAATCCAAAGGTACCTTTACTTCTCTATTTTTTTTAATTTAACCATGGAATGAAACATGTTACAAAAGTCCCATGCCTGATTACCTGACGACGAAGCCCCATCTGCACTAGCTACTAGATGAATCTGTGGACTGATTGCAGACACATTAGTGTCCTCCTTATCTTAAGGGCTCTCCACAATCCCCTCAACTATCTTAGAATGTGATGGCTCATCTTGAGAGGGACAAAGAGATGACTGGCGGAGGGAGGAGGAGTTAGGGAGCGGAGAAAGGAGGTGGGGGGAGGGAGGTAGGTAGGAGGAGTTGAGAGAGGTGGAGGGAGGAGGTGAGCTGAGGGCATCATTTGGGCGGAGGAGGTGCGAGGGCGACGTTCGACGGAGATGGGGGAAGGGTGACAAAGAAAGGAGGAGATTAGAGAGAGGGGAGTTGCAGGTGGAAGGAGGGAAGGAAAAGAGGAAGGAGTCGCTAACTTATTTACGACCTTATTCATTGCGGCTAGATGGCCACTGCGTAAACTTCTTTACATTATTTGTGGCAGTTCGGATATGATGTCATAATTATGTGATACTTGAGGTGCCTAAAAGTGGCTGCCGCAAATGGACCAACGTAAATGCTCAGATATCCAGTAGTGAAGAAAAACAACCTAAAAAATGATCAAATAATCAACTTACTCAACTGACTAAATGGGTACCTTTTAGTCGGTTGGCTAACTAAAGATCGATCAACTCTAGTTGAGTTGACCATCCCCCAGTCAACTAACAACTTAGTCAATCGTTTCAGTGAGCTTGAATTTTGTACATAAATAATGCTTAAAATAACTTATATATTATGCAAACTTCTCTATTCATTTTTTTTAGAATTTCTACTAACTTTAATTGGTTTATTACTTTCTCTAAAATTTAATTTTCTCAAAAAAAATATAATAATGTTTACATTAAATATATACATGTAATCTTGAACCGGAAAAATTGTAATGTCCAAATTTCTGGCTGAAATACCATTCTGTATAAACTCCAAATTTATTAAACTCACTTTCAATATTCAAGTTAAAAAATAAATATCTAATAATAGTAGTTTCATTAAGATCAAAACTAATATGAAAAAAATTAAATTTTGAGGCCTATACCATATATATGCAATATTGTTTACCAAATTTTAACCCTATATATGTTAGCTATTGCTATTAACTTTTTTTTCTTGTGTTTTGTATATTTTATATTATGTAAATAAAAATAATCATCAAAATAAAGTTTTAATTAATTAGAATAAAATCAAGAAATCAATATACATGCTTTGGTACCTATGATATACAAATATGCACTTATTAAGAACTGAAAATATAATTCTAAAATTTTTACAAGATATATTTATCAATATTAAATTATTCCCAAAATATAAAACTAATATATATATATAATAAGGAGATAAAACTATGTAAACTATTTTATGCCTATGTTTTATTTTGGAACTCTGATTTCCATAATATTATGATATTATTAACAAATATTATATAGATTATTTGAGATAATTAAATATTTATTAGTAATTTTAATATTTAACACTATCTAGAATTTATAACATATATAATTAATATTATATAATTATACATATAATATGTATAAGTCACGTCGGATCAAGGTTTAAATGCCTATTGATCCTCCCATTCTAGGAATGTTGATCCCTCGGTCAACACTTCCTCCCTCTTCTCATTTTTCCACATTCTCTCTCGTAATCATCGTCTCTTTTTCTCTGCAACAAATCAGACCAGATCTATTATGCATATCCACCTTCGACCCAAAGACTCGTCTCCATAGGAGATTCATACTATCAACCAAGAGTTGGCCCCAGTGGTCCGCAAGCTCCTGACATGTTGACTTACTCGGTCAACTTCGCCTCCTTTCTTTCTTGCTCCCTTTTTTCCTTCTTCCTCTCATACTTCTGTACAAGTCACCCGATATCCGAAGATCTGATGACACATTAACCAATCAAAACCCATTACAATACCCTATTTTCACCTTAGCCAAACCTATAAAATCTCTAGTCATTGGATACTCACCATTAACGCAACCCGAGCTCTATCCTCGACTGATCATGTCATTTACAATGAACCATGCCATCATCTTTCTGTACCCAGCTCCTGTAGAACAAACTGAAAACCATTCAAATCCAATATCATCATTAAGACGTTCAAAACAAGCACCTATAATCCATGTGTGAATTTTGGATGAAATTTATGTCATTTTGAAGCTTATTTGATGCTCAGTCCATTGACATATGAAAGACATTTATGAGATATAAATTGAATCGACTATGCATTATGGATGGGCACCAGTGTTTAAGCCATTTAATTCATTATTAATTACTTTATTCTCTGAAAATTACAAAAAAAAATATTCATCGAAAAAATAATTGTCTATAAAAACTTTTGGTTCTGACAATATTGCCAATCATTGGTCTATATGCTCTGAATAATTCATTTTGAAAATTTCTTGATTAATTTTGTATTGGATCACATTGCCGCATTTTTGGAAATAAGAAATATCCTAGCACATTTAAATTGTTTATTTATGGCGATTAATTGAAAATTTTTGGTGATCATTTAATTGACTTCAAAATTCAAGTACTACAATTCAAGATCCTTCATGCTATTTTTTAAATTAATTCACCTCATTTCTAATTTTTTTTTAAAAAATACAATATGTTGAATTTATCACACATATCACCCTATATTTTTAGGTTTGACTAATACTGATTTTCTCCTCTTTATCAAAATTAAAAAGATAAAAAATATTTCATGTTGCATTTTTGCACCGCATGATAGAGGTCAATTTTCACATTGATTAGATACATTAAATTGATTCAAAATCAAATCTAAGAATATTGTCTGCCTCCATGAGTTCAACACTCCGGACATGCAATTGTACATCAATTTAGGAGTCTAAACATAAATTCATGTTTGAAAATCAATTTCATTAGTTGCAACGACCAAGCACACAACTCTTCCTTTTTAAAACCACTGTTTTCAGCATTTTCAGGTACCCGTAGAAGCATCAGTTCACTAGTGTGTTCTGATCACAAGTCGACGTTCATAAACGTCGTGTTTGATCTTTACACGTCGACATTAGTTGATATGATGTTTGTTTATGTCGGCGTGAATGCGTCGACACAGCCTCGCCGTCCTTGGAATACTCGACACTTACATGGAACGTCGTGATAGATGTTTATCTAGGACGATGTTTGAACGTCGACAGAAAACCTAAAATAGACGGCGTTAGTGAGTCGTTAAGATGGTTTACCGACGTTCATATGTTGACCTTGCACAACAATAAGCGACATTTGAACGTCGACATAGTTAATCAAGGGCGACATTTAAACGTTGGCATAACTCTCCATGGGCAACATTAGAACGTCAACCTAGCTCTCTACGAGGCTATATTTTAACATATTTGCTCTTCATGAGCAACATTTGAACGTCGAAATAGCTCTGCAAATGACTTTCGATATGCCATTAAAACATCCTTGAAAATAGATGTGTGTCGCAAATGTTTATTGATTTTAGATTTTACATTCTACATATATTCATTTTTTGTCCTTAAAAACCATACGCATCCTCATCATTGTTTATATTTAATGTCTCCAAAAACATTCAACAAAAACTAGCATACATGAACCAAGTCATAAAATCTTTGGCAAAAAAATCCATTCTCATCATAAGAGATATTCAAAATTAAGTTCTTACATATTAAAAAGATAAGCATTTTCTAATAAAAAAGAAACATGAAAGTTCAAAATCTATCTCAAGAAAGTTCCAAAATCTTCATTAATCTTCTTGAGTCTCTGTGTCTGGATCAACGCCACCTTGATGATTATTAAAATTTGTACGCATTTGAAAAACATCTGTTAAACAAAAAAGTCATAGATTACAAATGGATAAATAATGCATTATAAGAAATCAACTATGAAGTAAAATACCATAAAAAGGTGATTCAGAAGGCATTGATGGTGGTGAAGATGATAGAGGATAATTACGAAAATACGCTCGTATCTCTGCAACAACCTTCTTTTCAATTTCATATTCTAATTATGCACGAATCTCTGCTTGAGTTTTATTTTTCAATTCCCCGAAATCAGACTTTGACATGGTTGTAATCGTACGTCATCCTCTCCCTTTTGGTGCAAAACCATGCCCCAGACCATTAAGAGCATCTGAACGACCTTCATTTCGAAGAACAATATTTTCTATCTCAACATCAGTTGCCTCCCTTCAGCTAGTGCCTTAGCACGCATCTCAATCATTGTAGCCTATACAAAATTTAGTGTTTCTTGCATGATCTAAAATAGAGACTAATTAATTTAGACTTCTCTAATCCCTCTCCCAGGGCGTGATTTTACCAAATGTTTGAACTTACATAAGAATTTGATGCTTCTTCTGTTGTCCAATGCCCATGTTGATTTGTTAGAGGGTCTAATGGTTCCCCTCCTGTCTCATCAATGCAAAATTTTACCCTAGCAAATAAGAGTATTTCTCCACAAGGTTGTCCATTAAGCTCATCACGAGACTGCAATGCTCAACATTTATAAACATGTTCATAAAAAAATACTTAAGTATTTCAAATAAAATATGTAGCCCACTCACAATCTCAATGACTTTGAACCAGTATTAGACAAATGCTTCACAAGATTATTGCATGTTTCCTTATTCTTCTCACCTTTTTCCTACATTTTTGAAGAAATTAGACAATCACATACAATAAGGAATATACATATTATTGAAAAACTTACTTGATGTTCCACTTTTTGCCATATTTGAACCATCATATTCCAAGCCCTAATCAGAACTTGTGGTGGTCTACACGCATCCCCTAGCTTCTCCCATTCTTTTTTCACTTATGTATATGCTCCTTAAGCTGGTTTGAAATACGACGGTTGATAGCATCCTTGACTCTTGGATCAGAATCAACGCCTTTAATTTCAAGTAGTGTCTAAAAAATACAATCAGATGTAAATTCATTTCAACTTAAAAATCCAAAGTTAAGGATAGTTATGTACTCGTATTCGATCATGTGCAGGTCGAAGATTCGCATCAGTTAAAGACCTGAAGTCTGCTACAAGGGGTACATCCTCCCTTGCTACTATGCCACATACTGTTTGCAAAGCATTTGCTTGGTCCTCATTTAAAGGTCTACCTTCTAGGAGATCAATTTGAATATGCTTATTATGCCCCATAGCCACTGCTTGTTTTGCCAATGACACACCTCTCGTTTTTCCTCTGTGCCTTGCTGGAATATATTTTATAAGATTTTTCAAACAAGTACATTAATTTTATATGTGATAAAAAAGATGACTACCTGACTTTGTAGATGAAGATGGCTCTACCTAGGGGTAATGAGGCATACCTCCTGTTCTATACTTGCATACTTGAGTTGAACTTAGTTGTATGGACCGTACAATTTCTTTGTTATAACATTTTTCCACTTTCAAATAAAAAATTTAATATAAAAACATATTATAATCATTAAAAAGCTATTACAACACATAATCAGTGTCACATCACATCACATTTATCTCTCCCAACTATCCAAACAACTACTATTCACAGAAGAATACCTCAACCCAACCCAACCCAATTACCAAATAGTTCCAAGAATAGCTTCATCCATATTTCAACTACATACCTCCATCGTCATTTCTTACTCTTAGTTTCTTCTTATTTCATTTGAATTTATTGACAAAACAAAATATTTAGAGTGATGTTAGATTTTATTTAAAATTGAATATAATCTTAGTTGGAAAATTCCTTTGGAAATTCAAAAGGGATATAAAAACCTTTGTTACAAAATCATTAAAGAAATTACCTGTATATCATATTCATAGTAAAAATAAACTAGAAAGGTGTTACTCCAGTTAAAGTTTTTAAACTATGTCTATAAAAAATATTATCACCATGCATGTCCATTTCCTCAACATCCTCTTTGAATTGCCCAAGAATAATAATTATGACTTCATCATATGTTGGTTCAAACAACCTTCTTCATAGAACAACTGTTCACATGCAATACTTTCGCTACATTCCCTACCCATCCAAGAAGTATGGTTGCTATTTGATGAAATCTATCTTTTAGGGACAAAAACATTTAGGTATGAATACAAATACAAATAATATTGTATTATTGTCTATTTTAAAAAACGAATACTAATTCAGACACAAATATTGAACAATACGAAAAATATATTATCATATACCTAAAAATGGATACAAATAAACAACAGATACTAATCAGATATAAATAAACGTAAAATATTTTATAGATTAGCTCTATTATATAGGATGATTTACACATAAAATAAAGATATTTAATTTATTAGTTTCATAATATTTATATCAAACACAATGAAAGAAGCCATGTTATGTTAATTTAGAAGTCAAGAGATGTGAACATGCATTTAATGGAAGACAAATAAATTCGCAAGTCAAGATGTGAAGATGCATTAAATGGAAGATAAACTACTATTATGATTCTTACTTGTAAAATCTCTTCTCTAATATCTACTTTAGCCCTTTGAGATTTTGGATTGAGTCTCGCGCGTAGATTTAGATTCCTTAAAAAATTAGGATAACAACTCTCTTTAGGACTACTGAGCCAATCTATTACATCCTAAATCTTATGCTTTTGATGGTTATTCTCCTCCCAGTATTAGGTCCGACATAATCTTTGAAAAGTCTTGTGGTTTAGATAAACCCATCTATATGATACCTTTTGTTTAAATGTTAAAACTACATATTATGGCTTTTATCTCTCTTAGAAGCCTTTTACAATAAATAATGTGACCTTTAATAGAATTCTATAACCATATATCCATATAATGAAATAAATTTACGAGTATGAATTTGAAAATTTATGAATATCAAAGTGATATCCACATCAATATCTATTTTAAAATCGATATGAATGCATACACTAGAAATTATATGAAGCAAATACAAAGACGAATTGGATATCAATATATCCATATCCATTTTCGTTCGTATTATCTTTGCAATTTCATGTTACATGTGGAAAGAAATCTATGAAAATTAAAAAAGTCTAAACCCCTTACTAATTTTATTATTTCTACTTGATTATAGGTACTTTCAAATTTCTACTTTTGTCTCAATGAACTTACTTTTCATATCCGAATTTGAAAGAATGTTAGTGTTATCGACGAGAAATGAAGGTTTTAAGCTTTTTTATCAAAGCACCAAAGATTAGAGACATTCCTCTAAAGAAGATTTTCTTCTTTTCAATATGGTCCCGGGCCTAGGTCCCTAACCTGTTAATGGAGAAAACTATCCCGACAACTTGTTGGGTCCGGGCCCAAATGGACATGTTGTCAACCTTCCAAAATATTTAAGCTCAAGTTATCAAGTGTATTCCTCGCCACGTATAACTCACTTTCATATTTTGTGAGTTTCCGGCGTGGGATTATGTTGGGGTGTTACGGTTCTGACTATCAGTGACTCAATACTTACGAAAAAAGATCGTCATTATCATATTTCAAACGGCCTTCTCTTTTTCAAATCCAAGCTTGCAAAATAAAAGCAATTTAGCCGGGTGTGTTTAAACAACTATGGGTGGCCAACTCGACCAAAAACAGTCTATCCCTTAGACGGTCGGTCGACTAAAAGGCTCGATCTGTTTGTCGACTGCATTTTTTTCTTCTTATTTTAGAGAAACTTAATCTAAGACGCTTAATCTTGGATTTGAATTCAATTGCTTCCTTCATTTCATTGTGATAATATGAAAAAGATAAAAATTTATGCAAATATACACACATATGATTTATATATTAAATAATAAAAAATGTAAAATCACCTAAAATTCAACTAAATTCGTTTAATCACTCGACTGCAGATTAATTCTTTGTTAATAACCCAACCAATAATAGACTTTTACAATTATGTTCCAAAAGTTTTAGTTTTTCTTTCTTTCATAAGGAATAGTGAGAGGAGAAAAGTATTTGGGTAAAATTGGCATTAATTTTTAAATGAATGAAAATTGTAATGAGGAGCTCCTTCTTTCTCACCTAAGAAAACCACATCCCTTCACTTCAGTGTTATTGGATAGAGGGATAAGATTTATCATCAGCATCCTCTCTCTCTCTCTTCTCAAACAGCAACAATGGCCACCTCCTCCTCACCTCACCTCCTCCACCTCCCCTTCTCCCTCGCCCGCCCTCCCTCGCCATCCCACCGCCCCTTCTCTACCGCCTCTCCCCCTCTCCACCCACTCCCTGCCGTCACCCCTCTCCGCTCCTCCGCTCCCCCTTTCCTCTGCCACACCTTGGGCTACAACGTCCAGATCGTCGTCGGCGAGGACGAGCCCGAGGAAGTCCTTCTCCGCCGCTTCCGCCGCGAGGTGTCCAGGGCGGGCGTCATCCAGGAGTGCAAGCGGCGCAGGTTCTTCGAGAACAAGCAGGAGGAGAAGAAGCGCAAGGCCCGCGAGGCCGGCAGGAGGAACCGCAGAAGGTAATTTCGCCGATTCTCGACGTATCCTTTGCTTTTCTTCCATCTTTCCAACTGTGGTATTTGTGGGTTCGTCTCAAAATCCAACCTTTTCTTATGCTCTTCGATAATTTTCGTCTGTGGTTTCATGTGGGTTCGTCTCAAAGTGCCTCCTGAGCTATATATCAACTCCCGTTTTTGGAAACCAAGGAGAAACAGCTGGAGACGATTAAAAAACTTGAGGCAATTGTAGGGTTGTTGGGGATTGGACAGGAAAGAAAAAGAATGCCTTCAATCCACTCATAGAGGTTGACATTGTGAAGTGTGACGTTTGAACTAGAGAAGGCAATTATGAGCAATTTTCCGACTCCCCTGTGGATCTATGCTCCATCTTAAGATACTTACTTGTCATAAGCGGAGTTTAAATTGAGATAATCTTGGTTGTTCAGTTGCTTTCCGATTGATATGAAGTTATGTCGGCATTCAAATGTATGGAAGCACGTATGTCATCTGTTAAAATGCCTCTTTCATGGTTGACAGTTTGCCCTCTTTCTAGTGAAGACAACAAAATGAACCATCAGCTAACAGTTTTCTTAAAGTGGAGGTGTAGGAAGTTGATCTTAAAGTAATCCTTGAGATGCTGGTGGATGGGTCACTCTTAAAACTTTGAGATATATTTGAAGATTCCTTGAGCTTGAGAGTGGTGTATGTTCCTTTTTAACTTCTTAATGCCAGCCTGGTGATTATGAATCTTGTGTCAGCCTGTCAGGCTTAGATGTGCAAGGATGAGGAGTCCATAACAGTAACATCTGCTCGTGGATAGCAACATGCTACTCATGTTCATGATTAGGGATAGATGGATGGGCCTCTCTTAAAACTTTGAGATGTCTAAATATTTCTTGAGCTTGAGAGTTGCAAATGTTCTATTTTTTTCTTCTAAATGCGAACCTGGATGATTATCAATCTTGGTGTCAGGCTTTGATGTCCGACGGTGTGGAGTCCGTATCACTAGTTGAGTCCGTCGCACTAACTCCGCTGTTTACAGAGTTCTTTGTCACACATTTTCGGACATGTGGAGCTCGAGGATGTGGAGACATGCTACGCATGTTGATGGTTAGTGGATAGATCGACACTTGTACGACTTCACTGCATATTTTCAGAGTTCTTTATCACACACTCTTGTCATGATCCACTTCCTTATAAAAGTGCACTAGTGCTTCCATAGATGTACATTGAGCATAAATACCATATATTATGTAGCTTTCAGCGCAAATTTCTGTGCAGATCATCTCTTCTTTGGTTCTAATATTGAATGGTTCCACTTGCAACCATCAATCACATTTTGGAAAATGCTTAGATCAAAAGGATAAATGCATCATCTCACGCCCTTCTAATTACAATAGTGTAGTTGTCGTGTTTCGAGTTGATCCTTAGAAGTGGTGAATGACCTGAACTGAACTATGATTTATTTACAAGTCCATTCCATGTTAGTTTGGTCGTGATACAAAAACCTCTACTTGATTCTTATTCCTGCTGCTGTGTAAATTCCGGACTAATTTCCTCTACATGTCTCTCATGGCATATTTCTGAATGTTCTGCTTTAGGGAAATTAAATGTGTAAGCCACTTAACTGGTTTGAGGAGTGAGCACTTGGGCTTCCACCCTTGAACCCTAGATTTGGGTATTGTTTTCTCGGGCTATAAAAGAAGAAAAAAATGAGATTTTGATTTGTAGAAGTTTCCATTTTGAGGACGAGATCACCTCTACAATATTTTTTACTGAAACAAAGTTGCGCAAATTTCATGCTGGAAATTTTGTCATAGGCTTTAGATCTCTAGTGGCTGGAGTATATGTGGTTATTAGAGCTTATTTTTAACTTTGTGTTGTTTTTTTTACTTCAGTCGCATGAGTTGGGCTACTTCGTTCAGTAGGAAGAGATAATCACTTAACTGTACAATAACTAATATTCAAGAATTTGATAAATACATCGGGTAGGAGATGTTAATTTGCCTATCGGTTTTCTAGAGTTAAAAGGATGATTACTCAAAGATAGGAACTTTTACTTTGTTAGTGATGGCATCCGAAACTATGTTATTTTGGTACACAGCGCGTGATTAGAACTTCTTATGCGAGGTTGCTTCGTAGCGCTGACTAAATCAGAGGGGAAGAAATCTTAATTCAGTTTAAACGCCAAGTATGGTTTTAGGTGCCATGTATCCATCCGTCTTTCCTGACTATAGGCAGAAACTGTGGTCATTCCTTTTCTATTTACTTTCTGTAAAATGAACTAAAAAAGCTTCGAAGAGCTACTTGATGCCTAACATTCATGTGCCTGCCTGCATCCCTTTCAATATAAATGCACGGCAAATGGAAAGTTGAACTCGAACGGAGTTCTAGATCCACTTGGCCATCATAATGCAGGTGGGGCTATGGATGTTCCATCTACTTCTGTCTCGGATATTTGGTCAATACTTTCTAAGATTTAAGGATTTGGCATACAGTAGAAGTTCCTAGATGTTGGTTGGTACCGCAATTCGAAGAATATAGGATGTACTTATGGATATAAACTAGGTGATGTTCTTTAGTTGTTGTCGCACAATACATGTCCCAGAGGCAACTTACATAACACAAACTCTTTTCATTGCTTGCAGGAGGTTGGGTCCAAGATTTCAATCAGCATCATCGTCAGCAGCGGGCAATTCAGAGGCTGGCGCAAAGAAATCCGAGGATGGAGATGACAACTGGGATATGCCAGAGGGTGATGTTCCATTCTGAGATTTTTTTCCTACGGATTTTGCTATAATTGTGAAAACACCAGCGTTCCACGTCTCCTTGTAACCATTTGCAAACACACTACCTGAATGTTCTTCGCTTTACGATTTTTCGAGAAAGAAGTTGTGTGTAGAGATTTTGTATGACATACTGGTGCATTTGTATCGGATTTTCCTTCTGTTGAATCCCTTTCCGACTGCTTTTTTCATGATCAGTTATGAAAATCCGTTGTTCCTGTGCATCAGCGTTCCGATATACAGTCTGGGACACCTTGAAGCGGTCCGGTTCGGATCATTTGTGTTATTGTTTGGCATGCATATGTTGCCAAACATGATGACTTAGGTCCTGCCTGTTTATACAAATTTGACTGACCCGTCCTTTTGTCCTGTGATATGCTTTAAGATGCAATAGAAAATTCACCATTTCTGTAATTTCAAACCTGCAGAATCAACAAATGTTTATTTTTTGACAAAATATTACGAGATATTCACCTTCGGTGTTGCAAAAGTTGGTATTCGATGAAAGGATCATTAAATTAAGAATAAATGGTATCTCGGTGACTAACCAGAAATATTCGATAATGTATTTTTAGTTATTTTAAATATAATATATATAATACATATAAGGGGAAAAGGCGAATGCTCCTTGTGAGCATATAATGTACATGCTCCAACTTTTTTCTCGTGTTTTTTTATTTTTCTGAAATGAAACATGGTATAATTTAGATCACAATATATCACTATGGTGACATTCAAAATTTAACTTACTTCAAGACTTCTATTCCTTCCATCAAGATTATAAAATTTTAACTGTCTTGGAATTGCTGAAATTGACCTGAAATTTGAATTACATGTTCCACTTATTATTCTAAGTAAATCCCATTGATTTCATTTCAAAAAAAATAAAAAACGTAGGAAAAAGGTTAACCCTGCATATAATCATATTTATATTTATGTGTGCATGGTCATTAACTAACAAGGTAAAAATACCGGATGAATTAAAGTCAAATTATACATAACTTTACTTTTCTTTAGAGAAAAGAATGAAAAACTAAAATAATATGATTATATGAAAAACTAAAATAATATGATTATAAAATATTATCTTTTATTAGTAGACTGAAGTTATTCTATTCGATCACCCTACTGAACATAGTAGCCAGACTTAGTCTAATCAGCGAGTATTGCAATAGCAGTATTGAAAAATTCACATGTTCTTTTCTTTGCAAGATTGTGTAACCTTTGTTCTTGTTGACGACAACACAAAACAATCCGTGTATCTCGAGAAAAATGGAATTTATCTATTAGATAATTTAATTTAGATTATCACGTCATGATTACATCATCTATTATAACTTCCACCCGCTGTTGTACCACAACGCATGGGCAGGGGCATGTGTTTGAATTGCAGGAGATACAGGACTACAATGAATTAGAGAAGATTTGAGGGATCAATGTGCAAGAATCCCATCAATCATAGTAGCGGAAAACAGAAGGACGTGTCCCTTTCTGAACCGTCGGATGGAATCGACGCAACTCTCCCCAACAATCGCTCCGACGCGACTGCCCGCTAGAAGACACGTGTCGGCAGTGGGGTCCACACCAGGCTTGCGGTTCCACCGGGACCGCACGTATGGGGACGGTCCAGCTCGTGTGGTCGAGCGCGCATCCACCGTCCATCTTGATCGGAGCGGAGTCCCGTTTACTTCGTGAGAGATTTACGTTGACACCCTTAAACTCTAGTCCAATTTTTAGAGATACCACATCCCATAACTCATGATTAGATCATTCACATAATAAATGGGGATAAGGAAAAAGATTAGATAAGAGATAGCTAATATTTATCTGTCATCCTTATTCGATTGATTTGAGGGATATTGAGCGAATAAAAATTAGACCCGGTCAACAGGCTGGGTGCTCGCTGTCCGCTCCGCTCATGGGCCGAGTTAGAGCTAGGAGATTTGGGAATGGGTAAGTTCGGCTTGGATAAAAAAAGGAAAAATATATAAATATAAGTTGAATAATACATGCATTAATATAATAGACTTCGAAATTTTCATATGTGATACTAGTTTTAAATAAAAATTAATAGTTTATATGTCAAGTAACATGTAAACTAATTATATTAATTATATAAAGTATAAATGGTATTAATAAAATTATTTGTCATGTTACATACCATTAGAAAAATCTATGGATAAAGAGCGAAATGGTCATGGGCCGGCCTATGGAAGGGCTTTAGACATAGGTTTTTGAACCTCGGCCTGGCCCATGTGCCAGCCTGGCCTGTATTTTGGCCAGGTCCAGTAAAAACAGGGATTTCTTCTCTTATGCCCTTTCGGGTTTCTCCAATATCGCTTATGCTATTGACTTTTTTTGCAAATACACGAGTACCTCTGTATTCAACACAATTTATGTTATTGACTTTTTTTTGCAAATACATGAGTACCTCTATATTCAACAAAATTCACAGTACTGTCCTTCTGTTATTATACTTATCTTCCTATATTACACTAACAGAGTTACACTACTGTAAATTTTACGAATACATGGGTGCTTATGTTATTGAAAAAACTTAAAAAAGGCAAAAGTGCAAAATCCTTAAATGATACAGATAAAAACATACTAGATGACGTAATCATGATGTTATCACTTATCCTAAGATAGCTTATCTTATAACAAAGTCTATTTATATGAGATAACAAGGCATAATCATGCATTTAAGTCTGATTTAGTTTAAGCCTAGTAGTGGTTGGTAAGAACCCATCACTATGGTTTCTCTCTCCTATAATAAAAATTAGGGTGTTTTGTGCTTATAAATCCCCATTTTTTTTGCAATTACAGATGTGCCTTTGCATTTTTTACAAATTTACAACCGATCCTTCTTATGTCCCTATACTACACTAATGAAACGATAATACAATGAATTTTATAAGAATATATGGGCATAATTGTAATTGCAAAATAGGTAGAGATATAAGTGTTATTGGAAAATTCAAATGGGTACAAGTATAAAAATTCCTTAAAATCAATCATAGATGATGATGATAGATGGGATATGTTCTTTATTAGCTCCTCATCAACTTTGTCTTCAGAGCTAATCACAAAAGGAAGAGTTTAATTTAAATATAAGAACTTATAGTAATCTAATCTAATGTGCACAAAAGTGACCATCTTAGCCACTTTCCTTGGTTTAGTTGTACACTTCACTTGCATCACTTTCTTTGAAGTGATTTTCACTTTAAATCAAATCCTATTTTTTCACATTACCAAATAAAGTAGCACTTAAGATATCTCATTCAATACTTTAGTAATAACAGTAAAAACTAAACAAATTTGGATGTTAACTTGAAAGTTACACCGTTCAACCACCAAATGTAAATCAAGATATAAAAAATCGGATTGGACCGGCATGTCGGAACGGGAACTGACTCCAACCCAATTGGTTCGGTTGATTTTTATGTAGTTAATTTAAAAAAAAGAAAATAAAAAATTCGGATCTCACTGATGGTTGAACCAGGTTGACTCAGATTGACCCAATTTTGATGGTTTGGTAAATTTTCAAGAAATAAAGGTTTAAATAATGAAATAATAGGATTTTTATCACTTGTGTCCTTCTTAACCTCTACAATATTAGTTATGCCCCTCTCTTTTATGGAATATAAGGCATGTCACTACATTCTGAGAGTAATTTTCTAAAAGCACCTATAAATAAATGATTGACAATAATGTATTCATATATAATGCTAGAAAAATGTAAATAACTTTTGTAGAGTTTTACTCGAAATAGACAATCATGTTATTTTATATTATTCTATTTAAAGATTTGACATTTTAAATGATTATTTCATTGATATGTAAATACATTATAGGTCAAAAAACCAGTTCAGTCTATCAGATCAGTAAATTAAGTCCGGTTCGATTTTTTTTGCGTCGATAGGAATGATAACATCATGTAGCATGATCACCTGTCCAATCGAGTTGGATCGTTGATCGTGACCCGGTTAGACCAAACTAAAGACTGTCCGATTCAACATCTGATCCAATTTTTAAAAACTTGATGTAAGTTGTTTCGTTGGTTTTAGAAAAAAAATAGACGATATGTTATATATCTTGAAGTCAAATAAATTTTATCTTTAACTTCAAAATTAAATGTTTTGCTATTTAAAAAAAATATAAGAAAGCTATTTATAGATTTGTCTTTACCACTTGGACGAAAGATTCCATTCCCCATTTTCTAAATTACAAAAAAGCCAATCAGAGTCATGATTTCAATCACATACTTGAGCTTTAAAAGATAACAATGTAGTATCCAAACTTTAAGATTTGTCTCAACGTAGTCCATGACTATTGAAATTTATGAATAGAAAGATGAAATGATCAGCTAAAATTTCGATAGTGATAAATCATGTTGAGACAAATCTTAAAGTTCGAATACCACATTATTATCTTTTTAAAGTTCAAGTATAACATTGAAATTAGGTGTACAATCTAGGGATTTTTTTAATCTAATCAATAATTTATCATAATAAAATATTATCTTTAATAAAAGGCTACGAGACTCTTTGATAGGAACGCTGGCGTGTTTTTCAATTATTAAGAAGAAAATAATTGATAAAAGGGTAAATTACAATTTGAGTCTCCATCTATAGGTCCGGTTTCAGAATGTGTCCCCATCTTTAAATTGTAACGATTCGGATCCCAGGGCTGTTAACCTAATGGACTTTTTGGCGCTAATGACGAATATGCCCTTGTTTAAAATTTGGAACCCAACCCCCATTCCCTCCCCAAAAAGGACATATTCGTCATGAACCTCAAAATTTCTATTTTTTAAACCACCCTGGGACCCGAATCGTTACAATTTAAAGATGAGGACCCATTGTGAGATTGGATCCATAGATGGAGACCCAAATTGTAATTTACCCTTGATAAATTTTTTTAAAGTAATTAATAAGTAAAAAAACAGGAAAAGGCGGGTAGATGGCGGTTAAGAAAAGGGACGGTTGGGATGATAGATCGTCTCCTTGAAAATCTAACATATAATTCGTCCAAAATCCATCAACCGGACAAACACTCTGTCACTCATACTCTCTCTCTCTCTCTCTCTCTCTCTCTCTCTCTGCTGCATATCTGTCTGTGCTGTCAGTTCTCTCTCTCTCTCTTCCTGAGCTCCAGTGTGTGTGTGAGTGTTTGTGTCGGTGGAGGAGAAAGATTTCATTCTTAGATTCCACTTGATGGGCAGCCGTACGACCACCACCGCCCACCGCCTCTCCAGCGGCCTCCTCGTCTCCGGCCCGCCGGAGAGGCCCAAGGAGAAGCCCGCACCCACCTCCTCCGCCGCCGCTCCCTACACCGGCATCGACGCCTCCGACGCCGCCCTCCCGTCCCCTCGTCCCGCCAAGAAGTCCTCCTCCTCCTCCTTCTCCGGCCCGCTCCTCCCGGCCACCGGCCTCATCACCTCCGGACCCACGTCCGGCTCCTCCTCCACCCGCCGCTCCGGCGCCCTCGCCGGCGACCAGTCCGGCGGCGGCACGCCGCGCAAGCTCGTCAAGAAGAAGCGGTCGTCGTACGGCCCCGCGGTCACCTCCGTCGGGACGGGGAGGGAGTACGGCTTCGCCGTGTCCGCCCCCGTGGTGCTGGCGGTGCTCCTGGTGCTCGTGCTGACGGCCACTCTCGGGGTGTTCTTGATGATCGCGGTGAAGAGCATCGTGGTGCTGGCGTGTGCGGGCACGATGGTGGCGACCACGGCGGGGCTCGCGTGGTGGAACCGGGCAAGGAGGGACGCGGGTCTCGAGAGCTTCCTCCGTGAGTTCCCGGACACCGATCTGTACGGCGCTCGCAACGACAATTTCGTCAAGATCACCGGGGTAATTTTTTGTGAATTGAAGTCAGAGATGAGATAGATAAAATCAACAACTAACTTTACCACCTTTATATTTAGATATAACGATTTGCATCTTGATTAGATTTTACAAGGAAACAATCTGCGTGAAAACTCATCCATGGAGTCGAATTTTATGTTAAAGATGAGATATCTTGCATTCTGTTCTTGGTGCATTGTGCTCTTGATGTAGAACCGGTGGCGATGCAGGTCGTGACATGCGGTAGCATCCCGCTCGAGACGTCGTACCAAGGCATCCCCCGTTGCGCGTTCACGTCCACCGAGTTGCGAGAGTACAGAGTATTGAATGGTAAGCAGGCCAATCCTGCTCACAAGAGGCTCACATGGGGCGTTCGACACTTAGAGGTCGTTACCGATACTTGGGCATTGTCAGTTTCCGAAGGAAATCCGCGGAATCAAGAGCTTCACCGCGAACTCCATGAATGTTATCTCTTCTTCTCTGTTTGTGATTTCTCCTTTTTTTCATTGTTCATACAGAGGCATGTGGCGGATTTCTACGTATCGGACAATCGCAGGGGGGTACGGGCGCTCGTGAAAGCAGGTCACGGGGCGAAGATCATCTCCTTCGTAAAGCCCACGTATAAGCTTTCCATAAACAGAGGGAACATAGAGATGCATCCCACGTTTTCGCAGTGGCTGGATGACTCCGATCTCTCTTTCGACGATCGCATTATGCATCTCGAAGAAGGGTACGTGGAGTTGATTTCGATTCACGTAATGTGTGTGCTATGTTACGATCTTTTCATGCTTTTTTTCATGGTATCAGGTATATAAAAGAAGGAAGCATTGTAACTGTAATGGGGATCCTTCAGCAGCATGACAACATCCTCATGATCGTCCCTCCCGAGAAACCGGTCGCGACCGGTTTCATCTGGCGTAAGTTGCTTCTTCCCATGCACATCAGGGGACTCGTTCTGATAGGAGATAAGAACCCAAATGATGATGTGGTCACCGTATGAGCGCGAGAACGAACGATCTCTTTACGGAAAGCAAGGAAAAAAGCTCCGAATTGCGAGGCTTCGAGATCGATAAATCCCGTTTTCGGGACTTTTTTTGTTATTTAGGTTGTGAAGGAAGGGGAATGTTGTACGTAGAGATGGAGACTGTAGATTTAGGACCTGTTTAAAAGCAGCAAATATCTGTATATAATCCCCACCTGCTTCTGCTCTCCAAGATTTTGATTTTTTTTTTTGTTTTTTTGATGGCATTGTAACTAAACTGCTCAGTTGGATTCCGCCATGTACTTGTTCCATCTTCCTTTGCTCCTTTATAATAATACCGGAAGAAGATGTTCTTGTTGTTCCTCTGATGATTCTGCACAGCAACACTTTCAGCAGTTCGATTCCTCGCAGAAATCCTGTTTAGATCAATTGAACAACGTGAATGAGGAGCATGATTGATGGGTTCAAAATAAACAGAATCAAGAAGACATCAAAGGTATCTTAAGTTACAGTTGCATTCATACATAACATCAACTTGTTACGATACTACCTGCTCGAAAACCAACCTGCTTGAACGAGTTGCTGCTCTTGAGTCTGAATCTGTAGCAAAATCTTCCCAATTTAGGACCACACAGATTAAATTATAAGTAGCCATTTAAGTTGAACGATCACCAAACAAACTGAAAATTCTGGAACTTTCATCCAGGACAAAAGTAGGTGACCTTTTCGTGTACGAGTCGCTGTCGGAGATCGGTTGGTTAGATTTCTCATTTCCAGGAAGAGATAAAGACACAGACATTGCATATCTTCGATTCATTGAAAGTCAGAGGTATCTAATTCCGGAGATGTTGCATAATCTGAAAGTATGATTGGATCTGGTAAGTTTTAGGTTCGTTTCCATCAACAGGTAAACAGAAATGCCAGAAGCAATGCCAATACTACACACAAGGGCTTTGATTAAATCGGATTTCATATTACATATCTACCATTCTATCAAAAAGAATGGGGGGGGGGGGGGGGGGGGGGGGGGGTGTATATGTCAGGTCTCTCAAACACAGAAAGACCACATGGTGACTTGAACTTGCATTATACAGTGGGAGATGGTAGAAAGAAGGAAAAGCCTTCTTTCCTTCTTCCGAAATCCGCCTTCTTCCGAAGCTTTCATTGGTCAGTCAACCCATCGTACTCTCATCATCGACACGAATGGACTGGCAGTCAGTCGTAAGGGTTCCTGAAGTTCTTTAGCAGCTCAGGAATGTTATATCCCAACATATCGTCCACAGACTGTATCATCTTTGGCTTCAGTTTCTCAAAGTAGTCGATGTTGTATCCGGCCAACACTTCTTTGAAGTGATCCGGGTTAGGGAAATCCCCACTTGGGAGGTGGAACTCTCTTTGGACCTATTTGAACACAATCCAAAATAAGCTTTAACTAAATATATACTAAATGCCACGAAAATTGCATAACGCATGAAGTAAACTGTTATTGGCAGCAATGGAAAATGAAATGCATATTATTATGAGACAATGATATGAGCAGTAGATATTTTTCGTTACCTTTGAGAACTCATCCTCTAAGTTGTCGATGAGGCGCTTTTGGGTTCTCGCCTTGCCAATCATGACAGGCATCTGTCCCTTTAGGTGGCTAATGATGTAGGCATGTATTTTTGCCGCCCGAGCTCGCTTTACAAATTCGTTGATCTGAAGAAAGAGAAGTGAAATTAGCAGCAAGTTTCATTATAACAAAAACACAGAAATTTGTTCTTTAAGAAATGAAAAATGAAAACTGGGATATGCATACCCGACGATCGCAAGCCTTCTTTGGAATATCTTTCAAGTCAGCAAGGAGGTCCTCTTGTTCCCTTTCAAACAGTTCTTTCCCCATCGGACCTATAGCCACTTCGTCTATGGGCTTGTCATTGAATGAACTGCTCAAAGCAATAAAACAATCCACTGCAATCATGTCAAGATAGTTGAATTCACATTGCCCACCGAAAAAATAATGTTCCCTTTCTAGTCGATTCAAGAGACAGTCGATAACAAGACAGAGCATGCGACCATTGTAAACACACGATAGTTACGTGGTGCAAGCACCCAACTCTACATAGTTGACTCTTAGGTTATAATATCTTGGGCTATAATCCCTTAGGTATGCTGATTCTGACAAGTATTTTCATAATGAAATATATTTTTCATGGAAATTTCATGGGAGATAAAATTCAATCTGATAGGTAAAAAAAAAGCACACCCAATGTAAACGCGAACAACTTCTGGAGTATTCAGAACCTTTCCAAGCGACCACATCAGTGCGCCATAAACTCTCATTAGCTGTTATAAACAAGAAAAGCCTTAAGAAACGTATCAGTTGCAAATAGAAAAGATGGTTTAACATGGAGAAAGTAAAAAAGGTATTTACTTGTTGTGTGTCAACTTGATCAGACTTGTTCAGAACCACACGAATTTTGTCATCATGACCACGTAAAGAATATATAACACGCTTGAATTCATCGCTTATATCAAGTTTATGAGGATCAAACAGCAGAAGAATCAGATCACATTTCGCAGCAAACCATGCCGTAACACCTGTAAAATCATAGCTACGCTGCGTTCGCTGCTTTTCTCCAGAAAGGACACCAGGAGTATCGACAAATGTAATGTGGTCCAATAGCTTCAAACAGAAAAAAAGAACTCACAAAATCTGCATATTTGACCAAAATCAAGTTGACATGGGATATTACTCTTACCGGATGCGGCATCTGGGAACACTCAAATTTTGATAGAAAGGCCGTGCCAAATGTTGTCAGACCACTAAAAGGCATGTCAGCTTGCACTGCGATGGTGTTCCCGGGTATGCTCCTTTCATCAGGCCCTGACTATGTTGTTAAACATACAGTTATTTCAGAGTACAACTCAATTACAGTACAACATGTATGTTTTATAAAGTATAAACTAAGATCGCATACAGATACAGTGTTCAATAGGATAACACCAATTATGGATCATTTAATAATGAGAAACAGACTCCCTTAACATTATCTCCCTCAACATTATCACCAAGAAATATGCTTACCATAACAACAACAAATCTATCGGTAGTAGGTTCTGGTCCAATGTGAGCACCTGAAGAGCAGACGTTTGAAATCAGCACCAAAATCTAACAGGCAACTTCACAAAGTTCAATTTCACCTACCTGGATAGCTGGATTTTAGCAAATGCTTTATGAATGTTGTTTTCCCCGTGGAATACTGGCCAAGAAGCATTACCATGGGCTTGGCATCAAAATCACTGTTTGTCTGCAAAACAATAGCAATGAAAGGAATCATCATCCAATTTGATGATTATTTTGCGAATTTCAAACAGACAAGGGTGTAGAAGAAAAATGCTGAGGATGCGGAAACTTCCTACCAGTAAAGGAGAAACAAAATCATTAAAATGATAGGTAACTTCCAGCGGTTTCAGCTTTTCAATATATAATCTCTTGAGGCCATCAACAATTGATGTAACTGACTTCAGAGGAACCTGAAAGAAGACGCGACAATAACATCAGCACGTCAGGAAAATGAAAACAAGACTAGAATGGAATTGAGTTAGATCAACACGGAACTAATAAGAAGTTCATAAAATTAATCACATTTTCCCAGAGTAATAAGTGCATTTCACAGATGTTTGTAAGATTAGACAAACTGAAATATTCGAACCCTCAAATTCATAAAAAGTGCAGGTACTTCAAGTATTAGCAGGATCTGCCACAGAATTGGAATGAAATTTCTACCCTGGGAAATGATTACAAGGATTTCAATCTTTAACTTATATATGTGTTCCAGAAAACACCCATTATATGTGTGTTCGCATTCTAATTGATGAGAAGTAAACTAAAACACGTGGAGAACAAGCTAGGGCATCAGTTGTTCCTCTGCCAATTTAGTCACAATGGGCCAATTGAAAAATATTCAACTTCTCAAACAATCCAGTTATGTAGCAGAAATACTTCAAAAGAGTAAGGTCCCCTTGTGTGGCAAATCAATTCCACATGTATATATTAAGTTATTAACAAGACGGGACTAGGTCGTCTGATGAGAGTATCCGAGATAATTTCCCCATATATCCTTTAGCTGTATCCTTTTTCTTCTTTGAGAGGAAAAGGGGTGATGTGCCGAGAAGTCTTCTTTGAGAGGAAAATGGGTGATGTGCCGAGAAGACGTCAGCTGAAAGCTTTATATTCGCAAGTTAACATATAAGAATTACAAAGATATTCTGCAGGAACATTTTTTACATAGAATCTCTATCCTTGGAAAATGGCCCCAATTCTAACCATCCACAAGGCCCATAAAATGGTTGCTGCCCAAATCCTAAAATGTTGCGCTCCAACGCAAGGCTGACCCATGGATTCCCGAATTGCTAATGCACAATCCATCATGACCATTTCCAGTTCTGCCTCCCTGTCCATCTAGCTTTGAAGGAACTGTATAAAAAGAATAAGTGATCTGCATCCTCAAGTACCTCTAAATACCTCGGCCCCAATTCTAACCATCCACAAGGCCCATAAAATGGTTGCTGCCCAAATCCTAAAATGTTGCGCTCCAACGCAAGGCTGACCCATGGATTCCCGAATTGCTAATGCACAATCCATCATGACCATTTCCAGTTCTGCCTCCCTGTCCATCTAGCTTTGAAGGAACTGTATAAAAAGAATAAGTGATCTGCATCCTCAAGTACCTCTAAATACCTCGACAGGACCTATCCGCATCCTAAAAGAATTTGACAATTTAAATGCCTATTGTTAAGAGAAAACAATGAATTGTTTATTCATGAGGTCTTAGGATTTTCTTATAGAGAAAAGAAACATGTTGAGCAAATTACATAAAGTAGATGGAAAGAAAAGAGAATATATAAAAAAACAAAAGATAACTAATATCTCAACACTCCCCCTCAAGCTAGAGCGTAGATATCAATCATGTTCAGCTTGGAACAACATCTATGGAATGGCCTTCAGGCTAGGGCCTTAGTGAACATGTATGTTGTTTGATCTTCTAAGCTAATATGAGTGGTGGAGAAGAAGCCCATATGAATCATGTCTCAACTCTCAAGTGCAGTGATAGTCTACCTCGACGGGCTTGGTCCTCTCACATAAGACTGGGTTGTTGACAATGAAGAGAGCAACCTGATTGTCGCAATGGAGGTGCATGAGAAGAGGCACCTCAACTACTAGGTCCACCGTTTGCTTCTTTTTCTTCCATGGAACCAAGGAACTCCCTATGAATACTGCAAAGCCAGAGGTGGACTTCCTATCCTTGGGGCACCCCGCATAATCTGCATCCGTGCAAGCTGTAATGGTAAGGGATGTACCTCTACTAAATAGAAGACTAGTACCAGGTGAGGTCTTTAGATACCTCCGATTCGCTCCGAATGATATGGATTGCATCCATATGTGATTGTCTAAGCTGCTCCATGAACTGAGTCACTATGCTCACTACAAAGGATATATTTGGCATGGTAATGGTCACGTATAGGAGCTTTCCAACGAGCTCCATGTACCTCCACTTGTCTATCTCCTTAATGTCACCATGATACAACTCCATGCTCTAGTCCATGGGAGTAGTGACATGCTTGCAATCTGCCATGATGTCTCAGATAGAAGATCTATAACGTACTTCCTTTAGGTCATCACAAGACCTCGCTGGTTCCTGGCAAACTCCGGTCCAAGGAGGTAATGTAGACTGCCAAGGTCTTTAGTTACAAACTGTTGACATCCGAGAGCTTCTAGGACTATGCTCTTGGACTTTGCGTAAGGCCATAGATTGCCTTGTAAGTCTGCAAACCTTCTGACATTCTCCCTCGACAGCGAACTCAAGCGATTGTTGCATGTAGACCTCCTCCTATAGGTTACCATAGAGAAACGAAATCTTCACATCAAGCAAATATAGTAGCCAGCCCCGTGCCACTGCAACAGAAAGAAGAATATGTAGTGTAGAATACCGAGCTACTAGAGAGAAAGTATCCTGATAGCCCACCCCAGATGTCTGGGTGAACTTACGAGCCACAAGTCTCGTTTTGTAGCGGTCCATGCTGCCATGTACCACGTGACTGTAATGCAGCTATCGCCTGGTATCTCTGACAGGTTTATGACAAACCTCATGAAATCCTCTGAGAGTCGACCTAAGGAAACATGGGTTGCAAAAAGGGATGAAAACGGTCGGATATGGATACAAATATAGGTATAATCATATCCTTATCCATTTTAAAATATGAATCTGGATACGAATATTGACGGATGTGAAAAATGTATTACCATATCCTTAAAAACGAATACAGATGTAAAACGATACGAATCGGATACGAATAATAACATAAATATTTAATAGATTAACTAAAATATACATGTTTAAGATGGTTTACAGATAAAATAGATATAATAAATATAGTAATTTCATAACAATCATATCACCAATGGTGAATGTAATCATAATATGTTGTTAAATACAATTATAAATAAATCTATTAATATAAGTATTTACGAAAAGTAATATACGAATACGAATGCGAGTATTAGCGAATGTCAAAGTGATATCCATATCCGCATCCATTTTAAAACGAATACGAATACGAGTGTCAAAATATGTATAAAACGAATACGATAGAGGAGTGGATACGAATATATTCGTATTCATTTCCATCCGTAGTTGCAAGAGATATGTAGCAAAAGTATGTTTCTGCTTCTGCAGAGCAATAAGCACATCCAAATCACATGCCTCCTCAATCTGTAAACTACCCTCTGAGAGGATACATGCTCATTCTATAAAGAATCTTGTTGCATGGGAAAATCACTAGTGCCATCAGTAGAAACAATGTGCTCATTACATATCTGGAGCACATTAGATGATGGGAAAACCCCCATGAGCAAGGGGAATTGTACGAGGCCTATGAACATAGAGATGTGGTAACTGATGGGCCAAGGTAGTGGGTGGTAGTGCAAGTGTAGGTACAAAAAGTGGTGCAATCGTAGGAGGAGGCATTTATACCTCCTATCCCTGGTGTAGTGGAGGAGGTGGTGGAAGTTGTGTAAGTACAAAAGGTGGTGCAGTCGTAGGAGGCATTTATACCTCCTCTCCATAGTCAGACACATTCAACTTGTTAGTTGTATGAGAGAAATACATAATAAACTCAAAAAAGGTGATATAAGCACTAATATAGTATTCCATCGATTCATACCAAAACAACAATATCCTTTCTAGGTACGACGGTAGCCTACAAATACACACTTGATAGCTATAGAAGAGAGCTTGTCACGACTAGGCTTCAGACGGTGAACAAAGGACAGAGCCAAATACGTAGGATGTAATGGAGAAAAGGTCCTTCTCGGGAAACACAATCGAGAAAGAAACCTTCTCTCATAGGATTGAAGATGGAATGCAGTTCACCAATTAGCAAGCAGTTAGACCGCAATACCCCAGAAATAGTGAGAAGTACGTCTCTAGATCAAAAGTGTCCTGATCACATCAAACAAATGACAGTGTTGAATTAGACAATATCATTCTGCTGAGAAGTGTAAGCACACGAGGTCTAATGTACGATGCCAAGAGACCTGAAGAACTCGGATAGTTGTAATGTGCAAAACTATAAGGCAATGTCAGAGCAAATAAACTAGAGTAGCAAAGAAAATGTTGTTTATTTCATCAATAAAAGATTTAATGACATACCCAACTTCAAACTTGTTTTTCAACAAAAAACCCAAGAAAGTATGTGTTGAGGTAGATATTTATATTTGTTCTTTATTTATATTTCTTATTCTTCTGTTTACTTTATGTAATTTTTCCATAGGCTTTTCTCCTATATAAGAGAGCCATAGGGCACATTGGAATGTATCAACTCTTTTTTCCCTTTCTACATGGTATTAGAGCGATGGTCCTATACCAGAGCCTGTACCCTAGTTGTCCCTTCCCTACCAAAACACTAAGGATCTCGGCCATCGTGAGAGGCCTCTCTGCTACCGGCGATGTAGCAACTCCTCCATGAGGCATCATTGATGCAACAGTAGCAGTAGCCTCTCTCATGCGTTGTCGTCGCTGCCCCAAAAGAGCCTCCTAGCATTTTAAAAACAATGCTCACAATGAAAAAATTTCTTTCACGAGTGAGGCTTACGCCTTGAGGCGATACTGGGAAAATGCCTCGAGGCGCGTTTTTAAAAACAATGCTCACACCATCTCTGTGGTGATAGAGGGCAGTTTAGTACATACAAATCGATTCATCTAGGCAGATTTGTAGTTATAGCAGATGGGACCCACTCTCCCATTAGTGGACAGGAGGAGGTGCAGTTGACTTCAACAATGCACTTGTAGAATGTTCTTTATGTTTCAGATTTTTCTATGAATTTATTATTTATCAGTGAAATCACTAAAGACTTGCATTATCGTGCCATATTTGATCCATCTTCTCTTGTGTTTCAAGACATTCTTACATGCAGGGTGATTGGATTTGACCATGAGCAAAGAGGTCTCTATAGACCGGTCTAGTCCCCATATGTTGGTGCTTCAACCATTCACACTGGATCAGTTTCCCCTTATATGTGGCATCTTCGATTTGGTCACCTTCCTCTGCAAAAGCTGTGTCACGTCCTTCCTTAGATTTCTCCTCGCTCCACTCTCCAGTGTGAGGCTTGCCAGCTCGGTAAGCACCGCTAATCTACTTTTCAGAATCGTTAGGGTGGTAGTAGTCATAGTATTTCTGAGTTGATACATCTTGATATTTGGGATCCAAGTCATATCCCAAATCAGTATGGACACAAATTTTATCTTGTTGCGGTTGACGATTTTCCAGATTGCCTTGGATTTTTCTACTCAAAAATAAGTCTGATGCCGGTCTTGTTATCCAGTCCTTTATTAATGAAATAAAGAATGTTTTTATGCAAATGTCAACTATATTCATTTTGACAATGCATTAGAATTATGTAGCTTACAACTCTCACAATTCTTCAGAACCCTTGGTATTGTACATCAGAGTTCCAGTGCATATACATCCCAACAAAACGGGGTGGCTAAACACAAACACTGACACCTTTTGGATGTCACCAGAACCCTCTTAATTCATAATCATGCTCCCCATTCCTATTGGGGAGATGTGATTCTAACTGCTTGCTACCTGGTGAATCGTATGCCCTCGTCTGTGTTGGGAGAGAAGGTTTTGTTCTTGATTGCGTTTCCAAGAAGGATCTTTTCTCCCTCACTCCTCGTGTGTTTGGGATAGATGCCTTTGTTCGTTATATGTCTCATGATCATAACAAGCTCTCTCCTACAACTATCAAGTGTGTTTCTGTGGGGGTACTCCAAGACTCAAAAAGGATGTTGGTGTTTTGATCCTATTCGACAGAAGTATTATGTTAGTGACGATGTCACTTTCTTTGAGTCCATTATGTTTTTCTCTCCTACATGTAATAGGTTGATCCTTCAGATTCTGGAGAAGAGGTATACATATCTCTATCTCTGGTTTTATCTATCACGTCTATGGCTACTATACCTCTCACTCTATCGCCACTACCTTCACCACCATCATCACCATCACCTCCACCTCCACCAGTATCCTCTCTCTTTTTGCTATAGGTTTATAAGCGTCGACTTTGTGCTCATGTGTTTCCTTCATCATCCACCACGTTCCAGGTATGTTCTAAGCACTTGGTTACTACTGATGGCACTGGCAAGGTTTGAAAAAATGAAAGGCGGAACGAGGCATTTTCCCTAGAGGCAAGGCGAGGCGTAAGCCTCGGTTTGTATAGGAAAATAATTACAAAAAAAGTAAAGTAAATGTATTTATTGATAAAATAATTTAATCTGACGGATATATAATATATAACATTGTAATCTATGATGAAATTATGAAGATAAGAACGTGAAAAAAAGATGTCATATCCATAACCCTTTCTACTAAATTTCTACCCAATCAAAAAAGAAATCAATCGCTACTAAAATATTTACCAAAAAAAGAGTCATTGGTTATAGTTGTCATTAAAGATATCCGAGATGTTGGTATGAATCATATGATTTAAATCTTAACCATATGTGTCTGTTGAACCCAACTGAGGAACAGCCTGTTGTCCCCATGTGCCACCATACCCTACCAGTACGGGGGTCTCGTTGCAGCTGAGATTTGTTTATTCATATGTTTAAGGGTGTAATATTAAGATTTCACTGAAATAATTGGACATGTTTATTGTAAATATGAATAAGAAAGAGATCAAATTTAAGCATTTATCTTGTATAAATATAGGTCTTTATAAACATCTGAAACTATCAATAGAATCAATTATTCTATTAGAAAAATGCTTGGTAAATCCATAACGCCTCAGCTACCGTCTCGACCATCTCGGACATCCGAGGCGCTCACCTTAGCCAGGGTGTCCAAGGCGGTTGCCTCGAGGCTCTTTTTCTCCGTCCTGTTTTGCCTCGAGCGCCTTTGCACATCAAGGCGTGTTTTTTCAAACAATGAGCACTGGTGATTTGCATTTACAGCAGGATGAGCAGGTGGCTCCAGATGTTCCTATCCCGGTCACTGATGAGGTTGAGGACCTTGACATGCCCATTACTTTACGAAAGCAAAGGCGCACTTGTGCTACGTACCCTCTTGATTTCCATGTTTCTCATGCATATCTCTCAGAGGAGTTTCAGAGGTTTGTTGGACTATCTGCCATGGACATACCATGAACATATCCGGAAGCACTACAGATTAGTCAGTGGCACCTTGTTATAGAGGAAGATATGGCTACATTACGGTCTTGTTGCACATGGAGTATCGTTCATCCTCCACCTGGTGCATCTGTTGTAGGGGAATAAGTGGGTGTTTATGGCGAAACACCGCGTTGATGGTAGTATGGATAGATACAAGGCAAGGCATGTTGCTCGTTGGTTCACCTAGACATATGGGATGGACTATCAAGATACGTTTTCTCCCGCAGCTCGACACTCTATAACTACAGAACCTTATTTCTGTTGTTGTGGTACGTGATTGACCTCTCTTTTAGCTAGATGTCAAGAATGCTTTCTTGTATGGTGAGTTGCAGGAGGAAATCTACATGCAGCAGCCACCAAGTTTTGCTGCTGAGGAGGAGTCTCATATGGTTTGTAGACTTCACAAAGGCCATTTATGACCTTAAGCAGAGTATAAATGGCTTGGTTCCATAAGCTCTCTGAGTTGGTTGAGCAGCATGGATTTGTTAGATCGATTGCAGATCATTCTCTTTTTGTTCAGAGATCCCAGAGAGGTATTGTTGCTATTTTGGTTTATATAGATGACATCAGTATTACATGAGAAAATGAACAGGATATTCGAGAAGCAAATGATTTCTTTGGACAATAGTTTGTGATCAAGGATCTTGATAATCTCTATTGCTTTCTTGGTTTTGAATTTGCAAGGAACCAGCATGACATGATGATGACGCAAAGGAAGTTTGTTATTGATCTCCTACCTGAGACGTGTATGACAGGAAGTAGGCATGCTACTCTGAGGAGGTTGATAAGAGACGATATAGAGAGCTTGTGGAGAAATTTCTATATGTCACCATAACCAGACCTGATATATCCTTCGCAGTGAGCAGAGTTAGTCGGATTATCGAGAAACCCATGCAGTACATATGGATGTTGTACACATGATATTGAGATATTTGAAGACTTCTCCAGGTGCATGACCCTTGTTCGGAAAAGACTCATCCCTTATAGTTACAACATGTGCTGATGCAGATTATGCAGGATGTCCCAAAGATAGGAAGTCAACCTTAGGCTTTGTTGTCCTTGTAGGGAGTTCACTTGTTTTATAGAAGAGTAAGAAACATATGGTTGTTGCTAGATCTAGTGCTGAATCAGAATATAATGCGAGCCATGTCACAATGTAGTATTGAGAAAATGTGGGTCAAATCTGTCCTTACTGACCTGACTATTAAGGTGAACTTCCCATGTACCTCTAATGTGACAACCAAGCCGCCTTTTTCATAGGCAATAATCCAGCCTTCCATGAAAGAACCAAGTACATCGAGGTAGACTACCACTACACTCGAGATATGATTCAGAAGGAATTTATGTCCACTTCTCATGTTACTTCGGGAGATCATGCTGCAGATATGTTCACCAAAGCACTTGCTAGAGGCTCATTCTATCGTTGTTGTTCCAAGCTGAGCATGATATACATATATGCTGCAGCTTGAGAGGGAGTGTTGAGATAGATATTTGTATTCGTTCTTTATTTATGTTTCTTGTTCTTTCGTCTATTTTATGTAATTTTCCCATAAGGCTTTTCTCCTATATAAGAGAGCCCTAGGGCACAAAAGAATGTATCAACTCTTTTTTCCCTTTCCACAGTCTAGAATAATCATCCACAACAACAAGATAAAAAACAGTATCCCTGGAGATCAGAAATATGATTGGGGCCCCAAATATCGAGATGAATAAGCTCAAATAGATTACTACTGCTACGATCTTGATGACCAAGGGAATGACGAGCGGTGATGCATCCTAAGATGTCAAGCCTCGCACTGAAAGGAAGAGCACATGAAAATCTGTGGGCGGACATGACACGGCTTCTGTAGAGAAAGATGACCAAAACGAAGATGCCATAAATAAGGTAAGATTGATTCAATGGGAACTGTAGATGCACCGACACTAGGAGACTGGACCACCTTGTAGAGCCCTCGCTGCTCACGGCCACATCCAATCATCATGCCATGTATGTCCTAAAACGCAAGAGAAGAGGCGTCAAAAATGGCACGGCAACGTATATCCTTTGTGATATGGCTAATAGAACGCAAATTCATCTAAAAAACAAGAGCATATAGAACATTCTCCAGGTGCATGGATGGCGTCAAATGCACCTTCACTTGTCATGTAATGGGTAAGTAGACACCGTTAGCAATTACAACCCATTTACCATGGGGTATATATCTGTAAGAACCATTGTTGTTAAGGCGCGCGCCTAGGCGCGCCTAGGCGGCCGCTTAGGCGCCCAGACGCCCCAAGCCGTGCGCCTAGAAAGCACGCCTTGCTTTCATTAAAAATGGCGTACGCCTTGGGTCGCCTGGGCGTCAAGGCGCGCCTGGGCGCCGCCTAGGCGACTTTTTTATATGCGTACTTACACATATATCGCATTTTCAAAATGCGATATACATAACGCATTTAGAAATTGCGATATACATAATGCATTTTCAAAGTGCGATATACATGTCGCATATTGGAAATGCGATATACGAACAGACCCTGTATTACCCCACCGCATTCGACCCGACCCTCATTACGTGTTTAGCAGAGAAACCCCTTGCATCGCCCCTGTCTCCTCCGCAGTCGCCTCCCTAGCTCCACCAGCGGGCTCCCTCCTCCGACGGCCTCCATCCTCCTCCGACATCCTCCCGAGTCCCTACCACCTCCAACAGACGCCCTCTTCCTCCAGCGGTCTCCTTCCTCCTCCAGCGGCCTCCTTACCTCCTCCAGCGGCCTCCCTCCTCCTCCAACGGCCTCCCTCCTCCGGCGACTTCCCTACCTCCTCCAGTGGCCTCCCTCCTGCTCCAACAACCTCTGTGCGTTCTCTTGCTCTCCTATTGTACAATGACTTCAATGGAATCCTTGGATGGGGATGTCATTCCTAATCCCACTACTACACCAACCCCATCTACTGTGCAAAGGCCTGGAGAAATTGATCCCCGCTTCACCGACAAGATGAATGATCCATGCTTGAAAGCGGCATCGAAGGATCCCGGTTGGAAGTACTCTTTTTGGCCGAATACACTAGACAAGAATAAGGTGCAATGTGCATTGTACGGCCACATTACTAATGGTGGAATCAAAAGGCAGAAAGAACACTTGATTGGTGGTTATCGAGATGTATCTATGTGTCCAAAAGCCACTATAGAGATTAAGAAAGAGATGGCTGACTTCAAAAATCATAACAAGAAGAGGAAGATAGTCGTTGATTACAGATATAGTGGAGCTGATTCAAACATTCCAGATGCAGATGATGGTGATCATGGTGAACATGTAGTCATCTTGGATGACTCACATCCTACGGCTACAACAGGTAAAAACGTTAAATCTGGTTCTGGTTCATGTTCTGCAAATAGGCCACATGTACGGAAGGATCCACATGGCAAGGGTCCTATGGACTCGTTTAGTTCTGCTAGCCCATGGGAGGTTGTGGCACAAAGGAGGGCAGCAAGGGCTCGTGGTGAAGCACAACAAACTACAATTGAGTTTGCTTTAAAAAAGGATGCTACCCATGTGGCATATGATGCCATAGCTGAGCTATTCTATACAGGTGGCATCCTTTTTAATGTTGCACAACGAGAAGCTTTTGAGGTGGCAGTGGAGGCAATTGTCCAAGCTGGGAGAGGATTTGTTCCTCCATCTTATCACCAATTGCGAAAGCCCCTACTTGAAAGATTATATGCAAGGACCAAAGATTTGCAGGTGAAGCATGAAAGCCATTGGAGGACATATGGATGCACGATTATGTGTGATGCATGGACTAATAAACGACAACGAAGTCTGATTAACTTCCTTGTTAATTCTCCAGAAGGGTCCTTTTTTATTTATGCAAAGAATGCAACATCCGAGGTACACACTGGTGAGTATGTGTTCAAATTGATAGACGAGGCTGTGGAGATGGTGGGTGAGGAGAACGTTGTACAAGTTGTCACCGACAATGCAAGCAATTTTGTTTTAGCAGGGAAGTTACTGATGGAGAAGAGGAAAAACCTCTTTTGGACTCCATGTGTTGCACACTGCTTGGAACTGATGCTTGAGGATATTTCCAAGTTACAGAAATTTGCAGGAGTTATCAAGAGGGCCAGAAAAGTAACAACCTATATTTACCAGCATATTCGGTTGCATGATGCGTTTCTACAATTCAGTGAGGATCACCAAGAGCTGTCTAGAAGCGGAGTTACCCGCTTTGCTACCAATTACTTGACCCTTACTAGTTTGCTCAAGCAAAGGAAAGCTTTGGCGTCTTTGTTTATTTCTGAGGTGTGGAACACTAGTTCTTGGTCGAAGACACAGGATGGGAAACATGTCTATGAAACTGTGATGGCAAATGCTTTTTGGGAAAAAATTGAAGATTATCTTAGAGCTGTGCAACCCATCGTTACTGTGCTGCGTTTAGTGGATGCTGACGAGAAGCCGCCCATGGGATACATTGCTAGGGCTTTTGACACTGCAAAAGAAATGATTATTGAAAACTTTGGCAGGAAGGAAACAGATTACATGCCTATTCTACAAATTATTGATTCTCGCTGGGATAATCAGATGGCTCGTCCTTTGTATGGTGCAGGATGTTTCTTGAATCCTGCATTTTATTACAAAGTGAAGGACAACAATGAGGCATTGATGGGAAGGTATGAAGGTGATTTCATATTTTGCCTTGAGAGGATGGTTGATGATCCCGATCAACAAGACGTGATATGCTCTGAAATGGAGGTCTACAAAGGAGCTCGTGGTATGTTTGGCAGAGCAATTGCTATTAGACAAAGGGAAAAAAAACCACCATGTAAGTTACATTTTATTATTTATATTGAATGATTTAATGGTAACATGTGTTTACATTGTTGACTTATTGTGTAGTGGAATGGTGGGATACTTATGGAAGTCTCACCCCCGCTTTGAAGCGGGTGGCAAAGCGTATTTTGGGACTATGTTGCACATCTTCCTCATGTGAACGCAATTGGAGTGCTTTTGACTTTGTATGTATCAAAAACACTTATAAATTTACAAATATAAATGCCAACTTTATACTTGTAAATTTACGTAATACTTGAATTAATGTGCAGATCCACACAAAGAGGAGGAATAAGTTGGAGGTTGATAGACTTTCCAAGCTTGTTTACATCCAATACAACAAGCAACTTGAAGAGAGATTCAAAAATAGGAGGCTCGGGAATTTAGCAAAAGATTTTGATCCAATTGCTCTTTCAGAGTTAGATTGGTCAAGTGAATGGATGACAGGTCTTTACGTGGAATCAGAGGTTGTACCGGGGCTTACACTGAGGGTCATTGATGAAGCATTATGTGCTTCTCAAGCATATGAAAGTTCTCGTCCAAGAAGGAGTCAACCACAAGCACAACCAAGCATTTCAGCACGTGGTGGTCTTCGTGGCCGTGGTCGTCGTGGTACTCGTGGTGCACATGTGATTAGGCGACAATATGTACCTCCTCATGTTCCGGACGACGAGGAGGAAGAAGACGAGGAAGATGATTGGATGGATCTTAATGATGATGGCCAAGAGCAAGATGGACATGAAGAAGAAACTAACCTGTGTGATGATGATGATTGAAGCATTGCAGTATTAGATTATTGTATTTCAGTCTTTGAAATGTTTTGTTATGCCAAACAATTTGTCTGTTTTTTTAGTACATTTTCCACTTTTTTTGCCAAACAATTTGTCTGTATGCCAAACATAGCTTGTTTATTTATCTATGTTCTGATTCCTTTATGTGTTGTGATTCTTGATTCTTGTGATTAATCACTAATGTTAGGTTAAATGATATTTATTACTCTAACACTCTAGTTACTATGTATTTATAAATACAAAAGGTCTTGACAGAAAAATAAATCCAATACTTACTGTATTTTTTCTTAAAAAATATATTAATTGATATCGCATCTCCAAAATGCGACATACGCTTAAAAAAATAAAAAAGGATGTCGCACATGAGACATGCGACATCCATTTGCTTTTAATAATTAGATGTCGCATGTCTCAAATGCGATATAGGTCACATTTTGTAAGACGCCTAGGCGCCCAGGCGCCCAGGATGAACGCCTTGTCGCCTTGCCGCCTTAATAACCATGGTAAGAACTGAATTGTGCTATGTCTCCATACAGATGCTGTGAAAGACCTATGTCCATGACCCACTATGGCATATATGTCATGCTATAACTAGTAAAAGCATAGGTTATACCTGAGGAGCTCGAATATGCTTTAGCAGCAGCAGCAGCAACATCTTGGGAACCTGTAGTGGTGCTGGCAGCATGAGTCATTATCTCCCTCAGATGGGAGACACTATCATCAAAGCATGAATCTGTCTGAGGAGACGAACTATTTAAGGGCTCAATCTGCTCGATCACACGAGCATCGGGGTATACATGCTTATGATAACATGTATCCTCAAATTGGCATGGATGATGACAATAGGTGCAGGGGCCACGCTTACATCTACATCCCTCTGCCACGGGAGGCCACATCCTCTAAACTGCATAAAACCTTTGTTGCGTGATGCAACCATTGTCGAGGAGGTTTGGATGGTGGCAGGTGGTGGGATAAGAGGCATGTTGAGGCGATTGTAGGCCTCTTCCATGGAAGGTATTGTCGCACCTGTAAGAAGTTGTGCACGTACAACCTCATACTTCGAATCCAAAGTTGCCAAGAAAACTTCAACCATCGTGGAGTTCTTGTATGTCATTTGCTGCTCCAAAGAAGTGGTAACATGCATGAAGTTGTGAAGCTTCTCAAACATGCCGCGGAACAAAGAGTAGAATGTATGCAGAGGATGACCATTCTACTTGGCCATGTATATATTAAACTGTCGCGGAAGAATCTTAGCCATGTTCTTCGCTTGGGCATGCGTGGCTGCCAGAATATCTCACATCGCATTATCAGTGGGTTGATCACAATATTGTTGTCATCCATGTGGTAAGAGTCCCAGAGAGCCAAACACGTGTGTACGCATCATCTTGCTTCCATGAAACGTTGTCCCCGATCTTACCCTTCAGCTCTGTCTTTATCAGAATGAGCTCCTTGTTATTGCATTGCATAAGGGTCAAAAACTACATGGATCACAACTCATAGTTGGTCACATCCATCTTCACTATGGGAGTCAGGTCCTTGAAGGCATCGGATTAAAAGAAGAAGTCACCATTGTTCTCTAACATGATGAAAAGTAAGAGCGAAACATAACTCGACTGGGGAAGTAGATCGATACGAGCGAGTCTACATGATCATATAAAGGATTAGTTGTACGTGTAGACTCATACGACCATCCTCATCAACCCTCGATTCGCGCTAGGGCCAAAAAATGTGATTTATAGGCCTGATATCACCTGTTTCGGTTAAAATTAGATTGTTTCATATTGTAGTTCGATGACAGAGAGGAGAGAAATCGACCAAGGGGGTCGGTGGTGACACCAAGGAGGCCGGGCGATGTGTGCAGCGGTTCAGGTTGATGTTGGAAGGGATGGGCGGCACGCGACAACACACAGTTGTCACGCTCGGGGGCGTGAATTGCGTATGAGTGGTAGCGTCGCACGAGAAGGGCTAAATGCAACGTGCGGGGTGAGAGGGCGGTGGATGGGGGCTACGGCACAGGTGGGGTACGAGAACTCTAGTGTAGGGATGCCGCTCTGATATCATGTTGAGAGAAAACAGTGAATTGTGTATTCATGAAGCCCTATGATTCTCTTATATAGAGGAGAAACATGTTGGGCAAATTACATAAAATAGACGGAAAGAAAAGAGAATACATCAAAGAAATAAAAAATAAATAATATATCAACACCTATCATCACACAGTCACGTCTAATCGACCACAGGAATACCTTGACAGACGCTAGGGATGAAAATGGATATGATAGTACCCATATTCGAAAACTTACCGAATTGAAATATTTGTATTGAATATTAGTCGAATATGAATCTAATGTGGATATTGGTTGTAAAAAAAAATCAAATAAGAATACAATTTATCATTGATAATTTATTATATATTTAATATTATGTATTCCTACTTCAATGGTCTGGTGGTAGAGCAGTGCGCATACCACCTAGAAGACCGGGGTTCAAATCCTTCCTTGAAGAGGGTTGCATTAGGTAGTTGACAACCAAGCTAAAAAACAGTCAGAATTTTCAACATGTATTTGATAAGAATCCATATAGCTGACCTTACTTAAAGTAGAAGAAGATTTTGTTGGTTTTATTTAATATTATATATTATTTAATCTTTACTGTATAAATAAAAGTCTAAAACTCTAACCCTATTTACCCCTTCCAAGATCAAACAACACACGGCCACATTGCACCTGAGTCCCCTACACAACAATACCTACTCCTTCCATCCTCAACATCGAACGGACACAACCAAGTAGGCCTACCTCTTTGCATCACGTCCTCTGAAAACCACCACTGCACCTGCTAACCATAACGGCATCCCAAGAATCGCATAAACAAGCAGGCCACAGGTCCAGTGTAGGCTGCTAGCTGCAGCCACTTGATGACCACAAAGTAGCCTTTTGAGACTATGTCAATCACAATTTCCTAGGGATTCACTGTCCCTCGGAAACATTGATGCCTTAACGACCATCTACTGTTCAGTACATCGGCCATCACTGGAGAGTGCCAGAGCTCCATTGGCCTCGACAACATTGACACATCGCAGCCCTCTTAGCTCTTGCTGTCATGCAACAACTCAGTCCTAGTAAAATGATCTCGACTCAAGTTATAGGTCAGGTTTATATGTGACACTCTATTCTTAAAGCCATATTACAATATCATGTTTATTTTTCAATCTTGAATGAAATGCCTCCCTTGAAAGATAGCACATAATTGCTTGTAGTTGTAGGTCGAAGATTATATATTATATGCACATGGCATGAGATTCTTAAACAAGGAGATAGAAGAAAAATTATGTGTCATGTTGGGCATGTATTTGGCACCTAGATAGCGAGCATCTGTATAGAGATAAATTGAATCATAAGTTATTTTCTGTACATGAATGATCAAGGAAATGCACATACGAGAGGGATAAAGCTTTCTAATTGAATCATTTATTACTATGTAATGCAAATATAATAAGAATAAAATTTCCTAAATGATGACATCTCAAATCTGAAGCATGCGGTTTTTACCAGATATTAATGAAGAATGTAAAGGTATAGATCTTACCTATTTAATATATGTTTAAAAGGAGGATAGAATTTATTTTGGGCCTCACCAATATGGAAATCTGGCAAGTAATTTTCATCTCAATATCTGCTAATCTGGATACATAACTGGAACTTGATCCTCGAGACAGATGTAATATTTTGATTGACTATTTTTTTTATCATGGTAGATGTATATATTTTGATATGGTCTTTATCTAAATCATTTTGAACTTGATAACTATTCTGTTTGTATTCTAATTGATCTTCATTCGATCATAATTCATATTCTATATCTATTTACTCCATATTCACACTGGCTCTTTATCCAATGCAAATTCGCATTCGACGAACATTCTATTCGAATTCGCATCCGATTATTTAAAGGATATAGTATACTTTATCTGAATCCGATTAATATCCTCACTATTTGTATTGGATATAAATAAAGCAAATATCTAATCCGTTTCATTCCAAATCAACCGAAATTCCACGGAGACAATATCCAAATCACACATCGTAGTCATGTACAAGGCTCTATATGCCTTCTGAATTGAAAAGCAGTCAACCTCCTCCCCACACATTTAGTTGTCTATCGTAATAATTGGCGATAAGGGTTGCTAACTTGTTACTTCTCATAATACGACAATAACATCTTCTTCTTGAATCTTGACATGGAGGCATCATTTATTGCTAGAAGGGAGAGGCAACACTCTTGAGGGACGAAGGGAGATGCAATGATGAGTCATCGACACACATGCTCTCGAAATCAAAAGGACGGTATCAATGGAAATTTTCTTGAGTAGAGGGGACTTGCATTGGGCAAAACATGGAAGAGGAAGAGTCAAATAACTACCGTATTAAGAATTCGGTTCAAACTATAATACGAATAGTGTTTTAATGAGTCGTCGAACTAGTAGTTTCCTTCAACCAGTCCAACCGAGTAAAGTAGTCCAATCTAATTTTGACTTATTTATATTTTCTAAAAAAACGGCTGGTTTAACCATTTTTCCTCCAGCTTTTGGTTTAACTGGTTGGTTTGGTTTGATTTTTAAAATCTTGAGGAAGGGAGATGCAATGATGAGTCATCGACACACATGCTCTCGAAATAAAAAGGACAATATCAATGGAAATTTTCTTGAGTATAGGGGACTTGCATTGGGCAAAACATGGAAGAGGAAGAGTCAAATAACTACCGTATTAGGAATTTGGTTCAAACTATAATACGAATATGTTTTAATGAGTGGTCGAACTAGTAGTTTCCTTCAACCAGTCCAACCGAGTAAAGTAGTCCAATCTGATTTTGACTTATTTCTATTTTCTAAAAAAACGGCTGGTTCAACCATTTTTCCGGCTTTTGGTTTAACCGGTTAGTTTGGTTTGATTTTGAAAATCTTGCTTAAGACTGTTTCGTTAAGACGCTCAACAGGGTATCTAATCACCAACGAATGCTTCATTACATAACCTCCTTAGCACCCTTGAAGACTAGTTGAGCCTTGAAAAGGACACATGTCTCTTTCCGGAGGAGCCAAAGGATGACTGCTAGAGACACTAGTCATCCACACCACAAGGCTGTGTAAGTGTTGTCTTCACATAAGTCTCACATCTTTAGATGGCATAACTGCAATAAGTTATAATCAGGTCTTGGGCTCCTCCCACCAAGCAAATCGATCTCGAGTAGGATGATCACATGCCTATCAAATTATCCCACACACTATCCAAATGCAGTAATTGTAAAAAGGAACGCCTCGTGGCTGTGGAAGGAGGGAACGCTAAAAGAGTATATACTAAGGGATGGCACCACACAAAACCATCAATGCTTCCATTGTTACTCCTGATACCCAGCACTAAGAAAACAAGAGAAGGAAACCAAAGATGCGATACCTTCTTTGAAGACTTCGAGTTGAACCATTTTGCTGATGCTTGAGATGACGGCGCAGCTGCAAGATATGGTAATATCATTTTGTTTTTTAAGGAAATCCACGACATGATGTTACTTGTAATTAACAGAATTAAATACTTAGGTCTGTTTGAGATTATAAAGCCCCCTCACCATCTAAATCTGGTTCAGCTCTCCTGGGAGAAGGTTTTCGTTTCTACAGAACCAGTCAAATTATAAGAAATATGTGAAGTGGAATTATTAACAAAAATAAGTTTGAATTGTTACAGCTAATAGTGCATCCAAACCCTCCATAGATGGAAGCATTAGCTTTTCCAAATCCCCTACATAAGAAAAAGAAATATCAATAAAAGGTAAAGGACAAATTGGTACATCAAGAAGAAAAAAATTGCTTATGGCAACTTCTTCATGCAACTAACAGCATCAATAATTCATGCTCACCTATGGAAGTTAAAACATCTGCTGTAATCTCATGCCCCTCTTGAGCTACTGAAACAAGCTGTTTGCTAAAGAACATTAGCTAAAATTCAACTTTTGGAAGAAAGCTATTCCAAATAAAACCAGAAACAAAGAAAATTGCCTGCATTGCAGTTACAAACTCTCTGAATCCAAGAAATCCTTGTCGCTTACTGTCAGCGATAGCCCAAATCTTCGTCCAAAATCACCAAGAACATATCAGTCAAGGTTTTTTTTTGAAATAAGGAGAGAGAAACTATACTTTTTCAATATCATAAGGTGAAGATTCAAGAAGAATGTTGACACTACAATGAGTCTCATCTTGAATGGGATGTAGTAGCCATCTCAACCACTATTTGACGAAAAACTCGCAATATCTAATGGTATGTCTAATACACTAAATTGACTCAAAAACAATAGATACTTGCATAGGATTCTTCAAAAAAAATAGTTAGGTTATTCAGTCTATAATAATGATGATGTTTTGCTTCTACTAGTAAAAATAATGCTTAAGCCTGGGAATATAAGACTGGTAAAATATAGCGACTCATCTCATTCAATACAATATCATCTTGATTGGAACTATTACCATGTGTGTGTGTGGACATGTGCGTGGAATATATCAAAATATCCAAGAGCAAAAGCAAATAATGCATAGTGATAATCCATTTACTAGGCACAACTAAACTATTTTTTCGGTAAAACCGGTTTAAAAGTGTCCTGTAAATATTGTCACGTCAGTCAAATTAGCATTTTCAAGTTTCCTGTCCCATAAGTGAAACCTTAATTGTTCTTTTGTCAGTGAAGTGGGGCAACACCACATGGAATCGCAAACATGGGGTTAAATATTGTGATACATCACCCAATATATTGTTTCACCAACTTACATCGTATAGGTATCATATATAATACCATTTTCCCGGACGTCACTTGTTTAACTTACTATAAAACTCAACTCAATCGGAACATGGATCTTTAGATAACGTTTCGGGGGATCAGTCCCTAAGCTCCCACATGGAGGTGTGCCAGATCTGCCCTATCTAAGTGAAGTATCTCAAAAAGTAGATTCAATGAGGTAATAATAAATTGTTTAGAGGATCGATTGGCCCATGAGTCACAAGCAACTGAACATGAGGATAAAAGCATTCATAATTTGGACAAATAGTCTCCCAACTCACATTCAAAGATTAGCATAAACCATTGAATCTTGAACTTTAACTTAGCTACGGCATTAGTTATAGAGCTTCTTCATGATCTGACCTTTTCATATGCAGATCATTCTATCTCATACAGACCAGCCGCCCAACATCTGGTTATAATGATGGTGATGCTTCAAAATATATAAGAGAGGCAGCTTGCGCTTGAGGAGCGATTTTTGCAATTCAAGCCTAAGGGCGAATCTAGCATAAGTGGGGTGATGGCGATCCGAGTTGGCACATTTTTTTCATGCTTATTCATATGTATCTAATCCTTGTAAGGATGATTGCTTTTAAGATGTAAGTGTAGGAAAAGCTTAGGCTCTAAGCAGTGCATCCTTAGAAAAGTACACTTATGAGTCATTGTGCGTCACTATTAAAAAAAGATGGTCTTTGCTGGACATAATCATGAAACACGATATGGTATATGGCCTTTAAGAGCACCACCCTGAAGATTGTCACCAAGAATGTCACTTTATTTTTGTAATCATATAGTTTAAGCTCAAGATGTGTTTGACTTTTTCAATATGGGGATGAAAAATAGCCAATTCATGTAGATGTACAGATTGGAAGGTGTCTATACTAAAAGCAAAATGTGGCAAACGAAAGATGATTCTATTTTTGCATTGAATTTTTCAATAATAAATTCTCAGTATACTCAATTATGGATGATATACTGGGAATTCATAATTAAAGTATTAATGGGTAAGGAAGGAATAGTTTAGTACCATATTTGTTCTACCTAAAACTTTCGTAGACTTGTATATGCTCCCCTAAGACCATATAGCAAGAGAACAAATGGAGGTTGGAGAGGCTACCACACACATGCACGCTTTTCCCTGTCCCAACTTCGATCCAGAAAGTCATTCTTACCTTGGATCTAGGGTTTTTTGATGCAGAATCTTTTAAAGGATTAATTAATCAAACTAATTTAGTCCAACAATTGGAATCCTGAGAACCATCCTTCGGCTACCCACAACGAGCATGGACACTTAAATTCTGCAATTTCTAATAATAGCTTTTTCAAGGGTTTGTAAATGTCTCACAATTCCAAGAGAATAAAAACAAGCGTGAGCAACCCACTTCTTCATCAGTTTCCTTGATTTCTTTCTTTTCGATACAATGATTCTCTGAGGTGCTTTCAACGACGAACTCTTCCTGTGGGGATGCACCAATCGTGATCATGTGCCATTATAACCAAGAATCAGATCATCGGACTCTACACACTAAAGTGAGGGCAAAATCCTATCCAAGGAAAGTCACTTATGAACGCTTCATTGATCTTTAAATTTCACATCAACAAAGCTGGCAAAGAAGAATATACTTTTCAGATGAAGCTCTTAAATTTAGGGGAAGAGGAGGAGCAAAAACCTGCTTGAGATCTTGGCGAGACAACTTGGACATGGAGAAGAACTTGGTGGCATCGGCTCCAGTAATCCTTCCATCCCCATCTAAATCCAACCAAACAGACGGCGTCAGTGCATTCAAAAAAATCCAATTTTGCTAATTGGGTACCAAAAAAGAAGAGCATACGCACCGGAATCAGCGAAGGAGAACCAATCCTGATAGATTTGCTGATGCTCCTTTGAGCACGACAACTTGGGCGTCGACAGTATTTCCATCTCGAACAACAGATCGAATGAAAAGAGCGGAAGATCAGATACGCCTAAGCAAACACGGCAAAACCTCGAGCTTGAGATTTGCTAGCTCTCACTCCCTCTATTGATCGCTCATTGATTGGGAATTGGAATAATTTGGATTGCTGGAATTGGATCCCCGCCTCCCGATGGTACGGGATTTCTCCGGTGGCCCTTCAGATTGTTAGGTTTGGGCGCACAGAGGAAAAGGAGTTGGACAGAGAGCGAAAGAAGAGGGAAATGGCGGAGGGGAAGAACACTGCACAAATAAAAAGGGAGTTCTTTTTGGTGTGATTCCACTCCATCTCGTTTCATTTGCCATTGGATTGCCCACTATTATTGAGGACATGCAAATACCACCTTTTTATTTTGGGATATTTAATGTCATAACTCTGAGTATTTTAGTAATTATGTACATAACCTCTCGTAATCACGAATTACATGAGAAACCTTGAGTAATGGTTACTTCTTACGTAGTATGACCCTATGTTAACTTCCATTTTCGTTCTGTTATCTTTGACTGAATCCGTCGAACTTTGACCTTTTTATCCCTTGAACTAAATTACATTTGCAAAAGGTGCCATCAATCGTTCCTTTTATTCTTCCGCGAGAGGCAAGGAGTATGGAACTGGATGTCTGAGCAACCAGGGATTTCGAGGGCTCAACCCATACTTGCGTTGTAGCCGATTGTTCTGTCGAGGTTCTGATGCTGTGAGATCTGAAGTAGGGAAGATGATGGATCAACGAAAAAAACGGCTAGAAGGTGTTGGTCTGAAGGGCTCCAACACGGATATTCTGATGTGGTGCGAAGCTCAGGTTCATAAGTTTTGATTAGAAGCTATGTTGCAAATGAGTGTGGGACCTAGTCCATATGTTGCAATGTTTAACCTCCTGCAAAGAAGATGTTCGACACATGTTTTATCCTTGTGCTACTCTGTTGTGTGTGTAGGGATGGATGGAGAGGAGTAGGCTTCAAGCATAGGGGGTTGGAGGGGAGGGGCCCAGGCAAAGGACGTTGGAGGAGAGGGGGATTCGGGTGGAGGAATGGATGGAGGGGAGGGAGCTGCGGGTGGAGGGGGTTGGAGAGTGGGCTCGGGTGGAGAGGGATGGAGGAGTTGGGGATTTGAGTGGAGGAATGGGTGGAGAGGAGGGAGCTTTCGGCAGAAGGGGCTGGAGGGGAGGGGCCTTCGGGCGGTGATGTTAGAGGAGAGGGGGCATCGAGTGACAGGGTTGGAGGGTTGAGGGTGACCGAGGAGGAGAAATTAGGGTTTTTTAATTAAATTTTATTTGGATTTAATAAGAGTCATATGATGGAACATAGGTTAGATTAGCTCAAAGGTGTGTTGAGTTAAACTCGACTAACGGAGGGTTATGGGTGTGAGCCAGAGTGACTATTTGAAGTTTCTCATGTAATACACGATTACGCAGGATTATGGGTATAAATATCCCTTTTGTTTGTCATATTTATATAGAAATATGGATTCTTTTCTTGTGATTTGAGTCAACCGTCAATCGAAGATTCAATAAAAGAGGTTATTTTGGACAACTAACCATTCTTTTTAAAGTAAGTTTTTCACAGTAAGAAGGTATATCCGGTGGTAAAAATATACATGTCATGTTGATGCTGTGCTTTAAGAGGTAACAAACTATGTATCTGGTAAAAGAAAATTGTGTTTGCATCACATGGTAACTCAATGTAGAGACCAACAAGCATAAGTATCATTTGTAAAAGATATTCATCTAATGGTGAAATGGCACTTCTCCTGATAGCACTTGAAACCGCATGGTTTATTGGCAGGACAAACTCTTCCTTTGGATCCTTGATGGACCATTGGGATATTGAATTTACCTCCCACAAGATGTGATGATACCATGGATATGTAATAAAGATGTTTATTGTTTGGTTACTAGGATGGGGTGGGTTGGGGTATCCACTTGTGAATAGTATGTGTTTGGATGGTTATGAGGGTTGGGAGAGGGTTGTGGAATAAGGAATGTGATTTCCATCCCAGCATTGGAGGGGGATACACCGGGGTACCGCGGTAACCAAACGAGCCCTAAAAGTTATTAAAGATGTTATTGAGGATGCTTCTCATGAAAGGAAATTGCTGCCAAGATATAAGAAGGGAATGTGCTGTATTTGTAGAGCTATCTTTTATATTAAATTAGACATATCATGCAACATTAAGTGACATGAATAATTTTTTTTCAAAACAAATAGTTTACCATGCGTTTTTCGCCCACCAACAAAAGAAAATCTTAATTTTTTTACATAATAAATGTAGTTAAAGCTATCATAAGTTGATAGCTAGCAAGTGAAAGAGGTGATGAGATGGCGACATGAACTTAAATTCCAAAGTAACTTAAGTTAATGTTAAGCATTACTCCATTTCATTCCCTCTTCTTATATTCAATTAAATGAGGTAGAAAATAAATGCATCTTACATAAGTGAGGACTATCCATCATTTGGATTATAGATATTGAATAAGGAGGGTTAAGAAATAAGTGAGGTTATCCTAGATTTTATTTGGTTGACTTGATGTATAATAGGGTCAAATCTTGTAAATAAAGACATAATTGACGATGTAGCTACGATATAAACTAGGTTATCGCATGATTCCCTACTCTTGGATAAATACCCTTTTTCTCGATATAACGAGACCTTATCCCTCATTTAATGGATTGAACGCTTAGAGATAATGGTCAAATCTTGTAAATAAAGACATAATTGATGATGTAACTACAATATAAACTAAGTTATCGCATGATTGCCTAATCTCGGATAAATACCCTTTTCTCGATATAACGAGACCTTATCCCTCACTTAATGGATTGAACACTTGGAGAGTGACCTTACATGGAGAAAAATGTATATAGCAGATATAGTGATAAATGCAAAAGTCCAAGGTTTAGATATCACTATATAAATAGAGGTACTATATGTTCCTTTCTAATACATGTTCCATTTCAAGGATGCTTACCAACGTGTGCAAAAAGTACCCTAATATAGAAGTCAATATCTTGGAATGGGGGCATCTAATATACAAGTTTAGTTAGTTTAATTGGCATCTACATGTATTTTCATCACTATACCGTATGCCTTCCATCTATAACAGGTAATTTTAACAATCTTAGAATTGTTGCTATCGATTTGTTCTATACAGTGGGCATATGAGTCTATGTTTCTGACAAAATTGGAATGGCATATTAGAGGGATATAGTGATGAAAATACATGACGATATTTTCTAAAAACAATCATCAAAATATGACACAGGGGCAGCCACATTAAACCCTGATATTATTTGGAAAAAATGGGACTGCCCCGCCTCATCGCAATTTTTTATTTTTATTTTTTGCAAATTATCACCATGTATATTCATCTATACATCTCTCCAATATGTCACTCGAATTTCGTCAGAAACATATACTCCTATGCCCTCCATCTGGAACATGTAATTTTAACGATCTAAACATTGTTGTAGTCGACATGTTCTAGATTGAGGGCAAAGGAGTCTCTGAATCTGATGAAATTCGAATGACATAGTGGATGGATATATAGATGAATATACATGGTGATATTTTCCAAAAAATAAAAAATTTAGGGAAAATTGATGCCCATCAAACCCTAATTATTTATATGATGAGTCATCGTTAGGAAGTCAATGAAAAGTACCCCTGAGCCACATGGAATAAATAGACAAAATATTTGACGATTGACCACAAATGTCCATTTCATCACGTCCACTATGTCCACAAATGATGAAGCAACATGGAGTCCTGCCTAACATTGACTATACTTGCCAGTTATTCCATCTGATCGTCAAAAAGGCGAGCAAATATACTTAAAAATACTAACTTTTTTTGCAGTGCTGAACTGTAAAGAGAATATCTAGTTCATGGTTGATTTCCCTAAAAATCATTAACCATGATTGCTCAATGCTCAGCTCAACAGGAAGAAATAACTAAGGGAACATAATCGGTTCAGAAGGTCTTCATGTGTATCTGTATTAAGATTGTTCCTGATCAGCCATGCAACTCCACTACAAAATTTTACTTTCAAGACAGTGAGCCAATCACGTGAAATCGAAACCCAGCAGGGCAGCAATGTCGGTACGATGATACAAACAACTTCATTCCTAACAAGACAGACTCGCGCCGATTCAGAGATTACACTCAGAATGTATGTCGCACCGGTCACTTAACTGTGCTGTCATAGCTCGTCCTTGGATGGTGCCTCGTCTGCCATGAGATCTTCCAGGGAGAACTCGTCCTCCTCAAGAATCGCTCCGTCCTTCCCATCCCAGGGCTCCGTCGAGACGATTGTCGGAGCTGTTGCAAGGGGAAGATTCCCCTTCCCTCCACGCCCAGCTTCCTTGAAGAATTCGCTGCGAAGCACCGTTTTATATTAGCTCTCGAATCAGAAAAAGGAACAGTTGATGGATTGGAGTGGTATCATTCTTACATGAGTTGTTCTTGCTGGAAAGCACTGCGAAGTGGTGCATACGCGCCTTTCTTAACATTAAGAGCTACAAGTGCTGGATAACCGTACCCGCCGACGCCAACTTGCTTCTCCAGATCAGGCTGCTTGCCTGCTGCTGCCCAGGCATAACTGCAAGAAAGGAAAACTGTTTGCTTTGGGATATAATGGAATTATTATAAACATGTGATGACCACACAAACATGTTTTCGTATGGTGGTCAAAAATCACGACCGCCATACGAAAACTTCAGTCAGCTAACTAGCAAAGGGTTTCGAGAAACACTGCAAGAGCAAGTAGATCCTCCAGGCGAACTATGCAAAATACAAAGCCGGGGCTCAATAAGCAGAGGACTTTCCATTAATAAAAAACTATATCTTCTGCAACTTTTCATTGCCATTATATACAATGTTCACTTAAAATTGGAGTCCTCTGACCTTTGGGCTTGCAATTTAGGATATGCCAAATCTCTATAGTCATTCATCAAACTTAAGATTATATGCAAATGCAGAAAAGGACTTCCAGATATAAAATAGCGGCTAAGTGTCCCCAAAAGTATGTGGATGAAGGACAACAACAACAACAACAAAGCCTTTTCCCACAATTAAGTAGGGTCGGCTACATGGATTCTTTGCCTCCATTCAGATCTATCTTGGGTCAATCTCGGACTTATATCCAAAAAACTAAGATCCCTTCGTATAGTCTCTTTCCAACACTTCTTGGGCCGTCCTCGCCCTCTCTTAGCCGGCTCAACATCCCACCACTCGCATCTCCTAACCGGTGCATCAGTTGACCTTCTTTGCAAATGACCAAACCATCTTAAGCGGTTTTCTCGCATCTTATCCTCGATCGGAGCTACACCAACTTTCTTTCTGATTGCATCATTCCGAATCCGATCTTTACGTGTATGTCCACACATCCATCTTAGCATTTTCATTTCTGCTACAACCATTCTCTGCACATGTCTATGGTTCACAGGCCAACATTCAGAACCATAAAGCATAGCAGGTCTCACGGCTGCTTTGTAAAACTTTCCTTTAATTTTTAAAGGAATTTTCTTATCACATAGAACAGCGAAGGCTCCTCTCCACTTTAGCCAGCCTGCATTTATTCTATTAGTAACATCTCCATCAATTTCCCCATCATGTTGCAAAATAGATCCCAGATATCTAAAAAAATGGATGAAGGACAGAGATTGGAAAATCGTGATAAAAAAATGTCAAGGAGATGAGGATACGAACTGATGATACTAGGCAGAAATCATATCTAGCATTTTTTTAGGGATTTTTACATCCATAACCCTGAGTAATTGTGCAATTACAATCATAACCCTACATAATCGTGAATTACATCTAGAACCCTCAATAGTCTTAACTCTTACACCCACAACCCTCGAGTTAACATTCATCTAATATTCCGTTAACTATGATGGAATCCGTCAAATATTTTATATTTTCCACCCTTTAAATTATATTACTTACAAATGGGTACCCTCATCTTCCCCTCCTCTTCGTCGACAACTACCACCTCCCCCTCCTCTCTGTCGACCCGCCACCGCCAACTGTCCCCCCTCCTCAACTCCTCTGGATCACTGCCTGTCTGCAACAAGGCTGACTCCCCCTGCCCCTGTAAGCAGGGCGCCCTTCCCCGACACCCTGCCAACCCGTTGATCCCGCTTCCCCTTCGACCCCCCTGCAAGTAGCTGACCCCCCGCTCGCCCCTGCAAGCAGAGCCTCCACCGCCCCCTCCTTGCACCCTCGGTCTACCGTAACGAAACTCGCATCGAAGAGAGCCCCCTCCCTCGCTGGCTGCCTGCAGCAAGCCGGCCACCCTTCCCCCGCTGGTTGCCTGCAACAAGCTCCCCCCCCCCTCGCGAGATGCCTGCAACAAACCTGCTATCCATGCCCTCCTCCCCCCACGGGCTGCCTACAACAAACCCGCTCCCCCCCCCCCCCCCCGCGGGATGCCTGCAACAAACCAGCTTCCCCTTCGACCCCCCCTGCAAGCTGCTTCCCCGACCGACCCCCTCGCCCCGCAAGACTCTCCACGTCGCCACCTGCAATCCCCATGCCGTCTCTCACTGCAACCCCAGCCCCGCTGCGCGTGCTTCCTGCAAGAGTCTCCATCCCGCCCCGCCGCCTCTCCACCTCCGTCTCCCGCAACCCCCAAATACAAATGATATTCTATTTTATCTTTTTTTTTAAAAAATTATTAATAAATTATTAATCCCAACCATTAGATCAGAGATTAGTTAGATTAACTCAACTATCTGGTTAGGTTAATGAACTAAACTAATGGAAGGTTACATATGTAAAACGGAGCACTTATTCAGGGTCTTAAATGTAATTCACGATTATATAGGGTTATGATTGTAATTGCATAATTACTCAGGATTATGGATGTAAAAATCCCTTTTTTGTAAAGGAACTTAAACAATGGTGAAAATATGGAAGAGGTTATGAAACATGTAGGGTGGGTGAGAAGGTTCCAGCACTAGGGCCTGCCTCAGTTTAGGTGTTCTGTTATTCAGCATCCAAAAGTACTTGTATGGAATGAACAAATTTGAAAAGGAACCCACTAGTGACCAGAATGTTTAACCAATGTGAAAACTGGATCACTTATAGATCGCATATAAGCCATCCACACTGGACAAATTCGACTCTGATTCCTCTAAATGTCATGATCTTCTGCATCAATAATGAGTTCCAAAGAAAGAAAAATAGTAAAAGATTTCTTCAGAACTGGATGAACATCCTTACTAAATTATGATTTACAAACAAAGCAGGAAGATGGACCTGTCCACCTGAGCACTCAAAATATAGTTTTCAAGGAAACAATCGAAGTATAGTTGTATATATATGTATATATATAGGATTTTTATCCAATGCGCACAGAGCGCATTAGCGTTTCGGTGCGCACCATTTATTGGCCATACACGTGTATTCCCATTTGAGAGGTTACCTATTTCGAAGGATGTTGTTTTTGGAAGGAGATTAATATGCAAAGCGATTTAACAATAAGTGTTATTCCAATTATATCTCGTCCTATAAAATAGGAAGATCGTTTTGGAAAGAAAACAATCGAATAGATGATTTCTTACAGAAAATCGAGATCCAAATGCTCATGTCAGTAATATATATATAATAGTCAAGTAAATGGTTGTTGCGAGATCAGTAACATCCAAAACAACGGTCAGTAATTTACATTCATTGTATTACATGTTGCAGAATTCAGTAATATATACACAATGGACAATTAAGTGCTTGTTGTGATGTCAGTAAAACCATAACCAATGGTCAGTAATTTCTATATGTATTACTACTTTGAATAGAAGTCTCTAATTTCGACACAATACTCACGTAAATGGTTGTTGTGAGATCAGTAATATCCAAACAACGATCAGTAATTTACATAACCAATGGTCAGTAATAGCTACTATGAGATCAGTAATAACAAAGTTATGGTCAGTAAGTCATGGGCATTGCTCAAGTAAGTCATGGGCATATCCAATGGTCAGTAATAGCTACTATGAGATCAGTAATAACAAAGTTATGGTCAGTAAGTCATGGGCATTGCTCAAGTAAGTGCTTGTTGTGATGTCAGTAAAACCATAACCAATGGTCAGTAATAGCTACTATGAGATCAGTAATAACAAAGTTATGGTCAGTAAGTCATGGGCATTGCTCAAGTAAGAAAGTAACTATTTGTCAATGCAATGCACATTACATAGACACTGGTATTACTAACCATTTGTTATGTTATTACTGATCGCACAACACACATTTACCTGACCATTTTATACATATTACTAGATTCTGTACAATGCAACTATTTCGATGTAAATTACTGATCATTTTTTTGATATTACTTATCTCACAATACGTATTTACTTGACCGAATTATATTTATTACTATCATAGTGTTTGGATCCTTAATCATCCGCGTGGAATCATTTATTTGAATTGTTTCTTTCCAAAACCGTCTTCCAATTTTTAAGGACGTTGTATAATAGGAAATATAGGATTTTTTTAAACTCGTCGTAGCCTATAATTAGAAATTTAGTTATTGTTAATACACGTGTAAGGCCTAAAATGAGTGCTCATTGAAACGCTAATGAGCCCTGTGCGCAGTGGATAAGCCCTATATATATATATATGAGGAGTGATCCTATGAGAGTAAAAAACTGTGAGAGCATGCATTCTGGACCACATGATCCAGCTGGGAGAGAGAAGAATAGGAGAGAGAAAATAGAATCATGTGGTCCATAATGCATGCTCTCATGCTCCCATATTTTTTTGCTCTTATAGGATCACTCCTCTCTCTCTATATATATATAGGGGTAAAATGGGGCTGCCCCCATGGGGGGAGCTAACTTGGCTCCCCCGCGCTATTTCGTCCACTTTTTTTTATTTTTTTGAAAATTTATTCTGTGGATTTTCATCAATATATCCCTATATTATGTCATTAAAATTTCGCGCGAAACAGAGACTCCTACGACCTCCATCCAGAGGGTCGTTTTTAGCAATTCTATTACCGTTAAAAAATGACTGTCTGGATGGAGGCCGTAGGAGTCTCTGTTTCGCATGAAATTTGAATAGCATAATATAGGGATATAGTGATGAATATTCGCGGAAGAAATTTTCAAAAAAAAATAAAAATAAAAAAACGGACGAAACGGCACGGGGGAGCCAAGTTAGCTACCCTCAAGGGCAGCTCCATTTAACCCATATATATATAGGGTAAAATAGGGTTGCCCCCTTGGGGGTAGCTAACTTGGCTCCCCCCGAGGCATTTCGCCCGTTTTTTATAAATTTTTTTTTGAAAATTTCTTTCGTGGATTTTCAGCAATATATCCCTATATTATGTCATTAAAATTTCTGTGAGAAACAGAGACTCCTACGGCCTCCATCTAGACATGGCCGTTTTTAGCAATTCTGTTAATGTTAAAAAATGACTATCTGGATGGAGGTCGTAGGAGTCTCTTCACACGAAATTTGAATAGCATAATATAAGGATATAGTGATGAATATTCATGGAAGAAATTTTCAAAAATAAAAATAAAAAATAGACGAAATGCCGCGGGGGAGCCAAGTTAACTCCCTCAAGGGGCAACCCCATTGAACTTATATATATATATAGGATTTTTATGCAATGCGCACAGAGCGCATTAGCGTTTCGGTGCGCACCATTTATTGGCCATACACATGTATTCCCATTTGAGAGGTTACCTATTTCGAAGGATGTTTTTGGAAGGAGATTAATATGCAAAGCGATTTAACAATAAGTGTTATTCCAATTATATCTCGTCCTATAAAATAGGAAGATCGTTTTGGAAAGAAAACAATCGAATAGATGATTTCTTACAGAAAATCGAGATCCAAATGCTCATGTCAGTAATATATATATAATAGTCAAGTAAATGGTTGTTGCGAGTTCAGTAACATCCAAAACAACGGTCAGTAATTTACATTCATTGTATTACATGTTGCAGAATTCAATAATATATACACAATGGACAAGTAAGTGCTTGTTGTGATGTCAGTAAAACCATAACCAATGGTCAGTAATTTCTATATGTATTACTACTTTAAATAGAAGTCAGTAATTTCGACACAATACTCACGTAAATGGTTGTTGTGAGATCAGTAATATCCAAACAACGGTCAGTAATTTACATAACCAATGGTCAGTAATAGCTACTATGAGATCAGTAATAACAAAGTTATGGTCAGTAAGTCATGGGCATTGCTCAAGTAAGTCATGGGCATATCCAATGGTCAGTAATAGCTACTATGAGATCAGTAATAACAAAGTTATGGTCAGTAAGTCATGGGCATTGCTCAAGTAAGTGCTTGTTGTGATGTCAGTAAAACCATAACCAATGGTCAGTAATAGCTACTATGAGATCAGTAATAACAAAGTTATGGTCAGTAAGTCATGGGCATTGCTCAAGTAAGAAAGTAACTATTTGTCAATGCAATGCACATTACATAGACACTGGTATTACTAACCATTTGTTATGTTATTACTGATCGCACAACACACATTTACCTGACCATTTTATATATATTACTAGATTCTGTACAATGCAACTATTTCGATGTAAATTACTGATCTTTTTTTTTATATTACTGATCTCACAATACGTATTTACTTGACCGAATTATATTTATTACTATCATAGTGTTTGGATCCTTAATCATCCGCGTGGAATCATTTATTTGAATTGTTTCTTTCCAAAACCGTCTTCCAATTTTTAAGGACGTTGTATAATAGGAAATATAGGATTTTTTTTAAACTCGTCGTAGCCTATAATTAGAAATTTAGTTATTGTTAATACACGTGTAAGGCCTAAAATGAGTGCTCATTGAAACGCTAATGAGTCCTGTGCGCAGTGGATAAGCCCTCTATATAGAGGGCTTATCCACTGCGCACAGGGCTCATATAAAGGGCTTATCCACTGCGCACAGGGCTCATTAGCGTTTCAATGAGCACTCATTTTAGGCCTTACACGTGTATTAACAATAACTAAATTTCTAATTATAGGCTACGACGAGTTTGAAAAAAATCCTATATTTCCTATTATACAACGTCCTTAAAAATTGGAAGACGGTTTTGGAAAGAAACAATTCAAATAAATGATTCCACGCGGATGATTAAGGATCCAAACACTATGATAGTAATAAATATAATTCGGTCAAGTAAATACGTATTGTGAGATCAGTAATATCAAAAAAATGACCAGTAATTTACATCGAAATAGTTGCATTGTACAGAATCTAGTAATATGTATAAAATGGTCAGGTAAATGTGTGTTGTGCGATCAGTAATAACATAACAAATGGTTAGTAATACCAGTGTCTATGTAATGTGCATTGCATTGACAAATAGTTACTTTCTTACTTGAGCAATGCCCATGACTTACTGACCATAACTTTGTTATTACTGATCTCATAGTAGCTATTACTGACCATTGGTTATGGTTTTACTGACATCACAACAAGCACTTATTTGAGCAATGCCCAGGACTTACTGACCATAACTTTGTTATTACTGATCTCATAGTAGCTATTACTGACCATTGGATATGCCCATGACTTACTTGAGCAATGCCCATGACTTACTGACCATAACTTTGTTATTACTGATCTCATAGTAGCTATTACTGACCATTGGTTATGTAAATTACTGACCGTTGTTTGGATATTACTGATCTCACAACAACCATTTACGTGAGTATTGTGTCGAAATTACTGACTTCTATTCAAAGTAGTAATACATATAGAAATTACTGACCATTGGTTATGGTTTTACTGACATCACAACAAGCACTTACTTGTCCATTGTGTATATATTACTGGATTATGCAACATGTAATACAATGAATGTAAATTACTGACCGTTGTTTTGGATGTTTCTGATCTCGCAACAACCATTTACTTGACTATTATATATATATTACTGACATGAGCATTTGGATCTCGATTTTCTGTAAGAAATCATCTATTCGGTTGTTTTCTTTCCAAAACGATCTTCCTATTTTATAGGACGAGATATAATTGGAATAACACTTATTGTTAAATCGCTTTGCATATTAATCTCCTTCCAAAAACAACATCCTTCGAAATAGGTAACCTCTCAAATGGGAATACACGTGTATGGCCAATAAATGGTGCGCACCGAAACGCTAATGCGCTCTGTGCGCATTAGATAAAAATCCTATATATATATATATATATATATATATATATATATATGGTTAGTTAGAAGCAACCCTCGAATCAAAGGTTAAATGAGGTTCTGCTTGTGGATCAGCCACTGCTTTTTAAGAGAGCTAAACTTCAAACAGCTACATTATTAGTCATTAAACTGGCACAAAAAGGGAGAACCATTTCAATAAGACCTGACAGGCACCTTACCTGTAAGGGCTTCTCTTGAACTTGTCTGCAACTGAAGATAAAAGGCTGATATATCCATTCCTTCCTTCTGCCTTGGAATCCAGTATATCAGGCAGGAAAGCAACGAAACATATAGCAGCAGAAGCACACTTCTCTTCCATAACATCCTGTGAGATCCAAGAGATTTGTTTTCAGTTTTCCATTGAATCACATAAAAGAGGGGGGAGAGAGAGAGAGAGAGAGAGAGAGAGATTTACCGGTCCAGTTAATTCATATATTTCGGGAGGGGGAATGTTACTCTCAAGCTGCTCTAATGCAAATGACTCAATACCCGAAGCAGTTCTTGCACCCTCGTAAGGATACGGACTGTCCTTGTCAGAACCGAAGACCAAGATGGTGGGAAACCCTTTAACACCAAACCTGCTCATGAGGGACTGCATACGAACACATATATGTCACCAATTAGTGTCCCATCCGAAAAAATCACATAAATCCGTAACGTGGTTTCATCATTATTCGAGTAATTCGATGTGTACTTACATTTAACAGTAAACATTCACATTACACATGTTCCCAAATTCCAGCAGTTAAGACAACATTCTTTCAATTTATCAGTAAAAATTCTTAACGTATATTATTTAATATAATGTATTTTTTCAAAGTCGAAATGCATACGCAAAAGGTGATATGTTCCTATATTCCAGCGGAGGATAAATTTTAGTATACATTGCAATGACTGATAAAATGCCAAACACAGTAATTTAACCTTTTCAGCATCACAATCAACATGCCCAAGTTTCACTTTTCCCTTCAAATTAATTGAAGCCTTTTTCCACTCCGGTGCCAGTTTTTTGCAATGCCCACACCTATCAGAAAAAACTTAGATGCTTCATGACAGCTCTCTTTAAGATGCTTATAAGAACATTTTCTTTCACTGCAACAATATAGAGGAAGGAAAAGGCTTCATCATAGAAACCAACTTACCAAGGTGCGTAGAACTCAACAATCCAAAAATCTTTGCTCTTTACAACGAGCTCATCGAAATTACGCGAATTCAATTCAACTGAAGCAGTTGGCTCACTTTTGCTGCCGTCACTTGAACCAGATGATGCCTTTCCCTCCAGTCTATCCTTGAGAAGGGCCTTTACCTACACAAGTAGAGAGTTAAATTGATGGTTCAATTTCTACTATCATTATATTAATGATGGATAAAAACTTTGAGACGCGGAATATCTTCATGGAAGAGCCACTTATTACATTGAAACATAATCGAGGATCTTAAAAAAATACAATTCAGCTTGAGTAACAATAGTGTTGTTTCATTCCAATACAAAAGCCATCGATGACACAACTCGTTTAACAATAACTGTACCACAAATTTCTTTCTAACCATCAATTTGAATATAACCAACCCACTTAAATGAAGCATATGCAAATATACCTTCATGCACTCTGCATGTGCCTTAGCTTCCAAATTCAAACGGTTAGTAACAACAGTGCTGTTTCATTCCAATACAAGAGCCATCGATGACACAACTCATTTAACAATAACTGTACCACAAATTTCTTTCTAACCATCAATTTTAATATAACCAAGCCACTTAAATGAAGCATATGCAAATTAACCTTCGTGCACTCTGCATGTGCCTTAGCTTCCAAATTCAAACGGTTAGTAACAATAGTGCTGTTTCATTCCGATACAAGAGCCATCGATGACACAACTCATTTAACAATAACTGTACCACAAATTTCTTTCTAACCATCAATTTGAATAAAACCAACCCACTTAAATGAAGCATATGCAAATACACCTTCATGCACTCTGCAAATACAGAAGACTGAGGGATGCAAAAATTACCACTGAGGGGATTGATAAGGTGATCAAGATATGGGGCTGGGGCCAATCGACAGAAGGTTGTCCCCACAACTGCATGGGGCTGGCATCGTGGGAATAGGGAGACGAATGTTTTCTGGTGGGCTTGGAACTGAGATCAGTGAATCTATAGTTCCAAATGAGGAGAGGTAAGGTGACCAAGTCACTGTGCGGGTTGGAACCGATTGCAGGGAGTTGACAGGCAGTGTCCCTCCACAATCTATGACAAGGTGGGGAGGGTCGCAACTTCGATCACAATAATGTTTCAATGCGATTGATCAGTGATGAGCATCACTTGGAGATTAAGGGAATGCAGACCGAGGCTAATGATCTCAGACCAATAAAAAGAGGACCTAAGAAATTTACACTCCAGAGTCTTGTGCCTTGGAAAAATCAAACTTCCATAGCAAGCCTTGCACATTCTGCAATGATGTTTCAATGTGATTGATCAGTGATGAGCATCACTTGGAGATTAAGGGAATGCAGACCGAGGCTAATGATCTCAGACCAATAAAAAGAGGACCTAAGAAATTAACACTCCAGAGTCTTGTGCCTTGGAAAAATCAAACTTCCATAGCAAGCCTTGCACATTCTGCCTCCTTCAGTCAGTCACCATCTCGATAACTATCACAAAACTATCCATCATAGACCAACTAAAAAAGCCTTCTGCACTGAGCTAATAGTGTCGCCCAAAACCACGTACAGATCCTTCTAAGAAGGCTTCGACATGCATAAGATACACTGTGTCGGAAAGCAAACATTAAGTCCTCCACCCTTTAAGGCTCGTCCTTCTTAAGCAATAGAAAAATAAAAACTTTGATTATTTCCTCAAAAGTCAAAACCAAAATCGCATGTTCCAAACACCTCAAGCTAATCCATAACGTCACTTTCCACAATGTCCCAAAATTCCTTAAAGAAAAAGATCGAGAAACCATGTGGACTATCTAAGTTCATCTCGGAACCGCAATTGAACCCCTTGAACCCGAACTCCCGTGAGAGCTTGTCAGCATGCTCCATTCTTAACACGCACCATGCCCTCCATGGTATTGAAAATCTCTGTATTCCCATTTCTCACCTTAAGCTAATTTGTCCTCGAATTGCTTTCACCCCACCTTACTAATTGTGTCTTCCTCCAAAAGACCTTAATGTATATAGTCTCCGCTCCTCCAAATCATTACTGGCCATGGTCCTAGTGTATTCCACCCTATCCAGCTTGACAATCTCTTCCAACGTAGCTGAACGCCATTTAATCAGTAAACTCACATATTTGCCAAAGTGTTGCCGATTCCAAAGTCATCCTCACAGTTATTGTCCCCTCTTCCTGGCAGCTGCACCATAAATTACAAAGTCATCCTCACAGTTATCGTCCCCTCATCCTGCCAGCTGCATCATAAATTATCCACTGTTGAGTTGTATGGATACTTAGATGGATAAATGTATTTTTGGGTGAGGGACCATTTACCCGCCATCCTATAAATATACTCTTCCCCCTTTTTATTGCATATCTTAGTGAATATAGTGCCCTAATCTCTGGTGGCAGAGATTAGGGTTTGTGTGTGCCCTGTGGTTTTTCCCTCTGTGAATTTTCCATGTAAATCACGGTATCATTGCCTTGCTTCTTGATCACTAGTTTCCAACATAATATCATAGCTTAATTGAGGCTTGTTCTGATGATCGGGCATCCTTCGTGGACATGCATCACCTCTGGCAGGCGTCTTCTTCTGAATTGTGGCTCCTCGTGCAAACCCCCTGAGTGCGCCACCCTTGCCCCTAAGTGCCCCCCCCCCCCGCTCCTTTGTGCGGCCTCCATGTACGCATTCTCATCTCCCCCACACGAACCCCATGAGCATGCCACCCCTACTCCTGAGCACGGCCCCCCATGTACCTCATTCCCTCTGTGCGGCTTCCTCCTCCGCGCTCTGCCTTCCAGTGCATTGCCCCCACGCCCTTGCAGCCTGTGTCCTTCTCCTTACATGTCGCCCTCTATTCAACGGCCTCCTCCTCCACGTGCCTCCCTCCATGCACTGCCCATCCCCCCTGCCCTCCAGTGCAACAACCTCCTTCTCCTTGTGCGCCGCCCTCCAGTGAGACAACATCCCCCTCTACAAGCTGCCGTCCAGTGTGCGCCCCCCTCCCTACGACCTCTCCATTAGTGATAAGAGGTATTATTGCAGTGCTTGCCTTCCAGAGTACGACAATCTCCTTTTCAGGGAGCCAGAGTATGGCTCCTTGCGGATACGGTGCTTGCCTTCCAGTGTGGTCCTTCCTGCGTACACTCTTCTTGAGCCCCCTGCCCCCCCCCCCCCCTTTGTTGTGCTTAACAAGGGATGTGAGTTGATTTTTTTGCTTCATTGGTAGTTTCCTCAGTGTTCGAGGTGACAATGGATTTATTGCTTTAGAAGAAACTGTGGATATATTGATGGCTGAAAAAAAGTCCTTGCAGTTACTGATAAACTTTATGAACAATGGTACGTCAAGGACAACCAATACAGAAATTGGATCATCAATGTCATGTCATCAGACATTCAATCACTTATTCTTCGAAAAAAAATAGGCCAGAGAACAATGGCTCACTCTCGAAAATATGTACAGGCAGAAGAAGCAAGATATCCGAATGTATCGGTTGAGCAGGGACGTCTACACAATAAAACAAGGAAAGCTGACCGTCGTTGGATACTATGTTGCGCTGACGATCAAATGGGAAGAGATTGACTACTACTGATCAGAAGAAATACTGGGACGAGATGTGGAAGTAGAGGATCTTCATTTTCCTTAGAGGATTGAATGTTGAGTTTGAGGCAATTAGAAGTCAACTTTTAATAGGAGTGATTGGGTCTAACATCGAAGAGATCTATCATGCTATTGAGTTTGAGGAACAACGGTGAATTGTTATGAAAGAAGATCAAGTCTCCAATTTTGAAAGGACTGCTTTGCTCATGAGAGGAGATAAGAATGGGTATTGGAAGGATAAGAAGTGTGACATTACAAGAAAACAGGGCACGAGGTTGATTATTGCTAGGAACTTTATCCAGAAAAGAAGATGGGAAAGGGAAAGAGACCTCTCACAACAACTGTTGAAGGCAAAAGGATGACAACAAGATCAAGGATTTGCATGCACACGTCTAGAAGATATCAGTTTCTGATAAAGGCAAGGGTGATGCTGATGTCGTCAATGCTACCATGGTCGCTGCAACATAAAAAATAGTGAAGCCTTCTCCCACTATAAGTAGGGTCGGGTACATGGATTCTTGCTCAAATCCATATTGAAAGATTCGACTATTTTTTACGCTGGTTGTCAACTACCTAACGCAACCTACACAATGGTGGGATTTCAACCCTTGTCATTTGGGTGGTGGGTACACTGCACTATCACCAGACCATGGTCGCTGCAACATACGAAGGTAAAAAAAATATGATTAATGGATTATTGACAGTAGAGCTTTTAATTATATGACAGGAAATTCTATGATTTTCCATCAGTATAAACTTGCTTCGAAATAGGAAAGATTTAACTTTTCAGATGGATCTTTTGTCACTGTGATCGGCAAAGGAAGCATATCTGTCATAGACAAATTTGTTCTAAAGAATGCTCTTCATGTTCTGAATTTTTCGATTAGTCTCTAATTTGTTTACCATGTTATTAAGGACTTGCATTATCGCCTGATTTTTTTATGAAAATGCATGTGTGTTACAGGACTTGGGGACGAGGAAGCGGATTGGGATCGGTTCAATTATCGATGAACTTTATCGTTTTCCTGGATGTATCGTCTCAACTTGGGTTGCTTCAACTACTATTCACAGAACTGATAATGCTCGTGGACTACAGAAGAACCATGAACGTCGAGGACATCATGGTTATTCTACTCTTTCTGTTTTATTTCCAAACTTATGCAATAAAGTAGACTGTGGGATTTTTTTCTTGTGAGGTGTGTCAGCTGTCAAAACACATGAGAATTATTTGTTTCGAATAGTAAGTCTGATGTTTGGGGACCATCAAGTGTGAAAAGTTTGGGAGGCCACACATATTTTATTGCCTTCTTAGATGATTTCTCTCGTTATACTTATGTGTACTTAATGAAGAGTAGAAGCATAGTTCCTACCATTGTTCATACCTTTCTCAACGTGATAGAAAGCCAGCACGGTACTAAAGTGAAAACTTTAAGACTGATAATGCTAGGGCATATGTGGAAGGGTCCCTTCAAACCTTTCTAAGTGAAAAGGGAATTATACATGAAACATCATGCAGCTATACCCCTCAGCAAAATGAAGTGGCTAAAAGGGAAAATCATTCATTTTTGAAAGTCACTCGTGACCTTTTATTTCAAAGAAATGTCCCTAAGAATTTTTGAAGCGAGGCTTTGCCTACTGCCACTTACCTACTTAACAGACAGATGTATGTTGCTATTAGAAAGAAGCTTCATTTCTCTATGTTGCATCCTGATAAGTCTCCCTTTACACTAGATCCTCGTGTGTTTGGTTGGATATGCTTTGTTCACAATTCGAGTCCTGATAGAAGGAAGCTGAGTCCTAGAGTCATAAAGAGTATCTTTCTTGGCTACTCTTATATCCCTAAGGGTACAAATGTTATGATCCATTGTCAAGAAAACTATTTGCGAGTAAGGATGACTTTCCATGAATATGAATCTTACTATGGGGTGTCTCTTGCTCGGGGGGTCCACTGAAAATGGTGCCAATATTTATTTCTTAGATGAGTTTTTGAACATGCAGTATGATGATCATAGAGACATGGACAATCATGACAGTGAAAGGCTTCTTGAGAACCAAAATGGCATAAAAGAGATCTTGGATGATAGCATTGACCATGCAGAAAATTTACTACCAAACCGAAATCTCAATATGCCCCCCGATGATCCAAGTCCTGAGAACTCTGTAAGTAGTTCTTCTTTCCTTGATAATTAAGTTGATGACACTAATGCTATACTTCATGACTTAAACAAGAATGATGAAAGTCTTGGTGATAATCGTCCTATTGTTATGCGAAAGACATCCAAGTCAATCAAGCCTTCTCCATGTTATCTCGTAGAGGATCTTGTGTCTTACTCTAAGATGAGTTCAAGTTATAAAAGTTTAATTATTCTTTTGGACTCTCAATATCTTCCCAAGAATGTAGTTGAAGCAAAAGCTAATCTAAGATGTGCATGTGTGATGGACTAAGCTTTTAAAAAAATGACACTTGAGATGTTGTGAACATTTCGAAAGACGCATATCTTGTTGGGTCGAAGTGGATCTACACGATAAAGTATAATTCTGATGAGAAAGTGGACAGATTCGAGGCACGGTTAGTTGCACGTGGGTACAGCCAGGAGTATGGGATAGACTATCTTGAGACATTCGCACCTATGGCTAAAATGAATATTGTTCTTATTGTTATCTGCCTTGATGTATCATTTTCATGAAAGATTTATCAGCCGGATGTCAAAAACATGTTCCTGAATGGCAATCTCAAAGAGGAAGTCTACATGAAGATGCCTCCTGGGTATGGGGAACTGACCACGTCTTGTAAACTAAAAATAAAACATTGTATGGTCTTAAGAAGTCGCTTACAGCTTGTTTGAATGCCTTAGGGTTGTGATGATTGCTAATGACTACTATCAGGCTAATGGAGATCATATGTAACGTCCAAGGCTTAGGTCCCCGGTCCATTATCGAGGAAAACTAACCCTGATAACTTGTTGGGTTCGGGTACAAATGGATCCATTGACAACCACCTAAAATGCTTAAGCCCAAGTTATCAAGTAGTAATCCCCACCACTTATAACCCACTCTCATGCTTTGTGAGTTTTAGATGTGGGACTATCTTTAGGGGTATGGGTGTTACATCATATCCTCTTCATTACAAGGCAGGGCGAGAAAAGGTCCATCCTATTGATTTATGTGGATGATACGATTCTGATTGGTGGTGATGATGCAGAAATACTCAGCATAATTAAACTCACTACTTTTGAAGTATTTCCTTGGTATTGAGATGGCTAACTTAACCGACCCTACTTAGTTTTGGGAAAAGGCTTTGTTGTTGTTGTATTGAGATGGCTAACTCTCCATAAGGTATATGTCTAAATCAATGGAATTATACTCTCAGTTTATTTCATGACTCTGGTATGCTTGGATGCAAGCCAATCTCTACCCCTATAGATGCTAACCATAAACTCAGCAAAGCAAATGGTGATCTGCTCAATGATGCTACCAACGGCAGGTACCAAAAAATGGTTGGAAAATTAGCTTATCTCTCTCACAAGACCTAACATCACCTATGTTGTAAATGTGATCAGTAAATTCATGCATGCCCCCACCACAGTTCACATGAATGTTGTCAACAAGATTTTATGCTATATTAAGAAATCTGATGGTAAAGGGCTTTTGTTGAGGAAACAAGGTGATGTGAGCATTGAAGGCTACATCGACGCAAATTGGGTTGGGTCTGTTGATGATAGGCGATCAACATCATGGTAAGTTGTTTATCTGTATGGTAATCTGGTCATCTAGTGAAGCAAGAAACAAAATGTGGTCTCCAAGTCCAATGCGGAAGCCAAGTATCAAGCGCTTGCAAACAGGGTCGTTGAGGTCATATGGTTAAATTTGTATTAAGAGAGTTGGGTATTGAACCAATCATGCCACTAAAGATGTTATGTGATAATAAAGCACAATAAACCTGGCCAATAACCCTGTAATGCATGGCAGAACGAAGCATGCGAAGATTGATAAGCACTTCATTCATGAGAAGATTGATACTGGTCAGTTGTGTCTTCCTTACTTGTGATCTGATGATTAGATTGTTGATCTCTTCACAAAGGGGCTACCTACGGCAATCTTTGAGTTAAATATATGCAAGTTGGGTATGGTTGATATGCATGCCCAACTTGAAAGGGGGTGTTGAGTTGTATGAATCCTTAGATGGGTAAACGGATCTTTGGATGAGGGACAGTTCACCCACCATCCAATAAATGTACTCATCCCCCCTCTTATTGTGTTATCTTAGTGAAGGGAGTGTCCTAATCTCTGGTGAAGGAGATTAGGGTTTGTGTATGCCACTGTGATTTTTCCCTTTTCGTAAGGTTTTCCATATAAATCATGGTGTCATTATCTTGTTTCTTGATCATTAGTTTCCAACACCCACCATATCCTTAAATCCCCCATCCATCATCCATTTTCGCTCCAACTAGAGAATTAAGATTTATACAACTAAATTCCAGGTATATTCAGGTGAAGATTTGAACTTGTGCTAATGTCAAGAAGATACAACTAGAATGGCTCTCTGATGGGATTGTTCCATGATCGCAAAAAATATATAATCAGCAGAATTTGTTCTTGTTCTGATGATACCCTCTTGATCAAGAATGCATTATTTGTAAAAGGTGTTGTGTGCAACCCTCGGGCTGCTTATAAGTTAGAAGTCTGTCTCCAAAGAATGTGTGCTATCAGGTATTACATTCATTAGAAACATAAAGATAAAAAAGGTCCTGCATCTAAGAACTTATTTTTGTTTTTGCCCGAGGAAGATCAGGTCAGACCGTGACTGACAACATACCTTTTCTAACCTTTTCTTCTCTTTTGCATACTAGAGAATATAATTTTTATTTCAATATATTCTACAAAAAAAGGCAAGTAATACAATTCAAAAGTACTCAAAAATTCACAAGTAACACAATCACGATGAGGAAACCTGGAAAATGCATCGCCAAGTCGATTTCACGGATAATAACTAGCTGTTAATTAACTGGTAAAATGTGTGAATGCAAAACTAGCTGTTAATAATAAAAAGCAAAACTAGCTGTTAATTAACTGGTAAAATATATGAATGCATCATCTCCAATTGGAATTTACGCGCTACATACGTCACGTTCCACATACCTGCTTGAGAGCAAATTCAGCAATGGGCTTTGCTTCCCGGGGCCCTTGATAATCGACCGGAGGCTTCCCGGCCGAAAACGCCTTTATAGTGGGGAATCCTTGAATCCCATACTCCTAAACAGCAACCCAGCATTCCATAAAGTAAGCACAACTTGAAACTAAGGCAAATACAGTCTACGATGAAACCAACAATTATAATCGACAAAATCAGATTTTTATCGTTTTTATGCTGCAGAAAGAGAACCAAAACAACGCAAAACCTGAGCGAGCGACTTGTGTGCGTCCGCATCGAGTGCGGCTACAGTAACGACCCCCTTGAGCACGGACGCGGCCTTCTCCCAATGCGGGGTGAGAGCCTTGCAGTGCCCGCACCACGGCGCGAAGAACTCAACCAGCACCACACCGTTGGATCCCAAGACCTGATCAATCAGCAACAAAAATCCGATCGTTTACTCCAATCGAGGCTCGGAAGACACCGGATCGAGAAAAGGTGGGAACTTCGTACCTTGGATTTGAAGTTGGAGGGCGTGAGCTCGAGCACGGGGGAGGAGGCGGAGTACAGGGCGGCGGAACGAGAGGAGAAGAGGGAGAGGAGGAAGAGGAGGAGGAGCATTGCGAGAGATCGGAAGTTGCGATCGAACTCCGGCGGTGGTGGTGCTGTTCTTCCGATCTGATCTGACCAGACCAATTAAGAACGGCCGGGGTCTTGTTCTGGGAGGAGGACGCGTGTATCTTCCAATCACAGGACGCCACGTACGCATGAGTGATGTCATTATGCCTTGCTACCGGAATCTCTTCATTTGAAACATTTTTAATATTTATGTACATAATATATGGCCAATGCACACATCCTACATTTAATAGAAATTGCAATGATCAAATTTTTGGTCGTTGTAAAGTTATCTTTTTATTATATATTTGGAAGGATGGTTACATTTCACATAAGAATGATTATTAGTTGTATTTATTATTTGCACTGTCAGACGATGAAGAGTGACCATGTGAGAGCATGAGAGCAGTGATTCTGTACCACTAGATTATGTATTCTCTCTCCCGGTTGAATCTAATGGTCCAGAATCATTGCTCTCATGCTCTCGCGGGTTTTGGCTCTCATAGGATTACTTCTCATCAGACGATGTACGAAGAAATCATCTGAGGATTCATATTGTTTGTATCAAATACGTTAAGGCAGATGTTTCTACAGCTTTGGAAGTAGAGGCACGTGCGTTGGAACATAGTTGTTAATGCACGGAACTTTTTTAGACTTTTCAATTGTTATATACTTTGATCGTAATATATCTCCACAATCGTCATAGTCATGAACATTTGGAATAAAAAAGGGACAGATTTTGACAATGACCTACAAAAACTCACCACTTGGTTGATACAAATTAGATGAAGAATATGATTGAGAAGGGATAAAAAAATCAAGGAACCCCTTATAATCTAATTATGTTTGTCCTTATCGTAAATAGGGGAGTGGTAGTTGTATCTATTCATTTCCAGCAATTTTCTCTTATTATTAATACTTATGATTTCTAAATCATATTCAAGATCGTTAATGTGGATCTTAGATCTCTTCTTTTTCTATAATTCATAGATGTTGCACACATGCAAATACACTTTCCCACGGAAAGAAGGAAGAAGAAAACTTCGTATTTTTATTAAAATATCGGTAATATTTTAGGAATAATTAGAAGCATAAGGATGAAAAGATCTATGTTTAATCATATACTCACTCAATTGATGAAATATGACCATTGCAGCCTCCTTGATATCTTTCTTGAAATGTTACATAGTTGCCACCAAACTTGGAAGAGAGACAACAAAGATATTGGGTTGTGGTTACCAATTTCATCCTCCCCTCCAGAGCGGTGAAAACAGTGAGCTCCGTTCTCTAGGTAGATTTTCTGTCAAAATGGGACTCATCCACCTTAAAATTGAATGGAGCATAAACATAATACTCCTCCAACTTGGTCGCAATAGAGAAACATGTGGTCGATAACAACTTCAATACCCAAATTTTGCCGGTTCTACATCCAAACTCATATCAAACCTATAACCAAAAAACATAGAATCTATGAACATGATAGTATCCCCATTAGCAACTAGATCCAATCAATCGAAGAACTGTTTCATCTCCAATGTTCCATATGGAAATTAGACAACATATATTGTGCATCAGAAACACACTACTTTTATCTCCATCATAGTTTGAAAGTTCACATTAAGTATGAATGTTATTCTATTAATGTTCAAGATGTAAAAAAATTGTTATGAAAATTGAGGATAATTATTGGCGATCGACTCAAGAGCTAGGAAATATGACAATGGAATCTTTATTTAGTTTATCGAGTAGGTGGAACTTATGGTAAAGGGGCTCCAGTGCCTTTGACAGTTGGAAAACATCATCTTTTCAATTTTTTCGGTACACTATAATTGAAGCATCGACATACCAACTTCCCGATCAAATCGACATGAAAATTCCAAATCATTGAAAAGCTAACTATATGTGTGTTTTTCTGTATTAGTTGATGTCTATGTAAATCAATACAAGAGGTTCCGAGAATCAACTCTTCCGAATTTTACATTTAAATTTCTCCCTTACTCTTTTAAGAATTCGCTCCACTATACCATTCTCATTTTCATTCAAAACTTCAACAATCTATTCCCCTCTCAAATATTGTTGGACTAACTTATTGGTGACCTTTTCAACAATCAAAAGTTGGTGATTCAACTGACTTTCAATTGCTGCAATGCTTTGAACCACTCAACTATGGCATTATCTTGTAAACATCTTCTATGATCAGTGATAGAAGTTACCAGAGTTGCACAACATAAGAGTTATGAGTCAAAAAAACAATTCCAAATGAAAGCAAAGCTGGGTTATTTTAACGACTACTTGTTACATGTTGTTTTATTCCCCCAATCAGAGAAGAATCCCCTTTCAACATGTTACTCCATAAGAAATAAAGTCATCATGTTATTTCCATAATGGAATTACTTCTCTATTCCTTTGTATGTATTCAGTCCTCCAAAGAATGGAAAAACATATTATGTTTTGCACTAAATGTAGGATGTTCTCATACATTATTCTTTTCTTATACTATATATTTCCAATTAGTTAAAACATGAAATAAAATAAATAAATAAATAAGAAATAAAATAAAAGGAGCCAAGTATTTACATGAAATAATAGGTCAGAAATCAGTGAATTTGTACAATATACTGCTAGGTCCCCAAAATCCAATTTCGATTCTTTAGAATTTGATCTTGATTTTTAGATAATATGTACAATAATTCAAAAGTAAGTAAAATGAAATTGGACATGTATGAGAGAAATATCAACATTTATGCCTTTTATCCTCAAAGTCGGATTTAGGTTTATTTCAAATATATATAAGTTAGTAATTTTTTTATTTTTTAATGATTAATGTTAGTGATATGTACACAATGAATTAAAAATCAAAATCTAAAAAATCATAAAAGCTAAGAAAAAGATACATTCTGAGTTGAGCCCATTTACCAATTCACATGTATGTGTGTGTGTGTGTATATATATATATATTTCACTACACTAATTTATTTTGACTCTTACTAACTCATAAAAAATATCAAAAAATGTATTTATGTACATCACATTAATGTGCATCATGTTTGATTTTTGCATGCATTTATTTAGTTACTAAAATTAAATTAAAATTTATAAATTAAAAAATGATATTTTATATGCATAAAATATCACCAAAAAATTATATCTTGCACAACTCAATCCATTTGCATCAGAGTCCTTCATAAACATTATAGTTGCTTTTAGATACCATTTTTTATGTTGGCATTTTTACATTTGAAGTAATTTGTTATTTTATTTATATTTATCTTTACATTTTTAGCATGAGTCAACAATCCTGGTCAAAACCCCACATACATGTGTCAATCCTCAGTTGGTTCATCTCACTTCCCATGTCAACCTGCACACCCTAGTCAACCATGCCTTGTTGTTTAGCACCACACACCTAAGTCATTAGATCAAGTTTAATCCAACTGTCCATGATATATCCACCTCTCCCAACCTTTCCCCACATGCTCTGCACGTGATACTTTCCCCAACTCTTGGATCACGATGGATCCAACGGTGACTGTAGCTTCCCCTTCCTCCTTTATCCTCTGTTGTTGTGCCACCACTCAGCTCTGGCCACCCATCTTCCCTGACCAACAAAGCATCTCCAATCAGTCCCAGATCTCCGACCAACTACCATATGCAACTCTCATCAATTCCCCTCTCCCCTATGACTCTTCCCAACGAAACCCTAACAACCCAAACCCCATCATTGAAGCTTCCGTCTCCTGTAGACCTCCATTCCTCCATCCTATCTTCTGCAACAACGTCAAACCCAATCGTCTACGTGTAATATCCTTGGGATCAGGGTTACTCATTTACATAACATTCACATTATATATTTTACGATTTATCGTACTAAGTTACGAAAAAGAGGAAAAAATTCATGATTGAATGACATTCACAATTTATTAACCAACCACATAATAACACGTGTTACCAAGAGACATTTGCATTTATATCCAAATAATATAACATGTATTAAAAGAAATTTTCATCATTTATACATGAATCTCAGAAATATAAATGCGGAGAAAAAGAAACAAAATAGATACATTTATCTATATAATGACTGTCATGTGCACCATCAAAGGCAAATGTCTGATCACCAAAAGCTAAGATCCTTGAGAAGTAACTAATGAATCGCAAGTGCCTTTCCTGCCATCCATGCTAGGAATAAAAGGATGTCAACAAATATTGAGTACAATCAAATTTATATAAAAAAGGTATTAAAGTGGTTACAAAAAGGACGCAAGTAATCGAGTAATGATATCATATAATAATTTAATTACTTGCATGGAGGAGAGGTTTCTTAGTAACACTAACCAATTCTTACTTATCATACCCCAAAATCAATGTTTAACACTTTCATTTATTAATTATAAGACCATGTCAGCGAAAATGATCTAGATTTAGGTTATCACATTTTCATTTTTTGTAAGATATGATGATGGATCTTATTAAATATAGATGACTGATGATGAGCTTATGTTCTGATCTTTTTCCTTGTCAAAATACCCAAACTTAGTGGATAGTCGGTGGTCTTGGTCCGGTTGAGACATCACACTATAACTATAAGGCAGAAAGGAAACTTTAGAGTTGGGGTGCCTCTTTAGACATGTGGTTGTGTACAATGCATTCTAACTAAGTTCTCAACATGTCCACAAGATTCACTTAACAAGTATAGTAATAGCTCTCATTTAGATATGCATGATTTCCATGTCACAATCTTTTTCCTCGCTAGAAATATACTAGTGTAATAGTAACCAAACTCAAGCAATGAATAAACCTCCTAAGAGACTCTTTTGTCTTGCTTTCCCAGTAGAAGTGTGATCTAGGAGAAAGCTAAGCAAACTCCAACTAAGCCCCTGAGACGAGGGGAGAGACTCTCCGGTCCGAGTCGCTCCATTCATGCTCGACCGATGCAGGAATGGGCTGAACGAGCTCGAAGAAAAATCAAGGGTCCTCCAGCCTAGGCACCCTAACAAAACACATGGTCTGCAGATCTGGTCAAAAATAAAACACATGGATCTTAGAGAAGTGAAAAAAAAACTACGAGCTCGCAATAAAATCGTGGAAGAGACTGGGATCTTAGACCCATGCACTAGGCGGTCGCTACCCAAACTGGGCATCCTAACTCCAGTCCAGATGAGGGTCACCGCACTGTCGCATAAGGGGCATCTTAATCAATACAAATAACTGCCATCACCGATTCTCATCAACAATATAGATTCACTTGATTACATATTCATTTCACAACATCTTATGTGGTTAACTTTACATATCAAAGTGTAATGCCCCTTTTGATTGCTATAATATTTACAGTGTTCTTGCCTTTGTCATTTTCTCCTTTATGCTTTCTTGGGGCCTTGCATTTTGTCTTGTAATTTCCTTTTTGATTCCAATTCCAACAAATCATGGACTTTGGATCTCTAGATTTGGAGCTTCCTCTTGCTGACTTTCTCTTGGAATGCTTTTAGTTCATGTAGCTCTTCTTGCTTCTTCCTTCTGTATTCAAGGCAGAACTTGACGAGTGTTCTTCCCAAATGTCTTCTGGTGTACCACTTCTTCAAAAAGAATATCAGCAACATCCTTCAATTTCAATTTCGCAGAACCATAGGAGTTGCTAGCTGCTACAACTAATGCAGTCCAATTATCAGGTAAACTAGAAAGGAGTAGAAAAGCTTTTACCTTATCATCAAACACGTGATACTGTTCAGATCATTCAAGTGTGAATCCACTATGGAGTTCTCGCTCATCTTTAAATTGAAAAGCTTCTGCATCAAATACACCTAATTTGATGAAGATGGCTTCTCGTACATCTTTTCAAGATCTTTGAAAAGATTCATCGTATTCATATCCTTTGCGATATTTGAAGCCACTGATGGAGCAAGGACGAGACTTACTATTCCTAGCCTTTTGGTGTATGACCTTCCACTCCTCATCCATCATGGCTTCGGGCTTCTTCCCTTCGATCGGAAGATAGAGATCCTTCTGATATAAAACATCTTCAATCGATCCATTAAACTTCTCGATCTTGACCTTTGGTTCTTCTGCCATCTATGTAGAGGTTGATCTCCGAATCTTGCTCTGATATCATTTGTTGGGGACGGATCCGATCAAGCACCACATAACTAGAATCATGATTGAAGAAGAAAGCACGTACAATTACACAAGACGAGGATTTATAATGGTTCGGCAATGTGCCTACTTCACTTGCTCACACCAGACTCTCTCTACTATTGTTTGAATGATGATGGGTACAATATACGATGCTGCATAGCTCCTTTTATAGTACAACAAAAGAATATCAAAGTATTCAGCAATCCCCACCACCAGCTCTTAGCAAATCAGGATGCAGGAGGTGAATTGGGCATCTCAGTAATCCAACCCAACAGCTCTCGACCAATCAGGATGTAGGAGGTGGATCATACACCTCATCAATCCATCCCAACAGCTCTCAGTCAATCAGAAGGTATGAGGGAGATCAGCCACATCATAAATGCTCTCCACTAGTATTCAGCCAATCAATCTTCACATGATAAATCTCAACAATATTTTCCTATATATTCACTTTATTTTTCACATTTATATGTTAGACGTGGAAGCCATGGTAAGTTATTATGCAATAAAAGGTACTATGAATTATATCATTTCATGTCTAAAATAAAATACTATTAGCATCATGCGGTATGAAAAAGGATATGTACCTTGGTCATTTTGGGAAGCACAAAGAGTTAGATCATAAATACTGAAACATAATTGTAGATCTAAAGAGTTAGATCAAGGACACAATTATCTTCAAAAAGGATCCTCAATACGAGAAAAGCCAATGATTTTCTTTAATGATTGATACTCGACTAACACTTTAAATACATGTATTTTGCATAGGAATAGAGATTCCTATATGTTGGATGAGTCAAGTCACATAGTTAACTTAACGAGATTGAGATTATAGTACTCGTAGCTAGAATATCATGAAACATGCGCACATCCTTTGACTAGATATATATATATATACATATATATATATATACATATATATATATAGTCTATATGTCTAAGTGTGTATGACTAATTGGTTAATGGTTTGGAAAGATATATAAATCGGAAATCTAGTGTGCGTATAAGGATATATGAGGGATATGATCTCTCAAAGAAATCACAAAAGGTTCATACTCAATATACCAGGAGATAAGAGTTCCCTCATGAGATATTAGTTACGGTTACAATGAATTCCACCATTGGTCATCATGTTTAGGAAACATGATACAATTTTGATAATGTCAATATATATATATATGTGTGTGTGTGTGTATATATATATATATATATGTATGTATGTATGTATGTATGTATTGGAAAACATATGATGAATATTACCGTCCAATGGTCAATTGAGAAATATATTGATAGACCCTAGAATGATACAACCAAATATGAGATAAATACTTCCAGTTGTAGCGTACATGAGTATTAGGAATGCTCGAGAATAGTGCAATCATAATAGATTGCATTGTACATGATCTATACAATCTTTATGTTATTATCTCAAAGTATCCGTGAACACAATACATGAGTCCTAGTTCGATTAAAAATCATATGAATGCAATACACAAGTCCTAACTCGATTAGAAATCATACATCTGAGAAATTGATAATCCGATTAATAAGGATTGGAAAATCCTTGATATTATTGATTGATCTCTGGGAATATGTGAATTTATCTCACTTAAATTGACATTAAATTAATATGAATATGGTCCATGATAATTCATTTTTTAAACATGAATTATATTTATTATTAGAATTGGTGTAAACATTATTCACACATTATATTAATGTTCATGTAAATTGGATTTGATATCTCAATTAATTAAATTAAATATGATTTACATTTAATATTAGATAACGGATCATATTCATTTATTTGGAAGATGATTTGCAAATCATGTCAAATAAGCAATTGATGATAGATAATTCAATAATTATCAAAAATCAAGTTAAATTAGAACTTGAATTTGTAATTGATTTATTGTAGAGATAAATTACCACAATAATCACAAAATGAACGTCCATTTTTTCCTATGATAGGATAGAGTGGACTTCATTATTTCTCAAGCGATTTGAGATCAATTCAAGTCCTAACCACATTAGAAAAAAATCAGCCTTCCCATCCTCATTCATCATCTCTCTGTGTGTTCTCTCCTTGTTGGCTTGTCCACTACAGTAAGAGGAGGCTTCCTCTTGGTATCATGTACCCATGAATAAGATCATTTCGTGAGACGAAGTCTATATCGAGGAAACCAATGATCATCTTGTGATCATCTTTGATGTGTATAAGAAAAGAGAAGAAAAAGTTCTCTCAGTTTCACAGGAGGCTCACGATTCATCGTCATTCCATTTAATGCAACATCTATCTGATCGGACTTTATAAAAGAGGTCTTTTCATTTAGAGAATGCATGCATCAAAGATAATATATCTCTATTCATGTGATTCATGAAACGGTTCGAAATATCCTCTGCAACCACATGGTTTCACGACACAAGAAAAGTGTTTCCTATGATTGCTATATCACTCACATGAAAGCTCTTGTCTTTGTTCGAATACAATCCGTTCTGTCTTGTATTCTCTTGATGCGCAAAGGGAAGTGCACCCACAGGACTCTTTTTATAATCTTTCAAGTTTTTCAATAAAGGGAGTACACAAATTCATAATATCGAGTTTATGAGTAAAAAAAGTGTGCGATATTCATATTCCTTATTCCTTTATTGTTCTTGGAAATAGAAAATAAGCAGTAATTATCATGGAAATGTTGTTTGAGAAACTGATAAATAGTAATCATTACTTAAAGACGAGAAGATAAGAATAATTGTGATTGTTGTAGGATGAAGAAGGTAATTTACTAGCACAAGAATAAAGAAAATCAAGAACAGGAGAAGTAAACCCAAAATTGTTATTCCTATTCTCGAAAAGAAAACATCATTGACGGGTGAACAAGGTTGGAATCGGGGCCATCAAACGGAGGATATTGGAGGTGATCAAGATCATTTTCTACAATGGGATAGGAAAAGAAAACCCAAATTTTCTTATCCGTTTCTTTTAAGTAATGATCACTATTTATCCATCGTTCACACTACATATTCCACAAGACAAACACTTAATCTACATCCACAAGGACACCAGACAAATCAGGAACAAGAAAAACTCATTTTATTTCATCTTTATTCCACCAGCACAAAAGAACGAGAATAAAGAATTAATTCAATTATCATATATTCCATTTTCTTGCCCCGGCTTCCGTTATTTACCAAGTGAACGCAATTGAATAAGGATCAAATAGATTTTAAAAATCCAACTTTTTTAAAAAAAAAGTGTCACCAAATTATTTTAGAGTAGCGGGTATTGGAATAGAATCGTGGTCCATCTGAACCATCCTCATCCAGTCCATGCAAGAAATAAATGAGCAGTTGGTAGAGATGATCAGCCTCTCCCCCAACTCATCCACACCCCCCCCCATCACCTCCATCTCCATTTTATGTCCATGACCTCTCTCTCTCTCTCTCTCTCTCTCTCCTCAGTAAGAAATTTGGGTTACATATAATAATATGGGATGTCCAACCAGCAGAGAGTTGTATTAAAACAAGTCATCTGCTCACTGCACCAGCATTCAACATTTCATTCAAATCCCATAAACCTCCACCATGCATGTTGGTTCTCATATCTAGCTTACAGGTTACCACTAGCAAATTTCTATCATTTTCTTTTTTTTTGTATTCTACTAAGTTGCAGAAACATACAGGTCTTCTGTTAAGTTCAATCAGATTGGAGAATGCAACGTTAAACGAATTACATGGCATTTCTTCTCCAGTTTATTTGAATTAGAACGTCAACAGTTTTCGTTAAAACGATGGGAAAGATATCAAGATAACGACAGCCATCTAACAAAGATCAGTATTCCATGATACTAGTAAAATCCAGGGCAATAAACCCTGCAGGATATAGACAAGGGCTGTGTTAAGCAAGAGCAAAGGAGATGAAATCAAAACCTACCATGACCAGGACAAAGAAAAATCCGAACATCTATGAATCTATGATGAACAGGAAGAGGTGCACGAATCTATCTGCAAACCTAAGCAGAGATTTTTAATGGACGACCGTGCATTTCAAAACCATGGTGCAAGAAAAGAGAGGTGAGGTGGAAAGGAGGGAAAACAAGAGAAGGAAAGAAAGAAAGAAAAGAAAGGAGGTATGGGCATAGATGTGTAGAAAACATAGATAGACAGACAGCTGCACTAGGCCTTTGATTGAAAGATACCACAGAGAAACGTGTCCCTATTGGGTCCCCATCCTTCCCCAGAATAAGATCCATTCCTTCCCCCACCTCTCACCTTCCATGTGATATGCCCACCACCACCTTCCCTTCCTTGCCCTCCATCTCCAAAATATAGCAATACCATCATGTCTAGTCTACCAGACACACCCTCCTCCCTTTCTTTTCTTTTGCTTCTCCCCTTCCCCACCACACAATGATGCCCATGGATCCCATCACCACTTTGCTCCTTTTCCCCCTTTTTTTTGAACTTGACTAGAACCAAAAAGACTGTAGAAATTTTGGTAAATGATAAACCCTGTCAAAAAGAAATAAAGAGCAAACAATTCCATCCATTAGATTTGCGGATTCGAATATGGAGAGAGAGGGATGGCAATCCCAAAGGGGATGCATTAATGGACTTGTGAAGGTACCCAACCAACCGCATTCATTTGGTGGAAGGAAGAATGCTTGTTTAGTTTTTGAACAGCTCAAAAAATAAAAGATAGGTATGAGAGGATAAGAAGATATGGATCTTCACGGACTGTCCATGATCAAACAGCTTGTATTATCTTTGCAGCAAAATATAGCAAAATATATCTATGATTTTCTGTGGATAACATCAAACAAACCACAGTGCATTCATATCTCTGATGTAGAAAAAGATTTGCTGGTGCTATGAATATTTATATTCCCAATTCCTGACGATAAAAACAATAATCAGAACATTCAAAACAACAAAAAGTTCCATCCTGGATCCACAACCATAGCAAAGGAATACCCATTCCAACAACTTCCCTTGAGAAGATAATAACCACTTCCCATTCATTGAATCAAGATCAAGCTACTAATAGTGGTTTCTTTGTACAAGAGTAACATAATTAAAAAAAGGAGAAAGAGAGGACAAGGGGAGAAGGATGTGATCTCGTGATCTTATCTTTGATAAACCAAAAAAAGATCATGAAACAAGAACAGAAAAAAGGGCAGCACCACTATGATCAATTGCTGATTTCTTCATCTCTTTTTTCTCAGTTTTTACTCATCATAATTAGATCCCTCAGACATCCCAGCCATTGGCAAATTTTAACTATGGGGGTGGGGGGGTTGCTTCATACGATCAGATCCCCCACATATACATAAACCTAATAACAGAGCTGCTGGGAGGAGGGAGAGGACATACCCATCACAACAACGTAATAACAACACCGCCAACAAAAGTAAAAAGGGGGTAGGAGATTAAAAATAAGCGGAGGAAAAATTAGAAGACGAAGAAAAGATCAAGCGAAAAAAAACCCATCTTTTTCCTCTTCTGGATCAAAGGCGTAGAGCGGTCGCCTGGAAGTAGAACTCGTCCTCGAGAGGGGGGAGGAGGTTGAGGTCGAAGGGGAGCGGAGGCTTCCGGCAGACGGAGTCGATGTCGGCGTCGTCGTCGTCAACGACGGAGGACGAGGAGCCGCAGTCGCTGTGGCACCCGTCGTCGTGAGGCGGCGGAGGGGGAGGGCGGGAAAGGCGGCGTCTTTCCTGCTTGGGGCCGCTGTAGGACTCGACGGTGCTGCTGTGGCTGCTGGAGGCGGGGAGGAGGGGCTCGTAGGAGAGGTGGTGTGGGAAGGGGAAGGTGGGGGGAGGGGGAGGGGGAGGGGAGGAGGGGAAGTTGGTCTTCGCCTTGGGGCCGCGGAGGGCGCGGGCGGCGGCGTCGTATGCGCGGGCGGCGTCCTCGGCGGAGTCGAAGGTGCCGAGCCAGACGCGGGTCTTCTTCATGGGGTCCCTGATCTCGGCGGCGAAGCGGCCCCACGGCCGCTTGCGGACGCCGCGGAAGCGCACGTCCGCAGCGGGGCCTGCGGCGGCGGCGACCGCGGCCTTGCCCTTCCGCATGGGGAGGTGGGCGATCGTCAAAAGCGGATCTTGGGCGGTGGATTGGGAGATTCGGGGGATGGGATTCTGCTCTGTTCTTCCTCTCTGTTCTCTCCCTCTCTCTCTCTCTCTCTTCTTGATGGCGAGGAGGGAGATGGTGGTGGTGGAGGTATACAGAGAGGGGGAGAGGTGTTTCTTCTTCTCCTCTGCTTAGTTGTCCTTGTAATCTTCTCTCTTTGTTTCTTCCACACCTCCCTTTCTCTCTGCCCTCCAACCATTTCCATTCCCCCTCCTTTTTCCACTTTCCTTCCTATGGTGGAGAATTTGCATATATCCCCCTTTGTTTGTGGCTAATTGAATTGTTGGGTGGTGTTGTGGTTGTAAACTCTTTCATGTTTAGATGATAGTGTTTTTTATCTACTCGCGCTTCGGTGATAGAGAAGGAAGAGTCATGTAGACAGAGATATAATAGATGATGTAATATGATGTGATCTGTAAGCTTCTTTTGAGATTAACTCTCTTTATTTAGAGATAAGAGAATCATATCCCTCGCCTAGACATGACCTTGCTCTTTATCCAATCTCAAGCTACATTGTGTGTCCTAGGTTTATAAAAGGACAATGCGATCAGAGCTTCCTATGGATACATGAGAGGATGATATACTAAGTTGAAATTTTTATTTTTGGAAAAACTTCTTGAAGATCATATAAAATATAGGTATGAATTAATCATGAAACCTCCACATCTACTTCTCATTCTTCGCTTATTAATCTGATCTCTCTTCGGTCATGGATTATGCCCACTTCTGTCAAGGTATCTCTCTGTGCTATTCACAGTAAAAGCGGAAGAAGAAGAAGATGTGATGTCTATAATTCTTGTACGATCAATATATGCTTTCCATCGTTAAACGAAGCTGAGAATAAATAGTGGCCTCTTTTGATATATGATGGTAGGGTGGAGTAGATCGTCCTCCTTATAGAAGAGAACATCTTCATACATACACTCCCTTTGAGTCTCTTTTGATATGCTTTGTGATTGATAGTTTATTTGTGGAGATGAATATTGCTATGATCAAGTAGAATCATGTTGACACACATCGTGATGGATAGTTTAGAGATGATTATTTACATAGTTAAACTTATTCTCTTGAATTGTATTGCGGTTGAGAGTTTGCTCATGGAGAGATTTGTTGACATGATTGAGCATACTCATTTTGATATGCTTAAAGATAGACAAGTTGGCTATAGAGAAGATCACTTACATGTTTGAGTAATCAGATGTCTCTCTTAATTAGTTGACGTCCCATTATTTGAGAGATCAATTCAGATTTTAAGGCACATTTGGTTGCCGAGTTACCACATGGTAACCTATCATACCTCATGCTATATTCCTGTATTCTTGGATTGGAATTAGTTGTATGGACAATACAATATCTATGTTATAATACTTTTTAACCACATTCAAATAAAAAAATTAATATAAAAAGATATTATCATCATCAAAAAAGTTAATATAACACATAATTAATATCACATCACATTTATCAATCAAACCCTCCACCCTCCAACCATCAAAACAGTTACTATTCACAAGATGATACCTCAACCCAACCCAATCCAATTATCGAACATACCCTTATGATTTACTTGATTTATCGAAATGGTTCAATCCTTTATTATTTATGGGATCAATTTGTGATCATATTCTTGTTTAGACATGCTCTTTGTTACTAGATGCTTGACCAGTTGCTTGCAGCTATTTGACTACTAAATTACTTTGGTTAGTTGTATAGTTTTGAGGCTTCTTTCTCCTTTAGCATGAAATTTATATATTTTGAGGCTTCTTTCTCCTTCAGCATTGGAAAATAGCAATACTGCATTGAAGTTACTTCCTTCAAAATTGAAGTTGAAGTTACTTCCCTCAAAATCCAATGCATTGGAAAATAGCAACCAACCAACTAGATTTCAAAGGAGAGAAATGAAAGATTCCCCCGCGAAGCAAAATCGAAGGGCAAACGATGCAAAAAGACCTCTCCAAGAGCCCAACCCCACGAAAGCGGTGCGAAATGACGGAAACAGCCCTACCACCGCCTTGTGGACCGCGAAAAAGAAAGGCCACGGTCGGCGCCTCGGGATGTAGAAAGAGAGAGCGGGAGGTGGGGAGCGTATCGTCCTTTTACCCAAATGCCCTCCCCCTCCGCGCGTTATTTCCCACACGGCCTCTGGCTCGTGCGGGCCCCACGTGCCCCCACCCGAAAAGACGAGAGTGCCCCTGACAGCTTGGGAAGCGGGCCATCACGCAGATCCGTCAAAAGGTGGACGGATTCCGAGGCGGCGGACCCGATCCCAGCCGTCCGATTGGCGACACTTCGATGTCCGGATCTACGGCACGGAGTCGCCCACGATACCAAGCGGGTCGCATCGTGCGCGGGTTCGTAATGATTGCGACGCTCTATTTCGGGTCGGGTCGACTTGGATCCGTTTATCTAAGTAAACGGACTCCGGGTCGTTTCGAGATTGGAGCTTAGATCTGGTGTGACTTTTGAATATGATTTTTCTGGAAAATAAAATGGAGAAAATTGGTTTTCAGTTGAAAATATTTCTACGTATATTAAAGCAAAAAAAAATATTTGATGCCCAGAGATTATCAGGTGTTATTTTACAAGAACGTTTACCAGATGGGTAAACCTCGAAGGAATAATGGAGTGGTCAAAGTGGTGTTAATGGAGGTCTGCAAATATTTGTCCACCTAACCTGACCTAATCAATAGATGTCTATAGCTTTAGTTTTAACCTAGCTTCGATTTACTTTACTCCCCCTTCTGTTCACAATTTGGATCCTCATATATAGGTCCGATCTCAGAATGAATCCCCATTTTTAAATTGTAACGATTCGAGTTTCAGGGCCATTAATGCAATGAAATTTTTGGAGCTGATAATGAATATGCTCTTGTTTAAAAGTTGGAACCCAACCCTCATTCCCTTCCTGACAAGGACATATTCGTCATAAACCCTGAAATTTTCATTTCCTAAATGACCTTGGGATCTAAATCGTTACATTTTAAAGATGGGACCCATCTGGGATCGGACTCATAGATGAGGACCCAAATTATAATTTACCCTTTAATCAATCATGCTTTAATAATAGATTAATTTTTAAGGCATAAAAAGGCCCCGACTATATTCTGATTCCAAGTTATGGGTATCATCTTTCAAATGTAACAAATAGGGGTTGACGTGTCAACTTCAAGGTTTAACATCGACATATAAAGTACGTGGAAGCTTATGGAAGCATGTATTTGAGATAAAAAAATAAGATTAGGCTCCTCTTTGTTACTCTTGAAAGATGAGGCCCTTAATAGGGAATCGATACATAGTTGAGGTTATTTTTTAATTTTAAAGGGCTATTTTACACAACAATCCCTTTCATCTCAGAAACTACATCATGACACTTTTATCATTTATATATATATGTGTGTGTGTGCTTTTTTGTTAATATCGACCAGTCGACATATTTAACAATTTGAATGACGGATTTTAATAGTAGGGATCGACAACATGGCTTGAAATGGGTTGGCGAAATCGAAATCGATATGGGATATTTCGATTCTGCTTTGCCTTTTTCACGAATAATCCCATTTTCATCGAAATATCGATTTCGCTAGCTTGTTGGCATGCAATCGAAATCGACATTTTAGGCCAACAATATTGTGTCTCCTACTCCTAATGTAATTATACAAGTTTTAAGGGGGCATGATGTAAAAATTCCTTTTATTAAATCTTATCTTCAGCTGTGCATATCATTTCCAATCAATACAAATGTGATAATTATTCGTATAATAGATCATAAGAAAATAAAATATGATTTTTTACGTAATCTTTATATTATAATCATTTGACTTTCTCATTATATTTTTACATTTTAGAAAATGTGTGATTAGTGATAGGTGGTGTTAAGATGTGTGATACATAAGTGCCCACATACATATGAACATTTTTACACATACACAAGTACATAATTGCCTACATATATATACATGGAATTTGTTGCCATAAATCTGAAAATTTTGTAAATTATCTTCTCAACCATACATTATTCGTGGTTATCATCTAAACCCTGCAAACTTTCAAACTCTTATACTATGGACTTTGATAGACTCTATGGGTACCTCATGAAAATGTTGTGGTATAACGGTTAGCAAGTTTGCAAGTTTTAGGTGATACTTACAAATAAGATAGCGATGAGAAGGTAATTTATATAGTTTTTAGGATTCATTGGTGTAAAAATCTTTACATACACACACACATACACATATCACATATATATACACATGTATTGTAAAGGGAGATTTTTGAATAAAGTTCATACTTTCAAAATATAATTTTATTTTATATATGGGTAAAATGGAGTTGCTCCTTCGAGGGAGTTAAATTAGCTAGTAGCTCCTCCTCTCCATTTTTTCTGTTTTTATTTTTTTGAAAAAAATGATTCCATGGAAATTCCTCACATATCTATATATAAAATTCACACTCCTACGAATTGAAGCCGTAGGAGTCTCTATTTCGTACGAAACTTGAATGGCATACTATAGGGATATAGCGATGAAAATCCAAGTATTTTTCAAAAAAATACAAAAAAAGGAGAAATGACACGGGGGATTCAAGTTAGCTCCTCTAGGGGGTTGTCACATTTTACCCTTTATATATACCAAATAGGGATAATTTTGAATCCATCCATAAATTCAAATATAAAATAAAATTAAAAGATGACATACTTTTTAGGAGAAATTAAAACTAGAGGAAAGAAATAAGAGAGGAAGGGTCTCCATTTCGTTATGTTTCAAACATATTTCAATATACCTTAGATATTGGTGACATGGAATGATGAAGATGGAATGATGAAGATCAGTCAAAGCTGTTGTAAGTTATGATCGAGTTGAAAGCAACAAAACAAAGTTAAGATGAAATAAAGACAAAAAAAAAGAACAAGAGTTCTGCATTTTATGCTTTATCTTATTGAGAGAGTTGTGTTAATAAACTCGATGCATATGCATAGCATTCAACTCCAACTCAACTTTAGTTCTATCAATCAAGTGATTGACTGAATTTTCAATCGACTGATTTTGCTCAATTGACCAATGGAACCATTGGCAACTCTACGTACCGACTGACTATTTTAACTAGCCAACTTCTCTTGCGTTTCGGTCGACTAATTTCTCAAGGGTATTAATTTTGAATGGAAACATCTTCTTACGCCAACCATTGCATCCATTCACTCTTCAACATGTGCCATTCACTCTCCAACATGTATTAGCTACCTAAATTGTTATTTCAAGTCCTTATAAAAGGAGAATAAAGATCGTTCATTTTAATACAACTCTTTTACATGTTTTCCTCATCAATCAACTTACAACCTTGATCAATCAACATTAAAATTCAACAACTTTTTAATGGGTAGTTTTAATTGATCAGTCAAAGTTGACTTGATCCATCAGTTGCACTTGATCGACACACCATTTCATGATTTTCACTGAGATTCTTTTGTCTGCTGCTTTTTCAAATATTCGAAGCAAGAGGATGGCTAAACTCCAATGCAGGAGATGAGAGTCTCATACACCCCTTTTCCAATCGTCTCTTGACTCTCCCTCGGAGACTTGCGTGCCGGTGACCTCGACGATGTATGTGCCCATGTGAGCTATGGTACTTTAAATAAGACCATAGACCATTTGTTAAAATGCACACAAATTATAAGGCAAAACATACTACCCAAGAACCTTTCCTCTCTCTCTCTCTCATTGTTCCTTAGAGCTCGTTTAGTTGCCAGGTTACCCCTTGGTAATTTGATTTACGCCTCCGCATTCTTGGGTTGGAATTCCATCACATAATCATGGCATCACATCATATTTCTCATTCCAACCCTCTACAACCTTCCTAACCATCCAAACAACAACTATTCAGAAGATGTTAACGTATGGATGTTAATTGAACTGGATCATTTGAATTCGGTTAGGATTCGCTCGATAAAAATTCGAAAAAGGTCCAATTCCAAACAAAATAAACTGAATTTGAATTTAACTTACGGATTCGATTCTCAAATGAATCAAATCTGAATTAACATAAATTTGTTCGATAATATTTTGATTTGATTCAAAATCTATAATATGGTAAAATCGGGTTGCCCCTTGCGGGAGCCAACTTGGCTCCCCCACCTCGTTTTTCTCATTTTTTATTTTTTGAAAAATACTTTCGTAGATTTTTAGCAATGTATCCGTATATTATGTCATTCAAGTTCTGCGTAAAACAGAGACTCTAACGGCCTCTATCCAGATGGGATCAATTTCAAAAATTATGCGACCGTTAAAAAATGTCTGTCAATATGGAGGCCATATGAGTCTATGTTTCACACGAAAACTTAATGCATAATAAAAGGATATAATGATGAATTTTCATATTTAAAAAATAGAAAAAAGGGTGGAGAAGCCAAGTTAGTTCCCCACAAGGGGGCAACCCCATTTTACTCATATATATATACATATACATATGCATACCTATGTATGTATCTGTATATTTTTATTTATATACGTAATACAAGCATATATACATGCATATAATGCATACATATTTACATACACACATGCATCAACTCCACCCTTGGTTGATAAGGATTCCTTCCAAATATTCTCATATAAGGAGTTATAGTATAATTACAACAAAGGGTTGACATGCATTTATTTCAATTCATTTGTAAGTAAATAGATGATGAAAATAATATACGAATATGTACTAGAAAATGTTATGGCATTAGTTTATAATGAAAGATTTACCATTTGCATTGTATCACTAAACATAATATGTCAAATTATAACAATACAAATAAACAATTTCTCATTTTTATTTAGAAGTACGAGAAAAAATTCCTCCAGAACACTATTGCAGCAAGCATTTAAAGATACACTCACATCGACTTACTATAGTGATTAAGTAGTTACTCTTAAACTTATAATCATTTTTAAGCTCCACTTTTATGATTTATCACATTCAGACTTCACAGACATAATTAATTTACCCCTAAGCTACATTGGTGTGACTTCTTAATGCGTAAAGTATACATGTAATATTAGGCCCCTATAGTAAGATATAATCTTTTTTCTTTCCTCTTTATAATTAAGTTCAAGCTCTGAATTATGTTATGAGTAAGAGATGTAGGTCATTCGTGTACCGGTAATACATAACATCTAAGTTCATGTCACTACTTATTTTAATCTAGTGACTGTTACTTGGGTATGAGGTATTTGTATAACTATGATAACCAAACTTATCATGCTATTCAAAAATTTCGAGGCATTAATAGGATCACAGATCACTCTAAGTCATATCCAATTTAATATGTATGTATATATACATACATGTATAATCCTACTAGTTAAAAAATAAATATCTAATATAAAAAGAGTAGAAAGTATTAGTTATAAAATCTACTTGAAAAGATCAAATGTATAAGATTATTACCTCACTTTCTTACCCCACATTTATTTTCATGTTCCCATATTCCTTACACTACATTTTCCATTCCCCTTTTCAGTATCTACTAAAGATCCCACAAACATAAGGGTGGATTGCACTGTTATTTCTTATATCATTTGAAAATGATAGCTTTAATACTTCGAGGTCCTCCTTGACATTTGTCATGAATTGAGGTTTATCCATATATCTCTCCTATACTTTTTGTTGTTTTAATTTTCCTTGCATGATAATATGTAATTATTAGTATTATTATCACGATGACATTTATCACCACATGAATAATCTACAAGCTCTTCTCACATAATGTAAGTTGTTCCATTATACATCAAAAATTTCGTGTGTTTCATTTTCATGACTTTAGTTTTTCAACAATGAATATCCTCACAATTAGTGAAGATATTTTATCTTGCTAAATTATTTTTTAGTATTTTCATTCAAATAATAATATTAGCTTGTATTGATTTTCTATGTGAACTTGATCTTATCTACGTTAACATGCAATGATAATAATAATGTGTTCAACTTTTTCGTCAGTGATATTCTATCTCTTGATAGCTCATATAATTATAATGTCTTTATATATTTCTTCAACAAAGAAAATGAAAATATTTAGATTGTAAACAATATATAAAAATTATAAAGGGTACTTTTTCTATCAATTTTATATTTTCCTTGCTTATATAATCTTTTCAACTTTTCTTAGCAATCTATATTCAAAGTTAGAATCACATAATACAATCCTTAAATTATACTCTTCATTTAATATTATTTACATAAATTTTAAAACATCAATTAATATTTCAATTTCGAAATAAAATGAATCGGATTTGAATATTCAAAACTCAAAATGAATTGAATCTGAATTTAAATCAGCAAATTCATTTAAAAATTGATTCAAGTTTGGATTCAAAACTTTTATAATGAATGGAGTCAAAATCCAGGAGGATTCAAATATATTTTATTTAATTAGCACATCTACTCTAACCCAACCCAATTACCAAACAAACCCTTAGGACTTGTTACCTCAAAGTAACACGGCTTACCCCCAGCTCTACGGGCTACCCCTGCATTCCTGAGTTAGAATTAGTTGTATGGAAATCACAATTTCTTTGTTAAATAATTTTTATCCACGTTTCAATAAAAAATTTAACGTAAAAATATAGGGATCTTTACCCAACACACAATGTAAATTTTTTAAATTACCTCTACGATCTTTTGCACAACATAATTATTTCATCGACCCTGTAAATTATCCCAAGAACCCTCATGGGCTTCAAACAGATTAACATGAGGGTTCGTAGGGTATGAGATGTCAAGTTTAAGGGGTTGAGGGAATTAGGTTGTTTCAAAGGCCGTGGAGGTAATTGAGAAAGTTTATAAGGACTGCAGGGTAAAAATCCTAAAAATATAATGTAATAAAAAAAGTTAATATAACACATAGTCGATAGGACATTGCATCGCATTTATCATTCCAACTCCCTCCAAGCTAGGAGTGCTAATCGAATATATTAGAATCCACTAGGATTATGATTCAATTCATTATAAAAGTTTTAAATCTGAACGTGAATTGAATTTTGAATGAATTTGCTAATTTAAATTTAGATTCAATTCGTTTCGAGTTTTGACTATCCAAATTTGATTTATTTTATTTTTCAAATTTTATTGTTGTTTTAGAACTCATATAAATAATATTATACGAAGAATATTAGAATCTAGAGATTTTATTGTATAAATCTAATTTTGAAAATAGATTATTGAGATAAGTTTAAAAACCTATATATTCAAGGAAAAATTCAAAGCGGTGATATATAGTGCATAAAAGTACCTAATTTTTATAGTTATTTTTTTCTTTTACAATCTAAATATACCCGTTTTTTCATGATGAAAGAAATATACTGATACAATATTATTATATGAGCCTATTAAAGAGTTAAAAAATCATTGACTAAAAAGTTGGATTGTGATCATCATTGCATATTAAAGCAAGACAAGAGCAAGCTCGTATAGAAAATTAATACAAATTTAATGAGAATAAAAAACAAATTAGAAAGATAAAACCTAACCATTTAGCGTGAGGATCTTCAATATCGAAGATCGAAAGCAATGAAAATGAAACACGTAGAATTTTTGATGTACAAAGGAACAACTTACATTATAGTAGAAGAGTTGTAGATTGTTCATGTGATGAAATGTCATCTTGACAATGAAAACAATTATCATGAATTTCCATACAAGTAAAATAAAAAATACAGAGGAGGGATATATGGATAAACTTTAAGCCACGACAAATGTTGGAGGAACTTGAAGTAGCAAGACCTTAATTTTTGGTTGTTAGGAGGAGCACCACAATCTACCCTAGGCTTGTGGGATCTTTAAAAAAAGTGGTCTAATGAAAAGGAAATGGAAAAGGAAAAGGTAGGTAAAGAATGTGTGAACACAAAACTATAAGTGGGATGGGGAATTGGGATAACAGTCTTAAACATTTGATCTAACCTACTGGATTTTGTGACTAATATTTTCTGCTCTTTTTTATATTTAATATTTAATCTTTAACTAATATGATTGTACATACATATATATATATATATATATGTACATATTAAATTACGAATGGCTTAGAGTACTTTGTGATCCTGATAATGCATCAAAATTCCTGAATAGTATGCTAAGATTGATTATGATATTTTATATTAAGTTACTCATACCAAGCTACTGTAATTAGGTTAAAAGTAGTAGAAACCTGAACTTATATGTTTTATATAACCAATGCATCAAACCACTTGTTATAAAGAGAGAAGGAAAGGGATTAGATTTCACTATGGAGGCCAAATATTGGATATACATGTCACGCATGACAAATCACGTTGAAGTAGCATGAGATTAAGGAAATCATGTGGGTGAAGTCTGGACATGGTAAATTATACTAATGAGCTTAGGTATCATAATAATTTTAAAAATCACTTTATTATTGTAGTAATTTGGTTTGAGATTTTATGTAGATGCATACTGCAACAATTCTAGTGATAATTTTCTCCCATACTTAGCGGCCAAAACATAATAAATAACTTTTTGAATAATGAAATTAAAATAGAAATGAGAAATTACTATTTCCATTGCCATAATTTGACATTTATGATTAGCGATACAATGTAAGTATTAAATCTTTCAATGTGGATTAAATGTAATGATAACATTTGCTAATCTATTTGTTATGGAGTAAGTGAATCAATTCTTTGATGTAATTATGCTATAACTCTCTTACATGGGAATATTCGAAAAGGGTCAATCTACCTATATATATATAGGTATATTGAATCGAATTATTATTGAATGAATTTAATTAGTTTATTCAGATTCAATTCGTATGAATCAAATTCGTCAAATTCAAACTCGATTCATTATATTTCAAATTTGAACTTCTTTAATTTTTTATCAATGAATCCTAATCGAATCCTTATAATTCAATTCAATTAACACCCCTACCTCCAACCCTCTTAACTATCCAAACAACTACTATTCACATGAGGTTACTCCAACCCAACCCAACCGGTTACCAAATAGGCTAGAGTTCATATATTCTTACAGAAGATTTATTGTTCTTAAGAGCTATTTTGATAGTTTTGGTTCACTCAATCTCTCAAAGCCAATATCAATCACCTCCAAGCTTCTCTCATCTGGTCAGGTATAGATACACTAGTGGTGAATTTTTTGTAGTTACGTTATTATAGTATTCTCATATTCAAAGATACTATTAGTGTTATTGCTCATACTACTTTATATTTGTTTAGCAACATATCTATGTTGCATGTAGTATGAAAAATTTTATATCTTTCCTTTCAAAATACACTTTTTACATGGAATCTTGGTGTTAGATCCCAGCATTGCAGGTCCCTTAGGGTTCGTTTGGTTGCAGGGTTGAGCAGAATTGGGTTGAGTGAATACTAAACTGTGAGGAGGGGGTACCCCTGTGAATAGTACCCAGCCCAACCCTAACCAACCCTGCAACCAAACAAACTTTTAGGGTGTGTTTGGTTAGCGGGTTAAGATGGGTTAAACTGGTAGAGGATAACCCGTTTTTGGGTTTTGGTGTTTGGATAGAGGGTTAAAATGGGTGTGGGTTAGAAGTGGGTTTGTTGTGATATGATTGTATTGAAGTTTTAAAAAGTGAGTAGTTATTGTGATATGATTGTATTGAAGTTTGGAAAAGTGAGTAGAAATGGAGTAGTTTATAATTTTTATATGATATGATGGTATAATGTACTATTTTTTGATAGGATTGATGATGTAAAATTGATTTATTTAATTTATTTAAAAAAAGATAAATGTGGGACCCACATGAGAGAGATGGGGAGCGGGTTACGGGGGGTAAACTCCCCTGCAATCGAACGAGGCCTTAGTTAGTGTATGATCCAAGAACATCCTAAGACATTGGAATCTGCATAATCCTCGAAATGGTGCCTAGCTATCTGATCAGTAATTCAAGACTTTGGTATGTGATCCAAGATCATAAAACATTGGTGTTTGATCCAAGAACTTTGTAAAATAGCTGCTTTCCATGTAAATAACTTATATAGTGGAGCAATTGTAGCACGACTGATCAAGAATTCCGCAAACTAATTTGATCAACATAGTTTAGTGGATACCAAGCACTCTCATAAGACACTATATGTACTGAAAGGAAGTGTAGCAACCTAGATCCAGGATCGATTCCCGAATGTAAGAGTCGATGGAACATAACTCATCGCACATGTTGTTGCGATGAACCTCAATATGGATGTGTGCAAGCTCTTTCCAGCAAGCTCATAAAAGGGAGTGTAGAAATGTGTGTTTTTGATGCAGTTATATGAACTCGATAGGAAGGAAGAACCAACTAAAATATGTGTTTTTTCAGGTATTTGAACTCCAAAAGAGTTAAATTAACAATAAAAGTCATGACATAAGATAAAGTTTATATGGTGTAGAAATCCTACTAGAACTCTAAATATAGGTTACAAGAAAGGTAAACGAAAGATCCAGTATATTTGTAATTAAATATGTTTAAAAAGAATATTAAGTATAAGATGGTCATTAAGACGCATGTACATCTTCAAATGAGAGAGTGTTAGCAAATATAATGCGGGAGCGTATCAAAATAAAATAATAAGAAATATGAACAGGATTTTAACGTGAAACCCTATGCTCTAAGGAGCGGGATGAAACCACGGGAGAGGGCCTTAAAGTTCTGACAGTCTATTGCTTTTCTCACTGGATATAGGGGATGAGGGGCTTCTTATATAGTCCTTACTGAGTCTCCAAATCTCACAACTGGTAGATGTGGGACTAAACAACTGAATGGGGTAAATGGATCCTGGAGAGATCCATCTACCCATCTCCCACATAAGTGACGCGAAACATATATTCTAACACTCCCCCTCAAGCTGGAGCATGCAATGCTCAGCTTGGATAAACAAAAAGAAATTTCAACTCACAATACAAGACACTACATACAATATCAACTCAACGCACACAGTTATCGGGTGTTCTTGAGGATGTTGCTTCTCATGTCATGTTAGTGAGGAGGACAAATGGGCTAGAGTGTGAGTCAAACAGAATCTCCTCATCAGAGAGCATGTGCTCTATAATGAGCCAGTCAGAGTCGCTGTAACTGAAAATGAGTCTCTACACGGAGAACTCTGACCCACCACAACATGTGGACAACTATTCCATCTCTGAAAGGGCCAAATAAAGAATGTCGCTAATTATTCATATGCATATCTGAATATGGGTCTCTCTCATAGGGACCTCGAAGTGGGTTCTCTCTCATAGGAACCTCGGAAGGATCTCGTACCGGAGTTCACAAACAATGAAGAATTGAGTCTGAAAGTCTCCTCATCGGAGAACCGGGTCTCTCCCATTTATCTCAGAGAATGGGATCTCTACTCTAGAGTCCCTATGAAACCACATGAAAACCCTATCCCACATGGCATATGGAATGAGATCTCTACTCTGGAGTCCCTATGGATCACATGAAAATCATGGCTGAAACACAAAAGATGGGGACCACACAAAGGATGGCAAACATGTGCACATCTGAAAAGGACGACATACATTTGCGTGTTTGGAGCTGAAGACTTAGAACCAATATGATGTCGAGTCTGAACATCCGAAGAAATGTAGAGACTGGAAATCTGGTCGGTCTGGAGAATATGGATCTGACCTGTGATTCTACACAATACTCCCCCTTTTCTCCCAGAATGGTCAAAAAACAATGACGTCGATCAAGTTGGAGAAGACAAGAGAAATGGGGAGAAAACATAAATAACATAAGCCGGTGATCTTTTTTTCGACTTTCCCTTTTTTATTTTTAAATATTATTTTTTTTTGCAAATAAGTCATTCATTTTTTTACGTTTTTTCTTCTCTTTCTCTCTATTTTTCAAAAAAGAATCTTACATACATTTTTTGTACGCACCTCTTTTTTTGTTCGTATGATATCTCTCTCTTTTTTTATGAATTTTCCCTCTTCTTTTTGTTTGTCTGACCTCTCTCAAAAAAATCATATTTGGACCATGAGCCCTTCATTTATTTAGGGTTACCTAGGAACCCTTTCTTTCTCCCAAGACTTATGCCCCTCGATGGGGGCCCTCTAGATGTCGCTGCCAGAGGATGATCGGGAGAGGCTTTGTATCTGGAGGTGCAGTGCACCTGGAGCACCAAGCCGATGGGGCTCCTGTCGATGGAGATGAGGGGAAGAGCAACCCCCTAGAGCAGAGGTTCTCCGCCAGGGAGGTTCTGTCGATCTACCAAGAGCATTTGCATCGCCAACAAGATGAAGCGAGATTGAAGGAGGAAATCTCATCACGAAACCTCCGTCGCCACCATGATGAAAAGATGATGGATCTTCGTCGTTAGATGGGCTGTCTGGACATGATCAGCACCGCCTGGAGCATGGTGCACAACGCATCCGGAGGGCGAAACCCGGGGTTCTCTATGAACCCACTGTCTTCTTCTTTTGTGTTGTGGAAGCTTTGTGGAAGCTTTGGGTCCAGGAGATGCTCCGAGAAATACTTAGGGTGTGTTTGGTATGTGGGTTTAGGTAGGTTAAACTGGTCGGGGGTAACCCGTTTTTGTGTTTTGGTGTTTGGATAAAGGGTTAAACTGGGGGTGGGTTAGAAGTAGATTTATTGTGATATGATTGTGTTGAAGTTTGAAAAAGTGAGTAGTTATTGTGGTGCGATTGTACTGAAGTTTGAAAAAGTGAGTAGAAGTAGAGTAGTTTATAATTTTTATATGATATGATGGTTTTATATATATATTTTGTTTGAATTGATAATGGAGAATTGATTTATTTAATTTTTAAAAAGAATTAAAGTGGGGCCCACATGGAGAGAGAAGAGATGAGTTAAGGGGGGAGTTTACCCCCCTACCGAACAACACCTTAGGGTTTCCAAATGAAACTCTGGATATTGATCTTGAACAATGAATGAACAAGAATAATATTCAACAAGAACCAAATCTTCTCTCAATGGATTCTCGAAAAAAATATAAATAAATCGTCGAGAATCGAACCCACTCTGATATCATGTTAGAAAATATAATGCAAGAGCATAATAGAATAAAATAATAAGAAATATGAAGAACGAGATTTTAATGTGGAACCCTTCTCTCAAAGGAGCGGGATGAAACAAAGGGAGAATGCCTCAAAGGACTGATAGTCTACTGCTTTTCTCACTGGATACAGGGGATGAGGGGCTTCTTATATAGCCTTCACTGAGTCTCCATATCCCACAACTAGTAGACGTGGGACTAAACAACTGGTGGGGTAAATGGTTCCTGTAGAGATCCATTTACCCATCTCTCATATAAGTGACACACAAGCTCCAAGAGAGACAACATAGAAATTACAATCCAATCATCCTACATGATTAAACCAAGTCCTGAAGAAACCTCCAACATGTTAGCCGTAGCTCTTAAAAATAAGAGTTTTACATAATCGAATTGAATCCTTGTAAAAGACATCCAATAATCGATGAAGGTGGGGATGGAGAACTGCAATTTGAAGAAGGATCAATATACAGAAAAAGAAGCACATGCCCCAATGGCGATCGCTGAAGCGGAAGGCTCAGGAGGACTCCCATGGAAGGAGTCTTGGGAAGTCGGTTGGCTCCACATTCTGGTGGATCCATAGGGACTGGTGGCATATACTCAGATCCGGACGGTGCCTTCACATATCCGGTTGGGATCACTATCTTCAGGCGATCGGCACTGGATCCAGTTGGGTTCGGGTATTCGGGCAGATCGGGCACCTTACGTCGGGTTAAAAAGAGTCGTCTCTTCAGGGCTGAGAGATCTGAGCCCAAGGGATGGGAGAACTCTGGAAATCGGTAGTTGGCTGAAAGGGTGGATGAAACATATATGAAGTGGATGTCCCATTGGTAAGTTGTATTGGGGTGATCCCTCCTCGTGTGATAACACACAACTTATGAACGTGGGATGGGAGTTCTAAGAAGAGAGCAGCGGTGCACAAATTGTGCTATGACTCAAGAACGAAAATTGTTTTTATCTAGGAGACATTAACACTACCATATTCTCTGACGACCGCCCTAGGAGGAGGGGCAGGAACGATAGCGGGTTGTAGATGTTGGCTGAGTTTGTGGAAGATTATGGTCTTGATGTGGTTGATGTTGATGGTTGTAGATACACTTAGAGGAATTCTAGATCCCGATTGCGACTTGATAGATTCATGCTTTCTATCAATGTTGAAAGATTCGACTATGCTCAAATCCATGTTGAAAGATTCGACTATTTTTTACGCTGGTCGTCGACTACCTAACGCAACCACTGCAAGAGTGGGATTTGTGTTAATGTGACTTGAATCCTAACTACTTGTTGGGTTGCTGATGTGGTTGATCTGTTTCCTGCCTTCTGATTGGCTGAGAGCTGTTGGGCTAGGATTGCTGACATGTCTAATCTGTGTCCTGCCTTCTGATTGGCTGAGAGCTATTGGGCTAGGATTGCTGACATGTGTAATCTGTGTCCTGTCTTCTGATTGGCTGGGAGCTGTTGGGATGGATTGCTGAATACAAATGGTATTCTTCTGTTGCAGTATAAAAGGGGTCCCAAGGCCACCAGATACTGCATCCTCAGTTTCTGATCCGATTTCTCATCCCATATATGTACCTTCTCAGTACCCTTTGTATTACATTTTTCTCCATATAGTGAAACCGATCGCCGCCGTCCAAGGACGTAGCTCATTTACGGGTGAACCTTGTAAATCCTTGTGTTTGTGTCTTGCTTGTTTGATCGTGTTTATGCGTGTTTGCTTCCGCAATTCGCAACAAACTGGTATCAGAGCTTCAGGTTCCATCAGGATCATCCAGTAAGATGGCGTCACACAATCTGAAGATCGAGAAGTTCACAGGGAAGAATGGATTCAGTCTATGGCAGATAAAGATGCACGCCCTTCTGAAGCAGCAGGGCATCTGGGCACCGTTAAATCAAGAGAGGGTGAAGGCACTCGAGCCGTCCAAGTTGATGGTGCAGGAAGAGAAGGCGCACTCGACGATCATGTTGTGTTTGGCGGATGAGATTATCGCGGAGGTTGCCGATGAGGATTCCGCGACCGGTCTGTGGTTGAGACTCGAAAGTCTATACATGACTAAGTCTCTGACCAACAAGTTGCTCTTGAAGCAACGTCTGTTCTCTCTCCGCATGCAGGAAGGTACATCTCTTAAAGAACATCTAGATCGCTTAAATACATTGTTGATGGATTTAAGAAATGTAGATGTTAAGATTGAAGATGAGGATGCTGCATTGATTTTATTGGTTTCTCTGCCATTATCGTTTGAAAATTTTGTTCAATCGTTCATTGTGGGAAGAGAGTCAATAACTCTCGAGGAAGTTAGCGCGAGTTTGCATACGCGTGAACTTCGGCATATGGCTACCGGGAAGCAGGACTCTAACACTGCAGGTTTGGTTATGACTCATGAGAAGAGTCATGCCAGTTCTAGCTACACAAAGAAGGGAAAGCAGAAGTCCAAGTTGAAGAATCAAAATGCTAGGGACATCTGCAATTACTGCAAGGAACATGGACATTGGAAGAAGGACTACCCGAAGAAGAAAGGGAAACCTACGGTTGCTGCCGTAGCTCATGGAGGCGCGGACTCTGAAGATGATCTGGTTCTCACCGTCACCGATCAGAAGACGACGGATAATACCTGGATTCTTGATTCAGGTTGTTCCTACCATATGACTCCCAATGAAGATTGGTTCTGCACTTATGAGAAGATAGATGGCGGAAACGTCATCATGGGGAATGATGCAGCGTGCAAGATTATAGGAATTGGCTCTGTGAAGATCAAGATGCATGATGGAATCGTGAGGACGGTGACAGAAGTACGTCATGTTCCTGATCTGAAGAAAAACCTGATATCACTTGGAGTCTTGGACTCTAAAGGATACAGGTACAACGCTGAAGGTGGAGTTATGCAGGTTGCCAAAGGTGGGGTTATTGTCATCAAGGGCAACAAGCAGAAGATACTGTACGTCTTGCAGGGGTCTACAATTACCGATTCTGTTGCAGTGGTGTCCCAAGTCGACAGATCAGAGTCAAAATTGTGGCATATGCCGCTGGGACACATGAGTCAGATGAGGATGAATATCCTCATTCAGAAAGGTCTCATCAGGGATCTCAAGGGATCCAAACTGGAGTTCTGTGAGCATTGCGTATTGGGAAAACAACACAAGAAGCAATTCAGTAAAGCTATCCACAGGACGAAGGAGACGCTCGACTACATCCATGCCGATTGTTGGGGTCCTTCACGGGTCCCATCTTTGGGAGGTGCCTGGTATTTTCTGTCTATTATTGATGATTACTCCAGGATGGTGTGGGTGTACATGATGAAGCACAAGAGCGAGGCATTTCAGAACTTCAGGCAGTGGAAGATCTTGGTGGAGAACCAGACTTCTAAGAAGGTAAAACGTCTTTGTACAGATAATGGACTGGAGTTTTGTTCGTCAGAGTTCAATGAGTTCTGCAAAGAGGAGGGTGTTGCGAGACATCTCACCGTCAGAGATACGCCACAGCAGAACGAAGTTTCCGAACGAATGAACAGGACGCTTATGGAGAGAGCAAGGTGCATGCTCTCTAATGCTGGACTTGGTAGAGCATTCTGGGCTGAAGTTGTGAATACAGTTTGTTACTTGGTTGATGAACCTCAGTTTCATCATCTTTATTTATTATAATTAACCCCCTTGCTTAATGTTTTGTCAATAAATCCCTGTTAATGTCCTATAATTAACAGAGTCCTTAATAAATTAAAAACCACAAAAAATGGCAAAACAAAAACCAGTGGTATTTTTAGACTCAAAAATACCATCACAAATATTTCGGGTCCTTGTTTAATCTCTTTTCCAGTTTTGGTCAACGTGAAACTTGTAGATCTCGTCAAGATCTACAACTTTCATGTTTTGAGTTTTCTCAAATTCAACCAAATAAGCCTTCAAATATTAAAAGTATCATCAGAATAATCTGATTGGGCCACGTGGCCCAATCTGGGTGAGCCACGTGGCCCGCTTCCCTTGCCCCATCCGCCTGCGATCTGAACCATTGGATCTGCTCCTGATCCAACGGTCCAGTTCCCTCCACGACCCGCTTCAATCCTCAGCTGATCGATCATGCACGAGATTCCATCATCACCGTTCTTTAGCGCCTCGACCTCGTCATGACACGTGGCCGCTCCACCTGCCCTCCGATCATGCCGCCCCAGATCTTATCCTGGCCGTCACTCCGCGCCTTACTCTCCACCGTTGGATCTCCAGATCCAACGGTCAGGAGACCGTCGTCAACCTCCAGCAGACCCCCTCTCGCACACGATCTCCACTCGCACACCTCGCCCCCTTTCCATTTTCTTGCCTTCACCTTCCACCATCTCCACTCGCCAACTACCCCATGACCTTCTCCAGTCAACCGTGACCCTCGCGAGCACCACCTCCACTCACGGAGCTCTCTCCACGCTCCCCATTTCCTCCTCGAAACCCACGTCCTCCTCATCGGCTCCGCCACTTCACCCCTTCAAATACTCCGCCTCCTTCACCGTTACACCCCGTCCACCTTTACGAGGAAGGGAGTCCAGCCCTCCTCCGCCTCCCCGTGACAGGGGGAGGCGGTGCGATTGAGCGACGACGACTCCACTCCCGGTGAGACCCTCCGCCTTCGACGGCGGAGCTGCGGCGCCTCGTGGTGACCGCCCGAGCTGCATGGAATGGCTGGCCATGTCCAGCGAAGACCCGGAGCTCGCTTAGAGCTTCAGCCCAAGCCCTCCGCTCCGCTTCCGACCAAGGTAAGTCTCCTTCCTCCTTCTTGTATTTTTCTCGAATTTTGTCAAGTTAATTAAGCCGTTCCCGTAGCTGTCACCCTCCGATGAACCTCCTGTTAGCTTCACCGTAGAACCCCCTTCATCGCGCATCGCTCCGACCATGCTTCCCTTCTTCCATACCCCCCATCGCCTCCGACCCACCTCCTTCGCCTTGACGGCGGGGGAGCTCCGAGCTCCCCATGTTCTTCACACTCGCCTGAGCTTCCACTTCACTCACACACACACAGTTACGCTTCGGCTATAGGTACTAACTATGCAGGTCGATCCATTCCTTCAATGGCCGGAGAGGTCGCCGGGCCCATCTTCGTGACTGTCGTCTTCGACATTGGAGCCCCGACGACCCGAGCTGAGCTACCAGACGCCTCGCCCGAGCTCTAATCTTCATCGGCAATCCTTAAGTAGCCTTGGGCGAGCGCCACCATACCCAGGAAGGAGCGGCGGAGCTAGAGCTCCTTCGCCGGAGCTCAGTTCCTGCCGCCAGCCGTAGGAGGAAGGTGAACGAGCAGTGGCCGTTGGATGCACCTCACCGGTGTTCATCCAACGGTCACAATTCAGCCACGTCGCCCACAAGGAACCACGTTCAGATGCCGTCGGATCCCTGAAGATCGGACGGTGCACTCTCAGCTACGTGTCCTCTCCAGAGCTTCACCGAGCCTCAATCCCGAGCCTCCAGGCTTGGGACGTCCGAACCTTCCCCGAGCCTGCAGCGGATCCGACCCTCAGCCGAGCTTACCTGAAGCGTCTCCGAACCTCTGCCTTGACCGAGCCTCTATCCGAGCCTGGGCCGCACGTGCTTGGCACGTGCGTACCTGGGAAATTTGCAGAGGAGCCCACTGACTTCTCCACATTTGCAAGCAGGTCCAGAAGCATGTGCAGTCCACGTGCACATCGGGCATTTTGCACCTATGCCCTCGCAACTTTCCACATTTGCAAAAATGCCCCTGTGCTTGTGGACAATTTACAGGGAAGGATTCGTCTTTATTTTTATTACATTTTCGTCCCTCCCAGGGACCTGTTTGTAGGTATCTTTTCATGTTTTCTTTCAGTTATGCCCCTGCTTTCTTTGTTGAATATCTTGAGCTACGTATCTCCAATCGAGTCGATTTCAGTTTCATTTCGAAGCTCGTTTGACGTACTTTCTCATGGCATGCTTATTTTAAGTAATGGACACTTTAATGTTGACGTATTATTTTGATAGCTATGTGTCTCTTATTAGTTAATCCATGCCTTGTTCAAACTGAGTTTGTCTTCTTAATTAAATCTGGAATTGCCTTGTTGTTGACGTTTGCTCATCATTTCGTATCTAGGGCATAATTGTGATTCTTTGCATGTGTATTTATTTGCATTATAAAAATTGATAAAAAAAATATGCATGTTTAATTTTAATGTCATGTCTTGTCATTGTCTTTGCATGTTTTGACCTTTATACTTTTAACTCAACGCCTAATTAAATACACTTAAATCCGATTAATACAAGAGAGGCTCGTGTCCCTGAGTTCGACCTTGGTTTCTTGCCAAGTAAAATAAATCACGATCACCTCGTTTCGATTCATCATCGCATATCTTTAAACGAGGTGATCTCTTTGATGACCGAAATCGGCCCGACTGCACCGACATCTCCAAGTGCTAATTTAGCATCCTTAAAGGGTCGATTTTGCGGTTCGTCAAATGGCGCCGTTGCCGGGGACACGGCTCATTTCTTTATTTTTTGGATTTTTGTGTGTTTAATTTAGTGTTTCTTTTTATAGGTCAACTAACCACATATTTTGCATATAAAATTTTTCTTTCTTATTTGGTATCTAACTATTGTTTCTGTGGCAGGGCCCTTGGTGTTCAAGGAGGCGAGAAGCCGATGTTTCCCGCCGCGAGGAGCCGCAGGAGCATGCTTGGAGCAAATAAGGAAGAAAGAAAAAAATGTTTCGCATTTTATGTTTGCATGAACTTATATAATAAATTCGTCATTTACAGCGGTCTTCGATCGAAGACTCGCGATTGTAATCGAACGATGGTGGTTGTGTGGGGATCGTCCCCACTTGAGTGTCGACCTAGGACTAGGCACGCGGCTCTCCGAGCTCACTTTATCTTTCATATTTTTATGTGCTTGATCGTAGGTAGGACACACCAAATGATAGACGCACATAATCTCGCATCACATAGCTAAAAATTAATGAAGATTAATCACCGCAAATAGATGCATGATAAGGTGCGGCTTTTTCGACTTGCATACATGTTGGATTTGGTTTTCAAAACAGCCCCCGTTTTTCACGTGTTTTTGTCAAATCACTGCATGATTTCTCGCTTAGCCTAGATCGCGGTTTCTTCGAATACATGTTCTTCTCGGCTTTCGTTTCCTAGCTTGATCACCTAGGATTAATGGAAAATGGAATGAACGGTAGACGATGACTTCTTGATTTTGTGCTAACCTTAATTCAGTGATAACTCAAAATAAAATTGGGACTGTTAATTGCAAGTCAACCAAAAATGGAGTAAAATTCGGTTTTGGGAGAGCAACACCCTCAGTTACGCGTTGGTTTTTTTTTTTACATTTTTTCTCCGCGTAATTATCTAAAGTTTTATCACCAATAAAACCGACAAGATAATCAACCAACCTTGGTTGGTTTCATGTGTGAGTTGGTGAAACTAAGGGTTTGCTTGCTTGATTGAGCCATATTTGTTGTGACACACACCCCAAATCCGTAGTCACTCCATTTCATCTCCGAAGATTCAGCCACTCACTTGTAAATCCATCCCTCTTCTTCGTTCACCTTGGGTCTCTTCCAACATCAATCTCCATCTTTATACTTAGGCTAATCTCAGCCTAAGTATAGGGGGGACCCAAATCCCCGTGATTTTCTCTACTCATCTTTTCTTGCCTTTATACTTAGGTTATTTCTAACCTAAGTATAGGGGGGAGTCCCTCTTATCTCCCGTATATTCTTCTATTTTTAAATGGACCGATGGACTCGTAACATCTAGTGCTATGAGGACATAGCAAAGTTTAAGGATAGGGGGTTATACCGTACATACAATTTATTTACTTTAGCTAATATCTGAAAATTTTGAAAAATTAAAAACTTTTTGGCTAAGGTAAAATTCGTTGGACTAAGAGAACTCAAATGATTTCACGGCTTTTCTACACTATGTTACACTATTTTGATAAAAATATTTTTCGAAAATGATTTGGAAAAAATGAGTTTTTCTTGTTTTGAAAAATCTTTTTGAAAGATGTTTTGAAAATCTTTTATTTGTGTGACATGGTTTTGAAAATCTTTTATCAAGGAAAGTTGAGTCTAACCTGTGTTTTAACTTTAAAAACTAAAATCCATAAAAATGAGCAAAATGAAAAAAAACTCTTTGTTGAATGAAGAAGTTGGATTAGTCCTCTACTCTTACACTTTCACCCAGGATCTGAAGTGTTCAAGGAGACTTAGCTCTTTGAGGTCTTTTGAGATTTGCGGTTAACCAGCCTTAACCATCAGGGTCTTAGACTTAATCATCCACATTCCCCTAGGTCTCTAGATTTGCATGCTATATTCCATGCTCAGTCTCAGACAAAAGAATATGATCTGCACATCACATGCACGACTGCGGTTTTGATTGAGATGAGTTGATTTTTCACTTGAGGAATTGGGATGGGAGATTCAAGTCTGGATTTGATCTAATGATGCTCGAGGATGGATAAAATCTTTGAAGGCTTCAGGAAACCTGAGTGTCAGCAATATTAGCCAGTATGAGAACTTGATTCTTATACTAATCTCTTGACATTGACCTAAGTGCCTGGGTGTGATATAAATGAAAAAAATTGTTGATCAGTGTGCGCCAACTCTTGGTAAAAGCAGTGGAGCTAGCCAAAAATTATACAAGTCAATGAAATTTCAAAGAAAAGCTCTCATTCCACAAAGTCAAATATAAAAGAGCTTCCACCAAAGGCGAGCGCTCCCAAACTTTTCAAAGTGTCCACTTGGACCACCGCTATTAGGACCAGGAGTCGGGCTAGCACCAAAAAAGGGCTCTGCATCGTAAATGCTACAAGTCTGGGTGTCGAAGGTACGATAGGTACTCAAAAGAGACACACCCCGGTGTACTCCCAGGAAAACAAGTGCAGACGGCTCCAACTTCTCTTGACGGACGCACTGATCAACACCAAAAAAAATGTGTTGCGTAAAAGGCACTAGAGAGAATCCTTGTTCCAATGAGAGGGAGAGAAGAATTGACACAATCCCATGCCCTCCATTTCTGGCCTGCCATCTACACTTTCTAAGTCTGACAACTAAAGAGACGGTGGACTGAATGCAAGATTTGATTTATTCCCTAGTGCTGAGGATTGGGTCCTTAGGAGATTTTCTCGGACCAAGATTTTGGGTGACGAATTGACTCTACTCTCAGAATTGCAGTCACCATTAAACTCATATTCTTTAGTTTATATGTACATCATAGAGAGTCTAGAGAAATAGAGGAATTGGAAGCCTCTTGATTAAGGCTTGGTTGAACTCTAAAATTTTGGATCTCTGCAACTGAGTCGACTTGATCAGATTGGATCCTGTATTCACATGCACAAGGGGGTTAATCCAACTTAGTCATTCTTTTTGATGCTCGAGGACGAGCATAGTTTAAGTATAGGGGGGTGATGAACCTCAGTTTCATCATCTTTATTTATTATAATTAACCCCCTTGCTTAATGTTTTGTCAATAAATCCCTGTTAATGTCCTATAATTAACAGAGTCCTTAATAAATTAAAAACCACAAAAAATGGCAAAACAAAAACCAGTGGTATTTTTAGACTCAAAAATACCCTCAAAAATATTTCGGGTCCTTGTTTAATCTCTTTTCCAGTTTTGGTCAACATGAAACTTGTAGATCTCGTCAAGATCTACAACTTTCATGTTTTGAGTTTTCTCAAATTCGACCAAATAAGCCTTCAAATATTAAAAATATCATCAGAATAATCTGATTGGGCCACGTGGCCCAATCTGGGTGAGCCACGTGGCCCGCTTCCCTTGCCCCATCCGCCTGCGATCTGAACCATTGGATCTGCTCCTGATCCAACGGTCCAGTTCCCTCCACGACCCGCTTCAATCCTCAGCCGATCGATCATGCACGAGATTCCATCATCACCGTTCTTTAGCGCCTCGACCTCGTCATGACACGTGGCCGCTCCATCTGCCCTCCGATCATGCCGCCCCAGATCTTATCCTGACCGTCACTCCGCGCCTTACTCTCCACCGTTGGATCTCCAGATCCAACGGTCAGGAGACCGTCGTCAACCTCCAGCAGACCCCCTCTCGCACACGATCTCCACTCGCACACCTCGCCCCCTTTCCATTTTCTTGCCTTCACCTTCCACCATCTCCACTCGCCAACTACCCCATGACCTTCTCCAGTCAACCGTGACCCTCGCGAGCACCACCTCCACTCACGGAGCTCTCTCCACGCTCCCCATTTCCTCCTCGAAACCCACGTCCTCCTCATCGGCTCCGCCACTTCACCCCTTCAAATACTCCGCCTCCTTCACCGTTACACCCCGTCCACCTTTACGAGGAAGGGAGCCCAGCCCTCCTCCGCCTCCCCGTGACAGGGGGAGGCGGTGCGATTGAGCGACGACGACTCCACTCCCGGTGAGACCCTCCGCCTTCGACGGCGGAGCTGCGGCGCCTCGTGGTGACCGCCCGAGCTACATGGAATGGCTGGCCATGTCCAGCGAAGACCCGGAGCTCGCTTAGAGCTTCAGCCCAAGCCCTCCGCTCCGCTTCCGACCAAGGTAAGTCTCCTTCCTCCTTCTTATATTTTTCTCGAATTTTGTCGAGTTAATTAAGCCGTTCCCGTAGCTGTCACCCTCCGATGAACCTCCTGTTAGCTTCACCGTAGAACCCCCTTCATCGCGTATCGCTCCGACCATGCTTCCCTTCTTCCATACCCCCCATCGCCTCCGACCCACCTCCTCCGCCTTGACGGCGGGGGAGCTCCAAGCTCCCCATGTTCTTCACACTCGCCTGAGCTTCCACTTCACTCACACACACACAGTTACGCTTCGGCTATAGGTACTAACTATGCAGGTCGATCCATTCCTTCAATGGCCGGAGAGGTCGTCGGGCCCATCTTCGTGACTGTCGTCTTCGACATTGGAGCCCCGGCGACCCGAGCTGAGCTACCAGACGCCTCGCCCGAGCTCTAATCTTCATCGGCAATCCTTAAGTAGCCTTGGGCGAGCGCCACCGTACCCAGGAAGGAGCGGCGGAGCTAGAGCTCCTTCACCGGAGCTCAGTTCCCGCCGCCAGCCGTAGGAGGAAGGTGAACGAGCAGTGGCCGTTGGATGCACCTCACCGGTGTTCATCCAACGGTCACAATTCAGCCACGTCGCCCACAAGGAACCACGTTCAGATGCCGTCGGATCCCTGAAGATCGGACGGTGCACTCTCAGCCACGTGTCCTCTCCAGAGCTTCACCGAGCCTCAATCCCGAGCCTCCAGGCTTGGGACGTCCGAACCTTCCCCGAGCCTGCAACGGATCCGACCCTCAGCCGAGCTTACCCGAAGCGTCTCCGAACCTCTGCCTTGACCGAGCCTCTATCCGAGCCTGGGCCGCACGTGCTTGGCACGTGCGTACCTGGGAAATTTGCAGAGGAGCCCACTGACTTCTCCACATTTGCAAGCATGTCCAGAAGCATGTGCAGTCCACGTGCACATCGGGCATTTTGCACCTATGCCCTCACAACTTTCCACATTTGCAAAAATGCCCCTGTGCTTGTGGACAATTTACAGGGAAGGATTCGTCTTTATTTTTATTACATTTTCGTCCCTCCCAGGGACCTGTTTGTAGGTATCTTTTCATGTTTTCTTTCAGTTATGTCCCTGCTTTCTTTGTTGAATATCTTGAGCTACGTATCTCCAATCGAGTCGATTTCAGTTTCATTTCGAAGCTCGTTTGACGTACTTTCTCATGGCATGCTTATTTTAAGTAATGGACACTTTAATGTTGACGTATTATTTTGATAGCTATGTGTCTCTTATTAGTTAATCCATGCCTTGTTCAAACTGAGTTTGTCATCTTAATTAAATCTGGAATTGCCTTGTTGTTGACGTTTGCTCATCATTTCGTATCTAGGGCATAATTGTGATTCTTTGCATGTGTATTTATTTGCATTATAAAAATTGATAAAAAAATATGCATGTTTAATTTTAATGTCATGTCTTGTCATTGTCTTTGCATGTTTTGACCTTTATACTTTTAACTCAACGCCTAATTAAATACACTTAAATCCGATTAATACGAGAGAGGCTCGTGTCCCTGAGTTCGACCTTGGTTTCTTGCCAAGTAAAATAAATCATGATCACCTCGTTTCGATTCATCATCGCATATCTTTAAACGAGGTGATCTCTTTGATGACCGAAATCGGCCCGACTGCACCGACATCTCCAAGTGCTAATTTAGCATCCTTAAAGGGTCGATTTTGCGGTTCGTCATTGGTGAATCGGAGTCCCGCATCTGCCATTGGTTGCAAAACACCCACGGAGGTATGGTCTGGTAATCATGCTGATTATTCTATTTTACGAGTCTTTGGTTGTGCTGCCTATTATCATGTTAATGAAGGAAAATTAGAACCAAGGGCAAAGAAAGGGGTGTTTACAGGCTATGGTGCAGGAGTAAAGGGGTACAGAATCTGGTCCCCTTCTGAGCATGGAATTATTGTTAGCAGGAATGTTACTTTTGATGAGAATTCCATGCTTCACTCGAGTAGTAAGTCTATTGATGCAGGGACAAGTGATGATGTGCCCGAACAGGTGGAGTTTGAACTGACACCAAGTAGTGATCACGCTACTTCTGATCAGGCCGTTGCTGAACGGCCTGAAGCTGAGCAACCGAAGGAGAGGCAAACAAGTGTTGCTACTGATCGGCCTCGTAGGGAGATACATCCGCCGCAAAGATACGGATTTGAAGACATGGTTCATTTGCACTACATGTTGCAGAGGAGACAGAGTCTTCAGAGCCCTCCACTTACAGGGAGGCAATATCTGGTGCAGAATCCGGGCAGTGGATTGCTGCTATGGGTGAGGAGATGGAGTCTCTTCACAAGAATCAAACATGGGAGCTCGTCAAATTGCCAAAGGGGAGGAAAATTGTTGAATGCAAATGGGTCTTCAAGAAAAAGACAGGAATCTAAGGCAATGAAGGCATCAGATACAAGGCACGTCTAGTTACGAAGGGTTACAGTCAAAAGGAAGGTGTGGATTACAACGAGATATTCTCTCCCGTTGTAAGACATACATCCATCAGGGGCTACTAGCTTTTGTAGCACATCAAGACTTGGAGCTGGAGTAGTTAGATGTGACGACAACTTTCTTGCATGGTGAACTTGAAGAAGACATTCTTATGAGCCAGCCAGAGGGATTCATATCTCAGGGTAAGGAAGATCATGTGTGCAGATTGAAGAAGTCCTTGTATGGGCTTAAGCAATCTCCTAGGCAGTGGTACAAAAGGTTTGACAGCTTCATGATTGATCACGGGTTCAACAGGAGCCCATATGATTGTTGTGTTTACCACAGGAAGGTGGATGATGGCTCCTTCATTTTTTTGTTACTGTACGTCAACGACATGTTGATTGCTGCCAAGCAGGAGAGTACCATAAATGATCTGAAAAAACTCCTTAATTCAGAGTTTGACATGAAGAACCTTGGTGCAGCAAAGAAGATTCTAGGGATGGAGATAATTAGAGATCGTGCAGAAAAGAAACTTTTCTTATCTCAGAAGAACTACATTGAGAAAGTTCTAATGAGATTTGGGATGTCTACAGCAAAGCCTTTAGGTACTCCTTTCGCTTCGAACATTCATCTTTCATTTTCTTTCGCACCACAGTCAGACACGGAGAAGGAACACATGTCACGTGTTCCCTATGCTAACGCAGTTGGGAGTCTTATGTATGCCATGGTATGCACAAGACCTGATATTGCTCATGCTGTGAGCGTTGTTAGCATATTCATGGGCAACCCAGGGAAGGAGCATTGGCAAGCAGTCAAGCGGATTTTCCGCTATCTGAGAGGAACATCAGACATTGGCCTTATCTATAGAAGTGATTCAGAATGTTTAGTTGCTGGATATTCAGATTCAGACTATGCTGCAGATGTCGATGGAAGGAGATCAATGACCGGCTATGTTTTCACTTTGGGGACTTCGGTCATCAGTTAGAAGGCTACCTTACAACCATCAGTTACTTTGTCTACTACAGAGGCAGAGTACATGGCTTTGACAGAGGTTGCAAAGGAAGGCATCTGGCTAAAGGGCTTAGTTGGAGATCTCGGTCTTCAACAAGACCAGGCTATAGTATATTGTGACAGTCTCAGTGCGATATGCTTAGTCAAGGATCACGTGCATCATGAAAGAACCAAGCATGTCGATGTCAGATATCACTTCATTCGTTCTGAGAAGAGGATCAAGGTAAAGAAGATCGGCACAGCAGATAATCCAGCCGATATGTTCACAAAGGCGGTTCTTGGGAGTAAGTTCAAACATTGTTTGGACTTGCTCAATGTTGATAGTTGGAAGTAGCCCCAAAAGGGGCTGGCGGCGGCATGGCGAAGCTTGACAAAGCTTCTCAGAGGATTCAATTCAAGGTGGAGATGGTTAATGTGACTTGAATCCTAACTACTTGTTGGGTTGCTGATGTGGCTGATCTGTATCCTGCCTTCTGATTGGCTGAGAGCTGTTGGGCCAGGATTGCTGACATGTCTAATTTGTGTCCTGCCTTCTGATTGGCTGAGAGCTGTTGGGCTAGGATTGCTGACATGTGTAATATGTGTCCTGCCTTCTGATTGTCTGGGAGCTGTTGGGATGGATTGCTGAATACAAATGGTATTCTTCTGTTGCAGTATAAAAGGGGCCCCAAGACCACCGGATACTGCATCCTCAGTTTCTGATCCGATTTCTCATCCCATATCTGTACCTTCTCAGTACCATCTGTATTACATTTTTCTCCATATAGTAAAACCGATCGCCGCCGCCCAAGGACGTAGCCCATTTACGGGTGAACCTTGTAAATCCTTGTGTTTGCGTCTTGCTTGTTTGATCGTGTTTGTGCGTGTTTGCTTCCGCGATTCGCAACAATTTGAACCATGGCCTTTTGTGTGGTAGACACACTGTACTACCACTAGACCATATGCCACTTATTTGCTCTTCCGGTGAGGATGATGCCCCTCGAAACTTCTTTAGAGTTGAATGTGCAGGGCTATCGGAGGATGGCTTCATGAAGATGGTTACATCTTTCTGGGAAGAGCTACACCCTACCGGTTCGATGGTGGCCCACTTTGCAGCTAATCTCTCCTCCCTATGAAGACATCTCTACAAGAAGGACTACTAGGAGGCTAGCCCAAGAGGAGGTGGTCCAACTAGACCAGTTTGAGGACATACGCGGCCTATCAACGGAGGAAACGGAACAGAGGAACGAATGTCTAATTGACATCAAACTTGAGGATAGAAAACTGGAAGTAAAATGGAGACAATGCTCAAGACAAGAGTGTCTTAGGGAGGGCGATGAGAACACGAGATACTTTCATGCGGTGGCAAGTAACAGAAGAAGGTGTAATTTCATCCACCACCTAAGATTGATAGGGTGGAAGTTAGAGGCGAAGTTGAACTGGGAAGAACACTCAAGAACTGGTTTACTACCTGCAACATAAGGACAACCAGAAAAGGGTTAGGGATGGAAAGGGAAAGGGGTTCGTAACATTTCGACACCACAACCTGAGACGCTTGTAGCAGCTTTCACGGAGGAGGAGACCAAACAGGTAGTGTTTGCTCCGAATACGGACAGCTCATCTAGGCATGACGACTTCTAGATTGCCTTCTACAGAAATTTTGGGGGGTCATCAAGGATGACGTAATGGAGGTTTTGCATGAATTCAGGATGGAAACTGAGGATTTGAAAGGCTGAACAAGGGGCTTATTTTCCTGTTGTAGAAAAGGGACAAGCCAACACAAGTCGAAGATCTCAGATCAATTGGCTCTCAAATGGTATTTACCTCATCATTGCGAAGGTCTTTGCGAACAGGATGCGAAGTGTGTTGGATGATATCATCTCTCCAGAACAATCAGTCTTTATCCCTGGAAGGCTTATGGAGGATGGATGGGTTTTGGCCTCTGCGATTATACACGAGTGGCAGCGAAATCAAGCTAAGGGCATAGTTTGGAAAGTGGACTTCTCGAAGGCTTATGATTGCTTGGACTAACGCTTCATCTGGACCTCTCTTGAGAAGAGAGGCTTTCCGAGACTTTGGATCTCATGGATGAAAAGGTGCATTACGACGATCTCCTTCACAATATTGGTGAACGGACGCCCTGAGGGTGGCTTCTTTCAGCCATAGCATGGTGTTAGGCAAGGATGCCCCCTGGCTCCCCTTTTCTTTGTCGTTACGTCTTATGCTTTAGTCGTTATGGTAAAGTCAGCGCAAGATGACAGGTTGTGCTCTGGATTCCGCAAGGACGACATATTGGTACCGATTTTGCAATACGTTGATGACACGATTTTATTTCTTCGGGGTGATTTGCAACAAGTAAACGGACGTTAAAGATTTTGGAGATATTTGGAGACATTTCTGAGCTCCGTATTAATAGGGATAAGTCCGTGTTCGTGCCGATTGGTTTGGTTTAGGAGGATGCTAGGAGGATGGGAGAAGCATTGGGGTGCAGGAGGGGGGACCTACCGATCTCTTATCTTGGTTTACCCTTATTGGATGGTCGGCTTCGGAAGTCGGAGTGACGTGTGGTTCTTGAGAGATTGGAAAATAGACTAGCATGATGGAAGGCCAAGATCATATCCAAAGGCAGGAAGGTGGTGATGCTTGAACATGTGTTATCAACGGTACCTATTTTTTCTGCTCAGTCAGGAAGCTGCCAAGGGGAAAATGTGAACAGATGGAATGACTTATGAGGAGGTTCTTGTGGTCGGATGGTAAACAAGAACATAGAAGAATACATCACTTGGGATGAGAAACAGTAACTCGGAGGAAGAAGGAAGGTGGTCTCAGCGTTCTTAGACTTCAGCTCATGAATAAAGCCTTGATTTCCAAGTGGATTGTGAATAAAGCCTTGATTTCCAAGTGGATCGTGAGATTGTGGGGAGTTGAGGAAGATCTAACTTCTAGATTATTGCGTAAGATCTACTTGATTGGGAGGACTTGCAGATGCCCCACATTAGAGGCCCCTCCCCTTTGGTTGGGGTTGAGGGACACTCTGCCTGAGGTAAGGGAGGCGCTACACCCTGTGCTTGGCAATAGTCAATTTTCTAGATTTTGGATTGATGGTTGGGCGAGCCTTGGACCCTTGAAGGACCACTTCCCGCGCCTCTTCTGGCTATCCACGGACAAGATAGGTATCATTGCAGACACATACTTGGATGATACATGGAGCCCCTGTTTCACGACATCTCTTTTGGAGCAATGATTTCAGGACTATTTGCAATTACTGGCTAACCTTGAGGAGGTGGGTGGACCGATTGGCGGTAGAGACCATTTCACGTGGACATCGAGGAAGTTTAGTGTCAAGAAGGCATACAATTTTTTGGAGCAGGGACCAACTGGGAACCAGACAGAGCAAGATCGAGACTTAACGCTAATATGGAAGTCAAAAATCCAACATAAGATTAAATTCTTCCTTTGGCTCGTAAGACATGGTCGCATTATATCAAAGGTAAGGAGGTATAATATCCTTCACATTGGGGTCCACATCTTCCCGAGATGCAATGAGGATGAGGAGGACTTGGAGCATTTATTCTTTAGATGTCGTACTTCATCGCAGATATGGGAAGAGGCTGGAATTCTGTGGCTGAATGTGGAAGATTCGATGGCATTCTGGACTCCTATTAGAGCAATGAGCAGCAACTCTCAAGATGATGCGTCCCCAACATACATGCTACTGAGGGCAATCTTGAGCGCACAAAACGAGATCATATTCAAGGGCCAACATTTCTACACCGATAATGTCCTTAACCATGTTAGAAGACTGTTAACAAGACCAACCTGAGCGTGTGGACTGTTATGTTTTCTTTTATTTTTTTCTGTTTGTAACTCACTCCAATATCAATGAATTCCTCAGATGCACCCCATTGTGGGGCCTCACCCTGTTTACGATAAAAAATATACAGAAAGAAATTTCATAACATGAAGCATCTGTCACAAAAAATTGCATGTTCCTCCATCAATGCCAAATCACATTCCATCCTTGGCAACCATTTCAAGAAAATAATCCAGTTAAATTTCAAAGCGGGTCGACCATTCATACACTTCAGATTGACCCGCCATCCACTTGCCTAGCACGTTACTCAATGAATGTAACCGTAAATCAATACCACACAGTAAGCAAACTAATTATACACTTACAGATTCTACCTGCACTGGAAACTAACATTGCATCCAAATCCACTTGCAAAAAATGCATGAAAGATTGATAGAGATTGATACCAAAAATAACAACCAGCTCATCAAAACATTCATGGTCATGCTTGCTGAGAGACAAGGTACCTCCAGTATGAACAAGCCCAGTCGACATGCTAAAAAAAGTGGAAGAACTCAGGTGGACAAAAAGGAAGACTGTCTATTCCTATCTTCTGTAACTTAACTTTAGCTGTACTTAACTTTAAATCAAATTCAAGTTAAACCCACTCAGGCTGCAAAAAGAGGGGCCACCACTATGTATAAGCTATACCAAGATAATCCCAGGTTTGAGGAATGCTGGATCTATACACTATCCACATCTGTTAGTCTCGAAGAGGTTATAATCAGATGGTCAGCAAAAGAACATAGTGCTCCGGACATTCTTGTGCAGCTTCGGGAGTTCAGGGACAGAGGCTGGCCCGGATGCAGTGACGCCTAGCCCAGATGAATTGTCCGACATGTCTTCGAATTTCACAAACTGAGACACCTGCTGTGCTGCTAGGTGCGCATACGCTATAGGGGCAACTGAAGTACACAAATAAAAACATACGGTAACGGTTCATAGTAGTAAATAGAAGACATGTTTCGATGTACAGTTGCTGTTTCAAATTGGGAACTTGAATAAATATGTTTCAACCATGTAACATCGGAACGTTTCAATAAGTAATCAGCATAACGCCACATCGGAAAGTTCAGTAAGAAGTAATCAACATAACGCCTGTGTTATGTTCCGTTCCATGGCACCTTATTAAATGTTTTCAGAGCATCCATGTAACCCCTTTAAAGTCGAAATATATTGTTCAGATTGATAGCGCTTGACTAGCTGAGCGACAGGCGCGAAATCTCGCGTTCTTCATATGTTTTATTCTTGTTTCCATGTTTTGCTTCCGCTTCATATTTTATAACATGGTATCAGAGCGGGTCGATTCTCGAGGAGTTGTTCTTGAAGTTTTTATTGTTTTTCGAGATTCGATTATGATGTTGTTTTGGAGAATGATTAGTAGTTCTGTTCATGTTTTTTGCTTCATGGGTTTTTCTGAAACCCTAGATCGGGCTCCATCCTATGTCATGAAGCCCAGACTTCTTCGCGGTGCCCATCCTCGTTTTCCAGGCACGGGCGGAATGCTCCCAGCGGCGCAAACCTCCCCGTACACGCAAAGCCCCAGGCGCCGCAGCGCGCTCCTCTCCAGTCAGGCATAGGCGGCGCTGCAGGAGAATGAACATCAGATCGAGGCGCGGTCCTCATCTCCAGCGGCACCTCCTTCTTCTCATCAGATCGAGGCGCGCGGAGCAAATCCCCTGTCGCCGCAAAGCCCTCGGCGCCTCCTTCCTGTGCGCGAAGCTCGCGCGATGACGCCCTCCTCGCCGCACGGTTCACAGGCACGACCCCAGGCCGCACGACTCCAGGTCCTCCCAGGCGATGGTGCCGTTGGCGCGATGGCGCACCCCAGGCGCGACTCCCGGCGACAGGCGACCTCCGCCTTCCTCACGCGCCGCGAACTCCTCTCCATCCTCTTCAGGCGCGGCGACACCCTCCGCGCGAGTCGCGCGCAGGCTAGAGATCGGGGAACCCCAACAGGGGGGGCGGCAGGCGTTAAAGGAGAGGGTCCCCTCGTGGGAACCCTAAGGCCATACGGTTTTTTTAATAAAAAAAAGAGAGGTCATTTGTTGTAAAGCCCAAGTGGGCTGGCGTTAAAAAAAAGGGAGTGTGTCTCTATTGTAAGAATACTCTGTAGGCCGAGAGTTTAAAAAAAAACGGAAGCCCAGGGTGCTGTGGCTGATGATGACAAAAAAAACCCAAAAAGGGGGCAGTCCATTCCAAAAAAAAAAATCAATCAAAGAAAAAGGTGCGTACAAGAAAAAAACCGTACGCAAAATTTCCAAAAAAAAAGATGAAAAGCCGTAAAAAAAAATTTGGTTCAACGGCTTTAAAAAAAATTGCAAAAAAAAAGAGCCGTAAAAAAAATGAAACGGCCAGCGCTATTCATGATTTGAGAAAGCCGAAAAATTTGTGAACGGCTTATTAATATTATGTTTTTCCCCTTTTATCTTGTCTTCTCCCAACTTTGTCGATGTTCATTTTCCGACAAGTATGGGAGAAAGGGGGAGTATGTATGTAGAGTCACAGGTCTATTCAGATTCCAGATTCAGATGCCAGCCTCCAGACCAGCCAGTTGATCAGACTCTACAGTTCGGTTTCAGACTCGACGATTGATTCCGAGTCCAGTTCCAGACACGCACATGGATGCGGTCAGTTTCAGATGAGCATATGTTGCCATCTTTTGTTTTGTGGTCCCCATCATTCTTCTGTTGTTGTTCGGCCAGAGTTTTCATGTGATCCATAGGGACTCCAGAGCAGAGGACCATTCCCTATGCCATTGAGGGCAAGGGTTTTCATGTGGTATCATAGGTACACCAGAGCAGTGCACCATTCTCTGAGCCAGATGGGAGAGACCCAGTTCTCCGACGAGGAGACTTCAGGCGCAGTTTCAGACTCGATGGTCAGATTCCGAGTCTTCAGTCGACTCACACTCCAGCCCCGTTCGTCCTCCTCACGTGCACGCCATGAGAAGCAACGTCCTCGACTGCAGCAATTGTGCGCGTTGGGTTGATATTGTCTGTAGTGTCATGTATTGTGAGTTGAGTTTCTTTCTGTTTGTCCAAGCTGAGCATTGCATGCTCCAGCTTGAGGGGGAGTGTTAGAGTATTTGGAGCATGCGTCACTTATGTAATAGGTGGGTAAATGGATCCTGGAGAAGATCCATTTACCCCATCCTGTGTTTAGTCCCATACCGCCCAATGGTGGGACTTGGAGGCTCTGGGGAGGCTATATAAAGAGCCCCAGACCTCCTGTACTCATTGAGAACTTCAATAGAAGAAACGCCCAATTCAGGGGCTTCTCCCGTGGTTTCATCCCGCTCCTCTCGGAGTAGGGTTCCACGTTAAATCGCGTTGTTCTTTGATGTTTATCTTTATTCCATGTTTAGACTTCCGCATGTTTATTTTATAACAGTGTGCATGTTGATGCTTAATATTAATTTTAACTTCCACCAAGGAGATTTATTGCCAATTCTTGTTTTTTTAGGAAAAGGCAAAAATCTAGTGAGACTTTTCTTCTTCGTCGCCATAAATCATCATTCATAATATTGAAAATAGCATTTTATGAATTGGAAATAGTTTATGGGCGGGAATTTCACCCTGGATTCACAATCCACCGCCTTAATCCACTTGGCTACATCCGCCCTTTAGACCAAATCATAATCATAATGAAGTTGATTAAGTTCAAGATGGGATAAAGGTTTTTTTTTATATTCATCGTTCATTGTTTTTGGGAATTTGGGTATAAGGAAATCCAGGAAAGGGGGAGGGAAACCTAAGATTTTCTTACCTAGAATAGGAACCTAACTATATTATCCCTTGTAAAAATAAAATAATTCTTCCCTCAAAGGACTTATACTAAACACCAATAGGAAACACAATAGTCAAATTGAAAGATTTAGAATATACCGATGGATATGGCAGTTGTGCTTCTCTGGTACCTGTACAAATTACCAGACAATTCAAGTTCCTGAGGTTGGTGTTAATCTTGATGTGCTCTAAGCAAAAATCGCAATTGCTCACATAGGAAAGGGAGTGCACGAGTTTCTGCAAATCATCAGGTGAGAAACCAATTTGATCCAGTAACACATGGTAATGCGTAGGACGAGATGTTCCCTGTTTTTTAACAGGCAAAACAAGGCCAAAACAAATGTCAAATCTCCACAGTTAGATATGAAACTGGAGCCAAGGCATTCGAGAAGGGATCACAACATGGAAAAAGAAGAAACCATCATAAACAATATTAAAAAAACAAGTCCAAATCTGAATCCAGCATAGCATGAATGAAACTTACAAGCAGTCCATTATGAGCGCACATGAAGAAATCATAATTTCTAGGATGTGTGACCTTTGTGTCAACAACAGTTCCTGCATTCAAGGGCAATAAATAGATATATAGAACAAACTTTGACACCAGGCAAAATGAAGACAAATAGAGATACTAATGAAAAACGTAAACCTGGCGGGACATTATCGGGTGAATCTGCCAAGAAAAGCTTCGTATAGTGATTTTTCTGTGCCACAATAACTGTAAATTTTGGCATTGTTTCAACCCCAAGTTTCTCAATTGCCTGCAAAAGAATACATATATTTGTTTATTCCGTAAAATGATCGGATAACGAAAGCAACTGGACAAGGGAGAACCTTCATAATCTGATCCAACTCGATGTCCAAAACCTGGCTAAATTGGGATTCACTGACACCGTCTCTGAAATAAAAAAACATCACGCAGGAGGAAACTAATCATAAAATTTACCATATGAACATAAACATAATGAACAAAAAGGCAATAGGATATGAAAACTTTAACAGCTGTAAATTACCGAAATATGATGACATGACCGGGCTTTCTGTGATTACTTGTCTGATAAAAATCAACCAAAATCTCCCTAAAAGCAAAAAATGTGATATTTGCCCATCACATCTAAAATTATATTTTTCAAAAAGAGAGAAACAGGAATGTGAAGCTTATTGTAATTCACAAAAAAAAATTACTTGATAACCCCATCATCTTCTCCATTGGGCAAAAGCTTGTACAAGCTGTCTATCATTTCAACCTTGGGAGATTGGGCCCTCACAGATGCTCGATACCTTGATATCAATGGCCAGCTTCGAGATCCAACCACCTGAACATTTAACAAACGGCTAGCAGAGAATAATTTGAAGGATATATGTATGAGATGCAGAGCAAAATGAATAAGTAATGCTAGGCGCATCCATGAATTGCAACTATATGGAAAAGTGCAAGACTCAATCTAACTCTCAAAGCACACAATTACTTGCACATTATCCATTTTGACTATCTGTTTATACATTCAGAATCTGCAACATATTTTCCCATGGGAACACTAACTTTGATGCTTTAGAATAATGACTTTATAAAATTTATTTCATGGATTTAGAAATATGATGATGACGGCCAGCTTTGAGATCCAACCACCTAAACATTTAACAAACGGCACTTGCAGAGAATAATTTGAAGGATATATGTATGAGAATGCAGAGCAAAATGAATAAGTAATGCTAGACCCATCCATGAATTGCAACTGTATGGAAATTTTGGAGAGCAAGACTCAATCTAACTCTTAAAAACACACTTACACCCACACTATCCATTTTCACCATATGTTTATACATTCAGAATCTGCAACATATTTTTCCATGGGAACACTAACTTTGATAAAAATGTACTAAGCCTTAGGGTCGGCTACATGGATTCTTGCTCAAATCCATGTTGAAAGATTCAACTGTTTTTTACGCTGGCCGTCGACTACCTAACGCAAACCATGCAAGAGTGGAATTTGAACCCTGGTCTTTTGTGTGGTAGACACACTATACTACCACTAGACCATTAAGTGGGTACAACTTTGATGCTTTAGAAAAATGAATTCATAAAATTTATTTCATAATCTTAGAAATGGGACGAGGACAATAAAGAAATTTGAAATATAAGCACATTAGTATTAAAAAAGGATTACCGCGGCAACAGATGGAATGTCGGCCCTTCCAGGAGATCCATGGGAAACATCCATTCCAAGAATCAGAGTGGGGATCTTAGCGATAAGAGGAATTGTTGGTGCTCTTTCAATGCTCAGAACGGAATTCAAGCCACCAAGCTGGTAAAACAAATGGCCAAGAGAAAAACATTTTCACAAAAACAGGCATCTACAAAATCACAAGATATATCTATTGCAAATATTGCTAAATATCTGAAATAATAAACAAAAGAAGCCATTGCTGTTAATTACCTTTGCATTTATCTTCAACAAAACATTTGTTAAATACTGGTCATTGATTTTCATTGGAGCTATACACTGTGTTATGATGCCATGTTCGTGAAGATTTTTCTTCTTCCATGGTCCTTCCACATGTTAAGAAAGATGGGTAAAAATACAATAACGAGATTAAGAAACCAATCGCACAGTTAGTACCATAAATTTCAGAGTTCTTTCTCTCAGGCAATATGCAGAGAAGAAACTCCGGAGGCCCAGGAAGCTTCGACATCACTAGCTTAAACATTTCTTCCACCCTGGTAACAGGCCCAGCTCTCCTGTTGTGGGGATCTTCTTCAATCAGAGTAAATGGCCGATCAATTATCTGGATGAAATGCATACACAATAAATAGATAAAAATTCAGAAGCAAAGTATGGAGCTGGTATCTCTAGACACATGTGAAGATGAATCAATCAAGCACAAAGAACACACAACTTAGGTGGAAATCATCTTATGCAAGATAGTAAAAACATCAAGAATGATGACCTAAAAGGTTCTCGCATGGACAGCTGGGCTTTTTCCTTTTTTTGAAGCCAGAAAAGGGGAGACACGCTATGGTATCCGTCCCAAATATATTAATAAGGAAGAAAGAGGAAATATTTACAGGAGCCAAGATTCAAAAAAAATATCATGGATAAAGAAATATTTTCTGAATAAAACCGATCCCCGACAAAAACTGTACCATTTCTAGCTAACCAAATGGACCATAATGTGGCCATTGGTTAGACAAGCCCCTCTAGGGGCCTCAGCCAAGCAGCACTCAGGGATTCCCACAAACTTTCAAGACTTTGAATGTTCAACCAGTTAAGACCATTTTCCCGCTAGATGAAGTTCTACCACAGTGGAAGAAAATGTGCTCCATGGATTCACTCTCAAAATTACATAGAGGACATATATCAGTAGCACCTGCAAAAAGTCTAGAGCAACAATCCCGGGTCAGTATATGCCTCCTACGAAGTAGCCATAAGAAAACACAAATCGTGCTCAGTAATTTTGCTTGTGATGAACAAGAATGGCATCGACCGAGGCTGGGGGGTTTATCAATGGACGTGCATGTGTGCTTGAACGTGAAATCCCCACCTCTTCACTTCCAATGATCTCTACCTCCTGACGGACCACGAATCTAACTCAAAGAGTTCAGTAGGTGCATATATTCCACCGAGCGTTGGTCGGAGAAGTTTGATCGGAAAGCAGGCATCCGAACTCCATCATCCCAGCAATCCACCACCCTTGCATCCTGATGTGATGAAAGGACGAAGAGATGTGGAAATCTAGATGCCAAAGAACCTGAGTCCATCCAATTGTCGGTCTAAAAAGCAAAAGAGGTTGCATCTCCTAGAGACGGCCGGAATAGATTACAAAACTGCAGCATCACAGAATGAATGCCTTTCCAGACAGCAGGACAAAAGGCTGGATGAGTATTGACCAGGTTATCCCGTATATGCACATCATACATTTTCCTAATAAATATGCAACAAAGACCTTCCCAATCTCCCCAGACGTAGGGCTTTTTTCTATTAAAGGAACATAGGAGGGATGTGTACAGTGTTAAGAAATAGAAAGCGGAAGCGGAATGATAAACAGAGCAAAAAAACAAGAAACATAAACATGGAACACCATGATTTTACGTGGAACCTTACTCCGTGAGGAGCGGGATGAAACCACGGGAGAAGCCCTCAAAGGGGCATGCTATGCATTGCTTTTTCTCAATGGATACAGGAGGTCTGGGGCTCCTTATATAGTCTCTCCAGAGCCTCCAAGTCCCACCACTGGACAATGTGGGACTAAACATACGATGGGGTAAATGGATCTTCTCCAGGATCCATTTACCCTGCTACAACTCAATGGGCGCACATAACAATACTCCAACACTCCCCCTCAAGATGGAGCATGCAATGCTCAACTTGGACAAACAGAAAGAAACTCAACCCACGCTATATGACACTACGGACAATATCAACCCAACGCGCACAACTGCTGTTGTTGAGGACGTTGCTTCTCATACCGTACATGTGAGAAGGACAAACGGGCTAGGGTGTGAGTTTGTTGAATCTCCTCGTCGGAGAGCATGCGCTCTGAACTGCACTTGTCAGAGTCGCTGCAACTGGAAATGAGTCTCCTAGTCGGAGTACTCTAGCCCACCACAATAATGTGGATAACTGCTCCATCTCTGAAAAGGGTCGAACTGAATAAGAGTCGTGGTTGTGCTATCCTCGTCGGAGTCCACGGTCGCTGGAGAATGGAGTCTGAAAGAAGTCTCCTCGTCGGAGAACTGGGTCTCTCCCATCTGGCTCAGAGAATGGTGCACTGCTCTGGTGCACCTATGATACCACATGAAAACCCTTGCCAACATGGCATAGAGAATGGTCCTCTACTCTGGAGTCTTTATGGCTCACATGAAAACTCTGACCGACAAAACAAGGATAATGATTGGGACCTCTGCAAAAGATGGCAAACACGTGCACATGTTAGAGTAACTTTATTTTGTAGTTTTTGTTTGTCCTCTTTATGTAAATTACCCATAGAGCTTTTCTCCTATATAAGAAAGCTCTAGGGTTAATAATAAATCATCTTGCTTATTCCCTTCAACATGGTATCAGAGCGACGGTCCTAGACCGGAGTTCTTGAAACCCTAACCCTAACCCCACCCGTCGGCCTCTCTCTCTCTTCGTTTATCCTGATCGGCGCCGCCTCTCTTGATCCCCGCCGTCCTACGCGCCTGGGCCTGCAGCCCCTGCGTATCGCATGTCGCGCGTCTGCGCCAAACTCCTGCAGGCCCTGCGCGAGCCCCTGCAGCCCCTGCGAGTCGCTCGCCTTCTGCGCGAGCGTGAAGCCCCCGCCTTCTGCGGGTCGCTCGCCAAGCCCCTGCGACGTGTAGCGCGCCTCCATCGCCGCCATCGTGCCCTTGAAGCGCGCCTCCATCGCCGCATACTCGATCTTGCGCGCGTAGCGCGCCTGTGCCTGCACGCGCGTGGAGACCCTGAAGCCCCTGCGCAACCTGCACACGAGAAGCATCTGCGCACGAGAAGTACCTGCGCGCAAGACGTCCCTGCGCGCGTGAAGCGCCTCCTGTCCAACCCCTGTGCCCGTGCGTCAAGCAGTTTCTTTCATCTGTGCGCGAGAGACTAAGTCAGCGGAATTTCCAAAGTATGGAAGGCGGTATGGCTTGAATTTACGTCCACAACGATCTTCGTTGATGTTCACATAGACTTTAAGGTCTAGTCGTGTAACCCCAGTCGAACAATATTGTTGTCATCATGTCAGACAACAAGGTAGATCTTCCGTCCCTGGGTGCCTTCAAAGGTCCAGCACCGGTTGTGAAAATGGACAGCACGAACTATGAACTGTGGGCCATGCAGTTCATGAGTCTTATGCAATGTAATGGCAAGAAGCACATCCTCACGCAAGAGGAACCTGTTGAGAAGACTGGGGTTAACGCCTCATGGGAGGCTGACGATGCATATGCACGTGTATGGCTATCAGGTACCGTATCTATGGAGATAGCCAACGACATTCTGAGTCAACCCACTGCGAAGGCTATGTGGGACATACTTGCTGCCACATATTCTCCGGCGAAGAACGAGTCCAAGATATTACAACTTCAGCACGACATCTTTACGGTGAAACAGAACGGCCGTCCTTTCCATACCTTGTATACTTCTCTAAGGGGTATGTTTGAGAAGCTTCACGGGTACATCCCATTGACAGCCACACCGGAGCAGTTAAAGGCCTACAGGGACTCAGTGATGACAGGGGTGTTTCTCGCCGCCCTTGATCAGGAATATGACGCCGCCAGAGCACAGATTCTTACCGATGCTACCATCCCTCCTATGGAAGAGGCCTATCGCAGGTTGAGCAGACTCTCCATATCTCAGGGTGGATCTCAGATGTCATCGGCCATGACAGCATCTCGTGGCAGAGGAGGATCTTCACAGTTTCGAGGAAGAGGTGGTCGTGGAAGAGGAGGAGTGTACAGACCTCCTCGACAGCCGTGCACTTATTGTCGCAGGCCTGGTCACACTGAGGAAACATGCTATTCTAAGCATGGGTTTCCTCCTACTACAGCACGTGTGGCAGAACAGACACAGCAGGATGGGGGTCTTTCCCATCTACCAGACCAGAGATTTGAGGAGTTTGTGGCGAGACTTAGAGCGATCATGCCAGATCAAGGGCAAGCTAGTACATCAGGATCTTCAGAGATAGCAGGTTCTGCATCAGCATCCACATCAGGTACAACATATGCTCTCACTAGTTGTTACAGCTCAGATCTATCAGAATGGATCATGGATTCAGGAGCATCTCATCATTTATGCGGGGATAAAAAGCAATTGGATGTCTTTAATTCTACTCGGACAGGACGATCGGTGGTGATAGCTGATGGGACACACTCTCCCATTACTGGTCGGGGGAGGTGCAGTTGACCCCTGCAATACGGCTTCAGAATGTTCTTTATGCTCCGGATTTTTCAATGAATTTACTGTCGATTAGTCAAATCACTAAAGATTTACATTGTCGTGCCATATTTGACCCATCTACTCTTGTGTTTCAGGACATCCTAACGGGCAGAGTGATTGGAACTGGCCGTGAGCAAGGGGGTCTCTATAGATTGGTACAGTCTCCTTATGCTGGTGGCTCGTCTGTTCGTGCTGGATATGTCTCACCTTACACATGGCATCTCCGCTTTGGTCATCTTCCGTTGCAAAAGATGGTCCATATCCTTCCCCAGATTTCTCCCGGGTCTACTTTTCAATGCGAGGCTTGCCAGCTTGGGAAACATCACCGGTCGTCATTCCAGAGTCGTCCAGGTCCGAGTCGTCATGGTCTGTTTGAGTTACTTCACTTTGATATTTGGGGTCCCAGTCGTGTCCCTGATCTTCAAGGGCACAGGTTTTATCTTGTTGCAGTCGATGATTTCTCTAGACTATCTTGGGTTTTTCTTCTTAAAAATAAATCTGATGCTGGTCATATTATTCAAGATTTTATTATTGAAATAAAAAATATTTTCTCTGCTAAAGTCAAGTACATACGGTCTGACAATGCTTTAGAATTGTGTAGTACCCAACTTTCCAAATTTCTTATGTCTCATGGGATTGTGCATCAGACGTCGTGTGCCTATACCTCCCAACAGAATGGGGTGGCGGAACGGAAGCATCGTCATTTGTTGGATATGACCAGAACCCTTTTGATTCAAAGTCGTGCCCCTCACTCCTATTGGGGGGATGCGGTTCTAACTGCCTGTTATCTTCTTAACCGTATGCCTTCGACAGTGTTAGGGGAGAAGATTCCGTTCTTGACTGCGTTTCCCGAGAAGGATCTTTTCTCCCTAACACCACGTGTTTTTGGGTCTGTTGCATTTGTTCATTGTTTTTCTCCTGGTCTTGACAAGCTCTCTCCCAGAGCGGTCAAATGTGTGTTTGTGGGGTATTCCAAAACCCAGAAGGGATATCGGTGTTTTGATCCTGTTAAACGAAGGTACTATGTCAGTGCAGATGTCACCTTCTTTGAGTCCATTATGTATTTTTCTCCTACAGGTGACAGACTTACTCACTCAGAGGAAGGAGACGACATCTATATGCCGCCTCTACCTCCATCTGTTCCATGCTCTCATCTACCACCACAGCCTACTCCACCACCACCACAGCCTACACCACCACCACCACCGCCACCACCAGCTACTGTTCATTATCCTCAGGTCTATCAGCGACGGCCCTCTGCTCATGTGCCTCCTCCATCATCCAGCACGCCCGAGGTATGTACTGATCATTTGAGTTCTACTGATGGCACAGGAGATTTGAATGTGCAGATGGATGTACAAGGTACTGATGGACAGGTTATTGATGATACTGTCGTTCCTTCTGTCGATGATCTACATATTCCCATTGCTCATAGACGGCAGAAGCGTGCTCGGACGATGAATCCCAAATATGGGATGGATTTTTGTTCTCAGGCGTCATTGGAGCGTTTGTCCCCGGACTTTCGCAACTTTGTTGTTGGGTTATCGGCAGTACACATTCCACGGTCTTATCAGGAGGCCCTACAGAGCAGCCCGTGGCGTTTAGCTATGGAAGAAGAGATGGCGGCATTGCAGTCACGTGGTACGTGGAGTATTGTGCATCCTCCACCAGGTGCGTCCATTGTTGGTAGCAAATGGGTTTTTACTGTTAAGCATCGGGCAGATGGTACGGTTGATAGATACAAAGCCAGGTTGGTTGCTCGTGGGTTCACCCAAACATATGGGGTGGACTATCAGGAGACGTTTTCTCCAGTAGCCCGTCATTCTACCTTATGGATGCTCATTGCAGTTGCTGTTGTCCGAGACTGGCCCCTATTTCAGCTTGATGTCACGAACGCCTTCTTGTATGGTGACTTGCAGGAAGAGGTCTATATGCAGCAGCCGCCAGGGTTTGCTGCTGAGGGGGAGTCTAGTATGGTATGCCGTCTCCATAAGGCCATATATGGCCTGAAGCAGAGTCCACGGGCTTGGTTTCAGAAGCTCTCGGAGTTGATTGAACAGAAAGGCTTCGTCAGATCTACAGCAGATCATACTCTCTTTGTACAGAGAGATAAGCGAGGTACCGTGATCATCTTAGTGTATGTTGATGATATTGTTATTACAGGCAGTAATGAGCAGGGCATTCAAGCTGCCAAGGAGTTTCTTGGCAAGCAGTTCGTTATGAAGGATTTGGGTACACTTCGCTATTTTTTGGGGCTGGAGTTTGCACTGAACAAGCAAGGTATGATAATGACACAAAAGAAGTATGTTACGGATCTCTTATCTGAGACAGGTATGGCAGGGTGTAGACCAGCTGCTACTCCTATGGATTCTAATGTCAAACTTTATGATGATGACTCTGACGAGGTAGACAAGAGACGATATAGAGAGCTAGTAGGAAAGCTCTTGTATGTCACTATTACCCGACCGGATATAGCCTTTGTGGTTAACAGGGTAAGTCAATTCATGGAGCAACCTAAGCAGGCTCACATGAATGTTGTTTTTATGATCTTGAGATATCTGAAGTCGTCCCCAGGTACTGGTCTTCTGTATAGAAGAGATACCTCTATATCCATCACAGGTTATGCTGATGCAGACTATGCGGGGTGTCCTAATGATAGAAAGTCAACTTCAGGCTTTATTGTATTTGTTGGCACCTCACCAGTAGCTTGGAAGAGTAAGAAGCAAACTGTGGTGGCTCTATCCAGTGCAGAGTCAGAATATAGGGCAATGGCCCAAGGTAGTGCTGAGATGATGTGGGTTAAATCCGTTTTGACTGATTTAACCATTGATGTTCCTCTTCCCATGCATCTGAAATGTGATAATCAAGCAGCCCTGTTCATAGCCAATAATCCAGCTTTCCATGAGAGGACGAAGCACATTGAAGTGGACTGCCATTATACACGGGACTTAATTAAAAAGGGACTTATTTCAACTTCTCATGTATCATCAGGAGAACAGGTTGCAGACATGTTCACCAAGGCCCTTGCTAGGGGTCCATTTCATCTTTGTTGTTCCAAGCTGAGCATGTTGGATATATATGCTCCAGCTTGAGGGGGAGTGTTAGAGTAACTTTATTTTGTAGTTTTTGTTTGTCCTCTTTATGTAAATTACCCATAGAGCTTTTCTCCTATATAAGAGAGCTCTAGGGTTAATAATAAATCATCTTTCTTATTCCCTTCAACAGCACATATGAAATAAGACCGCATCCTTGTGTGTGTCTGAAAATGAGTCTCTCTCTGGAGAACTCGAAAAATAGGCCTCATCATAGAGTGCCTCGAACTTGGACTCTGACCAATCTGAATGTCGAGTCTGAATCTGCGCATTAAGCTGGGACTCGGAATCTGAACATCGATTCTGGAATTGCACACAAAATCTTCATCTGAATACTGTAGAGTCTGAACAACTGGTGGTCTGGAAATCTGCATCTGACATCTGAATCTGCAATAGAGCCTGTAACTCTACACCATACTCCCCCAATCTCCCATACTTGTCGGAAAATGAACATCGACAAAGTTGGGAGAAGACAATGACATGGGAAAAACATGAATATTCTCGAACAATTCGTTTCGGCTTTTTTTAAAGCCATCACACTTTTTTTGAAAACATTTTTATAAGCAGTTGACATTTTTTTCGGCTTTCACATTTTTTTTACTTGCGTACGTTTTTTTTGTACGCGCTCCCCTCTTTTTTTTGAACAAACTCCTCTCTCTCTCTCTCTTTTAAAAAGAGGCCACATTTTTTTAAATGCCTTTCTCCTTTTTTTCAATAGACATTTATTTTTTAAAGGAACAGGTCCGTTAGGGTTCCCAGCGGACCCGTTCTTTCAAAATAGCCGCCCCCTTGATGGGGCCTCTTCATATGCCGCCGCTTGAGAAGTAGGGAGCACCGCCGCCCCTCATGGGGTCTTCGCGCAGGAGAGTTGCGTGCGGCGCCCCCCGATTCTTCTGTTGTTCCTGGAGCTCGCCTCGCATAGAGGAGGCGATGGAGATGCATTCTGCCGGGGGCTGCCTGCGCGCCGCCTTGGGCGATGGGGATCTCGCCGCTTGGGAAGGGGTCGTTTACGAGAGGAGAGGCGATGCGCGCAAGGGTAGGCCTGGAGCAGGTCGCGCGAGGGAAGTGTTGCGCCGCCTACGAGCCCTTCCTCGCTAGCGGAGGAGGGATGATCTGGAGATCGCACGCGCTTTGTGGTGCGAGACGACAGCTGTGGCGAGACTTGGAGAGGTCGAAGATTGATGGGACGCCTGGAGAGAACCTCCCCTGAAGGTCTCGTGCAGCTAGAAGCGCGAGGAGGGGCGCGCGTTGAGAATCGAGAAGCGGTAGGGTGTCGTATGGAGCAGCGGTTGCTGTCGTGATGAAGATCGTCACCTGGAGTTCGCCAGGATGGCGCCGCTTGATTTCGAAGGAGATCAGAATCATTCTCTGACGTCTTCAACCAGATCTGTCTGATGCGCCTGGAGTCTCAGGGATCTGCCTGATGCGCCCGTGTCTCTGAGGTCTTCGAACAGATCTAATCTTCTAATAGATACGGCCATGAAACCTGGAGGTTGCTTTGCGGTGCCGCCAAAGGTTGAAGCGGCTAGGATTCGTGGGAACCCTTGCAAACAGATCACAGATCTTCCAATAGATGCCTTCAACAGAAACTAGCAGGAGATATGGCAAGGACTTCGATGAATAAGATCCAGAACTTGAATCGAACTAGAAATCTTCGTGAAAAAATGATATTCAATAACTGCACATCAAAAAGAACTCGAATCTCGAACAAATAGTCAACATAAAATCCGCGAGAATCGACCCGCTCAGATACCATGTTAAGAAATAGAAAGCAGAAGCAGAATGATAAACAGAGCAAAAGAACAAGAAACATAAACATGGAACACCATGATTTTACGTGGATCCCTACTCCGTGACGAGCGGGATGAAACCACGGGAGAAGCTCTCAAAGGGGCATGCTATGCATTGCTTTTTCTCAATGGATACAGGAGGTTTGGGGCTCCTTATATAGCCTCTCCAGAGCCTCCAAGTCCCACCACTGGACAATGTAGGACTAAACATAAGATAGGGTAAATGGATCTTCTCCAGGATCCATTTACCCTGCTACAACTCAATGGGCGCACATAACAATACTCCAACATACAGCATATATATGGGACAGGATAAATGAATCTACTCCAAAATCCATTTCCCTCTACAATATTCAATGCTCCCCCCCCCCGAGTTAGGCTTGGTGTCAATCATGCCCGACTCACATTTAACTTATGTTGTGCACTACGAAGAGCTTTGGTAAAAAAACGTAAGTCAATTGGTCACTCGATATCATGAAAAATGTTAAGTTCTCTGGCATATACCATCTCCGAATGAATCATCAAGCATGTGTCGAACTCCACATGCTTGGTGCGATCATGGAGTTGCTTGCAAGATTAATGAACCTTGAGAAATGATCCATTCACATTAGCCACACACAAAACATTGATATGATTTGGCAACTTTAGACCACATATAAATGTGCAGTCGCGTATCATAAATTCTTGCCTCACTAATGATGGTCTATCCACTACTTTATAAGCCCGTCTAACAGAGTTCATGTCTCTCCAGATTCAGTGATCTCTTCTTGCTGTTGGACAATCCAGATGGCTGATGGAGGCAAGGAGTCCCAAAAGGTCCTACAATTGTTTATCAAAGAGATCAGCAACAAAAATAAACACCCATTAATCGTTATCCTAACAATCGGCAGTCAAGTCCTTGCGATCCGCTATCAAGGCAAAGAGATGAGAAAAGCGGTATGCAAGGGGACCATTGTATGTCTAATTGTCTGTCCAAAATGTAGAAGAACAGTCATCCTCGATGCTTGAAATCAAGGAACTATGGCATCAGAAAGCAGATACTCTTCCAAAAAGCAGAAGTAGGTGAGAAAGGGTGTTGCGTCAAATGATTATGAACAACTCCATGTAATCTTCGAATAAGTCTACAACATAAATCCCTGCCTCTGCCCTAAATTCTGAAGATCCATTTTAGCAAGGTGCTTTGTAGATAGTTTCCACACGAGAAACTCCAATACAACCCTCACCCTTTGAAAGAGTGATAGTATTCCATCCAACCAAATGAACTATCTTACCATTTTGTGTCGCTTTGCCCCTAGAAAATCTTCGCATAATATGACTTCAAAAAAATATTCGCGTAATCACTTCGAGATGACGCTGAACACCAACAGGTAGAAGCCATGTTGACATGAAAAAGACAGGTATAGTAGCAAGGACTACCTTCACAAGAATCAAATGACCACCTTGAGAGAGCATAGTAGCCTTCCACCCAGACAACTTCTCCAGCTTCTCAATGATTGGTAGCCAATCTGCAATTCTAGTTTACCACTGGTCAGGGGAAGACAAAGATAACGAATCAAAACAGATCCACGTGGTATCCCCAACGTTGCTTCACAAGCTAAGGCATCCGCCTCATATAGCCCAAAAGGAATCACACTTGATTTATTTTTATTCATGGTTAAACCAAATAACTCACTAAAGATACCAAGGACAGTTGGCATTCCCAATGCTTCCTCTTTTCCCCCTTCAATGAAAAAAATCGTATTATCAACATATTGTGATAAAGGGGTGAATATGTCGTCCAGATAGAAGCATGCAGTAATTCCCTGTCCGATTGCTTGCTCGACCAAACAAGCCAAAACATCAACAATAATAACAACATGAGCGCCAAAGGGCATCCCTGTTGAACTCCACATTGTAGCTGAAAATATCCTCCCTCGGGGCGCTTGTTACCAAACAATGAATACGAGGTCGCAGTCGCATACTTCTCCATCCAAGTAATCCAAAGATCTGAGAGATCTCCTTTGGTCAAAGATTTGAGAGATCTCCTTTAGTCATGCCTGACCAAAGGAAGCGCCAATCTACTGTATCATAGGATTTAGAGAAGTCTACCATCCAAAGGAGGCCACAAGTCTTATACCTCTACCAATCTACAACGATCTCTATTGCAATAGCCATGCTATCACTAATTTGCTTCCTAGGGATGAAAGCAGATCACACTGGTGAAATAATCTTGTCCATAAATATGTTCAGATTATTAACCAAAACTTTTGCAACAACCACGTAAATAGCATTAGACAATGCAATTGGCCTAAAATCCTTCACCCCCCGGCATCTCCTTTTTAGGGACTAGAAAAAGGAGCACCGTGTTCAGTCTGCCAAAGCCGGAGATGCCCCCTAAAAACTCTACCACTACATCCTCTTAGGGAGTCGACACCCACCACCTCCCAGAACTCACGAAAGAAAAGAACAGAAAAACCATCTGGGTCAAGAGCACCATCTACATTCAAACCTCATATTGTTGCTTTCACTTCATTAATGGTGGTACTTCGCACCAGATGAGCAGAATGCTGGTCGATTAAAGGTAATGCTCCCAATCTCGTCCACCTCCAAGGTCTTCCGACCTCTTCCTATATCTCTATTGCCTTCAATCCTTCTGTCCTCGACCAATACAGAATGGGTGAAGTTGTGTCTCTGCCTCCTACAAGCAATTCTGTGAAAGAATTTGGTATTCGCATCACCCACTTTGATCCATCTCTATCTAGACGCTGTCTCTACTCTTTATTTGTTTTTTGTCTTACTCTGTGACAATTTTTTGCTAGTTTGCTCTCCCATGGAGTTCAAAAAAAGTAAAATCCCTATCATCTTCAATACTATATAATCTTGTTGCCTCAGATTCCGTCGCCTTACAGTTTGTCCCTCTCCTCTCCTGGACGTCTTTCTTGTAAGAACAAGGTCTCCTCCGCAAGGATTTTAATTTTATGTGACATATGCTAAGCAGCATAACCAATACAATATGCAGCAGACCGGTGCTCAATCACCATCTCTCTAAAGTTTTCCTCTAGAAATCAAGACCTCTCAAACCTGAAAGAATATCAAGGGACCATGCTCTCTCCCAAGTCACAGACGATAGAGGGAACATATCCATAACTTCAAATGAGGCCAGAATGTGGTTTACCTTGGAGCGGCACCCTGAATTCCGCCAATCTAGCGCGTATATGTCGCGTCGATAACCTCCAATTGCAATTCATCAACTAGTTCTGCAAACTCAATAAATCCCCAATCCCCAAAAAATGAGGCCAGCAAAGAGAAGTGAGACGTTGGAATCACCCCCAGTTAAGCATGTATGCTCTGAATATTTTTCTCTAATGTCATGTATATCAGACTACAACTGTGATGATTGAGCACGTAACACAAGCTCATACACATAAGATAGTAACAATTGTGAACCAGAATAGCAATTCAGAAGAAGAATCAAGTGAACAAAGCTCCCTTTACAATTTGAGATGATGGAGAAAACGGTATCACACCATGCAATAATAGTGCCTCCTACATTGCCAACTGCATCTAGCACGCTCAAATTCGATATACGATTGGTCATCAAAGAGTTCAAAAGAGCACCCGACCAACCTTGTAATTCCATAATTCCATTTATTGCAGCAAAATAATATCGCAGAACCACAATTTTAACAAAGATCCGATAGATTTTCGTTTCTCCGGGTCACCCCAACCCCTAACGTTCCATGTTAAAATCTTCATTTAGTAACCTCATTTACTACGTCATTGGAGCCACCCTACAAACCCCTGCCACCGATAACTTTTTATCACTGAACAACTTCGACGACAACTCGCCAAGGGCAGTTGCTACTGTCGACACTGTAAAGTCTTAGTGGGTAACAATTTATGAACCAAATAAGGCTTTCTTTTCCTGTAGTGTTTCCCCCTCATGCTATCAACCTCCCCCAAGTGGAAGAGCTAGAGGAGCTTGATGAAGCTGATCTATCAGCCATGGTCACCCCTAGGTAGTTAAAGAGGCTGGAATGAAAGAATCCACAACAGCAAAAAAACTCTACATAGTCCTGATCTAGCATAGGCAAAGCTGTGTTGACTAGCCCTTCCTACAGGCCTGCAAGGCCACCAACAGCAGAGACCCTCTATCAAAGAGAGGTTTGAAAGAGTCTCTAAAGTAGATGTGCAGACCTTTAAAGTATATGAAAGAAAAAACTCGAGGCCTATTTACATGGAGCACAAGTTGGGCCTGATAAGCATGCTAGCCTCGATATTCGAGGCATATGCCTTGAGGCAAGGCGGTCTTATTTAGCCCCGAGGCGTACGCCTCCGTCAAGTCCTGTGAGGCATATGCCTCAGGTGGCCGAGGCGGTTGAGGCATTTTGTGAGGCAATATTTTTCTTTTTTGATGTGTTTTATTATGATTTTAATGGTTTACTTGGTAGTTTGAGAAGCTTGTAGATATTTGCATGTTTAGGATAATGGTTATACAAGATGAATGCCTAAATATGATGTTTCTTTCGTGCCCATAACTTGATATTACAATTAATTGTGTCCAACTATTTCAGCAAACTCTTACTATTTCACTCTTAAAGAATGAATGCATAAATATCAAGTCAAACAATGCTTGTAAACATAACAAGATTTGCAATATATTAAGCAAAACAAAATGGATAGGGTTCACGGTTTGTAGTGCTATTATATAGTATATATTAGTTACATAACATAAATTTCTTCGACGTATATTTAATCATACTTTTAATTACATAATGTTTCAAAGATTTGCTCGAAATAGATGGGATTCATGATTTCTCGTGCTGTCATATATTATATGCTAGACACATAACATAAATTTCTTCGACATATATTTAATCATACTTTAATTACAACAATATTTCAAAGACAAATATGTATTGTTTAATTCTTTCATATCATTTATAGGATAGTGAATTCCTCCTTGATTGGATAAAAATGTGTATAAAGGGATTTTGTTATCTTCTATTTTGGAGTTCGTATCTCTTTTATTTCATCATATCTTACGATGTTAAGTACTATATGTTGGGCAGAGAACATATAATTACGTTGATATATACATATATATTGTTTTATGCATATTTTTCTTGATAAACTGAGGCGTACACCTCGACCACATCGAGGCTATGCCTCACCTAGATTCCGAAAAAATGTCTCGTTCCACCATTCTTTTTTTTCAAACCTTGCCGATAAAAGGGGCGCCCTCAAACTCAAAAACCCATGCTCGGTATCACATATCAATGGCCAGGTTGAGTCAAAACCCATGGCCAACTACGATCCTGATTAGGGTGCTTGCGAGGCACACAAATGCAGCTCTAAGTCCCATAAGTAATGATGCGAGGCGACCAAAGGATTTATGTGATAACCATAGGATTTAGGTCATAGTATTTAGGTCACAATATTTAGGTCACGAGATTTATGTGTAAATTCTCTTCTTCTAGAGGGAGAAAACAATAGATATAATGGCCTAGCAGTTCTCATACAAAGGGGCTTAAAGGCTATAGTTAAGGAACAAAAAAAATGTAGTGTGTGAGAGAGAATGCTAATTTAATGGGTCCACACTCAAGATGCAGTAAACGCTACACTATTGAACACTCCCTCTCGAGTTAGGCAAGAATGCTAAGCATGCCCAACTTGCCTATATTTAACTCATGTTGCCCACTGAGGAGACCCTTAGTAAAAACATCAACCAATTAGTCGTTTGATTTGATGAAAAGAAGGTAAAGTTGTCGTGCATAAATCTTCCCCCAAATGAAGCAGATGTCGGACTCTGCATGCTCAATCCCGTTTGCTAGATCAATGGCAACCTAGTTGTTTTTTTTTTGAAACCAAACCTTTTCGGGGGAAGCACATCGTGGTGATCGCCCCAAATATTATTAGAATCAAAAGTAGAGAGCAGGGGGGAGAACGAAGAGAAAAACAGACACAACGGATCGAGAGGATCCAACAACACACGCAACAAAAACTACAGCAACAACCAGTCACGCAGAAGACAACCGACGAGCGCTAGAACATTCTCCGTTGTTGCAGTACAACTTCATTGGAATGTTGATGAGAAACCCATATATTCACATGTGATCTGAACCTAAAATATCTTTGCAACCCCAAGTGCCATTGCATACTACTCTATTCAGCATATAAAATCTGATACACACAATCTACATCTTGCTCTGACATATTATAAATATTCCATCCAGGATAAAGAGAATAGCCACTAACAATGTTCGAAATATTGATATCGTGTCGGTCTCTAGGAAAAAGGTATATCGGGGATATATCGATAATATCAGTGGAAATCTCAAAAATGGCATAAAAAACGTTTTTCACGAATTAGGATCAGTCTAGTTATTAACAATGTTCATGAAGGTGCTATGGATATTCAGTCGGGGGGTCACTGCATAAAGAGTATGCGGTATGCAGGAGAGTATGCGGGGAGTACGCGGTTTTATACATTTTGGTATTTTTATTATTAAAAATATAAATAAATATTTAATATTATGGTAATATCCTCAGTCAAGAGAGTATGCGGGGAGTATGCGGTTTTATGCGGGAAAGTATGCGGTTTTATGCGGGGAGTATGCGTTTTTATGCGGGGAGTATGCGGTTTAATGTTATTATGCGGGTGGAGTTATTTGATTTTAGACTAAACAAAAAAAGTTCTATCAGAAAAGCGGCTGAGTATGCGGACGCATAGGGGGTATACTCGGCCGAGTATCCGGGCCAACCCGCATGCATGGCCGTTTCATCATACTCGGAGCGGCAAGGCTACCGAGTACGAGTATGCGGCCGAGTATGCGGCTTACTCGGCCGTTTTTCTGAACATTGATTATTAAAACAATAAATAACATACAAAAACACATTTACATGTAAGAATGAGGTGTATTTAGCACACTAATACACAATATATCGTACATATCGTTGGTTGTCAATGCTGAGTCTCTAGAAAAGGTATATAGGGGATATATCATGATATATCGTCAATATTGGTGGAAATCTCAAAAATGGTGCAAAAATGATTTTTTTCATGAATTACGATAAGCCTAGTTATTAAAACAATAAATAGCATACAAAAACACATTTATATGCAAGAATGAGGTGTATTTAGCACACTAATACATGGTATATCGCATTTATTGTTGGTTGTCATTGCTGACAGTTGACTGTTGACTGATGAGATATTTTTGGACATGTGATTCTAACTTAGTCAACATTAGACTTGTTTCATCTCTATTGCCTAAAGGGGGCGAAGTCCGCCTATTGAAGAACTGTTGTATGCACCCTCATGTCGCATCATACCCTACCAAACGGGGGTCTCGATGTGCTTTAATACTATGAGTAGCAAAATAAGTACTAAAATCAAGCTTACAAGGATAATGTTATTGATATATATAGGTGGCATATCGGAGATATCCGATAAATTTTATATTGAAACTAATCATTTTTAAGAATATGGCTCAATATGGTGATTAATCATCGATATCTCGTGAAAATATTGTTCAATATCCAAGAAAAGGATATGTATTTGTGTGTGTGTGTGTATGAATATCTTAAACCTTGGTTAGTAATACACCAATGATCATCCATTAGTATTCCCCAATTAGATTTTTAAATGCCTCTTGAGAGAATCACTTTGGGGTTTTCCACCATTTATGCTCAACTCAACAAAAGTTTTTGGCAAGAAGTATCTAAGTATTCCCAAATCTTTGTTTTAAAATTTTACGACAAGCTTGGCCTTGGACCAATCAATTTCATCACTATCATCCTCGATTCCACTTAACAAAGAGTGTGCAATCTCCTTTCCCTTGCTTATACCCTTGATTTTTCATGACAGCAATAAATGTTCAAAAGACAGCCAAAGTGACTATTTGAGACCATAAAGGGATTATTTTTAGCCTACAACACTCCCTTGAACTCTCACGTCCATGAGGTTTTCTTCAGTTGAATCTCCATTCAAGAATACATTATTCAAATAGACCTGATGAAGATGCCATCCAAACATAATTAGAGAGAGAATATTACCCAAGGTCACAGCAGAGCATTAAATTTCAATTTCACTTTCATCAGGATGGATTCTTCGTAATAAATACAGAAAAGGCATACAGTCAACAAAGCAAAATAAGGAAAAATAAATAACAAAAAGAAATCTTACCATTCCTTTATTCCTCGCGCAATTTATCAGCTCCCGTGAGAGAAAGCTCATATCACATCGTGCAGAAAAATTCACTATAGCCCACCGATCTATTTTAACTGGCTCCAACAAAGTCTGCCAACAACATTTTGTAATCATGTGCTACAATGAAGGTAAAACTTAAAAAATATACAATGGCATAAGTAGTTCAAAGATATGAACCTTGTTATTGAAATTCCAACGACCATTCCTGGGGAAAAAATCCTCTCCTCCACCAATCTTCAACTGGTGAACAGGAACAACCACAGTTAGATTAATCAAAATTAAAATAAACTAAGAATGAAGTTTACTTTCAAGATAAGAAACCAATTTAATAAGGAAAGGAAACAAATGAAAGAGGAGGAAGTTTGCTCTCACCGATGGGGCAGTCAAAACACGACCCTCAATCATTACAAGTTGCTTATCTATAGAAATACCGCAAGCAGCGAGCATGGGCTCTTCATTGTATCTGTTTGTGCTAACAGCCTGTCGTGCAGGATATTAGACTATCAACAGCAACATTTACCTAAAATCAAGTAATCATAAAATACCTACATCAGTCACAACTTTTATTCTTTCCTGGGGCTTCTGCCTTGACTTCTCAACGAGCGCAGCCCTTTGGTTGCGAGAAAGAGACTTTGTATATCTTTGCAAAGGTACCAAATCACACAGCTGGCATATTAAAATGTCAAACAAAACATCAAAATTAAAATCCAAATTGACAAAGACTAAAATCATAAAGATAAAGACCTCAATCGGCATATAATTTGGCTTCTTTGGCCTTCCCACATCAAGGCAAGGAGTAGAAGCTGACCACGACAGTTCAATGTTCTTTTTTAGAAAATAATCAGAAACAGTTAATTCTACAGTTTGACCTTCCCCCTCTCCGTTTCTAATCTTCATAGTGAACCTACAGAATTGTGATATATAAGAAATCAATAAGAAAGCAAAAAAAATTGTGGAGACGAAAAAGTAATATACATACAACTGTTGGTTGCAAGGAAGCTCACTGAAACCAATGATCTTAAATTCCATTTTACTGTGTTTTGTCCTGATTCTCATGTTCTTCAGCATTCTTTTGGCCTGCGTATTACATAAGAGAAAAGGAAAATTACACCAGTGAGGTAAAACAAAAGCACACTTGTCGTATATCTTCCCATACCTTGACCCAATCAACTTTCCAGGGCTCTCGTACATTTTGGTTTGTTAGCAAAAAGTCAATGACCGGGCCAGGAGTCAATGTCATCGTGGTAGACACATCTACACATAAATCACAGGAATCAGAGTACCGTTAACGCTGACTGTATATTGAGCAGAGTTGTTTGTAATCGCATTTCAAAAAAAAATACCCATGTTCAGGGACAGGCCATTCTGAATGGCCCGGAAACTTGCATGAAATCCTCTACAACCAGAAACGCCTTCACCCAGACCAACCAGGTTCCTCTCGGAGTCATTGAAGAATGACTGCCTAACGAGAAGGCAACCCCTAGAAAACAAGACGAGTATCCTATTACATTCATCATTATAAAGAAGGAAATGCATCCTTGATTGAAACAACAAAGGTACCTCTTAGCTTGTTGTTGCCTTAGAATAATGTCGAGTACCCTCAACGCATCAAATGTTTCATCAGACTCGATGCCCCTGATGGCATTTGCAATAGACCTCATGGGAATTTTTACTGCAAAGCTCAACTCAACAATGAAAGACTGTGTATGGTGAACACGACGAGACCGTTTCAGGTCTCCTCCATCAAAAGTCCCATTTTGGGGACTTCCCCCTCCCCCAGACCTGCATGCATAGAGAAACAAGAGAACAAAGTTCAAATATGACCAAAGAACTTAACCAAAGGAATGAAAAAAAAAAGGATGAAATGCCATGGGACCTGGCAGATGATTCCTCCAGCACAACCTTGAACTCGAGTTTGTTTTGAGGAAGAGGACCAACTGTGTAAAGACATTTTTCACCATCGTATGCAAAGTCTTTGCGAGCAAGCTCGGAATTATAAGTCTGGTACAGCCTATCCATAATTTTCCTCCCAACCCCTTTACCCTCAACAGGACGCTGCTCCCTGTCATCATACTTAATAGATACCTTCATCATAAAAAATATCCATCGTGAACAAGCTAACAATTGCATGATAATTCGTAAATGAGCCTAAAGATATTTGGCATACGCTGTACTGATAGAAAACCTTATCACTGTCATTAAGCTTAACAGTGAAATAATTAGAAAACATGCGAATGCGTCGTCCTTCTGTTCCACATCCCGGCCGGGCTACAAGATGATGTTTCTGTGCTTCTATCTTTAGAGGGGTGACAGGAGGTCGAGGAGGCAAGATTCCATGCCCAGCCTTGCCATCCATGACTGTGAACTCTGTGAAAAGATCCGGCAAACTGCTATTAGTCAGCATTTCATGGCAAATGCATGGAAAACATAATGAAAAACTAATTAACCTAAGGCTCCTCACCAAGAATGCATCAAAATATAAATTATCATAAACACGTTGCAATATTCAGTCCAGATGGTGGAACTCATCAGAGATTGAGAAAAGAACAAGAGGATTATGATATTAAAAATATCAGCATTAAAAGAAAATACACCAGAAAAAGAGAGGAAAGCACTTTTTCCTCTTGTGTTCGAATTAACGTATCATAACACCACTATTGCAAGAATTGGCTTCCTTCCATTTGTACAACTGGCACCAGCACGGGGAGAAAAAGGAAATAAGGAAAGTAAGCACTATTTTTAGCAAGGGAGTGCATTCCATAAAAGTGTTGAATTGAAGAAAAACACGCAAGGGATTCTTATAAAGTGTATTGAATCCGAACAAACATACCCAGATGGGTACATAAAATAATGGAACAATAACCTTTTTTGGACTTAACAATGGTAAACAGCACAGCAAAGTTCCCTCCAACTATTAATGAAGAAGCAAACGAGCGCAAAGTAAGTAGAAAGAAGCGAGAAAAGGAACACGAACGAATACCACGAAGATGATTCCATGCAAACTAAACCATGACTTCGTAAAGAAACAGATTTCCATATTCACACAGAACAGAAGAAAGTATGTGAAATCATGAACAGACCATAGTTAAACACCCAAGAAAAAACAAAAAGAACAGAGCTCCATCCCAGACTAGAGGAGCATTTACCGAAACTTTCACAGACGTTAAAAACCAAGAAAAAACTGGATGCCACAAAGAACAGAACTCTCAATAGCGCTGCAGACAATGGGAAGAAGCTCGAGAGAAAGGGTCTTGCTTGCCGTACTCCCATCAGAAAAACCCATGAAAATAAGAGAGAGAGAGAGAGAGAGGGAGAGAGAGGGGATAAATCGGCATTGCGCACCTGTGCAGTGGAGCAGTTTCCCGAGATGGGTTCTGCGGCGCTTGCTCCCTAGTGGGCTCTCTGCCGCTCTTGGCCTTCTCTTCTGCGGAAAGAGGAGAGGAGAAAGTCGAAGAAGAAAAACAGAGGGAAAGAGAGGGAGAGAAAGTAGAGGAGGATTCGGTGGCGCGACAAATATATAAAAGCTCTTTTTGAGGGTTTCTTATTGCTTTGTTATGACAACACTTTGAAGATAAATAGAAGGTATGTTCGTACAAATTAGGGTTTTGGGAGGGTTTTACGTGAGGAGATTGTTGGATTCAATGAGTTATATTGATCTTGAATTTTATGGGATTATTTTGATTGAGTGTTGTGCTTATTTATTTTGACAATGATTTACGAGTTCGAGTTTTGCAAGATTTATTAATCGAGATTTTAGCTTGCGAACTTCATTGTAAATTGGATCTTCTTTTATTATATATGCGGCTTTGAAGTTTTGTATTTGTTTGATGTGAGAGAGAAATGTATAAAAAAGGTTGATTTATTTTGAACCTTATATGGTTTTGATTGTAATTGAGGATTTCTTATAACATGTTGCTAGTGTGTCCGTGCACAGTATAACTAAGTATACCAATCACTTTTGTGACTTGTTTTAATATCATCAATGGTGATATTTAATGGAGTGTAGTTCAGGGCATCAAGTATGAGATGTATGTCAAATAACTTGATTGTAGCATTCATGAACATACTATAGTGATTCTAAAATTTCTTGATAATTATCTATGATCAATGAAAACATCATGAAACCATATGAATGGTACATAAAAGAAAATGCTAAAAAAAAGAATGGTGTGGTATTATAGGTATTAAATAGTTGCGATTTAAAATATAGAGTTATTTTTCAAAAATATTCTTAAAAATGTGTTAATGCACAAGTTTGATTAAGTATTCATATTTTTTGTTTAAAAAATTGCAAAGCTTGAAGTAGTCACACAAAATCCGTAATATAATAATTACATCGCAACCCATGAACTTGTCTGTATGCATTTTATATTCTCCCTATTAATATTGTTAAGTGCAAAGTTAAATATTAGTAGTGATTTGATTTGAGATAATTAATGAAATATATGGACATTTAGGGCATAAAGGGAAAAAAATGCGGTGATAGGGGAAAACAAGAATTGATCGGAATGGCTTGAAATCAAGGTATACTTATTTTGGAACGTTGACTACATAACGTATTAGATAATTACATCAAAATATATCGTTTCATGAAAGAAATAGTATAAAAATAAAAGTATCAAAGTATCATTTCAATAAATACCAAAGCTTGCATGCCATGGTTGATCGGGAGGAATGTTAAAGACATTCCAACGATGATCAAACTAGTAAATCAAAATTTTACTCGATTCCATTAATATAGTTGACAATGATGGATTCAACAACAACCACAGTAGGAGGCAACTCAACAACGATTGAAGATTTGAACTTCACTCAAACATTTTGGTATTTAATGCAAATGTATATGATCTCATCCATATATGATGGTGAGGAGGTTCAAACTAAACAACATTTGCACCACAACGAACACAAATGACCAGTGGAAAAGATTGACGTCAACAAATGCTTGGAGATGCAGATATGCTGCTCTCTGCTGACTTGAAACATGTTGACTGATTTTTTAGGTTCCTTGAGATCCTAAAACCCTCCTTTGGTTATGCCTCTGATGCTCTTTTTAGTAAAAAAAAGTTTGGTTGTTGTGTTTTAGCTGAAAACTATGATTTCCATTGGCCCTCTTATGCTAGTTTGCTTCACCAAAGCCGCCCATTTTTTGTTTGGATGCTGTCTTCTATGTTGCATGTTTTATGGTTGTTGGTTTTTCTGAGCTTACTCCCGCTGGCTGCTATGATTTTTCATACTCCATGTTTTCTTACTTTCTTCTATGGTGGGAGATGATTATTTGGGTTGGAATTTCGATATGGAAGCTTGATTGGAATGTGATTAAATTAACCACATCCAAACAGGTTGGCCAAGGGAGGTGCGAGCTTCTCAGGGGTGCACATCACAGACGGTGATTCCGTTGGACATCAAGCGAAATGAACACCGCTATGGACGAGTGTCTTATGCATCTGTTCAAGCACCATTTTGACATAGATGACCGGGTTGGAGGGTCCTTCACACCTCCGCATGGCATAGCATCATAGCCCACTTCAACATGCAAATTAGGAAGAATTGGGATAAGCCGAAGCTCCATAACTGGTGGGAGACAATAAAGAAGGCTATACCTCTTTTTCGTACACTTGATGAGCAAGAGCGGATGGGGTTGAAACCCGATATCCTATACAATTATCGCATCGAATGAGTCAGCTTGGCTTACAGTATTGATGAATCTCCATTTCATCACATTTATTCTTTTATTTTGACTTTTATACCCTAGCTAAATGCATGTATATATCACGCATATCCAGATGGCTTTGCATATTTGTAATTGAGTCCCTGTGAGGACCTTTTTTTAAATAAATAAATTTGTTTTATTGCAATTATGCCCTGTGTTGTTTCTTGAATAACTTGTTATCCATTTTCAATGAAATTGATGTCATTTTAAAGCTTGTTTTATGTCTTTAATTTGATGCCTTGTATTTTCTAGTTTGATTTATTATTCCTCCATCGAATTTAAAGTGTAATTGTTGTCTTTCAACCTTGTCTTTGAATTGAAAAGTAATCCTTTCAAGAATTATTAATTTATTGAACATAGTAATTTTGTATTAATTACATAAGTGATTTGATTAATAATTTAGGAGCTTGTTGTATGTTGTGCCTAGTCATTTGTGTAGAATCGCATTGTCATTTTGTTCACCGAATACAACTGCACAAAAATGTTTTGAAAATTCATTCTTGGCATTTTGTCTGCGTAACTTGACATAGTTCATTAATTTATCACTGAATTGAATATCTACTACCTAGATTAAATTAGCTAATTGCTCATGTCCATGTGTTTGACCATGGACTTGTCTAGGATAAATTAAAGTTGAATCCTCTTTGTAGAGAATATTTGATTCAGTTCTGACTGAGTGTTAATCGGTCGTATTACAAAGAAAATATATCATTATTGCTAATTATTGTTTCATCAACCTTAGAGTCATAGTGTAAGTCTTATGGATCAAGATCACAGATTATCCACAGTGCATGGATAATAATACTTACAAAAATAATCCAAGCGTTGTTTCTTTAGTGAGGATGGGTTACGCAACTATTCTTTTGCACACTTTTCCTAGTACCATGCATTTGTTAAAGCTTTTAGTACCACACTGAGCAACTTTGCTCGTAATGTACCCTTTTGTGTGGATCCGACATGTACACGAGAGCTACCGTAACGGTGAGTAATTTGGGATTTGGAGACTTTTTGGTGCAGTTACACTAATGTGGTACAATTACCGTAGTCATCTTTACCGTAGTCACCTTTTTACTACATTTACTTGTAGCTTTTGGGAGATATGTGTACAGACATTCCTTTAGTGCAGGTTTATATATTTTTTGGACATAGATATGTTGTGATACTTTTGAATGGAAAGGAACCTGCTTATTATGTATTTGGAATGGAGCTTATGTACATGGAAATGATTTGCTGAATATTCGAATCCTAGGGGTATGATAGTTTGGTATTAGAGCAATGATAATCCATTAAATTCCATGTTCTTTAGTGGTATTTGAAATACATGATAGTTTTTGAGAGCCTTCTAACTCGACACAAGTTCAATGAGAATAGCATAAGTATAATATCCATGTTCATGTTTTTAAAACATAACTAACATCCTCTCGAAGCTCAAGTCCCTTTAATACCAGCATATCCCAAGCACAAAGATCGTATTTGTCACATTCTTTCGTTTCATATACATTTCAGAATAATAAAAAATCCTTTCAATTTATTTTAAAACAAATAAACGTAAGGAACTTGATTTAAAATATAAAGATGAACATATTGTCAATTATCTCCAGCAGACGTTACCTGAAAGGTCCTCTATATTGTCACTTTCCCTTGTATCTTAATATGAATCAACATATTCATTTTAGCGAACGCCATTTTTCTTGACTTTGGCAATTGATCCTCTTTACATTTCATCAAAAACAAACAGAATTAAATATGTTTTTCTGCGAGATAACCCTTGACACTTAATTCATAAGGTTTCACAAGATTAAGTACAATCTTTCAACTTCTTTAAAAAAATCCCTCAGCATGATAAATCCGTCTATATTTGCACCAAGGATGGCCATATCGATATCGGTACCATGTCGATACGATATATATCATCGATATATCGATGTCATGTCACTGATACTGAGCCGATTGTGAATAAAATAGCCTTGAAAGGTCAAATATCGACCATATCAACGATATATCTGTCATCCGTCGATACCGATATATCACCGATATGTTGTTGCTATATCGCGATATGGCCTTCCATGGATTGTGCAAATCCCCGTGCCCCATCCCCATACCAACATCAACATTGTGTTCTCCCCCTCTACCGCGCGCATACTGAAAAATAACCCAAACCATATGATACCCGGCTCAACCCATATCCCTTTTATCCTACCACTATCATGAATTGGATACCCAATTGGTTTGATCCGATCTAACTCGGTGTGACCACATGGATATCCATTGGAAATTCATTAGTATCTATCACGTAAGGACTACCCAAGGGCCAAATTAAGTTTACATACATATAGAAATCTTGAATAATTTTGTCCTATAATCACGAGGAGGATGGTATCAAGAGATGTTAATATAATTTTGGTATCTTTCCTTTATATCATATATACAAGGACTACCCAAAGTTTGCATGTAACTAAGGAGATGGATCCTTTGTTGTAACCGTTGCTGCAGTTGGATCTGCAGTAGCGGGTGGAGCCACTCGATCTTGATCTAGTGGTTCGTACAGAATCGTACGGTACGAGCCTACAAAAAATACGAGTTCGTGTGGACCGCTCGATCAAGATCGAGTGGCTCCATGTAGTCAGGAGACCAGTCCATGTGGCATGCACAGTTTTTTTATTCTTGTCTTTCTATGATACTAGTCTAATTACTTGCACTCTGCAGTAGAATTGCAGTTATTTGAGTGATTTTAATACTATTTTTACTAACAATAATAGTTCATGGAAGTTCTCATGTAGTAGTAGTTAATTCAGAGCCGCTGATTGAATTAGATGCACCTAATTCATGCAATTTCAATTGTGCTTTTAGGTTAGATTAATTTTTAAAAAATGTTGTGGGTGAAAAATTGGAGAATGCATATGTAGAAGGAGAGAGAAGAGAAACTGAGAGCATGATAAAGATACCAAGTGGGGGCAATAGTTATATCATATATGTTGTGTCAAAAAAATCATATTATTATCAATCATATTTATTCATATGAACTTGTATCAATTATTTTTTATTTTGTAATGATTTGGATAGAATATTGTGATTTAACAAAAAAATTTACTTATAAAAGTTTAAAATATTCATATAATGGATGGAATACAAATAAGTGAAATATTTGGCATTTTAAAATTATAAAAAATAGAGGAAAAGTGGATACTCATTATTCATATGATTGTTAGTCTCTTTTATTTTTGCAATATATCTTTAGGTTTTGGATTCTCGTAGAGTGTCAGGTATTTTTTAAAATTAATTGATGAAATAACCATATATTGTAACTTAGTAAAAATAAATCATTTTTTAAATGAAATGGATGAAAACTCGACAATACATATGCAGAGAAAAAGGGGGGGGGGGCGGGAGATTGTGGGAGAGAGGGACAAGGGAAACAATACTCATTAATTATTGATAATTCATAAATATTGGAGATATTGGGAAGAGAGCATGAGAGTTACTTTTGCAATATGTCTTTAGGTTTTGGATTCTTGTAGAATGTTGGATATTATTTTTTTAATCAATTGATGAAATAACGATAGCTCGTAACTTAGTAAAAATAAATAACTTTTTAAATGAAATGTATGAAAACTTGACAATACACATGCAAAGAAAAATGGAAACGAGAGAGAGAGAGAGAGAGAGAGAGAGAGAGAGAAATTACGAGAGAAAAAGATATGGGAAATAATGGGGAGAGAGCACGAGAGAGAATGGGAAGATGGGGAGAGACTAGGATAGGGATGAGCATGGGTTGGGACGGGCTTTGAAGAGCCCAGGCCCAAACCCGCTTAAAATATTCGGACCTTGGGTCGGGCTTAGGTCCGCAAATTTTTTTTGTTTGGCCCAAGCCCAGTCCTAGCCCAATTCCTTTGGGCCGGGCTTGGGGCGGGCCGACCCATCTCCCAATTAGATATTATTAACTTCAGCTCTTTTGTTTCAAGTTAATCTCAATTCAAGTTACACAAGCCAAAATTGATTAAAACATATACCATAATACTTGTTAAATAATTAAAATTCAATTCTACCAAATCCGAAGATTTCTCATTTTACACATGTGCACTCAATGCTAGATACCATGAATGTCCCTCATTTATAGAAATTGAAAGAGTGAACCAAACTTATCCAGTTAACAATAACAGGTGCACCAGATCCTATATGTTAAAAAATAGGCATAAGACCCATTGGATAAATGTACAATAATAGAAAATGTTCCGATTGAAAAAAATAAATACTAACAAATTCAAGAATAACCAAAAGAATCTAAACCAAATACTAAATTAAGGAAAATTAATTCTTAATTGAAATACATTGATCATCAATTCATGTCACACGCTTGACTTTCTTGATTTATAAATATCGTATGAAGACATGATACAAGAAAAAAGTGCACATGAAATAGATGGGAGTTTTCATGCATGTAGGATGTGAGAAAGGATTTGAGCCCTCTTCGGGCCGGGCCCTTGGGTCCGGTAGAGCTGGGCCGAGCCAAGTCCGAGCCCGGCCCAAAAAAATTTGGGCCTAAATATTGGGTCCAAGCCCGGCCCAATATTCCCTTGGGCCTGGGCCGGGCCGGGCTTTTTAGGCTGGGCTTCGGGCTGGGCCGGGACGGCCCAACCCAATGCTCATCCCTAGACTAGGAGGAAGGGAGAGAGAGAGAGTGTGTGTGTTGAAGAGGCGCGGGAGAAAGCGCTGAATGGGAGAGCCACCTAGCATATGTTGAGGAAAGAAAATCGATTTTAAATAGATATATAGATTCTTTCTCTTTATTCTCCCACAGTCTTTGTTCCTCTCCCCTGGTCGGGAGGTTCTCTTGGGGGCTCAATCTTATATGTTCCTCTTAAGGTTGACTCGTGTTGGGTAGTTCTTCAAGAAAAATTACACCATGACTTCTAGAAACTTTGTTAACTACCTTCTCGACTATTTTACATCATAATTATCTCCTTAACCATGTAAACTTGGTTCGTTTAACACCATGGACTCTATTGTTAATCTGACTCTTCTTGAGACACGTTACTTGAGTTAAAGTTGAGCTGATCAAACCGTCCAAGAATCGACGATGGATTTTTACTCCTCTTCTTATTCCTTTTCTTCCTCCTCTCCCCTTTCTCCGTTCACTAACTTTGCATGACAAGAACGCTAGGCATCTGAGCAGCTCGAGCTTATTCTCCTCGAAATTCATTGTAGCTGGAGACCCCACTTTTGCCGGCATCAAGCTTGACTTGAGTGTGATTCTCGATTTATTTTCCAGTCAAGAAATATTTTCCAATTTTTTGTTTGAAATTGTTTGTAAATACAATTAACAAAAGTAAAACATCTACAATCACTACAAGGAAAACAAGTTGTAGCTACTGAACTATGCCCACGGATGTGGGGTTTGTGGCCACAGAATTAAGCTCTGTCCACAATATGTCGTGGCCAGTAGCCGTAGCTACAAGTCTCGTCGTGAGAGTTCTCTAACCACGAATATGCCGTGGCTACTACAAGTGACCATTGAAGTTGTCGTGGACACAACTCGTATGAATACTTTGGCCCTGGATTGTAGCTACGAGAAACTAGTAGCCACGGAATTATCGTAACCACAAGTTTTCGTAGCCACATTCCGTTACCGCAACTCGTTTTTCTTGTAGTAAAGGATGTATTTGCAAAAATTGCAATCACCATTTTAAACCCAAAAAACTCACATTTTTTGTATCCATATACCTATCAAACATAAATACCTACATAAATTGTAAAGACTTATATGGTATATGATCAATATAATTGAGAACATATAGTCAATTCACATAATGATCAAAACTGGTAACACCGATGAATATAACATTTACATATCTAATATATACATTGTATATATGCAACACTCATATTGATCTTTTTTTTACACTAATATTATGCGAGGCTTATATACATGAATTGTAACCAAATACCTTAAAGATAAATATTCATATAATGATTTTTAGATACACCTGTAATTTAATTTATTCAAGTCCGTCCATGTCACTCAAATTTCATTTCCTATGTGATCGTGCAGAAATTATAATTTTATAAAGTTAATCGTGAATTTTAAATTAAAATCAATATAATTGATATTTTTTAAAGAAAAAAAAGACCTCCACTGTATAGGTGTGTGCCTAATATGTAATTGATCTTAAATATCAAATTTTAGCATTCAAGGATGGGCCATTTTAAACAATTCAAATTCAAATAATATGTAAAGTGAAATAATAATTAGGAGGAACCGTTTTGAACCATTCAAATAATAAACCATTCAAATAATATGTAATATGAAATAATAATTAAGGAAGGGCCATGCCCCCCCCCCCCCCCAAAGTATGCTGGGTCTGCCCCTGGTGACAAGCGAGTCCCCTCCCTACGTTGTTGTGTGCACCGATAACCGAGGTCGAAAACAAGCCTGACCTCCACAACTCTCCCCCTTTGTTGGTCCAACCACTACTACCGCACCTCGAGTCCTCCCTCGTCTCCAACGCTCCTCCGCCTCTAGTACGGGTCACAACCGCACCACCGCCCTGCTACACCGCAGGCACAGTTCTCCGTCCCCGCCTAAGGAGAAAGGGTCTCCAAGAACCATTTGCAAAATTTTGTTTATTTAGTTTTTGTTTTATAATTTTTATGAACTAAAACGCAACTTCCGATAACATCACTTTACTTTACACAATTACCCATTTTGAGTATTTTAATCATGTAAAAACCTCATTTCATTTTATATATAGTTTCCAATATTTTTCATTTCAGTCTTAAAGGACCTTTCTTCGATTTTACAAACTTTATTTACTTTCTTTGCGATTTGCCCAATCTTTTATTAAAAAATTGAGAAATTTCACTTCTGTCTAGTTGCTTTTAAGAATTACGAACATACCATTAGCTTTTAGTTTCATTTGCATTCAAGTCCTGGTGTTTTTAAAAAATTACAAATATGTCCCTAGCACTTCAAAAAAACACCACAAATAGCAGAATAATCCAAAAAAATCTTCAAAAAATTCATTTATAATCCTAGCGATGTGTAGAATCTAGTGACATAATTTGTCTCATTTTAAGTCTCGAGAACAAAAAGGAAAATATGATTTGAATTAATAAAATTAAAAATACCTTTGTGGACATAACAAAATTCACGTAAAATATCCGAGTCCTTGTGAATCGATCCTCTACTTGTCATGTACATTATTTCATATATCTGAACTTGTAACTGAAATAAAATTATCTGAAATATCTCGATATTTAAATATGCTTACAGCGACACTAAAAATCACATTTTTTTTATAAAATCTTAAACTACAAAAAAATTGAGCTATATTGACGGTTTTGAAAAAAAATCCGTCACTAAATTAGCCGTTGTTAAATATATAATAACGATATTATTCATTGAAATGAATTTTCGTACTCAAAATTACCAACGAATATCATATCTGTCATTATATCATTAGCAACGGTCAAAATAGTGACGGATTTTTTCAAAACCGCCACTATAGCTCGATTTTGTTGTAGTGTTAGTTTCATCGATAGTGGCAGCGAAGGACGACTCTTCTCAGCGGCGCTGAGGTCGAATCTTGCATAGACGATGCTTCTTTACGAGATGAAGGGGGTGTAGAGATGTTGGAAGCGGTAGAGCCTCGTATCTCTGGTGTGGTGTACGGGACGGATCCTGATCTTGCTAACGCTCGGTGGCATTGGATAGATGCTCTGTGTTGGGTTAGGCCTGAAGAAGGTTGATTGTTTTTGCTATACGTGCTGATGAGATCAAGGGTCTTATGTTCTAGAACCAGCAGGTAGTTGTTGGTGTATGGCCACATGATGCGGCCGGAGAAGATGCTGTGCTCTACATGATGCTTTGTTCTTGTTGGTGATGTTGAGTTATGCTGCTCGATGGAGGTTGCTGCTGCTGCTGCGTGCTCTTGATACGGTGGTGGTGCTCTCCTCTCCTCGACAAATAGGTGCATGGCTCGAGGTGCTAGTTACTTGGGAAAGTTTCTCGCACAACAACAGTAGATCTGAACCCATATCTGATGCTTCGTGGTTCTTGCGAGTCATAGCAGAAGAGCATGGCCTTTTGCCATGCATCTACCATCACCCCACCCATGCTCATCGACGCTCTTCTTCATTGGAGATACACCTCACGCAGATCTTCAATAGTTGCTTAGAGAATCTCTGGCGAACTGCAACATCTTCAGCAGTATGAAGGTCCTTCAGGAACTCCACCCAATCTTCACCGAGGAGGAGAACCCCATCTTCCCATCATAGCTCCTTTTCTAAACACATCAGGCAGCCAGAAGCTCCGCCGCCTCATCTGGACGGGAGTGTTTGGGGCGGTGCCGTCGGGAACCGGGGGACGTTCACGGCGGAGGGATGGTAGATGATATGGGGAAAGGGTTGGCCATATGGCGATTCTGATAAATTTTGGAGATATGGTATTTCTTTGTAAATCTCACAAATAATAAGGGTACATTTGATAGTTTTTTTATCGATTCCATCTGTTATTAACGGAAAAATGTATGGAAGTTATTTCGTGATGTGAAAATACCTAAAAAGGCCTCAAGGTGGAGTGAAAAAACTTGCAAAGACAAAAGTTAGATGGTGTGAAATTAATAAACATAGGATCATAAGATTGCAATGTCTTGCAGGGACACAATTGCAAATGTCCTATCTTCTGAGTATCGAACGAAGAGTATCCTCTCATGTAGAGGGGTTTGCAGCAGAGGTGTTGTAATCCACAATAATTTTTTTCTGATTTGAATTTTAAAATTCAATTTTATAGATTGAATCTTGGATTAATGCTCTATATATCCTTTAATTTTAGCTTAAATACGAGATTATTTGCTATTTTATCTTAATGATTAAAAATTCGAATCTTTTTTAAATGAGTTTAAGTTGTTTAGATCTTGACAGATTGTTTGACATTAAGATAAAATAGGAATAATCTCTGATTTAAGCAAAATTTAGAGGATATGTAAAGTACTAATCTAAGATTCAATTTATAAATTTGGATTTTATAATCCAATTCACAAAAAATATTGAGGATTAATCTAAGATTCAATCTATAAATTATCTTGTATTAATCTAAGATTCTATCTATAAATTATCTTGTAACTCAGTAAAAATAAATCATTTTTTAATGAAATGGATGAAAACTCGACAATACATATGTGGAGAAAAAGAGAAGGAAGAGAGAAGGAAAGAAATTATGGGAGAGAGATATGGGAAATAATACTTATTAATTATCGATAATTCATAAATATTGGGGATATAGTGGGGAGAGAGAGCATGAGAGTTACTTTTGTGATATATCTTTAGGTTTTGAATTCTTGTAGAGTGTTTGATATTGTTTTTTTTAATTAATTGATGAAATAATGATAGATTGCAACTTAGTGAAAATAAAACATTTTTTGTAATTGAAATGGATGAAAACTTGACAATACATACAGAAAGAAAAAAGAAGCGCGAGAGAGAGAAATTATGAGAGAGAAAGACATGGGAATTAATGCTTATTAATCATTGATACTTCATAAATATTGAGGTTATATTGGCGAGAGAGAATGAGAAGATCATGAGAGAGAACGGGGAGAGACCAAGAGACAAGGGAGGGAGGAAAGGAGAGCGTTGGAGAGGCATTGGAGAAAACACCTAATGGGAGAGCCACGTGGCATATGCTGAGGAAGAAACTCGATTTTAGATTCTCTTGAGGGCTCAATCATATATGCTCCTTTTAAGGTTGATTCAGGTTGGGTAGTTCTTCAGGAAAAATTACACCACGGCTCTTAGAAACTTCGTTAATTACCTTCTCGATCATTTAACATTGCAATTATCTCCTCAGCCCTGTAAATTTGGTCCGTTTAACACCGCGAACCCTATTGTTAATCTGACTCTTCTTGAGACGGCTTACTTGAGTTAAGGTGGAGTTAATCAAACCACCCAAGAATCGACAATGAATTTTCACTCCATCTCTCTACTTTCTTCTCTCCTCTTCTTATTCCTTTTCTTCCTCCCCTTTCCCCGTTCGCTAACTTTGCAGGTCAAGAACACTAAGCATCTAAGCAGCTCGAGCTTATTCTCCACGAAACTCATTGTAACTGGAGACCTCACTCTTGCCGGCATCAACCTCGACTTAGTGCGATTTCTCGATTTATTTTCTAGTCAAGAACTAATTTCCAGTATACGACTAACAAAAGTAAAACATCTACAAGGATGTATTTGCATAAATTGCAATCACCCATTTTGAGAATATATAATCAACTCACATTATGATCGAAACTAGTAACACCGATGAATATAACATTTACATATATAATATATACATTGTGTATATGCAACACTCATATGATCTTACACTAATCTTATGCGAGGCTTATATACATGAATTGTATAACCAAATACCTTAAAAATAAATATTCATATAATGATTTTTAGATACACCTGTAATTTAACATATTCAAGTCCATCTGTGTCGCTCAAATTTCATTCCTATCCGATTGTACATAAATTATAATTTTATAAAGTTAATTGTGAATTCTAAATTAAAATCAATATAATTGATCCTTTTTAAGAAAAAAAGAGCCTCCATCGTATAGGTATGTACCTAATATATAATTGATCTTAAATATCAAGTTTTAGCATTCAAGGAGGGGTCTTTTTACCAATTCAATTTCAAATAATACGTAAAGAACGATTTTTTTGTCTTATAACAATATATACTTAGAGTGTCAAAAAGCTATTACAGAGAAATTGATGAGAGACGAGCAATAAGTTGCACCTCCAATCCTTTTTGGATTGCAAATCTAATTCTTCGAAATACAACATCTATAGATATGGGAACCATAATATTGCTATGCATAATTCTTTGGACCCTTTTGAGGAGCCCTACTGCTTCAGTAGCCAAGAATCCGAAGGTGTCAAAACCAAAAGGAATGAATACATATTGATTGTCAATACAAGCCTTCTCATGCTTAGAAACTTTAGCCGATGCAACTTTCTATGCAACGTATCTAGTAATAAAAACACTCCTTATCAGACTCACCAATGGATAAACTCCAGTCAAATTAACACATGCATGTTTCCCTCCAGCTCATCCAAATATTAAAACATCTGCTGGTCTGAGTGTCGATCTCCCCTCTTGATGATCCGTCAAAATATGCACAGATGCTTCTTTCTTTGAAGCAACTCCAGCATCTAGAGTCCTCCCTCGTCTCCAACTCTCCTCTGCCTCTGGTGCGGGTGACAACTGCGCCACAGCCTTGCTACACAGCAGGCGCAGTTCTCCGTCCTTGTCTAAGGAGAAGGGGTCCCCGAGATTCATTTGCAAAAATTTGTTTGTTTTGTTTTTGTTTTATAATTTTTATGGACTAAAATGCAATTTCAGGAAACCTTGCTTTATTTTACACAATTTACCCATTCTGAATATTTTAATTATGTAAAAACCTCATTTCAATTTATAGTTCCCAATATTTTTCATTTCAGTCCGATCTTTCTCCAATTTTACAAACTCTATTTACTTCCTTTGCGATTTGCCCAATCTTCTATATGCACTAGTGTATGAGCCCGCGCTTTGCGGCGGGTTGAAACAAATACATCCATTTGTAATATCTACAAAACTATGAAATTAGATAAGATATCAAATCAAACAATAAGGGTTGAACGTCAGACATGAGCCTCTTACATTTTTTGCATAGTATCAAAGCCCCATATGGTCCTATTCATGCTATGTTGTGCCCCATTGATGTAGACCCATTGAGTTCAAAGATAATTAAAGAAATAAATAATTATAATAATAAAAAATAAAGACGAAGGAATCCTTACATAAAAAAGTTTTTCCAAATGACTAAAAATGTAAAAAAGTATACGATGATCAATGATATAGCAAAATTTTAGTGTTGATGACAGGGGAGAGAGTGCAAAGGGTGCTATGCAGTAGACCGAAAGAAAGAGAGTTAGGTAAAACCAAACTTTAGATAGAGTATATTTTTTCATGAATTTTGTTTTGTATTTTATTGTTTTGTACATGATTTAAAAATGTAGTAAAATCTATTTGATATTAATATTTGGATTTTTTGTTAATTAATTTGAAAATTTGTGATTTCTAAAGTTGAAAACTAATTTGTTTTGATTTTTTATTTATGAAAATAGAAAATAGTTTTTTTAAAAATATTATATATATAATGATTTTTTATTTTCTTGTATTTTTTATTTAAAAACTGACTTTCATTTTGGTTTTTAATTTATTGAAGATAAAAGATACTTTTAGTTTTTAAAAGGGATTTAACACTATATAGTATTTTATTAAGTATTTTATAAGATTTTTATTTTATATTTATAACATGTTTTTTTATTTAATATGAATTTATTGATTGATATTATTTAATATCATACATTAATGGTAGGGATGTAATTACTTGAAACTAAAAGGAGCGTGCGCGAAATTTTTTCTCAAAAAAAGTGGGTATACATGCGTTAAAAGACAATGTGTGTATATGCACGTAAAAAGTATGCGTACACGTTTTAGTATTACGAATATATAGCATGTGAGATGTTTATTATTTTATAATAATTTTGTATCAATTAAATTTTTTTGTTGATTGTTGTAAGATATATTTTAATATATCTACGTATAGAATTTTTTAACGATTGAAAATCATATGTAATACTGCTCTACAATCGCACTCATAAATTTAACACATAAAGATATAATAATGGGTATTCACATCATTATACACATTTTATTACTGTGTTTAAACTATTTGAAAAAAAGAGGGTTGATTATTTCCTTTTTCATTAGCTCACTTTACTTTGATGTAACATACTCTGATAATGTTACTAATTGACAATGCATTGTCAATGACCTTATAATATGGCTAATGATAAAATAATAAATACATATCCAAGAAGCTTGCTCTGTTAAATAATACATTAATATAGAATATACAAATAAAATAATATTTTATTTTTTAATGACTAAAAAAATAAGAAGAAAAGGAAATGATTGGATAAGAACATACTACAACAAATATAAAGTTCATTGTAAAAATCAAGTAAAAAAATAAATTTATGGTATACAATATTTTAATTAAAAATTCATATCAAGTTGTACATTAATGAATTTTCCAAAATTGTTAATCATCTGCCTACATATTATATAGTAAATGGATAAACATATACTTTACATATGATCATTTTATTGAATATTTATTTATAACAACATCTTAAATAATCAAAGAAAAAGGACGTGAATAGAAGAGAGCATTGGAGAGAGAGATGAAAAAGGACGGAAGAGAGATAAAAAGGCATTTACATGGAGTTATGGGTGGACACGTATATTTTGTATGGAAAGAATAATGGGGATACCATATGTGGGCCACGTGCTGGAAGGAGGGGAAGGATTTGAGGAGAGTCGTTCGTTCTTGTGGTGAGAGAGAGAGCGGGAGAGGCTCTCATATGTAAAGAAGCGTGGAGAGAGAACCACGTGTAAGAAGGAGGAAGGAGCTGGGAAGAACCCAATTTTAGTATAGTTATTGCAATAAATTTATTTCTAATTGTTTCATTATTTGAATCATTTGTAATTGCATTGAATAAAAATTTCGAGCCTTTTGCTTGATTTTCGGAATCAATTCCTCTTTGTTCTTGGATTTGATATTCCATATATAAAAGGTGGGTTTCTCCCTCGTTGCTTGACACGTGGGAGCTTATGGTAGCTCCCTCTTTGCATGGCCGTTTCAACCTTTCCGTTTCTTCCCTTCTAATTTTCCGATGCATTTCATTGCAACGATTCCTTCCCTCATTCCGTTTTTTCCTTTCCCGTTTTTACGAATTATAATGATGTGTATTGATTTTTCGTTTACACGTGTATGTCAGATGTCGACTTACTATCCTCAGATTATTTTATTTTTTGCTCCCCGATGCTTCTACTCTTCTTGTTGGTGGCTTTCTGCTTCCTCTCATCTCTCTTCGACCTCCCTCCTCTACTTTTATTCTCCGATGATATCCTTCCCTGTCGTTAGTCTGTGTGCTCTTCCGGTCGTGGATCTTCCTCCCGTCAAAGAGGTACGGGGAACTACTTCTTCATCTCTTGAGAGTGTACGAGTTGTATAACTTCTTTCTCCTAACCCTTTTTCCTAGGGTTTTTTTCAAGGTTTATAGGTGCCTTGTCTATTGCATCCAAAGATTGTGATGTAGGTTGCTTGTGCATTTTCAACCTAAGCGCCTGGTCTACTGTGTTCAGGGATCACATCGGTTGTCGATTGAGGGTCATTCTTCATTTAAAGGTTTCCCGGATGTTCAGCTTTGCATTAGTTATTTATTAAATTTTCGATTTGATTGTATTTTTTATCTTGAGTATGATGCTTGCCGATTTCTATATGGCTGTAGATTGCTATCTTCTCCATTTTCCTTTTTCCCTTTCATGTTGTTCAAAAAAATTCTTCGCCCTAAAGCAAAATGTTCTTTTTCGATTTGAGGTCATATGGAAGGAAGGTGTGCTTGATGATTGATCTTAATTATTTAACATATTTTTAGAATTATTGTTTTTGTTTTTTTGACTATGGCGCATGATGGGTTGTCTCTGTACTGTCCTCTCATCCGTTGATGTATGAATGATACTTAATCCCTTTGGGTTTTTCTCTTTCACAATAATAAAAATTCTTCTTTTTCTCAATGGGAGGAGTCATAATATACTTTTTACTTTTTTAAGCTTGCCATTGCCGTTTGAAAATTGTGATCTTCATAGTCAAGAAGGTACACAATCCATAGTGTGAAAATACCTAAAAAAGACCTTCAGGTGGAGTGAGAGAACTTGCAAAGACAAAAGTTAGATGCTGTGAATTTAATAAACGTAGGATCATAAGATTGCAAATTTGCAATGTCTTACAGGGACACAAATGCAAATGTCCTATCTTCTGAGCACGGGTTGAGGTTAACATGTAAAAATCACAAGTTTTAGAGTGGCTGCAGAGCCATCATAAAAAAAACACTGGAATCCAAATGTTACTGTTACATCTCTTAGACCAACATTCCTTAGATAAAAATAGCTGTTCCTCTTCTTTCAAAATCAGCAAACTCATTACGTATATTGGCAACATATTTCTTATACGAAATCAAACTGAAATTATATCATAAAGATAAAACTTCGAAGCTCTTATTGTAACTAGAAATTAAACAGAGAGCGAAGTCCACAGCACAGCACAGCACAGCACAACACTTGTAGTCTCTAGTTGAGCAGAGCACCGGGATGCTCCTTCTGCAGCTGCACCACCTTCTTCCACGCCGGCCGCGACGAGATGTCGTCCCACCACCGGCTCACGTTGCGCCTCGACGCGAACAGGTTGTGCCCGCGCTGCGACTTCGTCACGAGGTAATGCGAATTGGGGAGGTGGGAGAGGTCCGCGAGCGTGAAGGAGTCCCCCGCCAGGTACCTGGTCTCCCCGAGCCTCTCCTCGTACGCGTCCAGCACCCTCGCCAGCTTCCGCTCGTTCTCCTCGACGGTCGCCCTCTCGAACGGGAGGCACAGGAGCGGAGCGAAGGCGAGGTGGAACACGAGCGCGCTGCTCGGGGGCTCGAACTTGTGCTCCTCCGTCTGCAGCCACTGCTCGATGGAGGCCCTCTCGAGGTGGCCGCTGCCGAGGAGCAGCGGGTAGCCTTGCTCCTTGTACTTCTCCGCTACATGGCGACAGATGTCCCTCGATTCTGTTGGCGGTTAATTTGAACAGAGTAAGTAAGTAAGTAACTAACTAACTTTCAAAAAAATAACGGTCACTTCGCTGAACATACCAACAATCGTCTTCTTCTCCCCTTCTTTGTACGTGACTTGTCCCGCAGGATCCTGCAGTTGCAGATGGAAATCAGAACCAGTTCAATCTGAAGCGATCTGTAAGTAGATGACATTCACCTGGAACTTGATGAACTCGGGAGTCTTGTATCCCTCGCCCTTGTACGTGTCGCTGCGCACGAGCTGGAACTCGACGTTCTTCTCGAAGAGGCACGCGAGGACCCTGGCGACCTCGGTGGATGCCGGCAGACCGAAGATCTTCACGCTCGCCATCGCCTACCTCTCGACGCCTTCCTGTTCTATCTACTGCGTGGGTATTGCAAGAACTGTGAAATACCAAGAGAAGTATTCTGGGGTATTTATAGTGATGGATGGAGATGGGGGAGAGGCAGCAATAAGATTTGCTGAAAAGAAAAAGGGAAAAGGAGAAAGAGGTAAAGAGAGAGAGATATATACTTCCTTGATTGATAAGGAAGAGAGATGACAGTGCAAGTTGGTTGCTTTCGATTTATAATTCGTAGATTGGTTGTGAAGTTGGGTGTTAATCAACGAATTACAGCTTTAAAGTAAGGAGTTGGCAGTTGTTCTTGTTGGAAGGAAGGAGAGGATCGGAGGCTTCCGTTATGCCAACTGCGCAAATCTGACTTTACCCTTTTTCATAATGTCTGCCACGAGGAAGAATATGTATTTTTTTTCCAATGGATGGAGTGTGCTTTATGTACCCTCGCTCACACATACACATGTATCTATACATACATGTATATTTATATGGATTTGATGGTGTTGATTTGACTTGAATCCTAACCATTTGATGGTGTTGTATAGCTGATGTAATTGATCTCCATCTTGTGTTTTGATTTATTGAGAGCCGTTGGACTGGATTGCTGAGATGCATGATCCGTCTCATGAATTCTGATTACTGAGAGTTGATGGGTTTGATTGTTGAATATTATCGGTATTAATCCGTTGGAGTAAAAGGAGGCTATAGGACCACCACATACCATATCCTCATCCCATCTTTGTGTCTTGTTAGTATCCTGTGTACTCTCTCTTCTTTCTCCACATAGTGAAAACCGATAGTCGCCGCCGAAAGACGTAGTCCAGTTACGGGTGAACCTTGTAAATCATTGTGATTGTGTCTTGCTTGTTTGACCGTATTTGTGTGTGCTTCTGTGATTCACAACAAAATGATATCAAAGCACTGGGTTCTGTCCGGATCATCAAGCAAGGTACAAACCGAAAATCGAGAAGTTCATAGGGAAGAACAGATTCATTCTATGACAGATCAAGATGTATGTCCTTCTGAAGCAGAAAGGCATCTGGACGTCATTAGATTAGGAGTGGACGAAAGCACTCGATCCCTTCGAGTTGACGATGCAGGAAGAGAATGCGCAAGACGATCATGTTGTGTATGATGGACGATATTATTGCGGAAGTTGTCAATGGGGATTTCATGATCGGTCTGTGGTTGAGACTCAAAAAACATATACATGAAAAAGTCGTTGACCAACATTTTTCTCTTGAAGCAACGTTTGTTCTCTCTCCGCATGCAGGAAGAACGTCTCTTAAAGACATCTATCGCTTAAATACATCGTTGATGGATTTAAGAAACGTAAATGTTATGATTGAAGATTATGTTGCTACCTTGATTTTATTGATTTCTCTTCCATTATCTTATGAAAATTTTGTTCAATCATTTATTGTGGGAATAGAATCGATAACCTTAGAGGAAGTTCGCACGAGTCTGCATATACGTGAATTTCAGCATATGGCTAATGGGAAGCAGGACTTCGATATTGCATGTTTGGTTATGGCTCATGAAAAGTGTCATGTTGGTCTTGGGTATGTGAAAAAAGGGAAAATATAAGTTCAAGAATCACAAAATTCAAGGACATCTGTGAACATTGGAAGAAAGATTGCCCAAAGAAGGTCGCAGTTGCTGTAGTGGTTTGAGGATGCAAAAATTCTGAAGATGATTTCGTTCTCACTATCACAGATCAAAGGACGACATATAGCACATGAATTTTTTTTCAAGTTGTTCTTACCCTATGACTCCCAATGAAGATTGATTTTGCACCTATGAGAAAAATAGATGATGGGAACGTCATCATGGGGAATGACACAACATGCAAGATTGTAGGAATTAACTCTGTGAAGATCAAGATGCATGATGTAGTCATGAGTACGGTGACAGAAGTACGTCATGTTCCTGATATGAGGAAGAATCTGATATCCGTTGGAGTCTTGGACTTTAAAGGATATTGTACAACGTTGGAGGTGGACTCATGCAGGTTGCCAAAGACGAGATGGTTGTCATCAAGGGCGATAATCAGATGATCCTATGTGTCTTGTAGGGATCCACAATTCATTAAAGTAAGTTCAAGCGTTGTTTGGACTTGTTAAATGTCGATAGTTGGCAGTAGCCCCAAGGAGGGGTTGGCGGCAACACAGTGGGCTTCTCAAAGCTTCTCTGAGGGTAAATTTCAAGATGGATATCGTTTATAATTCCTTAAATCATACTATCTAAATTTCAAGCAGTGATTAATTATGTGACATGAGAATTTAACTCACGGTGAAGTCAAATAATGGTTAATTCTACTATTAGATAATTCAACTCATGGTATAACAACTGTTCATTTTGTTATATGATGATTCAATTCAAAGTGGAGATTAATGATATGACTTGAATCATAATTGTTTGTTGGGCTGAATTGCTGATGTGGTTCATCCTTCTTTTTGATTGGTTAACATTTGTTGGCTCATATTATTGAGATGTCTGATCCGTCATCTGAATCTTGGTTGGTTGAAGATTGTTAGGTTGGGTTGCTGAATACAATTGGTATTCTTCTGTTACAGTATAAAAGAGGCCCAAGGACCACTACAAACTGTATCCTCATCCCATCTCTATATCTTCTCATTATCCTCTATGCTCTCTTCTGTCTCCAAATAGTGAAAATCGATCACCATCGTCCAAGGACGTCGTACAATTTCGGTTGAACCTTGTAAATCCATATGTTTGTGTGTGCGTCCTGAATTCACAACAAATGTGGCTACCCCCAAGGGGGAGCCAATTTGGTTACCCCAATCTTTATTTAATTTTTATTTTAAATTTGTTAAAGTATTTTTAAAAAAACACTTGGGGGGATTTGAATAACCGTATAACACCACGGTCCCATTCAAATGTCAACTCAATTCGAACTCTTATCCCATCCATCAAGTCTATTAAATTTTAACGATGTTGAAATTATTGAAACTGACCCCTTATAGTTGGAGGGATTAGGAATATATGTTTTATACTAAATTTGAATGACAAGATGTATCATCTTGTGGACTAAAACTCCCACGGTATTTTTAGAAAATCCCTTAAGAAATTAAAAAATTAAGGGTCAAAGTATGTAATGATGCACTAAATTAATAAAGATATTTGTTATATAATGAGTTACTCGATTATGCATCAAATCAAAACAATAATTACACCAAAAGATTAATAATTTAATTAACTTTCTGACGAAACTAATTTCATGTAAATTGATTCTAAAATGAGCAGGCTATCGAGTTAACAAGTCATGGACTTTTTACAGACAATATATAATTAAAACTTCACACAACTATTAAACACAGATCCTGATAGGGGTACAAAAGTAAATATGAAAATCAGTTATCGTTTACTATGTAAAATAGTCAGCGTGGGGGTTCATATATGAAATAGAGGACTTGGATTAAGTTCTCTGCAATATTCCCTGGTGATGCACGTGAGATACATACGCTTGTTAGCTTTGACACAAGGCTCGAGTGAACGATTGCTTTCGAACATATGGCACTAGGGATGCAAACAGATAGGGATATATTCGTATCCATATTCGACCGTATCCGTTATATATAGTGGTTGATTTGTACTGGCACCACTGAATACTTGCTTATTTTCGTGCATGTGTTGGTCAAGACACTCACATGGTTTATCACGTATCTTCTGATTTTTGCACGTTAATCCCTCATATTTCCAAATCTTCTTTCTGTTACCCATTAGTTATCCTAGATCGCATTCACGTCCCTCTACACTGTATTAAATAATATATCTTAATAATTTTGTATTAGTTCAAATACATATTTAAAAAAATATAATAAAAATACCTACAAATACCTATTACTATACTATACACAATATTAAAGTTTTTTGAATAAAAATATTTATATTTTTAGCAAATCAAAAATCAATCATAAAAATGCATACAAACTCTAAAAATACATAAAAATTCAAATAAACCTTAAAAAATGGCATCTTAGTTTCTCATCATTCTAAATATATTTTGAGTATTTATTCTTTACCTCCCGCCGCGAAGCGCATGTCTATTTACTAGTATCAAATATACATGGAGACCTATACTACAAGAAAAAAATGGGGAAAATTGAGACTTCCATGTCCCCATTCCCTAGCTTTAGGAGAATACAATTCTCACTCACATTAATCCTTGGAAAAGGGGGCTATACGACCACCACATACCATATCCTCATCCCATCTTTATGTCTTGTCAGTATCCTATGTACTCTCTCTTCTTTCTCCACATAGTGAAAACCGATCGTCGCCGCCGAATGACGTAGTCCAGTTACAGGTGAAAATTGTAAATCATTGTGTTTGTGACTTGCTTGTTTGACCGTGTTCGTGTGTGCTTCTGTGATTCGCAACAAAATGGTATCAGAGCATTGGGTTCTGTCCGGATCATCAAACAAGATACAAACCGAAAATCGAGAAGTTCATAGGGAAGAACAGATTCATTCTATGACAGATCAAGAAGCAGCAAGGCATCTGGAGTCATTAGATCAGGAGTGGACAAAAGCACTCGAACCTTTCTAGTTGACGATGCAGGAAGAGAATGCACAATTGACGATCATGTTGTGTTTGACGGACGATATTATTGCGGAGGTTGTCAATGGGGATTTCACGATCGGTCTTTGGTTGAGACTCAAAAAATATATACATGAAAAAGACATTGACCAACATTTTTCTCTTGAAGCAACGTTTGTTCTCTCTCCGCGTGCAGGAAGAACGTCTCTTAAAGACATCTATCGCTTAAATACATCGTTGATGGATTTAAGAAACGTAAATGTTATGATTGAAGATGATGTTGCTACCTTGATTTTATTGATTTCTCTTCCATTATTGTATGAAAATTCCGTTCAATCATTTATTATGGGAATAGAATCTATAACCTTAGAGGAAGTTCGCACGAGTCTGCATATACGTGAATTTCGGCATATGGCTAATGGGAAGCAGGACTTCGATATTGTATGTTTGGTTATGGCTCATGAAAAGTGTCATGTTGGTCTTGGGTATGTGAAAAAAGGGAAAATATAAGTTCAAGAATCACAAAATTCAAGGACATCTATAATTAATATAAGGAATCTGGATATTGGAAGAAAGATTGCCCAAAGAAGGTCGCAGTTGCTGTATTGGTTTGAGGATGCAAAAATTCTGAAGATGATTTTGTTCTCACCATCACAGATTAAAGGACGACATATATCACATGGATTTTTATTCAAGTTGTTATTACCATATGACTCCCAATGAAGATTGATTTTGCACCTATGAGAAAAATAGATGACGGGAACGTCATCATGGGGAATGACACAACATGCAAGATTGTAGGAATTAACTCTGTGAAGATCAAGATGCGTGATGGAGTCATGAGTACGGTGACAGAAGTACGTCACATTCCTGATATGAGGAAGAATCTGATATCCATTGGAGTCTTGGACTTTAAAGGATGTTGGTACAACGTTGGAGGTGGACTCATGCAGGTTGCTAAAGACGAGATGGTTGTCATCAAGGGCGATAAGCAGAAGATCCTATATGTCTTGCAGGGATCTACAATTCATTAAAGTAAGTTCAAGCGTTGTTTGGACTTGTTAAGTGTCAATAGTTGGCAGTAACCTCAAGGAGGGGTTGGCAGCAACACATTGAGCTTCTCAAAGCTTCTATGAGGGTAAATTTCAAGGTGGATATCGTTTCTAATTCCTTAAATCATACTATCTAAATTTCAATCAGTGATTAATTATGTGATATGAGAATTCAACTCACGGTGAAGTCAAATAATGGTTAATTCTACTATTAGAGAATTCAACTCATGGTATAGCAATTGTTCATTTTGTTATACGATGATTCAATTCAAAGTGGAGATTATTGATATGACTTACATGACTGCTTGTTGGGTTGAGTTGCTGATGTGGTTCAGATTTGTTGACATTTGTTGGGCCAGATTGTTGAGATGTTTGATCCGTCATCTGAATCTTGATTGGTTGAAAATTGTTAGGTTGGGTTGCTGAATACAATCGGTATTATTCTGTTACAGTATAAAAGAGGCCCAAGGGCCACTACAAACTGTATCTCATCCGCATCCCATCTCTGTATCTTCTCATTATCCTCTATACTCTCTTTTGTCTCCAGATAGTGAAAATCGATCACCATCGTCCAAGAACGTCGTACAGTTTTAGTTGAACCTTGTAAATCTATGTGTTTGTGTGTGCTTCCTGAATTCGCAACAAATGTGGCTACCCCAAGGGGGAGCCAATTTGGTTACCCCAATCTTTATTTAATTTCTATTTTAAATTTGTTAAAGTATTTCTTAAAAACACTTAGGGGGATATAAATAACCGTGTAACATCGTGTTCTCACTCAAATGTCAACTCAATTTGAACTCTTATCCCATCCATCAAGTCTAATAAATTTTAACGATGTCGAAATTGGTGAAACTGACCTCTTATAGTTGGAGGGATTAGGAATGTATGTTTTTATACTAAATTTGAATGACAAGATGTTATCATCTTGTAGACTAAACTCCCACGGTATTTTTAGAAAATCCCTTAAGAAATTAAAAATTAAGGGTCAAAGTATGTAATGATGCACTAAATTAATAAAGATATTTGTTATATAATGATTTACTCAATTATGCATCAAATCAAAACAATAATTACACCAAGAGATTAATAACTTAATTAACTTTCTGACGAAACTAATTTCATGTAAATCGATTCTAAAATGAGCAGGCTGTCGAGTTAACAAGTCATGGACTTTTTACAAACAAAATATAATTAAAACTTCACACGACTATTACACACAGATCCTGATAGGGGTACAAAAGTAAATATAAAAACTAGTTATGGTTTACTATGTAAAATAGTCAGCGTGGGGGTTCATATATGAAATAGAGGACTTGAATTAAGTTCTCTGCAATATTCCCTGGTGATGCACGTGAGATACATACGCTTGTTAGCTTTGACACGAGGCTCGAGTGAACCACTGCTTTCGAACACATGGCACTAGGGATGCAAACGGATACGGATATATCCGTATCCGTATCCGATCCGTCACCATATCCGTTTTATACAGATTTTGACATCCGTATCCATATCGTTTTGAAATGGATACGGATATGGATATCGTTTTGATATATGCAAACATCCGTATCCGTATCTGTATATCCGTTTTCAATATAAATATAGTCATAGATTTATTTTTAACCATATATAATATAATGCTCTACCTTCTTTTACCATATTTATATGATTTTTATGATACAGACACATTTACTAAATTAATATCATGTATTTTCCGTCCAATTCTTATATATTTAAGTCGATTCTATAGAGTATTTCTAACATTACTCGTGTGCGATTAGTATTTGTTTACATCCGTATCCAGGGACGGAGTCAGAACATTTTTTAGGAGGGGGCACAAGGTTTTTAAAAAATACGTCTATATTCATTATACAACAATATTTGTTAGGGACAAATTATATCTATAGCTTTTACATGTATTTTCATCAATTTTGAAGTTATTCATTATATAAAATTTGTCAATTTTGAACTTATTTTATAATCAACTATATCTTTTTATTCAATTTACATAAATTTGTATCATATATATTCCACAACATTAGGATTTTTTGTGAATGATATTTATACCTTTTTTAAAAGTAAGTTATATTAAATATTTTAATTATTTTAAATTTAGTATATGGATTTTGATTAATTTCAATTTAAACTACACTTGTATCAAATCTGTATCAAATCAAAAATATAAAATGCCCAATTCTATACTTTTCAATAATAAGAAATATAAATGTCTATGAAGAAAAATACGCCGATCAAGAATATGTGTGCATTTGACCACCTTACTTGATAATACATAGGACTAATGAATAATATTTGAGACTAAATGGATTTTTTAAAAATTTTATTTTTTTTATATCGTGAATTAAACCATGTATCTGTATAAGTGATAATGAGATTGAATGAAAGATCGATTCATTCTATAGTTCAATTCTAAAAAATGGTAACCAATAATATTAGGGCAGGGATTAATTATAAGTTGATCAATTGAAGAAATTATCCAATATAGGTTGATTTGAGGTAAAATCTATTATTTCTGGGTAGATTTTATGTTAAGAGGCATATTATCTATTGGTAAAAATTATTGAACTTTTTCTAAAGAAATGAGGGCGGCATGTTCGAGTTTTACCCTAAAAAAATCCAAATGAAGCATTATAATTATGAAATATTATGATTATTTTGACCTTAAAAATCCATAGGAAAAAAATACATATACGCATATTATGTAATCCCAAAATTTAGGGGGGGCACTTGCCCCTCCTTGCCCTCCTCTAAATCCGTCATTGTTCGTATCCATTTTTTAAGGATATGGTAAGATAGTTTTAATATCCGTCAATATATATAGCCACATCTGTATTCGTATTAAAAAATGGATAAGGATATAGTAATACCTATATTCGTATCCGTATCCGACCGTTTGCATTGCACGGCACGCTCACTTGATTCGGTGCAGGTTCGAATATCCCAAACTCCGTTCTTCTGGCGGTATGGAGATTAACACGAACCATATGTTTAGAATTATCCTACGATCATTGTGCTTCTTGTTCACAGCTACTCAGCTGCTAGTGGTGGGGCTATGGCTGGGTTCTGATGGGAAATATCACCCCTTCCTTGTTGATACCAATGCTCTAAAGATCGGTGTACCTTCGAGGATGTCTGGCGGAGACAAGGGTGGTCCAACAATGAAGTCCAAGCGTCTGTGTAACGTCTCGGGCTTAGGTCTTTGGTCCGTTATTGAGGAAAACTGACCCTGATAACTTGTTGGATTCGAGCTCAAATAGATCCGTTGAAAACCACCCAAAATGCTTAAGCCCAAGTTGTGAAGTATTAATCTCCACCACTTCTAAACAACACCCACACTTTGTGAGTTTTCCATGTAGTACTATGTTTGAGGTTGGAGTGTTACAGTCTGAGTCGGGTGATTGGTGTAAACACTTCGGGCTTGAAGAAGATCAAATCCTCTCCGATGAACCTCCAACCATTCAAAAATGTCAAGTACCTGCAAGTTATAACACAGAACCCAAACCAAAAAAAATTGCAAGTCGAGACGAAGTGAAATGAGGACTCTTTGATGCAAGGAAGGGGACACTAAATGGGTTCGTCTCTCTTGCATAAAGAAAAAAGGATCAAGATGGAAATGCTTATGAAGAAGCGGAGAGAGATAACAGTGATGTGAGCAAAGATACTTGAGTTATGGTGAAGTTTTGGGTGTTATTAGATAAGAGTAAAGATGCGTAAATTGATGAGAAGAAAATAGAGAAATTAAGGGAAAATGGAATGGGGACCAACCTAGAGAAATGGAGGAGGACGAAGGAACTGAATCTTAGCCTCAGAATAAGCTTGAAATCTTCTATGTTCGTCGCCTAACCACCTTGGCTAGGTAGAAGCTCGATCAGTCACGAGCAGTGGTTGAAACACGACCAACTTTGGCCGAGGATCTCACTTGAGAAGGCCGATATTCGCTCAAAAATTGGCTCTCTTTCTGTCACCCAAGGAGAACTTGGGCTCGGAAACGACTCAATAAATGGCAGATAGAGGTTGTCAGAGGAGGAGTTTGGTTTTTGAAGAAGTGGTGGTTAGCGACAAGCGATCATGAAGCGGTGGTTTCAACTACCGCTCATGGCTGCAAGCAAGAGAGATGAATGACGTTTGATGGATGGCATGGAAAGGAAGGCCAGCTAAAAAAGTTGGCATTGTCAGTTGATGGGTAGGGAGCTCTAGAAAGTTTGAAAAATGGGAAAGTTATCTTCCCTGCGGTAACCTTTGGAGATCGAGGGGCGGAGGTTGAAAATTACACAACTATCGTTGGATCATGTGATCCAATGGCTGCTATTAAGGCATGGCGATTAGACAGATGAAATTTAGACGGGTGAGATGGAATCAACACCATCTATTCAAGAAGATCAGACGATCGGTAATGATGGTGGGAGGTATTGAAGGGCCGTGACACTTGACTCAACTAGAGAGAACCACGTGGCCCCATCAGAATGGAAAGAAATAAATAATAAAAGATACAATATAAATAAAATAGTCAAGGCTTTAAATTAAGAAGTGGTCAACATGAAAATTGTACATCTTTTCAAGATCTACAATTTTCATATAGAACTCGAGATAAAACTACATCATATATACGTAGTATTATTTTTTTTGCATTTTTAAGTAAATAAAAATCTTGTTTTAATTTCTTTTGTTTTTATATTTTTATTTATAAATAATAATCCATATTATATACAACATTAAACTAATTTTTATTCAATTTTTAATAAGAAGAAATTACATAAAATAATAAAAAATAATATATTTATTTATAAACAATAACTTGTGTTAATTATTTACAAAAGTCAATTGTTAATATGAGCTAATTAATTATTACTTGAATTGATTTATTTAAGTTAGAGGGATAATAATGGAAATAATGATGATGAATAAGAGATCTATCAGTAACCAAGTTGGCTTCCCTGGGAGATAGCCTCATTAAACCCTACTTATATATAATACATATGAGTACAATGAGGCTACCCTAGTTAGGGCTGTTACAGAAATCCCAGGTTTAGTATTCGCTCAAATTCAATTTGACGAAGTTCGATTCGAATTCAAATCGAACATAAAAAACCGAACCTTAACATAGTTTTGGGCTTGTTTATATAAATGAACCAAACCTGAAAATGGTAGGTTTGCTTAAACTCGGTTCATTAATAGTTTGATATAAATAATTAATAGATATATAATTATGATTTGAGAATTGAGAGCTCATATAATGGTAGCAAAGCACCAACATTATATCATGTTTTATGTTCAATTCTACAAAAATCAAGAGACCATTGAATTTTTTTTCCAGTGTAATGGGATAGATAGATTGTGAAATTTTGTCAAATTTCCCAATCATTAATCTCTAAAATTATAACCTAACCATTCCTCTCCTCACCCACTCACTCCTCCCTCCTCCCCCTCACCACATGACATTGCATGTTGGCCCCTTTCTCCTACCCTGCCACCTCCTCCAACAGTAGCCCATGCCCCCTCCCTCCTCCTTCCAACACCAGTGGCCCACTAACCCCTCCCTCCTTCCAGAAATAGTATGTTGCCCCCTCTCCCCTTTCTAGCAGTAGCCACCACCCCCTCTCTCCTTTCCAGTAGTATCCACACCACCCCTCTCTCCTTCCAATATCGGTGACCCGTTGCCACCCTCTCCTCCTTCATGCATCGGTAAACCGCCAATGTCCCTTTCCTCCTTATAGATGCAGGCTAACAACAGCATGCTGATGCCCCTCTCCTTCCTTCCAATTACCCCCTCCTTCTAGCAGTAGCAGACCATTGACGCCCCTCCTCCTCCTTCCATCAACATGCTAGTAATGACCTGTCGTTCCCCTCTCCTCCTTCCAACAACAACAAGGCGAAAACACTCATATCCTCCTTCCTACACAAGCTCGGTAGTGGCTCGTTGCCCCCTCTCCCTCCTTTCCAGCACAACATGTTGGCGCCCCTCTCCTCTCTAACAACAAATCACCTACCGACCTCCCTCCCTCCTTCAAGCAACAACGACATGATGAGTTCACAATGTTTGCGTTTAATTTTGGATATCTTCGTTATCTATTTCCGTTGTTATATTTTATAATTACATTCAAAAACTACACATTAGTATTTTTTACTTAATTATTTATCAATTGAATTATCATTAGGTTGTCTGTTTGATATTTATTATGATGATGCATGTGATGTTAAGAATAATTAAATATTGAATCATACACTTAATTTTAATTATAAACCCATCATATTCTAATAATATATTTATGAGATAGTATTTAGGAATGAAATATATGACAGAGAAAATAACCTTCTTGCTGATGAAATTGAAGATGATGTGATCGAAGTTAGCGACACCAAGGAATTGTAGAAAGAAAATGAGAAAAGGCCGAGAAGAAAGGCATCATTCATGTGGTCTTATTTTGAAGATGTCAACATTAAACTTGCAAAAAAGCAAAAACTTATGGGATTGAAGGTCAAGTAGATTAAACGATGATTAAAAATAAATGCAAGTGTTGTGGAGAGATTTTGGCTAAACTTGAAAGCGAGGCAACAAGTCACATGAAGAGACATTTGCTTAACATGTGCTCATATTTCAAAAGTTGTAATAAAAAATAGAAGTACTCTATTTCTTTTAAGTATGCAAAGGAGGGTGAGATACTTGGTTATTCTGCGAGTGCACCATACGATTCAAAGAAAGTTATGGATGCACTTGAAATGATGATAGTAGTGCATGAGTCTCCATTTAAGATGCTTGAGCATTATGGGATACCATGCTTGCTAAATTTTTGAATCTTGTATTTAAAAACATGTCTTGAAACACCATTAAAAGGGAATGCCTCAAGTTTATGAATCCAAAAAAGAAAAATTGAAGACAACTTTCAAGACATTGATCGTGTTTCTATTATATGTGATTGTTGGATATCTAGTCAAACGACTGGATATATGTGCTTGCCCACCCACTTGTTTAAACTCAAATGAAAATTGTGAAGATATGTTATTTGTTTCTACGATCTAGATCCACCTCACATAAGTGTTGTGATTGGTGATGCCATTGCTAGACGTACTCTAGAGTGGAGAATTCATTATAAGATCCAAACAATTAGTTTGGATAATGTACCTAGCAACATTATTGTTGCCGAGTCTTGTTAATTTTAAGTCAAGGAACAATCTTCGTTTAAAGGGAAAGATCTTTCACATCGGGTGCACATCACACATCTTAAATCTCATGATGCAAGATGGTCTTAAATACATTAAAAATACAACCATTTCCATAAGAGGAAGTGTTAAGTATTTGAAAAAAATCTACTTCTCGCTTGTTCAAATTTGGAGAGATTGTGAAACAACTTGGCATTCCTACTAATAAGTATTTGCAGATTGATTGCCCTACATGATGGAATTTCATGTATTTGATGTTGAAACATGCATCGACTTTAAAGTTGCATTTAGCCAGTATAATTACGGGATGCAAATTACAAGTGACTTCCAACTTCTGTTAAATTGGTAATGGTTGAAAAATATGTAAAATTTCGAAGGTTTTTAATGATGTCACAATAGTTTTTTTGGAGCTACGTACCCAACTGCTAACATGTTATTTACCGTTATGCGTAGAACGAACTATTTATTACTTGATCAACTTCAGTATGAAGATGTTTTCATGAGAGACATGGCTTCTGCAATGTAGGAGAAAATGAACAAGTATTAGGCTTTGCAATTTGATGTGGCGATTGCAACTATCATGGATAGATGAAACAAAATGCGATTTGCTGAATTTGCATTTCCTTTGTATCTTGAGCATGAGGTGGACTACAACTTATAGCTGGTTAAAAATGCTCTCCATGAGATTTATCGGTCTTATGCAAAACAACCTTCGCAAGAAGTTTGTACTCGTCCTCCGAAATCATATGACTTTTTAAAAAAGTGTTGATTAAAAGGTCATGAAATGTTTGACATGCTTATCAGAAATGATGCAAGGTAGCCTTTAAAATCGGATCTTGCAATATACCTAGAGGAAGGTCTTTATGTGGCTGAAAATGAGGTCGACAAACTATATCTTCAGAATCTGTATTTAGTGTGGGAGGTCGTATTTTGACCCATATAGAAGTTCTCTATGTCCAAAAACATTTGAGGCGCTGGTTTGTACATGTAGTTGGACTAGGGAAGGCATGAAAGACACGGCCAGTCCAACAGTAAGTTCCTTTAGCTTCTTTATATTTTATTATAATTTAAAATCCATAATTTTAATATCTTTTTTAATTTTGACACGGGGATTAAAAAAGAATTGGAAAAATCTTTTTCCCAGTAACTCCGGATCTGTATCTCATATTTAAGGTATAATACGAAACGATAATACACAATTATATCCTTCTTAATGTGTATTTCAAAACTATAATTATCTGTTTTATTTAATTATTAGTTTTGATTTTGACTCTCTCTTTCTATGTTTTTGATAATACGAAAAGTCACTCATCATCTAGATTGAGGATCTTTTTTGATGTTTAATGGTAATGGAAGTTATCTATATTTTGGAATGTTTAAACTCTGAAGCTTACTTTGGAATATACTTTCTTATTTGAGTACCTTTATTATACAAGGCTTTTATATGCTACGAAAATCTAGTTATCTACTTTTGTGAAGTTTGTTATACCACGAATGTCACTTTAAAAGGACCTTTTTTTAATCTCTGCACAACTACGTAACAGTTTGTGCGTTGTTTTACTGTGAGAATATAGAAGTATATTTGTTTGTTTTATGCTTCATTAAGTTGGAGTAGAGTATATTTTTATCCGCGAACACATAGTTTGTTTGGTGTTAAATTTAGGAGTTTAGTTGGAATTTGAGATTGGGCATGAGAAGCAGGATTAAGCTTCTGTGTTAATATGTCTCGTCAACAAACTGAATTAAACCTTCGCGAACCTCAACTGAAACGAACCTGAACATGATTCTAATCTTATCAAACCAACTGAACTGAACTTTTGCGAACCTCAACTGAAACAAACCTGAACATTATTCTAATCTTATCAAACCGAGATGAATCCAAACCTATATACGTACTAAATGAATCGAACCGTGCCCATGTAGGTTCTCTCAAGTTTGGTTCATTTACACTACTGATCCTGGGGCAGCTAACTTTGGCTCTTCACATTTTTTGTGATATCTATTAAATTTGTTTTCCTTATTGGAATTTTTCTAGATCCGTGTTGTAGAGATATTTTAAAAACAATCCTCTTTTATCTCTTGATTGCTCTACAATATGTGATTTTGGAGAATTTTTGGAGATACTTTGATAGTGTTAAAAAATTATAGTAGCTTCCTTTCTTACATACACATTCACCATATTTTAGTTGCAATTTTAAGTGCAACCGTATCTTCAAAATACAAAAAACAAACCGATGCTACCATGAATCACTAAAAATTCACATTATTCCTAAAAATGTGAACATATAGTATTTTGTACACCTCGTGATGAGTATTACCCATGAAAATTCGTTTGAGAACTTTATGGGCAATTTGCCAAAGAAGCCCAAATTTGAAAATACTTGGAGTCGACCTTCAGTTGGTTTCAAAACTTTAATATGTTCTTTTTAAGAATTGATCAAAAAGCAAAAAAAACAAACATAAAAAGCACAAAAATAGTTTACTTATATTTTATACTGTTTTAATACTATAATTTTGGTTTTAAAGCACTATTTCCCCTTTTCTCTTATATATGCATATCGGGATATATATTAAAGCATTTTCCTTTGCTTGTTATTTAATTTTACAATATTTCTCAACAATTAGTTTTTATAAAAATAAAATCAATTAAAAATCATAAAATAAAAATAGGAAATTATCATATGTATGTTATTCCTCTAATATATAATGTTAAAATCAAATAGAAAATACAAACCCTAAAAATATAAAAGGCAAGTAAAATGATAGAAAAACACACACTTAACAGAATTTTGGAACCAAACTAGATGACTAGAATTCGAGTATAATTTACCTCCCAAAGTTTGACCTATGGCACCTTACTCGTCCAATCAAAAGTGTTCTTGAAATGTAGGATTATATCTCGATTACTTGTTTTCGTGGGTTCTAGAACTGACCTAAAGAACAACAAAAAGTGTGTATCAATGATCTCTCAAAGAATCATACGAGTTTCAAGTTTACTCATGATAAGTCACGAGAAAAAGTTTACTCATCGGACACACAACTAAAATGAAAATCCATCTACGCTCATCTTGTATTAGAAACATGATATGAATTCAAGAATATCAATGGTTGTTTTCTAAAAGTATATGATTGATATTGTCACCCCATGGACAATTGAGATATCTTATGCTTAACTTTGAAAGGGGGCAACAATATATGGAAATATATAATTCATGTTATTTAATGTATATGATGCATGAGTACTGAGAATACTAATAGATTTAATATCCTGACTTTCCAATCCAAGAGAATGATGAAATGAGTTTGATTATAACACCTCAACATAAAGATATGTTGCATGAGATCTAAGCATATTAAATCTTAGTTCAATAAACCTAATCAAGTTTCAAATGATATGAAAATTAATCTGAAGTGATAAGGTTCAATACATGTAATTTTTTGGATTCACAAAAATAATGTTAATAATACTATCCACAATATCTATATTCATTAATTTTGAGTGGAGATAATGTGATAAAAATATTCATGAATCGCTGACTCACTAGGTGAGTATATGAATTTGTTCATTTAGCAATGATTGATACACATGAATTCCGTTCGCATATTATTTTGTTGTATTTAATTATCATAGAATAAGGTTTGATTTTTAAAGTTGGTCCTTGAATCACAATTGGGTCAGGTAGAGAGTAAATAAATAGGGCCAGAACCTAACATCATAATTGATGCACCTTCTCTGTACAAAGAGGTGGTGGATGGACACAAGGATTTTGGTTAAAACTCCAATTCCATCTAGCTATCCTCCTCTATTAGTCCTGGCCTCCTTTCAGTCTCCCCCTCTCCACTGTTGGTGCTGGGTTCTCCACCAAGAAGCCCGTGCTCTGTGCGCAAATGGAGAGGATTTCGTGTAACAATGTCTATCATGAGTATCACGGAGAAAGATCCCCAAAGTCTCTCTTTGAGTGCGCAAAGAGAAGAATAATTTGGTGGCGCTGAAACTACACATCTCATCATCGTACCCATGCATGACAGAAGGCCACTTCTACTAGAGGTTCTTACATTGAAGATATAAATTCTCATCTATCGCGGTGATTCGAACGATATTGAAAGCATTTCCATCGCATTGTGATTCCATCACAATTTTGATTTGATTTCTACTCACTAAAGTGATGGGTTTTTTCTCGTCCTATTTAATTCATTCTTTTCCCACCATTTTATATGATGCATGAGGTATAACAACTATTGATATGCATGTTAATATTTTACCATTGTTATCTTATTTTAGTTCCAAGCCACATATCGATCACCCTTGTTGAGGTGACTGATCAATATCTACTAGTCGAGTACCCTATTTATTCTGATCGATTACTTGAAGCTACTGGTTTGTATTGATCAACCTTTCCCATTGACTTGATTATTACCCACCTTGAACTACTATTAATATAATTGATCAACACATTTACTCAATCGATCACTCTTTGAAATTCGGATTGATTGCCTTTTGATCACTTGGCAACGATCACTTGATCGATCAATCACTACCCTATGACTTCCACCACTCGTCTATCTAAAATATCACTCTGAAGTTTTGATTTTTTTGTATATTGTCTACTTGATAAATATCCAGACAAAAATCCTCGATGATGTTCTAGACATTGTATTTTTTTCCTAAAGAGACTTCTACTTTGTTAAGCTTGGTGGTTCACTTATAAACACAAAAATACTTTTTCTTGAGGATTTAACACAAGAAATACATGTTCTACATAAGATAGAAATCACTTCAAGCTTCTCTCTCCAAACTTCATATGAGTTGCTCTTTATACTCAACCTTCCATCTTAAGAGCCATTCTTCGTCACGCTTGCTTGGCATTTATTTATTCATTTCTAGCAAGCACGTATAAGCATTACTTTCCATTGCATATTTGAGATATTTACATTATTGCAATATTTTATTTTTATTACTGCTGTATGAAAACTTGTTCCGGTTCACGTTGTGGAAAGCCTTTGGTGTACGATACAAATTACTTGGAAGCAGTTGAGTTATCTATATGTAAATGACTCAGATAGAGAGTTAGTTGGTGGACATCGCTGGTCAAAATCCCAAGTTTGTGGACTTGGATTGTGATTTTTTTGCTTGGTGAGAGTTCTATATGAAAATCAACACACAATCATGATTTATTTGTCATGTGGGTTGACTTTTTATATTTGGAGTGATTATTGTTGCTATAATTATTTATTGACTAAGTTAGCTTGTGATTGCTTTTTAAACTTACGATCTCTAGTCCCAAATCTGGGTAAATGAGGATTGCTGCGTCAAGTAGTCGATAGCCATTGTAAAGCATCCCGATCTTTATGCATAGATTTAAATAATCATCTTGATTTTGTTGGGGGCATTCTGACTCAAAAAAGATCTGAATGGATGCAAATAACCCATGCAACCGACCCCGCATAATGTGGGAGAAAACTTTGTTGTTGCTGTTGTCGACAATTGTTTATTGACCATGATATTTTTTTAACGATCTGGAAAATTATTCTCACAGAATTCTAAACCTGCCTTGTAAAAAAAAGGTCCAACGAAGAATAATAATTCTCCAAATCTTTGCAAGTTAATCACATGCATAAGAGTAGATTCTGAATTTCAATAATCTAAGGTAAGTTCCAATTGTAATTAAGAAGGAAAAAAAGCTTACCTTGCCTTTAAAATCTTGGAGAGAAGTCCTCTAAGTCCACCAACACCTTGACTATCTAGTTTTCTACTCCTTCTCCAAGAGACGAAGGTGAAAAAGAGATTCGAAACTCGAGCAAGGAGGAGATCGGTATTCTTTTATGAAGGAAAATGCTCGAGAAAATTGTCATATCTATCTCAAGTATTAAAGATTGCCTCTCATTGTACTGCAACATAGGTTCAACCCCACCCATCTTGCTTACTTATCTCGACTCCTCTTAGAGTTAACTTATCTGTGAACTTATTTACTATATAAATTTATCTCCTTCTTTATCTCTTCTTATTCATCTGCCTTTATTCCTCCTCTGAATGCACGCTTTAAATGAAAAAAAATGATTCAATCGATTGTTACCTTGCTCAATATACTTGATCTAGATTTTTGATCCAAATAATATCTCAGATGTTATAATACTATATTTACTTATATATATATTATTGAAGATGTGGTGTATATTTAAAGGAAAAAATGGGTCTGCCCCTACATGGCTGCCTCTGCCTCTATTTTCCTGCAATTTTTTATTTTTGTGAAAAATATCACAATGTATATTTATCTATATATCCCTCCAATATACCATTCAAATTTCGTCGGATCACTACAACAAAATTGAGCTATGGTGACGGTTTTGAAAAAACCCGTCACTAAATTAACCGTTGTTAAATATATAATGATGATATTATTCGTTGCAAAATGAGTTTTCATACTCAAAATTAGCAAAAAATATCATATCCGTCATTATATCATTAGCAACGGTCTACATAACGACGCTTATCCATTGCTATTTTTCAAAATATCAACTAATCGTCGCTACTAAATATATAATGACGATATTATTCATTGCGAAATGAGTTTTCATACTCAAAATTAGCAACGAATATCATATCTGTCATTATATCATTAACAACGGTCCACATAGCGATGCTTATCCGTTGCTATTTTTCAAAATATCAACTAATCATCGCTATTTCTTTAGCTAATTTAGTGATTGATTTTTTCAAAATCGTCACTATAGCTCATTTTTTTTTGTAATGGATACATATACTCATATATCATCCATATAGAACATGTAATTTTAACAATCTCAACCTTGTTTAATCTACCTTTTTTAAATGAAGAGCGTGTTAAAAGGGAGCGTGGGCCAGCCTTTGAGGCCGACACGCATCCGACGTCCCGAATCCACCATCCGCCACCGGTTTCCCGCCAAACAACATCCGCAACCGGCACTCAACACGTGTCCGAGTTGACTCGGCGCCGAGCGAGCCATCCTCGACGTGGTCCGTCCTCTCCCTCACAATCCTCCTACAAATGAAGGAAGACGATCGAGCCTAACCCTAAACCCCAACGCTACTCCAGTCCGCATCTCCATCCGGCGAGCGAAGGTGGAGCGCGAGAGCTTCCACATGACGGAGGTGTCCGGCGGCGCGCTCGTGCCGTCGGTCGTGAAGGCCGAGACCCGCCCGGCGGCTTCCGGGGCGATGCCAGGGGTATCCGACTCCGAGACCACCGATGCGGCGGCCGCGACCATCACCGTGACGGCTGCACATCTGGCGGAGGTGGAGGGAGCGAGAGAGGACGTCGGAGGCGGCGTGGCGGTGCCGGTGGCGGTTCCGGGGGCGGTTGATAGGGATCTGCTGTGCCCGATTTGTATGGGGCTGATCAAAGACGCTTTCTTGACGGCTTGCGGGCATAGCTTTTGCTATATGTGTATAGTTACGCACTTGAAGAATAAGAACGATTGCCCCTGTTGCGGTCACTACCTCACCAACAATCACCTCTACCCCAATTTCCTCCTGAACAAGGTCCAATTTTTATCATTTCCCTTTTCTTCTTCTCGAATTAATACTTTCCGCTCGTTTGTAGTTAGTGGTTTTCTCAATTCATTTTTTGGCAAATATCTATGCTTTCAAACTGGTTTTATATATAAGCTCGATTTTCAGTGCCGCCTGACTTGATTCCGTGTGTTTGACGGAAAATGCATAGAAACCTTGTTATCTAGTAGCATAACTTACGATTTGAACAGCATTTGTGGCTGCTGCTTAGATGAGACCTTAAAACAAAGTCCATGTTTTCTTTTATAGTACAAATAATGTCACACTTAGTTAACATGGTTGCTACTATGTATATAACACGAGGAGTTTATTTGGAAGGACACCCAGGAAGACCACATTTCTTTCCTAGATCTCTAGCTTTACCTTCAATTGCAAAGTTCTTTTGAAAGTTACACTTGTGGGAAGTGCTCTCTAATTGAAATTAAAACTCATTTTCCCCGTGTAAAGTGTAGTTCTCTTCTCATCCATGCTAATTTGGGATGTGTTTTATTTTGGCCTAGTTCCTAGAAGGAAGAGCATGCTAGTAGGTATACCACCTTGCTTTTTCTATAATCTACATAACTTTTGGCAGGGGACTCATGCAAGGCTTCTGGGCATTTACTTTTTTAATCTTGAGTTTCTTCCATAACCATCCACTCGGCAAGCTTCCTTTTGCCTATGTTCTTTTTTGGGCTTGCTCAAAGCGTACATAGTCCAATTTTTCCTTACGATTTCCATCATATTCTAGTATAACTTGTTCAAGCATTTTCCCTTATTCTGTGATTTTTCTTGTAGAGTTCCTGTAGTTTACGCGGTTCTTTCTATTTTCACTTTGCTTCCTTAACTAGTAAAGTTTCAAATCTATTAAACTTGTTCTTGAGACGACCTCGAAACCTTTAATCTACAAATAAGTTTTTTCTAATAGAAAGGCAAATATCAATGTGGGTACTTGCTAATTACATCATTGTAAGTGAACAAATAACACTTGTTTGTTCATCCTATAGAAGGATCCCTGTACCTCTTGAATAAAACACGACATTACATTTTCTCATTATTTTCCACATGTTATTAGAGCAATGGTCCTAGACTGGTGTTTTGACCTAGATCCCGCCGCCACTACCGACCCCTCGTCTCTTCTCTATGAGGAAACCCTTGCGCTAGCCCTTTTCCTCAACTGGGACCAACGCAAGGGCGCCAACCTCCGCCTGGAGGTCCCCTCCTAGGGCTCCAGCACCCCTGCTAAGGCCCCTAAGGCTCCACCTGAAGGCCTTCAGCATCGCCCTCCGTAGCCTGGAGGTCTTTTCCTCATCTTAGGGCACCACCTGGAGGTCCTCTCGTTGCCTGGAGGTCCCCTCCTCCAAGGGCTTCGCCAGGACGCTTCATCCCATCTGTGGTGCTCCAGCACCTCTGCAAAGCCCCTTAGGGCTTGGCTTGAAGGCCTTCATCGTCGCCAACCCTCTCTAGGGTTCTACTACTTCTTCTCCGGAGGTCTGAACTTTGGGGACTCTAGGGCTACAACGACCCCGATTCGCTACTCTCGCCTTGTTGCTACAAGTTTTGGAGGCATCACTGCCATGTTTTACCGCTCTTGAGGCCCAAGAATGGCCTAAAAAAGGTGACTTAGGTCACATTCTATGCTTGATTAAGGCTACAAATATTTTCTAGGTTCCTTTTTCTTGACATACGCGATCATCCTGACATCCATCGAGATTAAGCCAGTGTGCCTGACTTTTTCTATGATGGTATAGAGCTCTTCTATCAAATTAAAAGGATTCGTGAACTATGTGTTATGGTCTCGATCCTTCAGAGTGTTCATTGGTCGTCAGCGCAAGAACTATGTTCTTACCCAGGATTCTCCCAAGGAGACATATAAAGATAACGATACCTGGTATGTTGACAACTGCCAGGTCATTACTATTTCTATTTTCACTTTGCTTCCTTAACTAGTAAAGTTTCAAATCTATTAAACTTGTTCTTGAGACGACCTCGAAACCTTTAATCTACAAATAAGTTTTTTCTAATAGAAAGGCAAATATCAATGTGGGTACTTGCTAATTACATCATTGTAAGTGAACAAATAACACTTGTTTGTTCATCCTATAGAAGGATCCCTGTACCTCTTGAATAAAACACGACATTACATTTTCTCATTATTTTCCACATGTTATTAGAGCAATGGTCCTAGACTGGTGTTTTGACCTAGATCCCGCCGCCACTACCGACCCCTCGTCTCTTCTCTATGAGGAAACCCTTGCGCTAGCCCTTTTCCTCAACTGGGACCCAACGCAAGGGCGCCAACCTCCGCCTGGAGGTCCCCTCCTAGGGCTCCAGCACCCCTGCTAAGGCCCCTAAGGCTCCACCTGAAGGCCTTCAGCATCGCCCTCCGTAGCCTGGAGGTCTTTTCCTCATCTTAGGGCACCACCTGGAGGTCCTCTCGTTGCCTGGAGGTCCCCTCCTCCAAGGGCTTCGCCAGGACGCTTCATCCCATCTGTGGTGCTCCAGCACCTCTGCAAAGCCCCTTAGGGCTTGGCTTGAAGGCCTTCATCGTCGCCAACCCTCTCTAGGGTTCTACTACTTCTTCTCCGGAGGTCTGAACTTTGGGGACTCTAGGGCTACAACGACCCCGATTCGCTACTCTCGCCTTGTTGCTACAAGTTTTGGAGGCATCACTGCCATGTTTTACCGCTCTTGAGGCCCAAGAATGGCCTAAAAAAGGTGACTTAGGTCACATTCTATGCTTGATTAAGGCTACAAATATTTTCTAGGTTCCTTTTTCTTGACATACGCGATCATCCTGACATCCATCGAGATTAAGCCAGTGTGCCTGACTTTTTCTATGATGGTATAGAGCTCTTCTATCAAATTAAAAGGATTCGTGAACTATGTGTTATGGTCTCGATCCTTCAGAGTGTTCATTGGTCGTCAGCGCAAGAACTATGTTCTTACCCAGGATTCTCCCAAGGAGACATATAAAGATAACGATACCTGGTATGTTGACAACTGCCAGGTCATTACTATTTCTATTTTCACTTTGCTTCCTTAACTAGTAAAGTTTCAAATCTATTAAACTTGTTCTTGAGACGACCTCGAAACCTTTAATCTACAAATAAGTTTTTTCTAATAGAAAGGCAAATATCAATGTGGGTACTTGCTAATTACATCATTGTAAGTGAACAAATAACACTTGTTTGTTCATCCTATAGAAGGATCCCTGTACCTCTTGAATAAAACACGACATTACATTTTCTCATTATTTTCCACATGTTATTAGAGCAATGGTCCTAGACTGGTGTTTTGACCTAGATCCCGCCGCCACTACCGACCCCTCGTCTCTTCTCTATGAGGAAACCCTTGCGCTAGCCCTTTTCCTCAACTGGGACCCAACGCAAGGGCGCCAACCTCCGCCTGGAGGTCCCCTCCTAGGGCTCCAGCACCCCTGCTAAGGCCCCTAAGGCTCCACCTGAAGGCCTTCAGCATCGCCCTCCGTAGCCTGGAGGTCTTTTCCTCATCTTAGGGCACCACCTGGAGGTCCTCTCGTTGCCTGGAGGTCCCCTCCTCCAAGGGCTTCGCCAGGACGCTTCATCCCATCTGTGGTGCTCCAGCACCTCTGCAAAGCCCCTTAGGGCTTGGCTTGAAGGCCTTCATCGTCGCCAACCCTCTCTAGGGTTCTACTACTTCTTCTCCGGAGGTCTGAACTTTGGGGACTCTAGGGCTACAACGACCCCGATTCGCTACTCTCGCCTTGTTGCTACAAGTTTTGGAGGCATCACTGCCATGTTTTACCGCTCTTGAGGCCCAAGAATGGCCTAAAAAAGGTGACTTAGGTCACATTCTATGCTTGATTAAGGCTACAAATATTTTCTAGGTTCCTTTTTCTTGACATACGCGATCATCCTGACATCCATCGAGATTAAGCCAGTGTGCCTGACTTTTTCTATGATGGTATAGAGCTCTTCTATCAAATTAAAAGGATTCGTGAACTATGTGTTATGGTCTCGATCCTTCAGAGTGTTCATTGGTCGTCAGCGCAAGAACTATGTTCTTACCCAGGATTCTCCCAAGGAGACATATAAAGATAACGATACCTGGTATGTTGACAACTGCCAGGTCATTACTATTTCTATTTTCACTTTGCTTCCTTAACTAGTAAAGTTTCAAATCTATTAAACTTGTTCTTGAGACGACCTCGAAACCTTTAATCTACAAATAAGTTTTTTCTAATAGAAAGGCAAATAACAATGTGGGTACTTGCTAATTACATCATTGTAAGTGAACAAATAACACTTGTTTGTTCATCCTATATAAGGATCCCTGTACCTCTTGAATAAAACACGACATTACATTTTCTCATTATTTTCCACATGTTATTAGAGCAATGGTCCTAGACTGGTGTTTTGACCTAGATCCCGCCGCCACTACCGACCCCTCGTCTCTTCTCTATGAGGAAACCCTTGCGCTAGCCCTTTTCCTCAACTGGGACCCAACGCAAGGGCGCCAACCTCCGCCTGGAGGTCCCCTCCTAGGGCTCCAGCACCCCTGCTAAGGCCCCTAAGGCTCCACCTGAAGGCCTTCAGCATCGCCCTCCGTAGCCTGGAGGTCTTTTCCTCATCTTAGGGCACCACCTGGAGGTCCTCTCGTTGCCTGGAGGTCCCCTCCTCCAAGGGCTTCGCCAGGACGCTTCATCCCATCTGTGGTGCTCCAGCACCTCTGCAAAGCCCCTTAGGGCTTGGCTTGAAGGCCTTCATCGTCGCCAACCCTCTCTAGGGTTCTACTACTTCTTATCCGGAGGTCTGAACTTTGGGGACTCTAGGGCTACAACAACCCCGATTCGCTACTCTCGCCTTGTTGCTACAAGTTTTGGAGGCATCACTGCCATGTTTTACCGCTCTTGAGGCCCAAGAATGGCCTAAAAAAGGTGACTTAGGTCACATTCTATGCTTGATTAAGGCTACAAATATTTTCTAGGTTCCTTTTTCTTGACATACGCGATCATCCTGACATCCATCGAGATTAAGCCAGTGTGCCTGACTTTTTCTATGATGGTATAGAGCTCTTCTATCAAATTAAAAGGATTCGTGAACTATGTGTTATGGTCTCGATCCTTCAGAGTGTTCATTGGTCGTCAGCGCAAGAACTATGTTCTTACCCAGGATTCTCCCAAGGAGACATATAAAGATAACGATACCTGGTATGTTGACAACTGCCAGGTCATTACTATTTCTATTTTCACTTTGCTTCCTTAACTAGTAAAGTTTCAAATCTATTAAACTTGTTCTTGAGACGACCTCGAAACCTTTAATCTACAAATAAGTTTTTTCTAATAGAAAGGCAAATAACAATGTGGGTACTTGCTAATTACATCATTGTAAGTGAACAAATAACACTTGTTTGTTCATCCTATATAAGGATCCCTGTACCTCTTGAATAAAACACGACATTACATTTTCTCATTATTTTCCACATGTTATTAGAGCAATGGTCCTAGACTGGTGTTTTGACCTAGATCCCGCCGCCACTACCGACCCCTCGTCTCTTCTCTATGAGGAAACCCTTGCGCTAGCCCTTTTCCTCAACTGGGACCCAACGCAAGGGCGCCAACCTCCGCCTGGAGGTCCCCTCCTAGGGCTCCAGCACCCCTGCTAAGGCCCCTAAGGCTCCACCTGAAGGCCTTCAGCATCGCCCTCCGTAGCCTGGAGGTCTTTTCCTCATCTTAGGGCACCACCTGGAGGTCCTCTCGTTGCCTGGAGGTCCCCTCCTCCAAGGGCTTCGCCAGGACGCTTCATCCCATCTGTGGTGCTCCAGCACCTCTGCAAAGCCCCTTAGGGCTTGGCTTGAAGGCCTTCATCGTCGCCAACCCTCTCTAGGGTTCTACTACTTCTTCTCCGGAGGTCTGAACTTTGGGGACTCTAGGGCTACAACAACCCCGATTCGCTACTCTCGCCTTGTTGCTACAAGTTTTGGAGGCATCACTGCCATGTTTTACCGCTCTTGAGGCCCAAGAATGGCCTAAAAAAGGTGACTTAGGTCACATTCTATGCTTGATTAAGGCTACAAATATTTTCTAGGTTCCTTTTTCTTGACATATGCGATCATCCTGACATCCATCGAGATTAAGCCAGTGTGCCTGACTTTTTCTATGATGGTATAGAGCTCTTCTATCAAATTAAAAGGATTCGTGAACTATGTGTTATGGTCTCGATCCTTCAGAGTGTTCATTGGTCGTCAGCGCAAGAACTATGTTCTTACCCAGGATTCTCCCAAGGAGACATATAAAGATAACGATACCTGGTATGTTGACAACTGCCAGGTCATTACTTGGATGACCAACATCGTCGATCCAAATACTGCATCCAATATGCTTTACAGGGGAACTGCAAAGTAGTTTTGTCAAAGGCGCTCGCCTAGGCGCTAAGGCGAGCCCTAGGTGCCTTGCCTTGCTTCAGGTGAGGTTTTTGCTTTAAGCGCTACTTAGGCGAGCGCTTGAAGCAAAACTGGGGCTTTTTGCTGAATTGTTTATACTTTTCTTTTTTTAAAACCATCTTGTCAATCTTGGAGAGGCCTGATTGGCACGAGGAAAAGCGAGAGAGAAAGCACAACCTTGAGGTGAGGGGCCAGTCTCAGATTAGAGTCGGAAAGAGGCAAGAAAAGGCGGGCGACATTCTCAAAGCGGACCTCCACGGTCTCAGAAGCAGGAGTCCATGCCACTCCTGGCCCACTACTGGAGGCTAGCATATTCTAGAGCCCAGTTTGAATATATAATTAGCTCATCCTGTCCCTCAATTTAAAGTTAGATCAATATAAGTTCTGAGTAATATTTGCTCACGTTTGTGTGTGTATATATATGCATACAAATACATGCATCAATTATACATACACTAGCAATACACATACATATACATATACACATTAAGCTCTACATAAACACATACATTTACGCATGCATATTAATTATAAATATTATAATTAAAAACATAATACATACATACATACAAACACATATATGTATATATAGACATATACACATACATGTAAACATATGTATATCAGTATATGCATGCATATCCATGCATATACATATGTACACATCTACATGTATACACATGTACACATATTTACATGCAGGGATAATTACACCCATAACCCTGGGTAATTCTGCAATAACATTCATAACCCTGAATAATCGCGAATTACACGAGAAACTCCGAGTAATACTTAACTCTTACATGACATAACCCTATGTTTTCTTCCGTTTGAGATGGTCGTTATAGTTGACGATTTCCGTTAAAAAAAGACGAAATTGCCCTTAGTACTCATTCTTATTTACAAATCATGCCATCAACCTCGCCCCTCCGGTCGACCTCCGCTACATACAAAATCCTGAACGACGCTGCCTGGATACAAGTAATAGGATAACTGATCAAACAGAAATATTCCACATTATTTCGATGATGACGTGAGGTGATCGATCAGAGGTAAAGTCTTTAGAAGGGCCTGAAGCACTTGGTCGGGTTAAAGAAGTTGTTGTTGGTGTCGTTGGTATAACGCCAGTAGTAAGGGCTATTCCCTACTTTCTGAGCGGCGATAAAACCTATATTCTGAACCCGGGCAGCACTATCCATTGCCCCGATCGTGATACTATTCAGTGCATCTGTCTGCATCTTCATCGCTTGGAATTGTGTCATGGCGGCGATCAGCTGCGCTCAGTGTTGCAATAGTCGGCCGACTATGCGGTGCGGGGGGGTCCCCGACTGAATAGACCCCCAGTCGGCCAATAGTCAGCCCGACCGAATAGTCGGCCGACTATTCGGCCGACTGGCCCGACTATTAGGCCGACTGGAGTTTGACTTTTGATATTTTTATTTTTTTATTTTCATTTTTCAATTTTTATGGGTTACATTTTACCACGATATCGCCACAAATGTCAAATTGTATATATCGATTATATTGATTGGTACTTTTATCTTGGATTCATGTTAAATAATGACCATATATGTATAAAAATATAAGAGTATATGTATTATAAATAATTTTTATATTAAAAAATACAAAACCGAATAATTCCGAATAGTCGCCCGAATACCGATTATTCTCTATTCAGTGACCCCTCCGACTGAATACCGAATACCGTCTTCTGCAACACTGGCTGCGCTTGCTCGGCGTCCAAATTGTTCATCATCTTTATCTGCTGCTCCGCCGACGTCATCTCAGCTGTCCTTTCGCCGGAGCCGCCCGCATCCGGAGCACCTGATGTGACGTCGCGCTTTGGGTGCACATCGTATTCTACAGTACTGATCAGCTTCCCATTCTGGCCGCTTTCCTGCATCTTCATGCTGCATTTCGGGTGCAGGTCGAGGTTGCAATGCCCGCAATAGTAAGACCACCCTTTCCCCTCCTTCTTGCAGGCGCTGCACCGGTAGGATCCCCTTCTGGTCTTCGCCATCTCATGCACAAGCCTCTCCGGTGGGTCCGCTTCGGTGTCCTCCACTCAGTCGGGGTGCAAGTGGAAGTCGCAGACCTCGCATGAGAAGGAACACGTCTGGCCCTTTTCGGCGCATGCGTCGCACCAGAAGGCGTCGCGGGGGGTCTTGACGAGTGGGTGCGCTTTGTGGAGCTTGTGCTGGATAGTTTCGGGCTCTGGGATGGTGGTGGTGGTGGGGATCAGCAAGACACACTCGGGGTGGAGGTCGAAGTCGCAGATGGCGCAATGATAGGACCAGTGCTCGTCGCTCTTGTAGAACTTGTAGCCGTCGCATGTGTAGTCTGGGCGGAGTGCCTTGAGAAGTGGGTGCTTGGGATGGAGGGGGTGATCGATCGTCTGAGGTCAACCTTAGGATACGCTCTCAAGGCGAGCCTGTTCTTCGTTATCTTGGGTCCTTGTGATATTTTCGTCCCTCCGGTCGACCTCCGAGACCCCCGCCCCTCCGGTCGACCTTCGAGACCACCCCCGCATCTCTGACAGCCCCCCTCCCGCGATCACCATCAACCTCCGCAAGTTCCCTAGTCCCCCACCCGCGGTCGACGTCGACCTTTGCAAGCTGCGTGCCGCCGAAAGTCCCTGCACCCACTTCCCCGTCTCGCGCACCTTCAAGCCCCCAACCACACCGACTTACCCCCCCCGACCTGCAACCTGCGCGCCACCGAAGCCCCCCTCCCGCGATCACCATCAACCTCCGCAAGTTCCCCAGCCCCCATTCAGCGATCGGCGTCGACCTGTGCAAGCTGCGTACCGCCGAAAGTCCCCGCACCCACTTCCCTGCTTCGCGCGCCTTCAAGCCCCCAACCCATCCCGTACCACCCCTCGACCAAAGCCCACCCGCCCACTCCCCCGCCCCACTAGACCGACCCCACCGAAGGTCTCCCTCCGCTAGGCAAGCTTCTGCGTCGAGCTCTCTTGAAGCCCCCGGCCCCCCTCCGCTGCTCATTTATTTTTTCTTTTCATTTTTTTGGCTAATCGTAGTCGTTAGATCATAAGTTGGTTAGCTTAACCCTTTCATATGGTTGAGTTAACATATTAAACTAACGGAGGGTTATGAGCGTAAGACGGAGTGACTATCCGAGGCTTCTCATGTAATTCGCGATTATTCAGGGTTATGAATGTTATTGCGGAATTACTCCGGGTTATGGGTGTAATTATCCCTTACATGTACTACACATATATACTTGTAATAGACATCCACTTATAAATGTTTATACATAAACACATACATGTTAGTCCTTAATTTTACATATACACATATAATTTATACATGTTAGTTCTAAATTCTGTTTACACGTTACATTTATATTAGTTTTAAGTACCATAATTGCAAGCATAATATATACTTACATACACATATATGTATATATAAATAAATATACATGATCTTACATATATATTGGATTGATATTAGATGTAATTTAAAAATGTTAGTCACTAATTCTACATATACCCATACATGTTAGTCCTTAATTCTATAATTCTGCATATACACATACATGTTAGTCCTTAATTCTACATATACACATGCATTTATACATGTTAGTGCTAAGTTCTATTTATACGTTACATTTATATTAGTCTTAAGTACTATAATTGCTGACATAAATATACTTACACATATATAGGTATATATAAATAAATATACACGCACTTACACATATATATATATTAGATCGATATTAGATTGTAATTTAGGTGTGTGTATGCGTGTAATATTTCCTTGAAAAAATACATGCATGCACATATAGATACATATGCATATATATGCATAGGTATATAAGATTATATTTACATAATCACATATGTACATACGTGCATAATTCATGTGCATACACTTACATACGTGCATGCACATATAAGATTATATTTACATAAAAATACGTGCAACTTTTTCTGGGGCCTTTGTCTACCTGAGAAAATTGGCTTCTTCCTTTGGCTATTTAGGAGAATGAGATTGATGACGCGTGATCGATGTGCAAGACTGCTTGGCGCGATCTCTGACACTTGTCTTTAGTCTGGTTCCAACATTGAGACCGTTGAGCATCTCTTCTTCTCATGTTAGATGACGACGCCTATTTGGGTCGACCCTAATCTGGGTTGGGTTAATTCGGGGAATCTCTCTTTCTGCGAGTCGCTGGTGATGTCAGGCATCGCCCTAGAAGAAGCCTGCTTCGCCCTGTGGTCATTTTATGGGCTATCTGGTTGGCCAGGAATGCCTTGTTGTTCTCTGGGCAAAGGTTCTATATGGAAAACGTCTGTATACATGTATCGGGGTTATTAGACTCGTGGCTTTCCTAGCCGCCCCTTTTGTTCTTTTAATCCAATTATTTTAATGCTATTTTAGCGTGGACACCTCTGAGTGTTTCCCCCTTGTTTGACTTTAAAAAATAAATATATGTAATATATATAGCGCCTCGATTGTCTCAGGCGAGCGCCTAACGCCTCGGACGTTTTGGACTCCTAACGCCTTAGGGCGCCTCACGCCTTTGACAACACTGCTGCAAAGGCGATGTGGGAAAGTCTTGACCATACATACTCCCAGAAGACTACGAAGTCTCAGGCTCTCAACTATCAGATATATACACGCAGATTTGGTCTGCTACTCGGGGAGATTCCAACCTTGTTGAGTCTTACATACTTCTCACGATTTTGTTCGAGGAGGTCCTCATTTTTTAACCAGCTTGTTGTGATAAGCGATAAGAGAACATGCTGAATGGTGGATCTATCGATTTTTGTCTGAACTGCATCTACGATACAAGCTAGTAAAGGATCAATTTCTGACTGTTGATGTTCTACCCATTATTGAGACCATTTTTGGTCATCTGTAAGAATTTGATTCACCTATTGAACGTCCTTCTATTGTTCCATCTACGGAGACTATAGCTCACTATGTATCGTTTGAGAACAAAGGATGATACAACTACCAGGGAAGATGAGGCTGTGACTTTGGCCGTAGTTGAGGTCGAGAATCTGGACTTAGTCGTGATTTTGGTCGTGGACGTGATTCTACTACTGCTTGCTATCCAGCATGCATACACCATGGATGCTGGAATCATCCATCTAAGCATTGCTGGGCAAAGTTAGATATACAACCTAATGCCAACATTGCTTATGAGACGACTTCGTACTAGGCACCATATTATATTGCTGAGGTCTCACACGATCAACCTTCTAGTGACACACACAAACACCCTCTGCGACATTTGAATATGCTCGTCTGCGATAGCTTCTGCATAACCCTTCTGTTAGCGACAATACCACTTATGCTCCTATTGCTAGTTTGGCTACTACTTCAGGTACAATTGTCAACTCTGCCACTGCATCCAACCTTGCTTGGATTATTGATTCTAGAGCATCTACTCATCTGACAGGAGAAGGTAGCCTTCTCACCTTCTCACAACTATCTTCCTCTGTGAAGACTATTTGGGTTTCTATGGGGCCCATTTATCTGTCATTATCATGGGTACTCTGGAGTTTTCTTCTAAACTATGACTGATTGGAGTCCACTGTGCTTTTGCTTTTCCACTTAGTCTTTTATCTGTTCAGAAGCTATACATTGAGCTTAATTGTAGAGTTATTTTTGATGAGTTCTGTTGCTATTTCCATGGCATCCGAGAGACAGATTTTTGGTGAGGGACATGGGAAGAACAACCTCTATTACCTTGATACCCCATCTGATTTTAGTTTTACTAGCATTTTTCCATCCGAAGATCCTCTTCTCTGGCACCTTTGTCGTGGTCATCCTTCTGCCAAAGCTATCTCTTTGATGTTCGCTGAACTTTCTATGCTCCTGCCTTTCGAGTGCGAGGCATTTCAGTTTGACAAACACTATCGAGCGCCTTTTCCTGCACATACTGAGCCTCATTGTGAAGTACCGTTTTCTTTAACCCATTGTGATATTTGGGTGCCTTGTTCAGTCTGTATTTATGAGTGAACATAAATATTTTGCTGTCTTTGTGGATGATTATAGTCGATCTTCTTGGGTCTATTTGTTAAAGGAACATTTGGAGATTAATAATATTGTTAAGAATTTCTTTCATTATATCAAGAATATTTTCTCTACTGGTGTTCAAGTTTTTTGTTCTGATAATGTCTTGGGATTCACTCAACAAGATTTGACAACCTTCTTTGCATCCCATGGTACCTTCCATCAAATCTCTTGTACGTATACCTCCCGACAAAAAAAGGTGTAGCGGAAAGGAAACTCCAACATCTACTAAACATTGCCAGCTCCCTTCTCATTTGTTCTTTGGCCATCCATCTTATCGACAGAGTTCCATCTGCATCTCTAAATAGCTCCACCCCTTATTCATTGCTATATCCAACTGAGTCACCCTTTCCCATACCTTCGAGAACTTTTGGGTGTGTGGCTTTTGTTCTTAATTTTCAAACCGCTGCCACACTATCTCGTCGTGCAATTAAATATGTTTTTCTTGGTTATTCTCGAACACAAAAAGGTTACATGTGCTATGATCTTAATGGATATCGTTATTATATTTATGCAAATGTAACCCTTTTTGAACAAACCGGCTTATTCACTCAATTTGTCACATATATTCCTCTAGACTTTCCTCTTCCACCAATTGTGTATAAGCGCAAGCATATGTCTACACCACCATCTGTTCCTTTACCCGTTCCTTTATTGCAGGATGATATGTCTTCTCCAAGTGCCCCCAATACTGCTATCTCAGATGATCCTCAAGATCTTCCTATCGCTCTACGCAGCCTTAAGAGGCAATGTACTTTTCATCCCATGTGTCATGCCACTTCTACTGCTAGCTAATCATCTACTGACAAAAGATATGTGGACGCTTTTTTGATTATTTCTATTCTCAGAGATGATCATAGTGCATTACTGGATTGTGGATGATGTCAGGCAATGAATGAGGAGATGGATGCTCTTACTTCTAGATGGACATAAGATCTTGTACAATGTCCCAAGGGGACTATACTTGTGGCTTGTAGATGGATCTTCACAATTAAACAATTGCCATACGGGTCCATTGACAGATTGAAAGCTCGATTTGTGGCTAAAGGCTTTACACAAACATATGGAGTTGATTACTTTGAGACTTTTTGTTCCGTTGCACGGATGGGCTCTATACAGACTATTCTCTCAGTGGCAGCAAACAAGGCTTGACCTATTTATCAACTTGATGTGAAAACTGCATTCCTGTACGACGATCTCGATGAGGATGTTTACATGATAAATCCTCATGGTTACGAAGTCGAAGGAGTGCGTATGTCGACTTTGTAAGGCAATCTATGGTCTGAAGTAGAGCTCAAGGGCATGGTTCGACAGATTTACTATAAAAATTAGTACTCTTGGATTCCAAAGAACTACCTCTGACTACTCTGTGTTTGTCAGAAGACAACCAACTCGAGGATCTCGAGGAGGTTGTTTGCATGATAAGTCCTCTTGGTTGCGAAGTTGAGGGGAAGTGCGTATGCCGACTTCGTAAGACAATCTATGGTCTGAAGTAGAGCTCAAGGGCATGGTTCGACAGACTTACTATTGAAATTAGTACTCTTGGATTCCAAAGAACTACCATTTGACTACTCTCTGTGTTTGTCGGAAGATGACCAATTGGTACTGTTATACTTGCTGTCTATGTGGATGACTTGGTCATCACATGTAAGGATGATGAAGATGTGCTAGAGACCAAGGCTTTTCTTTAGAAGGTTTTCATCATCAAGAACCTTGGTCAACTTCGCTGTTTCTAAGGCATGGACAGAGGGACTCCATTTCTCACAGAGGAAATATTGCCTGGAAGGCTGGAAATCCTTACTGAAGCTAGATTACTTGGGTGCAAGCCCTCTGGTATTCCTGCAGATTGGAAGAAACACTCTACGCCCACTGTCTATCTTCGAAGATACTACGCGATACAAAAGGCTGGTTGGTAAATCCCTTTACATCACTGTCACCAAACCAGATATCTCCTATGCCGTGAGTAGATCTAGTCAACACATGGAGCAACCATGTTACAACCATTGGCATGATGTTCTCCAGATCCCACGATACTTGAAGAAATCCTCAGGACGTTATTGCCTATGCTGATGCGGATTATGCAAGTTCACCTGGGGATCAACCGCTCCCTACAAGATATGTTATGATGGTTGGAGGAGTAAGAAACAAACTGTTGTTTCTAGATCTAGTGCATATGCAGAATATAGGATGATGGCTTAGGCCACTCATGGGATAACTTGGATATTGACCTTTTTGCAGGAACTCAGTATTGTTGTCGCCACTCCTATTCCTCAATACTGTGATAACAAATCTGCTACATATATTGCCACGAATCCTATGTTCCATGAGCGAACTAAGCATATAGAGATTGACTGCTATTTTGTTTGCGACGCTGTACAAGCGGGCAAGATTACCATACCACATATCACTTCAGATCTGCAGCTTGTGGATGTATTCACGAAGGCTTTACCTAAAAAGCGCTTCTCGTGGATAACTTCCAAGTTGAGCATGATCGGTAGATATGCTCCAACTTGAGAGGGCGTGTTAGTGATGTATTTACTCTTTCTATTTCTCATTGTATCCCCTCTAGGGGCACTTATGTATTTTCCCGGTTTTGAGCTCTCTAAGGTTCCATCCTATATAAGAAACCCTAAACCTCTTGAATAAAACATGGCATTACATTTTCTCATTGTTTTCCACAACATTTTTTTGGTATTTTTTCATGAGGGATGTATCACCATGGAAAATCAAATAAAAATGAATTACATATACACATGTCTCATATCATTCTATATTACGTCTTTGGTTACATTTTTTTATGTTTCTCGAATATTACACGGGTGCCACTGAATTTGTGCTTTTTAGTACACATCCCTTCTAATAACTCTCTCCTCCCATGATGTTAAGTCTAATGACTTTTGGGAAAAAAATGTTCTCGTATTTGTCATTGCACTTATTCTTCATATACTTTTTCCTCTATTCCCTTCATCATCTTCTTCATCCTCACCTTTTTCCTGGTCACCTCGAAATGTGTTAGAGGTATGGATACGATCATACAAGAGGGGGTGTGCAACTTGAAGGGGCAAAATGGAGGTCTAACATAGAGGGACACATGATCATGTAACGAGGCTTTGTTATGGTAGGTTTTTTTAGGGGGCTTAAACTGCTTTACCCACTGCCTTACTGTTGCTGCTGCTGTTTCCTCTGCACCTTTCTCCTCTTTCTCCATGTTGTAACCACCTCACCTTTTACCTCATCCTCCGTCCCACATTCCCCTCATGCTCTCTACCACTCCTCCCTCCTCTACTGCCTTGGATCAAGCAGACCTAACACTTTAATCAAACAATTCTCAAGGACAATCTTTGTCAAGCCTAGTCCTAGCACATTGTCGGCATTGATGGGAGGAAGGAAACAATGGCAGTGCATAAGTAGACGGCATCATATATAAACACCTGTAGAGACCGTTGGATGAGTGCTGTTTGAGGTCATAGGAGGCCTCTCCCCAAAAAGGGTTTTTCCAAGAGAGGAGGCCACAGTGGAGGCCAGTGATGGAGGGGCATCATCGAGGAGGTCGTTGTGCTCCTACTATAGGGGAGGAAGGACCTCCTTGCAAGGGAGTGGCCACTGAAGGAGGGGCTCTAGGAAATCAATGGAGGGAGAGGCAAAAAATCCTCTAAGTGAAGGATTAAGTTACCAAGCTAGGTGAGAGGAGTTTAATTCACATCTTGAGTATTAGAATCTATCGTGAAGGGCTTTGTTGGTATTGGGTGGGAATATGCCTTGAGCGTGGCGAGGGGGTGAGGGACACACTTCAAAGGCTAGGAGAGAAAAAAGCGAGTGTGGGAACACTATTAACGAGGTGGCCAAGTTGTGAGAGTTCGTAAGAGGGAGGAAATGTCACACATGTCAACATGGGACTATGAATGGGGTGTTTGTGTTGCTCATAAGTGATGGTCAGAGGAGGGTTGGGAGAGTAGAGGAAGAAGAGATAAAAAAACAAATAATGAAGTTTGGGAGGGAGACTGCATCATGAAGTTTCTAATTTTTTGTAGAAATCTATTAAATTAAACCAACAAGTTTAGTAGGACACTTGTATTTTTCTTAAAACATGGGTGCACGTAATATCAAGAGAATCATGCATTTTTTATGTAACAATCCTAAGAAAGAGTGTGCATTTCCAAAACAAAATAAAGACAAATTTATATTTTATGTTCTTTAATCCGTAATTTAATGCTCATATCTATGTACATCTCAGCTAAGCATAAAATAATCAGGGAATTTGTTGGAGTGCATTTAAGATGCCAAATTTTACCTTTTCTTTTCTTACATGCATGAACACTATTTTTTTGAAAGGCACAGGACACATGGTTTGTTTTGTAGCATGCTTATTGAGGCATCAGCATGCTATTAATAACTTTCTATTATACACTCATCACAAGTGTTTATCTTTGCAGTTGTTGAGGAAAACGTCTGCTCACCAGTTTGCTAAAACTGCATCTCCTGCTGAGCATCTTCGAAACGCACTTCAGCAGGTCAGTTGTTTTGTTTGCCTAGTACTGATTGGTGATATGGTGGCAGTGTATATTCCCTATTTAGCTGAGAGATCTTGGTAGCAATCTGATCTGATTGATGATTCATAGGAAGTTAAATCTAGATAGCACCACCCTTTCCAAGAAAACTTGGAGAGTGTGATGTGCATGGTAACTTGGTTAATTAATTGGCTGCATGCTTAGAAAAACATGGTTGTATCTCACACTCCAAACATGTTCTCCATGACCACAATAAGCAAAGTTGTTACTGTTGCTACTTTTTTTTTGAAAAGGGTGTGCTGTCAAGAAGACACACACCCGAAAACTTTTACGTATTCACAAGTTTAACGTATACATTCTACAAAGACTAAGACATCCGAAGGATTTTGGCATGTTCCAACACATTCTCCACATACATTGTTATTGTCGCTACTTCGACAGCCAAGTACGCCGTATTACTGCTGAACCAAAGCTGCACTGCACTGCCGAGATAGGAAAAAACATATTTATCCTTATTTAAAAATTAGCTTGCTTTATTTTTTTCTGTTGCAATATTAAGCATTTGTTAGGAAGCATTCTACCAAATATTTATTGTACTAAATTATCTGGACCGACTCCAACATGCACGACAATCGTGTGCAGTGTATTGGTATGCATCTATAATTCACATGCTTGGTAGCCAAACAACTGAATGGAGACGGAAACTGAACACATGCTATATGCCCTTTTTGGCAAGTTCATCAAGCTGGCAACTGCATAACTCGATATGATACAAGTAGCTAGTTTATTTTCTCTTCTCAAAAATGCATTGTGGTTTTTATGGAGGGTTATCATCACCTTTTTTTCTGTTTCAGTTAATTAGCTTGTTTAGCCGACCTTGGTTGGTTGTGGGAAAATGCTTTGTTGTTGTTGTAGTAGATTTTTTTGAGAGGAAAGAAAGGTGACATCCCAATTCGGGATCCACCTCAGTACTTGTATAAATATATACAATTATGTCTAGTTAAATGGTGTTGCAGCTTGGGTTTATCCTTTAACTTGGGGATTGCTTTGCTTGGCTTAGAGTTAAAAGTTAATGATAATTCGGAAGGTGGATTTAACCTGGGGTAAGTCTTGTGTAGCATTTGACTCATTCATTATTATGTTAAGATAAATTGTTGTTTAACCAAACATGGTCTCTTAATGTGATTGATGGCTGCAAAATGTAACCCAAGGAATTGACACTACCTTTTATTAAGAACACAAGTTTATAACAATGGAATGTAAAGTTTTTGCCCTAGTCCCATCCCAATCCTATCCTTATTTGATGTCCATAATTCTGGGGATAACCCCACTCTGTACCTTTATTCCAAACACACAAGAAGTGTATGTTTTGGTCAAGAACATGTTGTAACTTATAATTCACCCTTTGTTATGTATTCGCAGATTAATCTTATGTATAATGACTTTTTTTTGTAAATTTCAATAGGGTCATCTCATTTATATGTATCAACGCACCAATGTGGGAAATTTGGCTTGCTAGAAATAGTGTGGTCTTTCATCAGGACCGTGTGTATGGGGAAAATGCGGCGGCGCATGCTAGGGTGCTGGTTGAGAGTTGGATTGTAACTTCTTGCATTCCTATTGCCTTTCTTAAACTTGTATTTTTATTGAGGTGATAAATGGTGAAGTTTTTGAGCACACACCTATATAGTGGATGCCCTTTTTTCTTTTAAAAAATGTATCAACTGAAATAAGTAAAAAGCTTCTACATTCACATAAGCTACTAGTAGGTTAGTAGATCTAATTTATTTAAGTTTGTTGAAGTTATGCATAATATCTACACTGAGTAAGATCTCTGATTAAAAACAAATCCGTAGACAGGTTAATCACATGCCATATAATATTGGTTTTTGTAGTTCTTTTCTTTGGGCTACTATAATAATGTGACAATTGAGTTCAACGTGCTTGGTGCACTCATGAAAAGAAGGTTGGATGCAATATATGCGGAAGAACAAATTGGGTGAAGAAAAGAGGAAAAACAAAATTTGAAGAAGATAGAAGTAAACCGGGTCATACCTGAAAATATATTATGAACTGAGAGAGAAAGAGAGAGCCTACTAAGCACAAGAGAACACAATTGTTCAAGTAGGTGGCAACAAGAACACCCCCCCCCCCCCCCCAAAGATTTTCAGAATCTTCTTCGAATGAGGAGAGTGCGAACAACATCAAAGATAAATCTAATTTTCCTGGTCGCCCATTTTAATGTTAAGTATTGGAGCATGAAACCTGATGTAAGGTTCCATGAGTAGTAAAGAATTAAACAATGCCATTTTGCATCAATTCGAGTGCATTATTTGATCTAATGACATGTTTTCTTCTTGTGCTTTGTAACTTGTAAGGTTGTATGTTATCTTTTGGAACATAAGTAGCTACAAGAGCATTAGCAAAATGTGTATCATCTATTTATAAACCATATGTATCAGTGTACCAAGAATAAGGTAAGGTGCACCTTATGACTTCCTTTTCAAGGTAATAGACTGCTTAGACACAATGGAGAAGGCATGAGAATCATCCAAATTTGTAGTTGAGGGGTGCCAATCATGGACGGAGTAACAACTTGTATCTTAGTAGTAACATGTAGAAGGGCCAACTCAGTCATCTTTAGATGCCTTGTGTGTCAGACGTGGGGCAGAGCCGGGAAGTCTAAAGCATTAGCTGCATACTAACATGCTTAGTAGCGAAAATTGTCTCCTCAAAGAAGGTAAATTTCAGAGAGACATAATACTGAAAACCAACCGAGCACAACACCGATACCTCTTTTGGGGTTTGGAATAACCAAGAAGACACATTTGATTGCACAAAGAGAACTCATCAAGAGTTGAAAATTGTGGACAATGCACACTGAGTAAAGGAAGTGATTCACCATCACGACAAAGCAAAAGGAAGGGAGAAGCACTTGTAAGCATATAAGAAGAACCGGTATATTGTCAGACTACCTTTTTATGGTAGTCTTATAGTAGTTTTTGGATGGGACCCTTTAAAGTTATGTTAGTCCCGTAATCACAAGAAATGATGTAGACACAAGGACCTCATACTTCACAAGGTATTAAATCGAGCATAAAGGACCGATGGGACGTAGATATGCGATGAAAAATACCATGTAAAGGGGAGAGAAATGACGTGTATTATGCGGTCGTAGACCACTCATATCAGAGATAGAGAGAGACTAGGGTTTAGTGGAAGAACACATGACACGACATGAAAACCCCCAGTGTGGTGGTGGTTTGGGGGGGTGTTATAATGCTAGAACATATGGCTACCGCTAACAAAAATTAGCATGAACATAAGACGTCTCATGCAATGAATTTCACCATTCAATGTGTATTTATTGTTTAGATGTTCAGAATATGCACCAAGCAGACATTAGCGAATTCTCTTCCAATAATTCATTCGCAGAATTGCTACATTATCCATTTGTTTTGAAAAATTGAGAAAATATTAGCAGTGATACTTTGTTCTTACTGTAGACAGGGATGCGATTTGTCAGTTAAGGAGCTAGACAGCCTATTATCTCTCCTTACAGAGAAAAAAAGAAAAAAGGAGCAGGAAGAAGCAGAAACAAATATGCAGATTCTTCTTGACTTCTTGCACTGTCTCAGGAAGCAAAAACTTGATGAACTTAATGAGGTAACATGTTTTTGAAATTTCCCTTATCCTTTAGATATTTGATTTCCATTTATAGGTAAAGTCAAATTGAATGTTTCAACCTATGGGGGTGTTTGTAACTCACACTTTCAAGCATTGCTTTTGATACATCCATATCTATCACATCTACCATTGTAATAATGCTAGTGCAATTTGCTAAATATTAATTAGCTTCCTTGTTCTTTGAGGAATATGTCATTTCTAAGATGTCTCCCTTCACAGTTGAAGAACCTACTTAATGGTCTGGCGGTAGAAGCAGTGGGCTCTGACTCTAAAGACAAGGGGTTCAACCCCACCCTCCCCCCTTACCAGTAAAAAAAATGCAAACTGCAGCTTGCATTCTTACATGCCATTCTACATTTGTGTTATGCAAATTTTGTTTGTTTATATTCGCTGATCTATGGATTTTATATGTTTTACAATCTATGAAGAAGTTTTATGAAATTTTGCTTCATATCACAACATTCAATTGTCTCTTACCAAAAAGAAGACACTATATCCAAATGACATTGTGGAAAGCTCTTAAACATAGAAGCCTAAACCTTGAGTCAGCATGGAAAACTTTTGACGTGGTAAATCAATAAACAGTCGGTAGGTCCATTTTTGCCCGCAGCAACCATTCCATATTTTATAAAAAAACCAATTTTTTTCTTAGGACATCCCACCTTAACTTAATGGTATGAAACACAGAGGTTGTATCTAGACTGACATTAGAAATTTGCATATATTCCAACACCTTTTGTCATTTACCTAGTCTAATCCTGCATTAGATTGTACTTTAATCGGCCCATGGAATACACAATTTACGTGGACACTCATTTATGAGGAGAAAAATACGGAAACAATGATGCAGCAGTTCTCTTGCGTGCAGCTATGTTTTTGGTTAATTAACAAAAGGGGGATTGTACATTTTATATAAGGCAGGGTAAACTTATTCTCAACCAAGATCCATCTACCCGCTACTTTACTCAGCACAACCTAACTACGGTTTGTTTATTGTAAAAGTACTTATTATTAAATTAGAACTCTATATATAATTACTACTTATGTAATATTTTGTGATTGTAAAAGTACTTGCTAAATTAAAAATCTATATATAATTACTACATACGTAATATTTTGTGATTTATCCCTTTGATAGTTGTTCTCACTTAATTTTCTTCTAGGCAATGATTAAAATGATTTTCATCTGTATGATGTATCAGAAAATTGATTGAGCGTTGCTTGCATATTGATGACCTTGTTTCTAAATGACCATCGATCTAATTATTGCTTGTTGTAGATCCAAAGGGACTTGCAATATATTAAGGAGGACATAAATGCTGTAGAGCGACATAGAATAGAGTTATATCGTGCCCGGGAGAGATATTCAGTGAAATTTCGTATGCCTGGGGATGATCCTGTATCTACAAAATTATGGCCTTCGCAAGTTGAAAAGCACAATGCCATCTTGACATCAAGTGCTCGTAGTGCTCATGGTGGCACTTGCTCTGGAAGTTTGCAGAGCAGGAAGATGGATGCAAAATCACAGGGAAGTTCTCAAGGCTTACATAGAAAAGATGCTGAGCAACAGCACTCTCTCACCCAGTCAGGACTTGCAGTGGCAAGGAAAAGACGAGTTCATCTGCAGGTATGCTCTTTTTGTTCTTGGTAACATTTAGATAATGCCGAACTGATGTTGTCCAATATTTGATGGTAAGACAGTGTTCTGCTTGCTGTTTTAATAAACATTGGTGATTGTTTTTAATAAGTACACATCTTTAGATTCTTCATGAGAAGCCTCCCCAATCTTCTTGTCAGAAATCTTTTTAGCACTTGTATTTTCAGTTGCAATCTTTGCAAATATGAAACTGAAATTTCATGTTCAACAATTCACATGTGAGGACATTAGATGATAAATTGTTTCACGTGGTTTTCGCATCCTGTGAAGGCTTTATCTTTCAAAGAAATAAGCTTCATATACCAAATGGGATTGGAAACATCTCTATTCTATAAAAAAAGTATTTGGGATTTATCATTTGTGGTCCTCTGAACTTCTGCAATTTCAGTTATGCCCATCCCTTTTGGAAATATCAATCATGCCCCTATCTTCTTCCAAATTTATCACTTGTGCCCCTCAGGTTAGTTGCTGACAATCCACATCTCAAACGGACGTTAACTTTTTGGACACTATGGTAATTAGATTGAATTAATGTCATCCATCAACTCATCTGCCCCCCTCCAGCCCCTCCCCCTCCAGCAGACTTCCTATTTTGCCTCACCTCCGCCCCCCTCTAGCTTCCTCCCCCTCCGCCCCTCCAGCACCCTTCCCAATGCAGCACTGGTAAGAAGAGGAAGCTTTGGTTGACGATATTGGAACCCTTTCTTCTTTCTCCATAGCCCCAACTGCTAGATTGTTTGCAAGGGCTTCAGATCTAGAGATGGAGCCGTTGCTTGGCAAGGAGAAGGAAATGGGGTGAAGTTGTCCTCTGTTGCTGCTGTGTTGGATTCCCTTCCAACGAAGGAGAAGGGGATATTGAGGGTCTGACGAGGTTGAAGCTCCCTATGAACACGTGTTTATGGATTGACAAAGGGACTGAAACGAAGGGGATGATAGCGGCTGATCCTCACAAAGGAAAAATCCTTATTGGCGAAGGTCTTCTATAGCTGATGCATGCTGCTTCGTCTTCAGCAGTGGAGTGGCAGAGGCAGTGGTGGTTTGCCTACAACATTGGCTATTGATATAGGACCATCTTCCTGTATCAGCTATCATTAGAGTTCCAACAACAGTCCATGCATTGGACTCCCGTTCTATGTTGCTACTCAAGAACGGTAAAGGGTAGGTTCCAGCTGCCATAGGTTCATCGGGGATTTTTCTGCTGCATGTTGGTGAAGCTCTGCTACTTGTAACGAGAAATGGTGGACAAAACACGAAGGGAAAAAAACGTTGATGGATTTGATGCACTCCAGTGGAAACTCAACTTGGTCGACACATGATCGAATTCTGAAGATGGTCCCCTGCACAGTCTCTGCTACCAAAGTTTGGGACTCTTGATGAACAACCTGGAAAGAGCGTTGGCCCAGGGATTATTTAGATCATCGCAAGGCGAGGTTCTAAGATGGGCTGGTGGATGGATTCTTCGAGCTCATATTTGCTAATGTTTGAGGTTTAGCTATTGGGTGTAATCGTTGTGTTTGGTAGATAAGGAAATGGAGAGATCGAGGAGATGAGGGAAAAGGCCCACCATCGCTGCCATGCATGATGCCATCCTCGAGGTCTTCATTGGCATTGATGTCCTCTCCTCCCTCGCAACCTTCACCAGCTCTTGCTGTGTCAGCCTCTTTGTCCTCGCCAGTGGCGCCAATCGCCAACGTTATCCTTTGCGGGGGAGTAGGTGAACATGTGGCGGGTGTGGAGGTCGAGAGGAGTTGGACAAGAGGAAGAAGGGGGGTTGCTTTGATGCATATGCCCATCTTAACCACACTTTAGTTGGATTAAATCATAATTTAGTTCAATTCATTGACAACCAAACTAATGGAATGACACAAGTGATAAATTTGTAAGAAGGCAATGGCACAATTGATATTCCAAAAAAGGGAGGAGCATAACTGGAATTGTAGAAGTCAAGGGGGGCATAGGTAATGAAATCCCAAAATATTTTATAGATTCATCTATTTCTATTCCTTTTTCATCATGTAAACGGAAATTAGGAAATAATGCTGCTAATGTGTACTCTTTTTGGCAAAGTCAATCCTATATTATGAATTATAAAATGGCATGTGAAACTCTGAAGTTACATTGTAATCCCTATTAAAGTCATAATAATTACATCCAAATTCACATGGCCAGTCTTTTTTTTTGGAGGGGGGGTGGTAGCTAAGTGCTGCTATTAGGAGGGGTTGACTCCACCTGTGCGTTGGGGATCTGGACTTCTCTTGAGGCTGTGTTTTTGGTCACATAGTGATCGACTGAAGCCTTTGGCACTAGTTTGTGCTTTGTGGTTAGTGCATAATGGTGTTGTGTTTGTCAGAAGAGATTTTATGTGGGTAATGTCATCTGCAAAATTCCGTCCGTAAGACCATTGAGAACTTCATGATTGTCTCTATCGTCCTTTTTGATGCCATGCTATTAATTACGAAATCCCAATAAAATCTTGATAAGTTGGTTCAGTTACTTTGCATTTGGTTTATTCTTGTGCAGTTTAAGGAGCTCCAAGATTGTTACTTACAAAAGAGACATCAGGGTGCAAGTAAACTTAGGCAAGAAGAAAGAGATCCAAATACAGCAAGCAGAGAAGGGTACCATTCTGGCCTTGAAGATTTTCAATCTGTACTTACGACATTCACCAGATACAGGTGACTGGTGATTCCAATGCTAAATTTCAGTCTCTTCACTTTTATCAATTATCAAGTAATATAATCTTTCTGGAGACAGCCGCCTGCGCGTTATTGCCGAACTTAGACATGGGGATCTTTTTCATTCTGCAAATATTGTGTCCAGGCAAGTAATAAATTCAGTGTAGTAGCTGCATACATTGTGATTTTCTTATATCGCTCCTCTTTGAATTATTTTTCTCTGTGCCTCTGTTGGTGCTGCCATTCTCCTTTAAGTTAATCTATCATTTAAGCATGGATATTGGCCCAAGGATCAATGCGAGCCTAGAATTCCATATTAGAGGAGACAGTAAACTAAGCAAACTTAAAACACCAAAACTTTTAAACGTCAAACTTACATCACCATAAATTCCTAAACATACAAGCAAAAATTGTTGCTTATAAGTTAGACTCTTAAAAATGATTTATAACTGTGCTTAAAATATTTGTCTTCATCCTCTAAAAAATCCCTCGCAATTAAGTTATTTCTTTTCCCATCAGGATGATTTCTGCATAAAGAAATGGAAGGAGGTGCTCTTGATTAATAACTCTACCTCTCCCTATGTATAGAGAGGTCAAAATAGGAATACATAAACGTGGAACAAAATCAAAAGGAAATAATATTGATCTTAAAATAGACCATAGAGTGTCTTAATGATCTTTACGATTTCCAAGAGACATTCTTAGGATTTTGTATCTTAGAAAATCTGTTGTATATCGAAGTAAGCTCTAACAAAGAGCAAACAACTAATATTAACACCTCCCCTTAAATTAGAGCATATTCATCGATCATGACCCCCCCTCCCCACTTGGAAGAGATCAAGAAAAGCAACTTCTTTGGAAGTCCTTTGGTGAATATATCTACCAGCTGATAATTTGCAGAAATAAGAGTAGCATTCTTCTCTTGTTGGATTGTCGCATTGTATTTTCTAATAAGGCAGCAATCAACTTCGATATGCTTGGCGTGCTCATGACAGACATGGTGGGGGCAATATATGTGGTAGATGTGTTGTTTCCGTGGAGAGGAAGCAATATGTTAACAGGAAAATCGAGTTCCTGTAGGAAGGATGCCAACAACTATTTTACTGGCATGTGCCGTAATCTTGTACTCAGCTAAGATCACGCACCCAATAAACATAGAAAACCATGGAGCGAATCTTTTATCTTCAGGAGATTAAAAGTAACATGGGCCAACATAAGAAGACACACCGATATGATCATGGCAGGCATATAAGAGCCCTTTACTTGGAGAATTTTTTGTTTAAGTAAAAAAAGTCATCATGCCAGTGACTATCTGGATGATTTTTCATGTATCATTGAGCATGATATATTTTTCACATCAGGAGGGGTGGTTCCATACAGCTTGTCGCCTTTACAGGTATACCACATCCCAGAAATAAGGAATTATCACCCATTTCTTTGTTGTGGTTCCTATGTGCATGACGATAAAGGCCTTTTCAGTAATTTCTTAACCCGTAACTGTCTTTGATGCACCATTTCCCATAAATGGGCGTGCTGTTGATAACCTATCAATTGCATTACACACGTTTGTAAATTCTGCACTCTTCATCCCATCTCACTATACTTGTGTTGATGGATTGAGCCCTAACTTGTGCAATTTCTCTATAGTTCGGAATCTTCGGATGAATGCTATCTTTTTATACATTATTTGGAAACTTTGATTTCAAAATGAAACATGCCATGTATGATGAGATATAAGCTCTAATTTAAGGAACATGGAATCTCATTCCTCATCCCGTTAGTTGTCTCTATTGTAGAATGCCAATAGGTGCATACAATCAAATATCATCTTGGTAGGTCAATCGAGGGTCTAAATGATTGTTTAGTGGCTAAGGGTTTTACTCGGACTTAAGGGGTGAATTATTTTTAGACATTCTCCGTCGCATGTCGTCTTAATTCTATTTGATTAGTTAATTGGTTATTGTATGGAAGAATTAACCTCGTTATTAATACGGTATTAAAAATGCATACCTTTTTTATTTTATTGCAGAGGAGGTTGTTATGACAACTATAATGTCTATGAGTTTGAGGGAAGTATGTATGCAGAATGAAGAAAGCTATTTAGGAGATGACATTTAATAGATTTTCTATCGTTGGTGGGAAGAGAAAGAGTGGAAATGCTATTTTGGTTCTTTATGTTGACATAATTCTGAATAGATGTGGACGGAATTTCCATTTCCCCAAAGTTGGCCCAATCAAAACCGCAACATCCAAATTTGACATGACTTCTTTGCATTTTCATGATTTCGATTGAAATAGGCGAAATATTGATTACATGTTGCCGATATTTAGTTTTGCCGAGTCATCGATGTGCTAGTGTAATCGACATTTAAGTCCTTGGGTGTGACATCCATGGAATTCAAGAGACCGATGATTTTTTAAAGAATATCTTTGGTACACAAGATATTGGTCAACTCAGTCCATTAATTCGCATCAATGTTGATAAGAGACCCTAAACCCATGGACATCCAACAGAGTATTCCGGTAGGGCACCGATACCATTTGACCTAAAGCATGTGGGGCTCCGATCCTAACATGAATGGATACTCATGGGTCAACCCTGAAGCTTGATTCATGGCCTAATCTTATGATGACCTCCAACCCAGGGCTCGGTTGCATTAGATATGAATAGTAGATTTGAGGGTTCATCAGTTCCTCAATTGCCCGAAGGCTTCCAGCTTAAGGCGGTAACCTTTTAATATAGGATGCAAATAGTTGGATATATATACATATATGGGTGCTACCCTATCTTCATTCGTTTTTAAATACAAATATGAATTTGAATACAGATATTGATGGATATGAAAAATATGCTACCATATAAGCATATACAAATGTGATTGTATATGAAATGGATACATGATAATTTTAGAATTGCTCCATAAATTTTATATTTGCTCCATAAATTAGCTTAATGATGTATGTATTAGATAAATTACATATGGTAGAATAGAAATTTACAAAAAATGTGTATATCATAATAATTATATCAAATATGGTGAAAGAAGTATAAAAATATGTTATGTATAGTTAAAAATAATTCTGCAATTGTATTTATATAAAAAAATGGGTTTACAGATACATATATTTGCGATGATCAAAGTGATATCTATATATGTTACCATTTTAAAACAGATACAAATATACATATACAGATACACATGTTGAAATATGCATAAAATGTATACGCGGTGGATTTGATACGAATACATACATATCTATTTGCATCTATTGTTCTAATATGGTGGTGGATTGGTCGGCTCACAAGTTAGATCGGGTAGACTAGCTCATTCTTAATTGTTTTCATCCTCATAATATTGTATTATCATTTATGATAATAACATAGCTATACATAGAGTAAACATATATGTATTGCTTTGGTAAAATTAGGTTGTTTTAACTTGCGAGTAATGCCCTAATTTTAGGGAGTTATAAGTTAAATACAAACCATTTATTATATCTATATTTGTTCCAAAGTGTCTAATTTTAAGGGGGAACACTTGCAGGATATCCGATATTCATTTGCCAAGTACATGATTGATAAACCTATCATGCTATTAAATGAGCTCGCATCTTTGAGGTTGTGACGGGTTAGTGGCGAGGCGAATGAGGATATACACATGTCCATTTGCATCCCTAATTGGATCATGTCGAATCAGTCAGTATTTGAAATATGCATGCATCACACGAAAAATTACATGATTTGTCGATCTTAACATAGATGGAATTTCACCATACATTATGTTCTATTGGTATCCGCGGGCACCCATGATCCGTTCAAATAACTCGGGTACCTGTTAGAGTGGGGTATTTATTGGAACGATGCGGGTCGACCCATGACCATGTAGTAATGGGCTGGGCAGGTTAAAAACAAACGAGTCAGCGCCTACTTGGCCATGCTATTCAACTTATGGAGTAGCCTTGTTATAGTTACTAGTATGATGCTTATCTCATTCTTGAGTACCTATAAATCTCCTCTGGAAAAGGGATTCACTTTGAGAATAACATACTTACATGTCTCTCAACTTGCTTTAATGCAGACTACTAGCGTGGTCAAGGATGTTAGATGTACTATAGCCTTTTCACCTTCTTAGATAGCAATTCGCTCTAATGTAGAAACCAACTATTTAGTAATGGCTTTTGTTACTTGTAAGGTGTTGTGCATATTCTCCCTTCTAATAGATCTTGGTTTTTAGGCTAATGTCCTCATTCCTATGTATCACGATAATTGATTTGCTACCTATATTTAGGGATGAACGTTGTGCCAGGCCCTCCGATAATCTAGGTGTGAGGGTTGATAGAAGCAGTTGGTTGACTGCCCTTGCGGCCTGCGGGCCATGTATGGATACGGAAAAAGCGCATTTGATATCGTGGAATTTGGGTTGGGTCAAGGTCCAAAAGTTTATTAAATTTTGACCTAAGCTCAAGCTTGACTTGAAATTGATGGGTCAGGCTTGGGCTTGGCCGACTTGAATTACTTGCATACCTTTTACCAACAATATCCAGGAAGCTCCTAACTTTATCTTTCAATGCTAATGTGGTACTCCTTTAATGTTACAGAAATGGGTCAAACTCCATTCTTGTATAAGATCTTATCAATGGTCTTGGGGAAGTAGTATATCTTACATCGACAATTCATCACAATAAAGGTCTTATGAACCGGAGGTCCATATCACATGGTATAATATGTTCACATTGACTAGGCATTTTTCAGAATAAATGAAGAGAAAAACACTCATGAGATTTTTCAAAAAGAAATAAAACCCATCCCTCGATGCATAATTTACATCATTTCTTTAACATTGTATATTATATCGAGCTTGTGGGTCAGGGTTGTGAGTCCATCACACGGGGGAGGGGGTTTGAATTGTGCAATATACAATTATCCAATAACAACAGTATCCCATTTAAAAATAATTCACAAACCACCAAGATAGAAGTAGAGAAATTCAAACCACAATACACATCGATTTTTACATAGAAACCCAATCAGGTGAAAACCACGACTCGGTTGCATGTTTTAAGATTTCTCCTTCGCTCTCTCGGCGAAGCCTGTTTCCACTATTCCAGAGCTACTTTGACCCGATGGTTGCATAACCTCTCATACAACTTGTACCCTTGGACAACTCCCAAAAGAAGAATTTATCTCTCTCAGAGAAAGTAATCTACAACTCGGATATAGAAAATGCTAAACAGAAAATAGTTAAGCAATGAAACTTGAATTAACAAGCTTACAGACAAACTTTTAGCGTAGAATATGCTTGAGGATGATTAAGGTGGTCGCAGTAGAGCACAAACAACTCCAGTAGCAAGAAGCTTTGGATTGAAGAGAGCTCGAGAGCGCAGAAACACTGTAAGAAATCGAGTATCACACAAAATGATCACTCTTTCATTTCTTTTGAGAGTAGGTGATGTTTCTCTTGGCTGCTTCTCAAACAATGAACCATAGGGTCCCTTATATAGGGTTGATCTCAAAAGAGCCGTTGGTGTCCAAAAAAGGAAAGTTCAAAGTTCTGATTTCTAAAATTCACGAGATGATCGATCATAGAAACAAGGTGATCGATCAGGGATGATTGATCACGTCACAAAAGTGATCGATCAGATTTGACCATTGGCATGGAATTCAAAAATTGATCGACCGCGGTCACAAGGATGGTCGATCAGGGTTGATTGATCATGAAAAACAAGATGGTTGATCAAGAGTGATCGATCAGGGTTGTCAAGGTAATCGATCATATGTACAAAAATCAACTTCGTGCAATTGATGATTCTGGCTTAAGCTTGATTGTTGATCAATAATATGCAAAACTATAAGATTATTTTGTAGCACAAAATAAAAAATATGTAATATGTCACATTAGCATCCATAGTCTTCAAAACTTGAGCTTTTGGAAATGAGCCTTTCTTTGATTCTTTCCACAATCTGGTTCTGATCCTTGAACCTTCAAGCCGAGTTTTTTAGAATCACTTTTAATCACTGAGTAAACTTCTAGCATTCTCTACACTTTTCATTAAAGAGATTCTACGAGTGTCTACCTGAAAAGTTAATCAAGCTACAAAACAAATATACAATAAGGTCATTAACAAAATCGAAGTCATTGACATGGACGTGCTTGGGTCAACCTTGGCCTAGGCCTGGCCCAAAAAATAATATGGGTGTCTATTGTTAGCAATATATGCGGCCCATTTCAGATGTGGGTTGCATCGGCTTAGAGCACCGGATTTCAGAAATGGGACGATCGAACCCTACCCAATGCTCATTCCTCCTTGTATTTTTTCCAACTCTATATTCTATCAGATCATGAATTCACATTAGTTATCGTACTACTCACAATGCTCTTACTGAAGGGAAGAGTGCTACTTCATACATCTTCTTCGAGGTTCGAGTGTCAGCTTGCATACATTTTTACCAAAAGTCTACCCGAGAAGTGTCTCGTTTTTCTGTGACATGGTGAATCATGATTGGCATCTATGTTTTGGCATGGTGGGGATTGTTATTAGTCTTTTTGTTTCTACATTTTTTCTCGGTTCTCTAAATTCTTCGAATGCTCTTTGCAATTTACCTGTTGTTTTCTCCTTTGAAAGAAAGGACAGGGTTTCATTTTTGAATAAAAAATGTTTTTTTATACGTTGTGTCCTCACTAACTTCTACATTGTAATCCATTTGTGTTGGGTAAGGCAGCATACGAATATGTAGATATAACTGCTACTGCCTGAATTCGTCATGTTGCATGCTTGTTGGTGCAATAAAAAACCTGACAATTTTGTATTATAATCATTATTGGTTTCTATTTGTAAGGCACCTCATATGTACTTGTAAAGCCAGCTTTTCTTTTTCTTTTTGAATCCGAAGAGGGGGAAGCCAGCTTTTCTTTTGTCTATGTTCCTTTTGAAGTGATTACTGGACAAGAACATTTCTCATATTTTTTATCCTATTTTTTTTGAAAAGCTATATTTTGTTATACTCGGTTCCAATGGTTGACATAGTTAGCAGTTGCCAGGTTAAATAATTGGTTGAGAACTCGGTGAAACAATTGGGCTTTATAAGTTTGGGTGCACACCTTTTTAGAAATTGTTTTGTTTGCCCGATTAGTTTATGTTTATTTAATTAACATGAAATTAAATGAACAAAATGCATTCTTATAAACATCGAATGTACATTCGGCATGATTCATTATATAAATAAATTTGAAAGTTAAACTACACGAGTGATCACTTCCTAGTCCCTCATTCGCATGTTGCGTAGTACCCGGTTGCTTTCTGTCAGGATCTTCTCTCTGAATATCGAGAATGAATTTTATGAAATGGCCCTCTGAAATCACTCTCTAGAGTCTCAATGAGAGATATTTGGTGGTTTCCTCTCTCTACACAACTCTGGTTGTGATTTATCACTTTTTATATTTTTTTGTAATTCCAGTCCAATCATGGTCAATTAGCCTACAATTGGCGCCGCTACCTTGAGTTGCTTCATATGATCCCCCTTTAGGAGTTTATGTGATTGGCTTATTGTTTTTTGATCACTCAAAGCATTGTCCTTAAGTTACAATATCCACTCCTTTTATTATAAATGTGAACTTTTTACACCCATGACGATCTTTTATTGTTTTATTGGAAGTTACTCCCGAATGTGTTTAAAATTAATGTGACATCACTAGCTGCTGTTCTCTCTAAATGCACTTCTGCCTACCAAATCTGAATTCTGTTTTTTTACTTGACAATTTTTGCCCCACATGTACTGTTTCGTTACATTTTTTGTCCTCTGACAGCATAGAGTTTGATCGAGATGATGAACTGTTTGCAACTGCTGGGGTTTCAAAACGAATTAAAGTCTTCGAATTCTCCACAGTTGGGTCGCTGCACTTCTATGCACTTTGGTGGAAAAAAAACATCTTAAGCAATTATCTAATACTTGATTAATTTTTCAGGTTGTAAACGAACCTGCAGATGTTCATTGCCCTGTTGTTGAGATGTCTACACGATCTAAACTTAGCTGCTTGAGTTGGAATAAATACTCGAAGAACATTATTGCAAGCAGTGATTATGAAGGGATTGTAACTGTTTGGGATGTTAACACACGGCAGGTTCTAATTAGTTACCTTAACAACCTATTCTTTAGTTCTATCTGCAATTTCACAATTGTTTTAATATAATTCATGCATATGATTTCTTTGTCCAGAGTATAATGGAATATGAGGAACATGAGAAAAGAGCATGGAGTGTAGATTTTTCTCGGACAGAGCCATCCATGTTGGTGTCAGGAAGTGATGATTGCAAGGTGCTGTTTTCCATCGACCACCTTTCAATTTTTTTTACAACTTATAGAGGTGCATGCATGAATAATATTACTAGTTAAAGCCGTGACTTGCTCCAACTAAAGCAAAAACCGTCCGAGTGGGTCCAAACGAAGCTCGTCTCGTGGAATGTGAGGAGGTTGGGGGACAGGGAGAAGAGAAGGATGGTGGGGGAGCTTTTGAGTTCATGGGGTGCAGACGTGGCTTTCTTACAAGAGTCAAAGTTGGCGCGGTGGGATTTGAATTCATGGAGATTAGTGGGTTGCTCTAAGTTGTCGGAGTTCAGAGCGGTTGCTTCTGTTGGTAGTGCTGGTGGCTTGATCCTGGCGTGGGACGGATATTTATTCTCAGTTGCCGACGAAAGTGTGGACTTTAGATCTATCTCGATGTTGCGTGATTGTAACTCGGGGGCTGGCAGACTTTTGTTTACCTTTGTTTATGGGGCACCTGGCGGCGAGCGCAATGTGGCCTTGTGATGCAACCTACTTGCAGTTGTTAGTACTTTTGAACTAAGCTTCAATCCTGAATAGGTTTTGAACTAAATGACCGAGTTAATGAAACACGGTAATGTCATGCATTGCAATACTCCTGGAAATGAAGTGAATTAAAAAAACAGTCAGAACAAAAAAATAAGCAGGGAGAACAAAAAAATAAACAAGGACCGGAAATTGCCGTAACAGTGGTTGGATTCATTCGGATGAAGCAGGGTTATGTAAATAGATGAACCTAACGATGAGAAAATGATGCCCTGACATAACCTAACAAAAAAATTAGAAAAAACGATTGTTGTTCACGAGAATCACGAGTTCCAGCACAAGTCTCACCACAAATTATGGACAACCCAAGCAGTTAAAAGATTAATGGAGAAAATATATCGATGTTGCAAAAATTTGGATCTCAACGTTTCACCAAACCAAGCAGCAATATAATAGTCCACCATCCCAATATCATACGGACAGAGAGTAATAGGTGAAGAGGCGCTCGTACCACAACCGACAAGGGGTTTCGGGCATGCTTTAAACCTGGTCGATGGCGGCGTCGGGTTGCGGGAGCCTTGTTGGTAGGGGTCCAGTCCAAGCTGGAATCTTTGATGCGATGTTTTTTCTGGTCGTCTCATGGGGACAAGGGTCTTGCTTTGGTTGATTGGTCATCGGTGTCTACGCCCACCAGAAAGGGTGGCATGGGTATTCTAAAGCTGAGAGTTATGAATAAGATGCTGTTGGCGAAGTAGGTACTAAAGATTTGGGGTCATGGAGCTGACCTTTGCTGCACTCTGATCAGGTCGATCTACGGTGTTTCTTCCAGCCTGGCGGTCCATGCAGGCGGTGGGGGGTCGGTAACTACATTCTGGAGAGGAATTTGCTCTGTCTTGCTGGATTTGATGGGACACTTGCGGCCTATGCTTGATGATGGGCTTAGCTTTCGTTTTTGGAGAGATGACTGGACGGGTGGTGGTGCTCTCTGCGACCTTTACCCGAGACTACGCGTTGGCTTCAGATAAGGACATTAGTGTGGCAGATGTGTGGGCGAACGGATCATGGACACCTATCTTTGTGGCTGAGCTGTCGGATCAAAGAGCTGGAGATTTTTTTGGTCTTTCTGACCGTCTGTCCAACCGTGACGGTCCAACGGAGGGAAGGGACTCATGGGGTCGGAGAGATGGTTTCTTCTCGGTGCTAAAGGCTTATGGGTCTTTGGTGGTCCAACCTTCCAGTGTAGAGACTCTGGTCTCGAGAGACTGCGCTAAGATCTGGACTTGGATGATCCCATCTAGGATAAAGGTATTCCTCTGGCTACTGAGGAGGTATCGGGTGTTGACGACAACTAGAAGAGCAAGACTTTTCCCCGAATCTATAGTGGTGTGCAGGAGATGTGGTGGTTCGCTTGAAGACATGGATCATTTATTCTTTAAATGCCCTGGCTCGGTTGAAGTTTGGAGTAATGCGGCACTCGCAGATCTAGATTGGAGCAACAAGGATAGCTTCTGGGACTCTGTCTGCAGAAGGTGGTCGGGCTCAGAGGAAGATAGAGCGTGGATTTGTGCCACGATTTGGTGCCTTTGGTTAGGTAGAAATGGTGCGATTTTTGAGTGGGCGAGATTCTATTCCAAAAATGTACTTAGGCATGCCGGAGCCCTTCTCGAATCCTGGCGGGTGTAATTTTTTTTGCTTATTTATATTACTTTTTGGATGGTCCTCTAAAGGGGGCCCATCCCACCGTTTCTCGAAAAAAAACTAAAGCACAGCGATTTCTTTCACCGAGGAGGATCTCGACAAGAGAATGTGTCAGGGTGGTTGACACAGTCTGGAGTTGTAGAAGAACTTTGGGTTTGAAAAGGGAATAAAAGAAGGTGCATGGAGAGAGTGAGGGCTGAAATGGAGCAGGGTTAGGGTAAGGGAGAGTGTGGCGACTATGCACAAGCTTGTTTGCTTCAAGAACAAGGAGTTGGGTGATGGGCAAGCGAACAATGTCCTTGTGCGAAACCTGCAGTGCATGAGGTTTGGGCACTGCTGTTTTTCTTTGCCCATGCATGCAGTGGTTGCATGTAAGGGGGCTGCGGTGGAGAGGGAGCAGGTGGGCAGACGAGTAAATTTTCTAGGTGGTGGACGCCTAGGTCTTTCCCAAGGTCATACTTAGTGGCATTGTTAGCATCTCTTGGGCAGGAGTTCGATGCCAATCATGTCTAGTTGGCTCTTCTTTGTGGAGGATCGAGCATACATAGCATGAGCTGGTATGCATGGCCTCAAATTTCAGCGAAATTCAGTTGAATTTTTGTCGAATATCGATATCCTGTCGAAATTAAAATTCGAGCGAAGGCCGAAATGACCGAAATTTGACGACCCTAGTACAAAAAATGACTGAAATGATTGAAATTTTGGTCGAATTTCGACCGAAATTCCACCGAAATTCCTTTTCGGTCGGTCATCGAATTGGTGACCAAAACCGATATTTAGGGCCTTGGTGGTATGTGAGTGAGGTCTTCACCATCTCGTGAGGAGGAAAACCACGACAATAGCGGCTTCCGAGCAACGAAGGAGCCCTTGTAATCACACAAACCGAATGATATTTGTTCATATGTTTGTAGTTCCTTTGGTATTGCTGCTCTGAAAAGCAATTGAATATGTTGTCCAAACGTTATCCACGGTGCATGAATGGTGTTGTTGGGACTCCTTAGCAGGGATGCCTCGATGGTCAAGTTTTGTTTGTTGATGGCAAAAAGAAAGTAGGTGTCATAGGCAAATGAGATGTCGAGAAAGGTCGCCGCCACCACAATTGCCCTCCTCCCTGGAAGGTGAAGACTACACTACATACTATTTCTTGGTCAGTTATATATCTACTCTAGTCGGATCCTCGTGGAGAACCACTTTACCCTCTGCCTCCAGCTCGAGACAAAGGAATTAGGTTTTAATCCAAGATATTGAAGAAGAGGAAAAGCTTACTTTTGATTGACCATGGAGCTAGAAGTTAAGGAAGCATATTTGCGCTACCCGATCTGGAAAAGGCCTTATTTAAGTACCTCGACTTGAGGACTTCCTTCATCTGCTTTGTTCCACCATATAAGTCACTTCATTAGTCATCCCTCCTCTTTTTGATTTACCTCATGCCTATTTGGCCTTGCAATCCTCTGTAAAAAAAACTAAATGGATGAAGTGGATAGGCATTCCCCCAAGAGTCGATTTAAAAAAAATCTCCCCAAGAGCCACGAGGAGCTTAATTAGCCATTGCCAAACATCGGTCAGCATCAACACACTGTCTCCTCTCCAAGCAAGATAGATTTGTATTGATCACATGAGATTCACGTATATTTTGATTAGAAATAATTAAAGGACCAAGGTGGGGGGAGAGGGAGAATGTTGATCATCAGTATGGGTAGTGGTGTGGATGTTGTCGTACATGGAGGGAGAAACCTTAGGGAAGGCAATGCAGAGCTTTGTCCTAGGTATGATCATAGGTAAATCAATGAAGGTTGATGGCAAGATGTTTTAGGTAAAGAGTGGGAGGAAGTTTGGAGGTCGTACGAGGATTAGGTGAGAGGTGCATTTCTGCTTTAGTGAATGCTCTAGTGTGGGGGTGGATGAGAGCAGATGGTGAGGGGAGTTTTTGAAAATGACAGAATGACTTAGGTGAGTTGGTGGCTAGGTCCTTGTGGACAGTTAAGGTGATTATTGTAGGAGGTGGGTTAAATGGGGAGTTAGGATCAATGGTCAGATCTAGGGTGGGTGTCTGGGTAGGGAGCTATTTTCTCGAACCTTGGTGCAAGGTGCTTTTAAGAGGTTTATGATTTTGGTGGGTGGAGCATGTTCGGTTGTCTGATGTTGGCCCCTCAATAGGCATCAGGATGAAAGTCAATGGCGATTTCGCTCGTTCCTCAAGCTCGCTTTACTTCGATGGTTGGGTTTGGTTTGGAATGATGTTGGTAGGGATGGGCATGGGAGGGGCCTTGAAGGACCCAAGTCCATCCAAAAATTTTGGTCCTTAGACCAGGCCCTAGCACATAATTTTTTTGTGGCTCATCCCAGACCCGACCCATCTCCACAAATCAGCAACACATTTACATCCTTTAGAATAAAAAACTTAAGTTGTTATCATTTCCAATTTCACTTGTCTATTTTGTAAATGATGTGATTTTGTGGCAATTGCCTGTTTGCGATTGTGGAAAGGAAAAAGATTGATGATTCCATTATGACTCTAGGGCTCTCTTATATAGGAGAAAAGTCCTACAGAAAAATTACATAAAGTAGACAGAGAAATAAGAAATATGAATAAAGGACAAATAAAACATCTATCTCAACATTCCCCTCAAGCTAGAGCAGATATGTCTATCATGCTCAGCTTGGAACAACAACGATGGAATGTGCCTCTAGCAAGTGCTTTGCTGAACATATCTGCAGTCTGATCTCCTGAAGTAACATGGGAAGTAGAGATAAATCCTTTTTATCATTTCTCGAGTGTAATGATAGTCTACCTCAATGTTCTTGGTTCTTTCATGGAAGGCTGGATTATTGTCTATGAAAAAAGTGACCTAGTTGTCGTATTGGAGGTGCATGGAAAGTGACACTTCAATAGTTAGGTCAGTCAAGACGGATCCGATCCACATTATCTCTGTGCTACCTTGTGCCATGGCTCTATATTCTGATTCGACACTACATCTAGCAACAACAATCTGTTTCTTACTCTTCCATGAGACAAATGAACTTCCTATAAAGACAACGAAGCCTGAGGTAGACTTTCTATCTTTGGGGCATCCTGCATAATCTGCATCAACACATGTTGTAACTGTAAGGGATGTGTCTCTACTGAAGAAGAGTCTCACACCTGGAGAAGTCTTCAAATATCTCAAAATCATGTGTACAACATCCATATGTACATGCATGAGCTGCTCCATAAACTAACTCTACTTACTGCGCAGGATGTATCAGGTCTAGTAATGGTGACATATAAAAGCTTCCCCACAAGCTCTCGAGATCGTCTCTTATCAACCTCCTCAATGTCATCATAGAATTTAATATTCGGATTCATTGGAGTAGTAGCATGCCTACATCCTATCATGTCCGTCTCAATAAGGAGATCAGTAACATACTTCCTTTGTGTCATCACAATGCCATGCTGGTTCCTTGCAAATTCGAGGCCAAGAAAATAACGAAGATTGTCGAGGTTCTTTGTCATAAATGGCTGTCCAAGGAAATCCTTAGCTGCCTGAATACCCTACTTATCATCTCATGTAACAATGATGTCATCCACATAAATCAAAATAGCAACAGTACCTCTCTAGGATCTCTGAACAAAAAGAGAGTAATATGCAGTCGATCTGATAAATCTGCTGCTCAATCAACCCAGAGAGATTATGTAACCAATCCCTCAGACTCTGCTTAAGGTCATAAATAACCTTGTGATGTCTACAAACCATATGAGACCTCCCTCCCCTCAACAACAAAACCCGGTGACTATTGCATGTAGGCTTCCTCCTGCAAGCCACCTTACAAGAAGGCATTCTTGACATCTTAGCTGAAAGAGATGCCGATCATGTACCACATCAACAGAAATAAGAATCCTCAATGCAGAATGTCGAGCGGCATGAGAAAATATATCTTGATAATCCACCCCATATGTCTGGGTGAACCCATGAGCAACAAGCCTAGCCTTGTATCTATCCACACTACCATCTGCATGGTGTTGCACCGTAAACACCCACTTGCTCCCCACAACAGATACACCAGGTGGATCAGAAACATCACTCCACGTGCCACGAGACTGTAACACAACCATCTATTCCTCCATAGCAAGGCACCATCGACTAATATGTAATGTCTCCTGATATGTTCGTGGTATGTTTACGACAAATAGTCCAACAACAAACCTCTAAAACTCCTCTAAGAGACATGCAAGAGAAACATGTGAAGCAAGATGATATGCAACACATGTACGCCTCTGCTTCTGTAAAGTAATGGACACGTCAAGGTCCTCAACCTCCTCAGCAATCGAGATAGGAACATTTATAGCCACAGCTCATCCTGCTCTAAATGCAAATTATCAATACCAGTAGAAATCAAGTGCTTAGAACATACTTGGGATGTGCTGGATGATGGAGGAGGCTCATGGGCACAAGGTTGGCACATGTAAACCTATGGCAAAAAGATGGAGGCTACTGGTGGAGGTGGTGGAGGAGGTGGTGGTGATGATGGTGGTGAAGGTGGTGGCCATGAAGTGAGAGGTGGAGTCATAGGCATGATAGACGAAACCGAAGATAGAGGCATGTATACCTTTTCTCCAGAATCTGAAAAAATCAACCTGTTACCTGTAGGAGAAAAAAATAATAGATTCAAAGAAGTGATATCTATACTAACATAATACTTTCATTGAACATGATCAAAACAACAGTATACCATTTGAGTCCTGGAATACCACACAAAGACACACTTGACAACTCTAGGAGAGAGCTTGTCTTGGCCAAGAGACACATGATTAACAAAGGCAACTGACCCGAACACACGAGGAGTGAGGGAGCAAAGATCCTTCTCAGGAAACACAATCAAGAACTGAATCTTCTCTCCCAACACAGACGATGATATACGATTCACTAGGTAGCAAGCAGTTAGAACCGCATCTCCCCAATAGACCGGGTTCTGTTGACATTCAAAAGGTGACGATGTTTGCGTTCAACCATCTCATTTTTTGGGATGTATACATACATGAAATATGATGTACAATACCGATAGTTATGAAGAACTATGAGAGTTGTAAGCTACATAATTTTAATGCATTGCCAAAACAAATATACTTGAAATTTGTAGAAAAACATTCTTTATTTCATTAATAAAAGACCGAATAATAGGATCATCATCGAACTTATTTACATAGAATACCCAAGACAATATGGAAAAATCATCATCAACAACAAGATAAAATCCGTCCCTGATGGTCTAGGAAACAACTCAGACCCCAAATATCAAGATGGATCAACTCAAAAGTACTATGACTACTACGACCCTGTCGACTCTGAAAAGTAGACCAGTGGCGCTTCCCAAGCTGGCAAGCCTCACACTAGAGTGTAGAGTGAGGATAAATCTGTGGAAGAACGTGACACATCTTATGCAGAGGAAGGTAACCAAATCGAAGATGCCACATGTAAGGGAAGTCTGATCCAGTATGAATGGTCGAAGCATCGGCATATGGGGACTAGACCAGTCTATAGAGACCTCTTTGCTCCGGCCATATTCAATCACCCTGCTCGTAAGAATGTCCTCAAACAAGAGAAGATGGATCAAATATGACGTGCCAATGTAAGTCGTTGGTAATTTGACTTATATACAGTAAATTCATAGAAAAATTAGGAGTATAAAGAACATTCTATAGATGCATTGTCGAAGTCAACTGCACCTCCCCTTGTCCAGTAATGGGAGAGTGGGTCATCTGCTATAATTACAGATCTGCCTGGTTGAATCGATCTGTATGCACTAAATTGTCCTCTATCACCACAGAGATGGTGTGAAGCTCCTGAATCCATAATCCATTCTAACAAATCTGCTTTGTAACAACTAGTAAAAACATATGGAGTTCATGATGTGGTGGCAGATGCTGACACATCTACTCTGAAGATCCTGAAGGAGCAGTAGACAATTCAGGTGCATGCATAATCTCGCTTAGTCATGCCACAAGCTCATCGAACCTTTGATCAGATACCAGAGGAAGAGCACCGCCTGGCTGAGTCTGCTACGCAACACGAGTTAAAAGTAGGAAAGCCATGCTTAGAGTAGCATGTATCCTTAGAATGACCCGGTCTGTGGCAGTAAGTGCATGATTAACGGGGTCGACTACCCTCTCCCATGCCACGGGTACCACACCCGCGGTACTGCGTAGATATCCCTCTACCACGAGATGCAACCATAGATGAGGAGTTCTGTGACTGATGAGTAGCACCACCATGTGCTATAGAGAGCATGTTCAATCTACGGTATGCCTCGTCCATTGGATGTATTGTGGCATCAATAAGGATATGCGATCGAGCTGCTAGAAATACTCTAGTTATCACCGAATCTCTGTAAGCCTTGAGCTGTTATGGTGAAGTAATCAAGGGAATGAAACCATATAGCTTCTCAAACATACCACTGAGAGAAGTGTAAAGGGTATTAAGAGGACGTTTGTTCTGCTTAGATGTGAAGATATCATGCTGAAGTTGCAATATCTTTGTTTCATTCTTCTCCTATGAGTAAGTAGCGGCGAGGATGCCCCATATTGCCTTCACGGTGGCCTGACTCAGAATATCATTGGTTATCTCCACAGACACCGTCTTGGACAACTAGACACGTGCATATGCATCATCTGCCTCCCACGAGGCATTAACCCCAATCTTGTTGATTGGTTCATCCTTCTTCAGAATGCGCTTGTCGTTGCACTGCATTAGGCTCATGAATTGTGTAGCCCATACTTCATAATTAGTCCCATCCATCTTGAAAATAGATGTTGAATCTTTGAAGGCACCTAAGGATGGGATGTCGACTTTGGAGCCGACCCTGTTGTCTGACATGATGACTATTGCTACGAAGATTGAGGCTGTAGAGAAGGATAAATGCATCTATACATGTATACATGAAGATGGTTGTAGGTGTAGACTCATACCACACCCTCTTCCATCCGTTGAAGGTTTCTCCGGGTAACTAGGGTGGTTTAGATGATCAGGTCTTTGAGGGGAGGGGGTGCAGTTGCAAGGGAAGATTGATGGGTTGGTCTTCTGGGTGGTGGGACATACAACCCTAATGATTTTGGGACATAAAGGGTAGTTGTTGGGTGGTGGGACATACAACCCTAATGATGTTGGGACATAAAGGGTAGTTGTTGGAGGATTTCGGGGAAAGCGAAATATAGTATGAGAGACTAGAAGCTCTAATCTAATATAGTATGAGAGACCAGGGAATATAATGTGACCGATGCACCGTTCTTTTGAGATGATTGTTGAGTTGACATTGTTGGTTGGGTTGTTGGCAGAGGTGAGGGTCCCAAAACAAGACTCTTGGGAGTGGTTCGAGGACTTCTCCATCACCATGGCTTAGGCACTCAGGGAGAGTATGTCAACTCTGGATCATGCTCTAGCACTGGATTGCAGATTGTCGGGTCCAAGGCACCTCTGAATGTGAGGCTGCACGCTTAGCTGGTGAGATAGAGGAGGTTGGTTACCATAGAACTCACATCAAGATGGGGGAAGGACCTGGTCGTACGCACCATGTTTGCGGTGGATAGGATGTGGAACACATGTTTTTTACGAGGCAGTGTCTGTATGAGAAAAGCTGGAGATTTCGTGGATAGACACAAGGGACACATGAACCTTTTGGCTGAGTTTCAGATTCGGAGGAATTGGCAGAGCTGGTGAGCAGATGCACAAGAGGCCAAGAGATGGGAGCTGGCTTTTTGCACTCCTTTGGGCTATATTTAGAACGAGAAGAATTTTATTGTTTTTTTAGGATGGGGGTTTTCATAGTGCGAGGGTGTTGTATGCATCATGGGTGACTACGTCTTTGAGAGTTGTAACCGTGATGTTTTAATAATACTTTTTGGACGAAGTACAAGGTTGGGGTTCATCGTTAGCTTCTAAAAAAAGAGATAACCAGGATCTTTTTCTAATATCCTACCATACCAATCAATCAATCAATCATTTGGTTATTCCAGGATACTTACGTTTGTAGTATGAACTTAGTTCGAAAGTTGAAATCGGATTCTCTTTAGTGATCAATGGTTTGGTAATGAACATGAGTTCTTACAGCAGGTCTATGGATGTAGGTCTATGGATGTAGTGTTTAGAAGAATTGATTTGTATTTATTTTCAAGACCAATCATTTAACATAAAAGGTTTACATCGAAACAGACGGCAAGCGGGCAACAACCTGCGTCGCTAGTCTTTTTTGTATTGCAAAGCTAATCCTTCTAAACACTACATCCATAGATATGGGATCCATCACATTAGTGTTCATCACTTTTTGGATCCTCTTTAAAAAACTCAATAGCTTCCGGTGCTAGGAAGATAAATGTGTCAAAACCAAAGGGGATGAAGGCATGTTGATTCTCCGTGCAAGCTTTCTCATGTTTAGCCACTTTTGCTAAAGAAGCTTTAAGGGCGGCTTGCCCTGCTGTGAAGGTCCCGCTCTTCAACCCCACCATCGGGAAACTCCTATCAAATCTACACAAGCATGTTTTCCGCCTATCCACCCAAAAATCAAAATATCGGTAGGTCTAAGTGTGGATCTTCCCTCATGTGGATCTGTTAAGAAGTTCACTGGTGCTTCTTTCTTAGCTGCAATACCCGCTCGTTTGAGGACATCGAATAAAACGTCTCTAACGAGATCGTGTCTGTACTTAAACCCCGAGAGCTCCCTACAATGAATGACATGATCACCAAAATTGTCCAAGCATGCTTTGCGACAGACTGGACAAATCTCGTCAGCAGGAAACAACGGAATCATGAGACGATATTTGAGGATACTACGGTACTCCACCGGTGAAATTTGAAGTCCAAGTCTGTCTATAGGAAGGGTAAGGAGAAAATCTTGGGCATGAACAACTTGAAGACACTGAAAAACTGCCTTTTGTCTAACGGACATTTCATATACCACCTCCATATCCTCAATTATTTTGCTAAAAAGTGCACTCGCCAAAACATTCTGGCTCTTAGGGGGGATGGTGTCCTTTTTAGAGAAACAACAGAGGTCGAATATGGGAATCAAACCATGAAGTCTTTGAAGAGCAAAGTTGAAGGCAGAGTCCATATTGCAAATTTTACTGTCCCGCAGAATATGGTCCTGAAATTCCCAAGATTGCACCATGGAAGCCACAAAAGCATAGGAAGAAGCCTCCACTGCTGAAAGTAATCCCAAACCACCAAGTCAAATGGGCAAAGAAGCCACCCTCCATTGAAGATCTCCAAAAAAAGATCCTCCATAAACAACAATGTCCTCAATAGCACTCCGTAAGCCTCTGTCAAATAAAATTGCGGCCTCCTTCATGTACAAAGGTTGACAAGTCTTCAAACTGAATAAAAGTTTTGATAGGCCCATACAAGAACGAAGTAAGAGAAGCTCACTCTGGGGGTCCTTCAACCGAAGTAGAAGAAGCATCAACTTCACCGCATTGGCAGCCCTCTCCAAAGCCAAGCTTTCAACAAAATTTTGATCCATACTAACAACCCCTCCAAGCAACTTCACACCTAATAAAGGGCTACAAATGTTGGGTGGGAACAATCCTTTGTGAAGTTTCCCGCCATCACAAGTAGGCCAAAAGAGTTCCGTTTTATGAAATTCAAAAATACTAGCGGTGCAGCTTGTTGCCCGCTTGCCTCTTGTTTCGATGTAAACTTTTCGATTGATATGCATTCAGCTGTAAATTCTTACAGTAAATGACAGGTCACTGTTGGTACTTTCAATGCCTTCAATACCTTCCATATTTTTGTTAATTACCCCCCCACAAGCCTCTTATTTCGGTTTTCCATCTGTGTTCATTTTTAACCCTACTACCCCCCTACTTCCCCAATTTCTGTTCTCTTAATGTTCTATTTCACACGATGAATATGGAAAAAAACTCTCCATGAAACTCATCGCCCTGATGGGGAAGATGCTGTGACGATGATTTTTGAAAAAAAGTGGGCGTTTTTTCTGGAAGTAGAAACATGAATGCAAAAATCGTACATGATTAAGTTGTTAAGGATCCACGTCCTTGCACATTCGTGCATGCGTAGATGGGTAGCACCTGTGCAGATTATGGACTTTCAAACTGGAAAAGAATGCCAAGTACCGTTACCAATGAGAAGTATGGGGCAAGCACAAATATTGGCATATCTTTTATATATAGGCCTTTACCTCTTATGTTCACGATATCCTTCTTTGCCCACAGGTGAAAGTTTGGTGTACAAAACAAGAGGCCAGCGTTCTCAACATTGATATGAAAGCAAATATTTGCTGTGTGAAGTATAATCCGGGATCCAGCAACTGTGTGGCGGTATTTCCTAATTGATATTATCTTTTAGTTCGTTAATGGCTAAATTATATAATAATGTCATTTCTTGATGATTTTCAGGTGGGTTCTGCTGACCATCACATCCACTATTACGATTTGAGGAATACAAATGCTCCGCTCCATGTGTTTAAGGGACACAGAAAAGCTGTTTCTTATGTGAAATTTCTGTCCACTAATGAGCTTGCCTCAGCCTCAACTGACAGCACTTTACGATTATGGGACGTAAAAGGCAATTCTGAGGTATGCATTTATATTGCAATATGCTTTTTTTGAGTAGTGGTCCGTCACCATAGGGCTTCCATAGATTCAAATTGGTCTTCCAGGGCTTTGCGTAGTGGGATCTTTGTGAAGAGAGCTGTCCTTCAGCATTCTTTATATGTCTGAGTCAGAGACTTCACTATTACAACTTGATGTTTTTTTTCCTCAAAGGATTCGCGTGAAAGTAAAATATTAATATTGAATATGATATCAATGTCAATTTCATATATAAACAAATAAACTTTGTTGGGTTTTTATCACTTGTGCCCCTCCGAGATATCACAATATCAGTTATGCCCCTATCTTTTTGATAATATCAGTTGTGCCCCTCACTTCTTGCTCCGTCATCAGTTGTGCCCTTCCGTCAGATTGACCGTCAAAAAATTAAAATAACCATGGTTTATTCAAACCATGGTGTGGTTAAGAAAGGTATTATGGTCAGAATAAAATCAGAGGCGGAGGAGGAGCTCGGGGCAGTGCGGAGCAGGGGGAGCACGGGGCGAACCCCTTCTGCCGTGCTCATGGTCTTGCTGTACGGAATGAGGGGGAAGGGCACGAGGAGGGGGAACAGGCGGGGAAGGGGGAGCATGGGGCGGCGCCGTGCGGGAGGGGGCGATGCGAGGCAGGGGGCGGCGTCGTGCGGGGCAGGAGGGGGGGAGCAGGCGGGGAAGGGGGAGCAGGGGGCGGCGTCATGCGGGAGGGGGCGGTGCGAGGCTGGGGGCGACGATGTGCAGGGCAGGAGGAGGGGGAGCAGGCGGGGAAGGGGGAGGGGGAGCAGGGGGCGGTGCCGTGCGGGAGGGGGCGGTGCGGGGCTGGGAGGAGGTGCAAGCTGGGAGGAGGTGCGGGGAGCTCGGGGCGGAGCTGGGAGGAGGTGCGGGCTGGGGAGGAGTTCCGGGGAGCTCAGGGCAGAGCTGGGAGGAGGTGCGGGCTTGGGAGGAGGAGGAGGTTGGAGGAGGAAGAGGATGTGGGAAGAGGAGGAAGAAGAGGGTGTAAAATGATCATATAACCCTTATTTTAAAATTTATTCCGCTTATATCCTCAAAGTTAACGTCCGTTTGCACTGTGGATGGATGGTCACTAACCCGAGGGGCACAAGTGATATATTAGCAAGAAGTGAGAAGCACAACTGATATTACCAAAAAGATAGGGGCATAACTGAAATTGCTATATCTCGGAGGGGCACAAGTGATAAAAACCCAACTTTGTTTGGAAGTGACAGTTATGGAGCAGTAAACATTGTGAATGCACAAACCTGGAGTTTCGACAGTCCGAGAACATAGATAGATACCTAGTCTTGGGAAGATGAATTGTTAAAAAAAGTAAGCAACTATCTATGATATCAATTTGCCGATACTGTGATGTGTTTCCTGTTACATTTGGCTGCTAATGAACATCAGTAAGAACACCCGCATCCTCTTTTTTGCCATTTGCTGGTAAATAATCATGTTCAGCATGTCGGTATTCGCAAATTCTATTTCCTAAAGTTCGGTTGAGTCTCAAGTTGTTATTTAGCAAGTTCTGAGAAATTAGCTTTGAATTTGGTCATCATTCAGGGAGATCCAATGCTTACCATAAGCCTTGGATCCCAAGTTGATATTTTTTTTATGGGAAAAGTGGAAGGATGGTTATTGGAGTGATAAGTTACCCAAATTCTGCAACAAAATAATCTATAAGAGCTCTTCCCTACTTTACATTAACTTTGTCCACAATATAGCGTCTTCCTGAACCCCCCTAATGGTCTAGTGGTAGAAGCAATGGCTCCCGCTAAAAAAGACCAGGGTTCGAATCCCCCACCAATTCCACCCCCCCGCTACTACTAAAAAATATAGCGTCTTCCGGAGATTCGAAGTTTGAAAAGTCTGGTGTTTGTTTGAGGATTGTACTTTTATTAATTTCCTATATAACCCTTAATTTGTATATTACTGAAAAACTGATGACGACTGATAATATAGATTCTTATTTTTCTTTGATTTGGTGCACTATCATTCAGGTGAGGACGTTTAGAGGCCACACCAACGAAAAGAATTTTGTCGGGCTTACTGTAAACAACGGGTACATCGCTTGCGGAAGTGAAACGAACGAAGTATTTGTCTACCACAAGGTTAGGTTAATTGTATTGTCGCTTGTTTGTTTTTTTTTTCAGCGCGCCTATACGGCTAAACTGATGCTGTTTCTGTAAACAGGCGATTTCTAGTCCAGCTGCTAAGCATCGATTTGGTTCGTCTGACATGGACGATACCGATGATGAAGCCGGATCGTACTTCATCAGTGCTGTGTGCTGGAAAAGCGACAGCCCAACGATGCTGACAGCCAATAGCCAAGGAACCATAAAGGTTTTAGTATTGGCAACATGACTCCCCAAAGTAAAGGTATAAGATTTAGTTGGTCCTGGGGAGGGTATGAGCTCCCAGGCTGTAATTCGCTTACCTCACATCGTCCGGGTCGATTCATGTCGTCGACTTTGGCATTACGCGCTCGTATTGTAGCTGCTGACACGGAATGCGCAGATTCAACACCATTACACTGTAATTAAGATATCGTAGGCAATAGGTCTTGTAAGTATTACATTATTTACACACACTGGACCTACTCGAGACCAGAAGATCTTAGTTATCTTCCTCCTGATGATGTGAGTATTTACTCAGAAATATCTGTTAATTTGTGTGCTTAACTATGTTATTTTTATTCTGAATCCTGAGAACTGTGAGTTACTATTAGTGTGAATGACCATTAATGCAGACGAAATTTCTTGAAGAAATCGGACTCATGACCTCTTTTGCTTGGGACTGGAAGATGTTTATCTTCTGGGATTTTTGAACAGTAAAAATAATTCATCTTTTGTTTTTAAAGTTGGACCTTTTACATCACAACTCAGGTAGAGAGAAAGAAGTCGTCATCACCACATACATGATGTAGTCAGACCAACCACATGAACCTTGAGACATGAAATGGATTCAAGTTTGTAGGTATAGTCAAATGGCAACACATACGCTGCATCTTGGGGGCAGCCAACAGGCGGCTCCGGTCCTATTATTCCTTTTTTTTTGTTTTTTCTGAAAATATCGTCATGCATTTTCATCATTATATCCATTTAATATATCATTTTAATTTCGTCAGAAACAGAAACTCGTATGCCTTCATTTTAAAACATGTAATTTTAACGGTCTTAGAATTGCGATAATCAACATGTTCTAGATGGAAATCATATGAGTCTCTGTTTCTTACAAAATTGGAATGACATGTTAGAAGGATATAATGACATAAATACATGATTATATTTTTTAAAAAGAGGAAAAAACGAGGCCACAACAACCCCATTTGGGACTTTTTTTAAATAACTATTAAAATATTCTTAATTAACTAAACAACCATCAAGTCATAATATTTAAAAATATAGCCATCAATAGGCACTTGAGGTGCCGATTTGGGAAGTAATGCTCAAATAGGCACTTCAGATGCCGATTTGGAGACATCAGGGATATAAGTGCAAATTACCCAATGAGTTTGCCCAAATCGACACCTCAAGTGCTGATTTGGGCATCCTCATTGGGTAATTTGCATTTCCATCATTTGGGTTATTTGTGCTTCCATCCATCATTTGTTATTAATTGTTTTTTCAACTAACCTCTTTTGTTATCAAAAGTATAACATTTACCATAAGGATGTAATTACATTAGAATGGTAAATGTATATCCTTTCTATTACTGAAATTGTTATTTTCAAATTTTTAAAATTTTAATTTATAATTCATTTCCTTCATTATATTATATATTAAATATCTTATTCTGATTAATTATATTTATACGTTGTCATTGTAACTTATTCAATTTAATGTTACAATGGTCAGATCAACTTTGATTAGCGATGAAAAGGATCGGATACATATCATATATGTCAATTTTCTTATCCATATTCAGATCGTCTATATCGAATACGAATAAAAATCTGCGTACAGATATGAGTCAGATGAGGATTTAGGGAACCATATAATTGGATACGAGTTCATATACAATATTCATTGAATATGAATTTGAATCAAATAAAAAGTGAATAATAGTATTGATCGACTAAAGATCTGATACGAGTGAGATCGAATAAAAATCAATGTTATTTAGCTCAAGAAACAAATAATTGGATTACACATTTATCATTCAAATATAATTACATCCTTATGACAAATGTTATACTTTTGATAACAAAAGAGGTTGGTTGAAAAAACAATTGATAACAAATGATGGATGGAAGCACAAATAACCCAAATGATGGAAATGCAAATTACCCAATGAGGATGTCCAAATCGGTACTTGAGGTGCCGATTTGGGCAAACTCATTGGGTAATTTGCACTTACATCCCTCAAGTCTCCAAATCGACACATGCGGCGCTGATTTGGGCATTACTTTCCAAATCGACACCTCAGGTGCCGATTGTTGGCTATATTTTTAAATATTATGACTTGATGGTTATTTAATTAATTAAGAATATTTTAATAATTATTTAAAAATGTCCACCCCATTTTCCCCATATATATGAGGTCAAATGGGGCTCCCCCAAGGGGCATCCAACATGGCTACCCCTGCCTCATTTTCAGGGTTTTTTTTAAATTATCACACATGCACGCACACATGCACGCGCGCGCGCACACACACACGCACACACACGCACACACACGCACACACACGCGCGCACACACACGCGCACACACGCGCGCGCACACATACACACACACGCACACGCACGCACGCACGCACGCACGCACGCACGCACGCACACACACACACACCCACGCACGCACGCACGCACACGCACACACGCACACACGCACCCACGCACGCACGCGCGGGCGCGCACGCCCACGCGCACGCCCACACGCACGCGCGGGCGCGCGCACGCACACACGCACCAATTTAAGGAGCCAACGGGCTGCTCCCACCCTCATTCCCCACCCCCCAATTTTTTTAGTTTTTTGGAAGATAAAAATATGTATATTCATCACTATATCCCTCTAACGTTTCATTAAAATTTTGTCAGAAACAGAGACTCCTAAACCCTTCATCCAGAACATGTAATTTTAACGGTCTTAGAATTGCCATAATCAACCTGTTCTGGATGGAGGGCATATGAGTCTCTATTTCTGACGAAATTTTAATGGAATATTATAGTGATACATTGATAAATATATATATTTTTATTTTCTAAAAAATAAAAAATGGAAGGAAAATAAGGGTGGAAGCAGCCCGTTGACTACTCCTAAAGAGCAGCCCTATTTTACTCTCTCTATATATAAAGAGAGATGCATGCATGCATCTGCTGTTGTCCTTATGTATGTGGTCATTTTTGTTTCGTATTAATATAATATAACATAATATAATATACCCCAGACGTACGGTATGTGTACTGAGTCGTTCCTGTCTAAATAAAGATCTTACGAAGGCACAGATATATGAATGTACAAGTTGCAGAATATTGCAGAAATTATACAAAAAATTGTGCAGGATGCCCTCACTGATATCATCAGACTTCTGAAGTAGAACCATTGATGTGGAACTAATATTAATTAAGCATACACACAAAATCTTCTGGACGTCATTGCATACGCCATACATACACACGTATGGGGGCAACCAATGAGCCTATCCCGCTTCATTTTCGGTAAATTTCTTTTGTTTTTTTGGAAAATAATATCATATTTTCATCATTATATCTCTAAATTATGCCATTTTGATTAAAAACAAAGATTCCTATGCTTTCCATCTCGAATATGTAATTGTAACGGCCTAAGAATTGTTGTAATCAACCTGTTTTGGATGGAGGGTATATGGGTCTCTTTTTCTGATCGAAATTGGAATGACATATTAGAGGGATATGATGATGAAAATAAATGATAATATTTTTCACAAAAAAAATCTTCGAAAACTTGGACGGGAGAAACCCCTTGGCTGTCCTAACAGAACATACCAATTTTTCTCACACGCACACGCACACGCGCACGCCCACGTGCACGCGCACACGCGCACGCACGCACACACGCACACATGCACACACAGATAGATAGAGAGAGAGAGAGAGAGAGTGGGGAGACTGTTTTGAGTAACAGCCAAGTACAAGGTAGTTTCCCCCTCTTTTTTATTTTTTTTATCGAAAATCAAAACATGTATATTCATATATATATGTCCCTCCTGCATGTCATTCAAATTCGTCAGAAACAGAGACTCCTATGCCCTCCAACTAGAACAAGTCGATAACAACAAATTTTAGACCGTTAAAATTACCTGTTCTAAATGGAGGGTATAGGAGTCTCTGTTTCTCGTGAAATTCGAATGACATGTACGAGAGATATATAGATGAATATACATGGTAGAATTTTTGAAAAAAAAATAAAAAATAGGCGAAATTGCTCCGTGCAACAACCGACTTGGCTGTTACACACACGCACACATGCACACGCGCACACACGCACACGCGCACACGGTACATGCACAAACACACACACCCGTAATTTTTGTACTGTCATTAGTAACTGAACTCAGTAATACTAAACACACCAGTAACTTTCGTATTATCATCAGTAACTTTGAATCAAATGTAAGTAAAGGAAGTAATTTAATCATTAACTTTGGTTCACGCTTACTTGTATCTTTATATAATTTACTATATGACACCATTTACTAAAACTTCGATATATATTACTGAAGCATGGATATATATTAGTTACTGGAGCTTGTATATTTATTACTGGAAATGGAGTAGGCTCTTACTAGAGCTTGTATTTTTATTACTGGAGTTGTTGGAGATGAAGCGGGTTCATTTCGTCTCTAATGGGCACTGAAGGATATGGGGAAAATCCTCAAGCGCATCACGGAAGCGTGATGATCACATCATATGCGATCGGGAGTGACTAGTCACACTAGTTGCTCCAGGCAGCGGAATTTAAATTTTTTTTAAATGATGAAATCACACATGACCCAAGAACACTTCTTGGATCGTTTCATCTAAATCACAAGTGTAGCCATGTATCCTTGGGAGCTCTAACCAGTGTAGCTGAGTTTCCCGCTGCAAGCTTCATGAGATGGAACATGTATACCATAAGCTTTTACTTTATTTGACTATACTCCGGTGGGATTATTAAATTTTCAATCCGACCACCACTTTTTTAGAATTCTTTTCTTTTTGCACATTTTTTTTCATGTGCATATGTACAACATATCTACATGGTGCAGCATATATACACGGAGTTTTTCCTCTTGAGCCAATAGACTATCCCTCTTTTGAAGTTTTATTGCAACCCACGACTTCTGTCTTTAGACTTCATAACTAGCAGACCAAGTTGAGACGCACTTCCTTCACTATAAGAAGAAGAGAGGTTCCGCCTAGAAGTACTACCCTCATATGCTACCCCAAGCCAAAGGAAACTGCCTCCTCACCACCTCATCCGTGGAGAGCTAGGTGCAAAGTGCTGGTGCAAGTAAAGCCATTGTCTCTGAGAGTCATGCGTGTGTTATTAAGTGCTCTACTTAGGCTCATCAAGATGACATATGCTCATAGCCTAGTGGACTCAAAGAATTAAGTCACCATGGACCTGAAAAGCCTTAACCCTAAGTCCTATAAGGTTCCTCTTATTATTAGGTGGATTAAGATCTTAACCAAGCTCCATTTTCCAATTTAATTCTAAGCTAGTTTAAATGTCAACTATAATCCAGGAAAAACTATACAAATATTTACACATATGCAAAATTTTTGAAAAATATTTTGAAATTATGGATGTATGCATGAGTGCAAGTTTTGCAAAATATGTACACAAATTTACACAAGGTTTTTGCAAACTTTTGATTTTCAAAACATTTTGGAAAAATTTTGTACTATATACATAATTTTGATATGCACATATTTACACACTATTTTCACAAAAAGTTTTTACAAATATTTTTACAAAAATAATTTTGTACAATAGCTATGTATGTGCAATAAAAGAATGTTTATTTAAAAGGAAAAATTTTTAATTTTTATGGATTTTTGGATTTTTAGCCACTTTTATTTATTAACACACTCACACAAAGTACGAGTTATGGCTAAAGTATATATGAAATATATACACATCCCCCTATACTTAGCTCGAACAATGTCCTCAGAGTCAAGATCGATGAAGAAGACATAACTCGTGCTTAGTATCGGGAAGTGAAAAGGAATGGCTATGTATAAAGACGTATCAAAGAATAGTATGAAGAGAACTCGGTGTTTCCCCCTATACTTAGGATCAAGTAATCCTAAGTATAGCAAGCTGTACATGAAGGGAAATTCGAGTGAAAGGATGTACAGGGTCTACCCCCCTATACTTAGGGTGAAATATCCCTAAGTATAGGCAGCAAAATAGGGTAGAAAGAATCAAAAGAATAACCGAGAGTCCTACATCCCCCCTATACTTAGGGTAAAGTACATCCTAAGTATAGCATAATCATAAGATGAGAAAAGGGATGTGGGACTAAAGAATAGAGTGATATGGACAACTGGATCTATACAAGTCGGAAGAGCAGTGATAATCAGACATGAGATGCAATAGATGTGAGTCAAAAGACCACTTCTCACGCAAAGTGAATCAGGGCAACATCAATGACCCGCGACTCATGATCTAGATATGGCTTGAGTCGTTGGCCGTTCACTCGAAAGGTAGCATCAGAAGACAACTCAGATATATCAATATTCCCATTGTCATGCACCTTTCTAACCAGATAAGGTCCCTTCCATTTGCTTTGTAGCTTCCCTGGAAATAGACGAAGCCTAGCATCAAACAGCCATACTCGCTGTCCTGGCTCAAACTGCTTGTGGTTGATATGAGAATCATGCCACTCCTTCACTCTCTCCTTATAATGTAGGATGTTTGAAAAGGCGGTATCACGAAGCTCCTCCAGGGCTGCTAACTCTGCCCTCCTCTGATCTCCTACACTCTCTGGATCCAAAAGTATATTAGTGACAGCCCAAAGCGACCTATATCTCAGCTCAACAGGTAAATGGCACGACTTGCCATAAACGAGGTGAAAGGGAGATGTACCCAAAGGAGTCTTGAAAGACGTCCGATATGCCCATAAGACCGAGTCCAAAAGCTGTGATCAATACTTTCGGTCAGGGCGGACGACTTTCTGCAATATAGTCTTGATCTCCCTGTTCGATACTTCAGTAAGACCATTCGTCTGAGGGTGGTATGGAGTGGCAACTCGATGGTCTATACTGGAACTCGCTAGCAAGGGCCTTTACCTTGTCGTTGACGAAATGAGACCCCTCGTCAGATATCAACACTCTAGGTACCCCGAACCGTGAAATGATATTCTTCCTTAAAAATATGCAAATAGTCCTAGCATCTGCGGTCGGGCGGGATGGCCTCAACCCAACGACTCACATAATCCACGGCCAACAGAATGTACTCAAATCCCTGACTTCTAGGGAATGGACCCATGAAATCGATGCCCCATGCGTCAAAAACCTCACAGAAGTGTATGGGCTGCATCGGCATCATATCACGCTGTCCACAAGTGCCCATCCTCTGACAGTCAGTACACATCTTCACGAACTCATCAGAGTCCTTGAAGAGAGTAGGCCACCATAGGCCGGATTGGAGTACTTTCTGTGTCGTTCTCCTCCCTGAGTGATGTTCTCCTGCTTCAAGCTTGTGGCAGTAAGTAAGGACGCTGTGGTGCTCCTCCTGAGGAATGCACCTACGCCAGATACTATCCTCTCCCTCGTGGTAAAGGATGGGATCCTCCCAATGGTAAAACTTGGCCTTCGCGAGGAAGGTTTCAAGTTTCTGCCTGGGCCAATCTTGTGGAACTTTCTTAGCGACAAGATAGTTCACAATATTGGCATACCATGGGAGTGAAGCGATAGCAAAGATCGCCTCATCTGGGAAGGTCTCACAAATAGGGTCAATCTGCTCAGAATCCTCAAGATACTCCAATCGGGAGAGATGATCCGCCACCACATTCTTGACTCCAGGCTTATCCTTAATCTCTATATCAAACTCCTGGAGTAGAAGGATCCATCTGATCAATCGAGCTTTGGCATCCTTCTTTGCTATGAGGTACCTGATGGCGTTATGATCAGTGTAAATGGTCACTCTAGATCCGATGATGTAAGATCTGAACTTATCTAGGGCAAAAACTACGGCTAGCATCTCCTTCTCAGTGATTGTGTAGTTCCACTACGCGACATCCAATGTACGGCTAGCGTAGTGAATAGCAAATGGAACTCCATCCCTCCTCTGTCCCAGCACGGCCCCACGGCAAAATTGGAGGCGTCCGTCATGATCTCGAACGGGAGAGACCAATCGGGTGGCTGGAGAACAGGAGCCTCTATGACACAGCTCTTGAGAGTCTCAAATGACGATAGACACTTATCATCTAAAAGGAACTCGGTGTCTTTCGTCAGCAAATCAGTCAACGGTCGGACAATCCTGTTGAAATCATGAATGAAGCGTCGGTAGAAACCGATGTGCCTCAGAAAAGACCGTAACTGCCGCAAGTTGGACGGTGGATCGAGTTTTCTAATGACATCCACCTTGGCCGGATCAACCTCCAAGCCCCTGATGGAGATGATGTGGTCAAGAACCGTTCCTTGAGTCACCATGAAGTGACTCTTCTCCCAAGACAACACAAGGTGAACCTCAATGCATCGCTGAAGGACTCGGTCTAGGCAGTCAAGACAGGAGTCGAATCCGTCACCGTAGACCGAGAAATCATCCATGAAGATCTCCAAGCACTCCCCCACCATGTCCGAAAAGATAGACAGCATGCATCTCTGAAATATCGCAGGGGCGTTGCATAGCCCAAATGGCATGCGTCAGAAGGCATATGTCCCAAAGGGACAGGTGAAGGTGGTCTTGTCTTGGTCCTCGGGCGCGATGGCCACCTGATTGTAGCCGGAGTACCCATCCAGAAAGCAGTAATGGCTCTTCCCTGCCAGTCTCTCAATGATCTGATCAATAAAGGGCAGGGAGAAATGATCCTTCTTGGTGGTCTGGTTGAGTCGTCTGTAATCTACGTAGACCCGCCAAGAAGTGAGTACCCGGGTAGCGATCTCCTCTCCGGACTCCGTGACAACTGTAGTGGTGCCCGTCTTCTTGGGCACCACATGCAACAGACTGACCCACTTGGAGTCAGAGATGGGGTAGATAAAAATCGGCGCTCCACCACTTCGAGATCTCCTTCATGACAACCTCTCTCAGATTCGAGTTCAACCGCTGCTGGAACTCACGCGACGGCTTTGCCTCATCCTCGAGATAGATGTGGTGAGAGCACAGAGCTGGACTGATCCCCTGAAGATCGGCTACACTCCATCCTATCGCCTTGCGGTTCTTTTCAAGAATCCCCATCAGACGGGATTCTTGCTCTCCAATCAAAATCAGCGGAGATAATGATTGGGTACATCTCATGCTCATCCGCAAGGAACCTATACTTCAACGACACAGGTAGCGGCTTCAGCTCTAGACAAGTAGGTGCTGGCGGATCTGACCTCTGAAAGCTCTGAGTGAATGCTGCCAAATCTGCATGGGGAGAACGGAAACTCTCGCTCACAATCGGTATCTGGAGAAGGCTGCTCTACTGGACTGTCTCTGCTCTGCATAGCATCTACCTCCTCCCTAACTGAAGTCTCAGTGGAAGTCATATAAGGAATAAGATCATCAAACTCTGCCCAATCAATATCTGATTCCGAGGGATCTGTATCATCATCACAAAACAACTCTATCTCGCGGCTGAGAATCGGCTCTGCTGACTGTGAAGTATCCTGGACCAGGAATGCGCTCTCCAAGCTATCCTCTGCTGTCGTCTCTGCATCAGCAAACTCTGAAGGTGAGAGGATGGCCTGTGCAACTGGATCTGCCCAAACCGCCTCGTCATCTGTGATCACAAAATCGCAGTCCTGGTGGATGTCTCACCCTGACTTTGTCATCTGCTCTGAATCGGAAGTAGTCTCTGAGGAAGCTGAATTTCTGGCTCTGATGTCCTCGACCATCTCTATTTGTACACTCTCGCCCTCGACGTGAAAGTATACCTTCCCGCTATCATGGTCGGTCACTGCCTTGGCTGTGGCCAAGAACGGGCGACCTAGAATGATGGGGGTATCGGTTACATACTCAGGGATCACCATGTCCAGCACTACGAAGTCCATGAGGAATTGCAGGCCCTGAATCGTGATGGCAACGTCCCTCAGCAACCCCTTCGGCCTCTTGATAGATCGATCAGCAAACTGAAGGATTGTCCTGCTCTGTCGTAGAGTGCCCAACTCGAAGCGGTCGAGAAGGGCTGCCGGAAGTAGGTTGATCGAAGAACTGCTGTCTAATAGAGTGCGGTCGAACCTCTGCTATCTGATGTGGCATCTGACATACGGGGCTCCTGAATCTGGCCTCTTAGCCGGCAGACGGTTCTGAATCATAAAACAAGTGGCTCGGGTAAGCACATGTATCTCTGACTGGTGGTTCCTCCTCTTCCTCCTAACTATAGTCCTGTCTCTGAGTGATCTCTGGAGTAGAGGGATGTGCTCCAAGGCCTCCTGAAGAGTCATCTGAATGTGAAATCTGTCGATCATCTGCTGGCTGAACTCTTCCTGCTACTTCTTTTTGGGATTTTCTATTTTCTTCCCCTTTCCCATGTGAAGTGCTCGTGGGAAGGGGATCACAGGATCCTTCTCAGATGAAGGTCTAGGAGAGGGTCTAGGCTGCTCAAGCACGACAGAATCCACACATACGTCACGCACCACAGGTGGATCAGAAGAAAATAAACCTTTTCCTTTATTGCCAGATAAGTCCTGAGATACATGAACAGATGGAAAGACTACAGGACTAGCAGAAGTAGAAACGGTGGCATCAGCACCACCCTCGGCAGGTCGACTCGCGGCATCAACACCGCGCTCTGGCTCGGCAACTATGGTGGCGTCAGTACCACCTCCTCCATCTGGTGAAGTGACGGCCTCAGTACCATCATATGGATCAACAGCCGTGGTGGCGTCAACACCACCGTCATCATCTCTCGCGGCCTCAGTACAATGCTCCTCCTCGCCTGGTGCTTCTGAAGTACCGTGGGAACGTCGCTCAGACAAGGCGCTGCCTGCTGGCATCCTACCGCTCCTAAGTGTAAAAAAATCAGTATCAAACAGATATGCAGACATATCACCAAATGTATCACTAGGAGTAGCATACTCTGTGAAATCTACCTGCTCAGATTTCCTCTCCAGGTTGTTCGGGTTCGGCTCAATCTAGGCAGGGATGGCGGCCTTCCCTCTCACGATCTCCCGCATCTCCTGGCGAAACTCATCCATCTCCCATCTTAATGTAGCCTGCTGATCGGTCAGGAGGTGGGCTATGTCGTCTAAGGCGGGGTTCTCATAGGATGGCCCATGAGAACCTGACGTGTGGCCTCGCTGGTAGTGAGGCTGCTGCTGTGGCTGGTGCTGCGGGTACGAGGGGTACTGCTGTGGATGAAACTGCTGCTGAGGCTGATCACGCCTCCAAGACTGTCTCTGCTGATAGGGATGATGACCATACTGAGATGACTGCTGCTGCTGCTGGTGGTACACTGGGAGCTGCTGCTGCTGGTGATCTCGCTGATGGCCGTACTGGCCACTCTGACCTGAAGGCTGCTGTTGGGAGCTGGCACCTCCGGCCGACCAACGGAATCCGGGATGGTCTCATCGGATACCGGGCTGGGGTCGATCGTGCCAAATCTCGTTGACGTCCATCAATGGCTCAGGCTCATAGGAAGGTGGAGGGAGTACTGCCAGAGGCTGATCCGGATGGTAGACCACCATCTGAGTGTCTGGGGATGGTGGTGACTGGTAGTATGGCTGTGGCTGCTGGTACGGCTCCGCATGTACAAGGTGGACCTGTCTAGGCTGGCTGGAGCTGGAGCACTGGGACGAGCTGCCACTGCCACTCGGATCTCCTCGTGACTGAAGATGGGGCTAAGAAACCGTCTGTGCCTCCTGGAGACACATGATCTGTATCTTCAAGTCACTCAACGTCTGTGCCATCTGATCCATCTGTGATATGCTCTGGCACTGCTTCTTCTCTATGATCTCCATCCGGTCCAGCTTCTCGCTGATAATGCCTATGTCGGCGGCTGTGGACTCGGCCTGTGCGGCTGCCGCTGACGAAGTGGAAGGACCAACATCGACCCGTGCTATCCTCTGGTACTGTACGGTCTGTGGTTGGGGGTGTCCCTGAGTGTAGAGTATGGTCTGGGACATCACTGTGTAGTTCTCGGCCATCTCCTCGTAAATGGTCCAGACCTGATCATGATCCTTGGTGAAATAAGACCCGCCACAAGAAGCGTTCACCAGACCCTGTAGCTCTGGTGTCAACCCACAAAAGAAGCTCTGAACAAGGTTCAGCTTCGAGATATCATGGTGCGGGCATCTGTCGGTAAGCTCTCTAAACCTCTCCTATGCCTCGTAAAACTGCTCGTTGGGGAGCATGGAGAAGTTGCTGATCAGGACCCTCGCTGCATTCATCCGTCCGAGTGGATATTACTTGTTCAAGTACTCGGTGCGGAGCTGCTCCCAGGTATACACAAACTTCCCTAAGTGCTTCAGCCAATTGGCTTCTCTGTCTGCCAGGGAGAAAGGAAAAGCAATCATCTTGATGGTATCCTCGTCCACGTAACGGTCGTGGACGGTGCTGCAGATCATCTCGAACTCCTGGAGATGAAGATGGGGCTGCTCAGTGGCGAGCCCATGGAACCGGGGTAGAAGCTGAAGAGTGTTCGGAGGGAACTTGAAGTCCCCCACGATAGCTGGTAGTACAATCCAACGATGCATCAAAGTCGATCCGGGGTTGTGCAACTCCTGCATCGGTCTCGGAGGCTCTGCTGCTGATGCTGAGGCAGCAGCTGCTGCGGTGGCTGGCGCATCACCGGGTATCCTCGATTCGTCTCTGGGCCCGCGCTCCTCGTGGTCGGCTCTCGGCTGCTCCATCTCTCTCCTCATCTCAATCATGAAGGCACCCTGATCCCTCAACTGCTGCAGCACTGTCTCCAGGGAGGCGATCAGGGTGCTGTTGATCGCACCCTGGTCCAGGATAAATGTCTTCTCTCCTCGGGGGCCTCCGGTGCGGTCATCACTGCTGCCGGCCATGGTCTCTGTAAAGGCAAAAGACCCAAACTCAGGTGTCGATAAATCATCAGTCTGTTGTCTCGCATCTGGCACTCGTGTCTCAGGAGTGGTAGAAAGGTGGTCAAGGGGGAACAGGGTGGAGTCAAACTCGGGTTCGGAGAGCGGGTCTCGGCTGTTGCGAATAGACCTAGATGAATGGGCGGGAGTGCGGTCAAGCAGTGCAGCCAGAGGCTGCCTAAGGGACCTCTTGCCCATCATCGTGATCTGGCGAGTCGGACGGATAGGCTGATCTGGTAACAACTATAGGGATGTCAGCGGGGTCGGGTTTGGGGCGGGTATTACTTTTCTCGAACCCATACCCATTTATAATATCACTACACATACCCGTCCATTTATTAAACCGGTAATTTCTAGCGAGTACCCATATACCCATCGGCTACCCATGTACCACATGGTGTACCATATCTTCACATGGTAAATCTTAAGTTGTTTATAAATGTATACAAGATTTTCAAAGATAGACGAAATAGATGAGATCGTGTAATATGACGATTCATAAAAATGTGCAATATATAGATAATATTAAATATTTATAAATGTTAAGTGTTTACCTCTTTTGTGTTGATAGTTTTATTTATTAAAGATATAAAAAGTTAGTTGAATAAAAGAAACAAGACGGATAGGAGAAAATTGAGTTGGATATTTTTACAGTAGATCAATGACATTATTAGATATGACAATATTTGGGTCTAGTTTGATTGAAATCAACACGCACATCTATCTTATATTGTATTTTTAATTCGGGGTTAGGGCGGGTTCGGGTCTGGGTACCCACAAGGCAATCCCAAACCCATACCCATACCGCATGGGTAGTCATTCCAAACCCAAACCCATCCAAAAGTAAATGGGACGGGTTTCGGGTCCTTAATGGGGCCGGGTTCAGGTCGGGTACCCAATGGGTGGATCCCAGATTGACATCTCTAAACAACTATGATGAGCAAAACAAAACCCCGGATTCACCTACTCAACGCGAGCTGAAGACCTAAGAGTTCGGTCAATTATCTTATAGTTTTTATTGGTGATCAAGTCAAGATACAAAGCGGTTACGTGACCTGTTGGGAATCCAATCCGCGGAAAAGACTGTCCCGTATAAAGGCCGGTAGTCTGATCGAGGCTCGAATATGGCTCTAGCCTAGTGATGCGGGTCACTCTCGTGCATGCAACAGACAGAGGGGGTTTCTCTCCCCAAGATAAATTTTTAAGTGGTAGTGTCTTTTAGGGTCAAGTTGGATTACAGTCCCAATTTTATAGTTTTGATTTTTTAATTATTTTCGATATCACACAATGCCTAATGAATTTTTCCGTTCTCCTGATTATTTTAAGTCCAAAACAGGGGGAGACGACGAAAAAGTCGATGCGCGAAAATCAATGATGCATGCAGAGTAAGAAATGCATCCTGATCCAACAATCTACATGCAAGGTGATCCGTGCATAAAATAAATGACAGAATATAAACTACCTATATGATGCATGCAGAAAAACCGACCCTAAACAAAGCAGTTTGCTACTCGTGAAGAACAGTAGCCGGGTACTCGAGCCTAGGTCCGGAGTCCTATCTTGGGAGCTACTCGGTGTCCGCCACAACGGATCTTGCATGCGCTGTATGTGAATCCTCAAAGCACGTGGACCAGAGCTCTAATAAACGGCTTTTTCTTGTGAATTAATTAAGTAAGTCCAATTATCGATCTATAGGCACATGCAGATAATTAGGTTTCGTCCTAATTAATTACGTCACAGTCAAAGAAAACTTCTAAGCTAGGGCTAAAATCCACGTAAATCAAATGAGCAGTAAATAAACAGTCAAAACTCTAGAAAACCGCGAAAAGCCGCGAAAAACCGGTGTGGTCCCCCGAGCACACCGGTGCTCGGCGAAACAGACCCCGAGAGTCTAAGTATCTTTGTCCTGTCCCTGTATTATTACAGATTAATAAATGTGCTGAAAATAAAACTAAGCTAATCTAACTACTCTCGCGGCTATTCCACGGCTCTCGCACTCCTACTCGGTTCCTCGCGTCCTCCTGCGGCTCTATGCAGAAAAGAGTCACCTCCGGCTCCCGCGGTTGCTTCAGCTTCCAAAAAAGCTGCCTCGGTCCTCGGGCCCTCGCAAGAAAACAAGTAGAGTGATCAGACCAGATTATTTGAAAAATTATGCAGATAAAATCAGATAAAAATATCTACAAAATATCTACAAAAAGCCGCGAAAAAGAAAAACCGCGGAAACTCGAAAATGACTACTAAGCCGTGCTCCCCGACAGCGGCGCCATTCTGATGAGCCGAAAAATACTCAATCAATCCGGATTAGGTAAAAATAATCACTCCAAGGGTCATCGCAACCCGGATCGAGAGATAAATCAGCTCAATCAAGAAAAATAGAAATCAGACCACCAATCAGAGATATAAATCAAAAATACAAAAATAGTGGCCCTGGCTATGAGATTAGCCTGGTGTAGCATCCAGGGTCGGACTCAGGGAGTACGAATTGGCCTTGCGGCCTACGAAGTAGTCAAATCGAAAATCAAGCAAAAACAAGTATTTTTGGTGGTTTTAAATATTTTTATATTTTTTTAGATTTTTAATAACGGAGGAAAATAAAGAAAAAATAAATACAAGCAACTTTAATCAATTATTTCAACACTCAAATGGTCTAAAAATTCAAACAAAAATATTTTTATGTTTTATAGGTTTTTTGCTGTTTTTGGTGAATTTTTGAGATTTTTCTGATTTTTATAGAATTTTCTAAAAATCAAAGAAGACAAAAACACAAGTAAACTATCCAGTCAGGCTTGAAAGATCAATTTAAAATATCAAATTAATCTATAAAAGCCTGAAAGTAATTTTTATGAAAAATACAAACAATAAAGAAAATTCAGGAAAAGAGTTTATTATTTTTGGAGTTTTCTATATTTTTTTAGAATTTTTGTAAGTTTTTAATGGATATTCAATTTTTAGGGTTTTATATGTCCAAAAATAGCCAAAAATGCAAAGAAAATCAAGCACACACAAATTAAATTTTAGGATTTTTAAAAGAGTTTTTATATTTTTTATGGTTTTCTAATCTGGACAGACACAAAACAATGATTTTTGAATTTTTAAAAATAATAAAAGGCCTAAAAAATGTACCCAAAAATTAGAGAAATTTTTACGCAGTAGCAGGGGCCACGTGTCCAAATTTCATGCTATTTGGTTTAAATTTGATATTTTATTTAAATCAAACAAAGGCTCACAGTGCACAGGGACCTAAGTGCAAGAAAAGTTATTTCCAGGGGCCAAATCAGAACACGTGTAAAAAGTTCAGGGGTCCATCATGCAAAAATCCCGCAAAACGCGTGCCAGGCACGTGGTTTAGACTCAGAAGGGTATATTTGCAATTCCTATTTAAAAAGTATTAAATAGTTACACGTAAGGAATACAGGATAAAATATGCAAAATGCCCACCAAATCACGTGTCCAAGCACGTGTTCAATACACACAGGGGTTCAACAGTAATATCTAAAAGCATTGAGGTCCAATGTGCAATATAACCAAAATAAAAACAACATAATAAAATATTTATAGGACTAAAACCTAAATAAAACAGAAGGGGCCTAAGAGTAAATTACCCCACTTATTATCCGAGGGCTGGAGGCGCGCCACGTGTAGATCGGACGACTGAGGGGCACTGCGCCTCTTCAAAGAAATCTGGCTCGGATCTGACGGCTGAACGCCCGCCACGTGGAGGATCTGACGGTGGCGAATATCGGGCGCCTCTTCGTATAGACGTGCATTCCGGATCAAGCCTCTGATAGATCCGACGGTGGAGAACTCGCGTGGACGGACGGTCAGGATCAAAACTGGGGCTGAGGTGCTGATCAGACAGCGGAGGAGGGTCCTCCAAGAACTCGACGCCGACGAACTTTGCCGGCCTCCTGTGCGCGCTGAGGTCCTACTTTGGAGCTGCTGGAGTGGGGTAAAGCTTCGTTTCGATGGTCCGCAGCTAGTGGGTGCCTCCGATGAGGCTGGAGACGTCAGAGACGCTCCAGCGACGAGGAGGCTCGGAGCTCGGGTGCCCAAATGACTCGACCTCCCAGATAGGGTCCTTTGACCTGCACAGTGGCACCAAAACAATCTCGGGTCGAGGGCAAATTGCCTCGACCCGATTAGAGGTGAAATGGGTAACTAAATGGGTCGGGGCGGCACACTCCGGTGATGCGACAACGGAGGAGGGTGGAGGACCTGCTCCGGGGCGAGACAGGGGGTGTGAGTGGGTGCAGAATGTGAGGAGAGGTCTCGTGGTCGTGATGGTCGAGTCCGATGATCGATAGGTGACAGAGATGGTGGGAATCGACTGACGACGGTGAACGGGCTAATTGGGCGTAATCAAAAATTCAAGGAAACTAGGAAGCATTGGGTCTACCTGATGATCGAGGTCGACTGGGCTGGGGCTAAGGAAGCTCCTGGGGTCTTTGCCTCAACGGTTCGTCAGGACCAGAGGCTCGGGCGCTCCTCGCGGCGGCGCACGGCGAAGAAGCTCGCCGGATCGGTGGCTGTGACCTTCCCTCCTCGCTGCAACACTCCTCTCCGATAGCTGTCACTCTAGGGAAGAGAATGGAGCTCCTGGGAATGGAAAACGAGGCCAAAGATGGCGTGAATAGCGCGGCGGAGGTGGAATTTTATATGTCTAGGGGTCCGAGAAGAAGGGGTCGGGCATGGATGTCGGAGCTCGGACCCCGAGGAAAAACCACTGGGCGTGGATCTCGGTTGATGCATCTCTAATCAGGACCCGGGGTTTGGAGATTTGGCGATGGGATTGCGTAGGGAAAATTTGGAGAAAAGCAGGTCGGGCGCAGATCCGCAACAGAGGTGGTCTAGGGGGAGAGTTGTTCGGGGGTCAACAATCCCCCGTGGACCAATGGGAATTCAGATTTTATTAAATATTTGGAAATTAAATAAAAAATAATAAATGGCCGAATTTCGAAAAAGTTAAAACATGAAAAATGTTTCTTTATTTTTAAATTATTTTTTTGTGATTTTTATTTAATTTTTTTGAAACATAATTTAGGTATTTACAAAATATTATTATTATATATAAGTATATACAATATGGATTTTTAATTTTTAATTTTTAATTGTTTATTTTTATACAATTATTTTTATTTTATATTTTATTTATTTATAGAATAAGATGTGGAATAATAAGATATTTTTATTTTATTTTTATTAATTATTTACAAGGGTTAAATAAATACTTTTATTTATGTACATGCATGGTATATATACAAGGTGGACTTTGATTTTGTTTCTTTTTATTTTATTTTTATTTTTCTGATTTTTATTTTATTTATTTACATCATGAAATATGGAATATGTACATATTTTTGTGGAATTTTAATTATTTATTTATAAGGTGATAATAAATAAGTGAGTGGTTCTATGTACATGGTCTATATACAATGAAGAAGGGGATTTTATTTATTTTCATTTTCTCCATTTTTATTTTAATTTTATATTTACAAATATATACAAATAAATACACCCCTTTTATATTTATTTAGAGGATAATATTTTTATTTATAAACATAGGTATATGTACACAAACATATGAGCTTCCTTATCTCTCTCTACTTGGGTTCTTTTGTGGTCAGGCCCATGCTGAGCCCTCCCTTGGGATTAGGTCGCTCAATATTTATTCTAAATATCTCCCTCTTTTTCTTTTATTTCTTTATTCTTTTATTTATGCACAAAAACATGCTAATTATACGTATTTACACAATGCATGCTTATTGACAATTATTGCTATTTACATGAATATACATGTGTTTTGCATAGGTTTTGTAGCTAAAATAAAAGAATAAAGAGTGATGAATGGGTATTCATCAGTAGCGGTCATCATTCATGTGTGCATATGTGATGTGTGTGTGTGTATGTATGTATGTATATACATACATTGAAATATCTATTATATGTTTGTGTGTATATGTGTTTGTGTGTGTGTAATATGTGTGTGTATGGGAAAAACTTGATATAAGGTGGTAACTCACCACAATCATGGTGTGACACTCCATAAAATCCGTCAGATCTTGATCTATAACTATAAACAAACCACCAAATTAAACCCAAATAACCATCCAAATATCTTCTTACTCTTCATTTTTATAAACAAAATTGAATATTCTATTTAGTTGCATCATTATCTCATTGCTCATTAATTACTTGAATCTATTTTCTAAATATAACATCCGTCATTATCGTGGTTCTTGATTACTCGAAATTTCCAATACAAAACTCGACGGGAGTTCGCTCCCCTCCATTTCTTCGTCCTTCCTCGACGTAGAGGTGGTGGATGTGCATGTTGACGGTGACAGTGAATGGTAACGACTGCAACGATGGATGGAACAACATGAGGTGGTTGTGTGGGAAGGATGATGCATGTTCTTAGTGTTTTCTCATGTTTTTTTTATTCATCTATTAATCAAGTTCCATGTTATTTTAGATTACTTTTATTTTTATTTGGATTTTATTTTTTCTTTTGATTTCATCTTAATTCAATCTTCAACCATCCTCGACTGTAGATCTTGTTTCTCCTTTGCTTTGTTTTTGAATCCTTGTTCTCGATTCACTAGTGGTTACGATTGGGTATTTTTTTGGAACCATTGATTATGATTTTGTAATTTATAAAATGAGATTGTAAAATATATCAATCTTTTGTAAACTGATAATATTTATTTCAAAACACGAGCCTTAATTCAATCATATTTTCTGGAATATTTAATGCACTTTTTGTTCTTTTGAAGTCAATCGTATTTTCTGAAATATTCAATCTTTTGAAAGTTTGGGTTCCCCTATTTTTTGAGTTCGTTGCACTTTTTTTTGAGTTTTGTTTACAGATTGAAGAGTAAAATGAGATGAAATGTCACTTAAAAGAAATTTTTTTTGATTAAGAATATAAATATCTATTTATAGATTGAATATGTCTCAGGTTGTCAATATAAATAAATGATTTTTTTATCATAGAAGATTGTACATATTGTCATGTTTTTTTCCAAAAGGTGATGTATTTTGCAAAAATCAAATTGGACGAAATCCCATCGACTGTGTATTGAATACTAAAGGGATGAAGTTTACAGATTCAATTGGATGGATTAAAGATCAAAATATGATGGTTATATTTTACATTTTGATCTAGTAATTTACATAATTGATTTTATAATTTACATTTTGATTCATTGATTTACAATTTAGTGAGTATTTTTCACATGTCATATCTTTTAGGAATAAATGATAAATTACTTATTGACTTTTTATTTTGCAGATCAACACACAATTATTAAAAGAGAACATGGATTTAACAAAATCTACATAAATTTTACCATGAGTGGCAAATTTTGATAGACCCACAATATTGGGAAACACATTGGATGGACATATAAAACAACTTATACGTTAATAACAAGCAATCTATTTACAAAAATCTCATACATTTTACAAAAGAGACCACAAAATTTACAAAACAATATCATAATTTACAAACATTGGTCTCACAGAATATTCTCAAAAGAGACTACAATTTTTTTTCAGAGTAAATCAAATGCATTTTACAAAAGAGATTATGAAATTTACAAAAAAATATTGTAGTTTACCAACATTGCTTCCACAGAATATTGGATGAAACAATATTTATCATGTACTATGACATGTATTTTTCTAATTTGAGAATAAAAAAATGCATCTCATATTTAAACCTCTCTTAAAAATAGTATGCATACACAGAACACACCTATTTTTGTCGAATTTAAGCTTTTTTCCTATACATCAGTGGTTATGATTTTTGTAATTTACAGCATATGATTGCAAAACATATCAATCTTTTGTAAATTAATAACAATTATTCAAGAATGCAAGAATTTATTCCATCATATTTTTTTGGAAAAATAGAACGCACACTCTTTTGGTTTGTCTGAATATAAAATGTTCAATGACGTGGATTGTGCTAATTAGGCGTTAATTTAATTTGTTCTCTATTTTAGGAAGCTTTGATACACAAAAATCACCAATTATATCATGGTGGCTTTAATCTCGAACGTACATTTTCCATCCAATGACCGAAATTGATACCTTTCCAAAATCGAAAAAATGTGTCACCCTGTATATATGTATGCATGTATCTCTGATCCTATGAAAGGAAGAACTTTTGAGAGCATGAGAGCATCTATCAAAGCCATTGATCTCTCAAAAACTTGAGTGGTTAAGATTAAAAGTCAAAAACTTCTCTTTCCAATGCCTACTACTTTTTTAAACACTCAATTTTACCTCTCTCTTATGGGTATGATTATAAATGTTAGTAGAAAGGTATATTAATATATAATCAAGACTGTGTCATCTCTAATCTATTACTACAGATTATTTTTTGTCCCATGGAATTGATTTATAGTTTGTGATCATTTGTTCATTTTCAAAACTTTTTCTACTTTTTTCTGTTTGATTGAAATCCTACATTTATCGTCATCATCCTCAACTTGCTGACGTCATGAAAGATATACAATCGAGGTTATTTTTCTCATGAAATTAGTATAAGAATGGTACTTCCCTATTCTTTTTGTCTGTTTTATTTTGAGTAAATTACATATTAGGTCCTCGTCTATAGGTTAAATCCCAATATGTGTCCCAATCTTTCAAATGTAACAAAATAGGTCTCGACTCCATTTATATAAATGACACCATTAGAAAGAGAGAGAGAGAGAGAGAGAGAGAGAGAGAGAGAGAGATTGATTAAAGTGTCCATTCTGAAAGTGGTATTCTCAAAAGTACTTCCATCTCTTTTATTTCTCTAATGGTGCCGTTTATTAGGGATGCAAACAGTTATAGATATATCCGTATCAAATCTGTCACCGTATCCACTTTATACAGATTTTGACATCCATATCTGTGTCCGTTTTAAAATGGATACGGATGTGGATACCGTTTTGATATCTGCAAACATCCATATCCGTATATTCGTTTTCGTATATAAATATAGTCATAGATTTATTTTAACATCGTATAACATAATTCTATATCTTCTTTTACCATATTTGTATAATTTTATGATAAAATACATTTAGTTAATTTAGGGTAAATTACAATTTGAGTCCCCATCTATGGATCCGATCCCAGAATAGGTCCTCATCTTTAAATTGTAACGATTCGGGTCCCAAGGTCGTTAATGTAATGAACTTTTTGGGACTGATGACGGATATGCCTTTATTTAAAAGTTGGAACTCAACCTCCATTCCTTTCCCGACAAGGGCATATTCGTCTTGAATCCCAAAATTTCCATTTTCTAAACGATCCTGGGACCCGAATCGTTACAATTTAAAGATGGGGACCCATTCTAGGATCAGACCCATAGATGAGGACTCAAATTGCAATTTACCCAAATTTCTATATCATGTATATCCCATCCAATTCATATATATATTTAAGTCGATTCTATAGAGTATTTCTAACATTACTCGTATGCGATCACTATCGGTTTTACATCCATATCTATTTTTTAAAGATATGATAAAATAGATTTAATATCTGTCAATATCCGCATCCGTATTCGTATATAAAAATGGATAAGGATATGATAAACCTATATCTGTATCCGTAGAAATCTGTTTGCGTCCCTACCTTTTATATAAGCGGAGTTGAGACCCATTTTGTTACATTTGAAAGATTGAGAGCCATGTTGGGATTGAGCTCATTGATGACGACCTGATATGTAATTTACCCTTTTATTTTTATGTGTGTGTCTGATAATGCCTTGATAAACATCTTCTAATGCACATCCTTTATCCTAAAATCAGTGTAAAGACCTCCCTTAGTCACGTGATTAACACCAATAGTTGATTAACAGAAGATCAAAATCATCAAATTTATGATTAAATTATTCTAATCAGAAAATCATCACTTAACGGCAACCATGGATAAATTAATAATAAAAACATCACATTGATGAATAATGAAGCCATAAACTTCGCATTTTAGAAATGACACTCATAATGTTTTGTAAATAAATAACGCCGACACATAACTAACATTTTCGTACAACGTATAAATATTTTTGCAGGGTTCAATGGATGTTCCGCCTCATTTTGCGTAATTTTTTTACTTTTTTTTGTAAAATATCATAACGTATATTCATCTATATACCTTTCATATATATCATTCGAATTTCGTCAGAAACAAAGATTCCTATGCCTTCAATCTAGAACAGGTCGATTACAACAAGTTTTAAACCGTTAATATTACATGTTCTATATGGAGGGCACATGAGTCTCTGTTTTTGACGAATTTCGAATGACATATTGGAGGGATATATAGATGAATACACATGGTGATATTTTTCAGAAAATAAAAAATCACGGAAAAATAAGGGAGGGACAACCTCATTTTTTCATTTTTTTCGTAATTCCATCTTGAGGTAAATGTAAGTGATATTAATGTCTATCATTAAATCTATGACATAACAAAATGTAAAATATATAAAGAAACACATAAATTGAAAGTGACTTTCCTGAGCTCAAAAAAGCTCCACCTCATTTGAAGTTTCTCATGTATATGGATATATGTATATATGATATCGACTTAGAGTGATTCGAACTGTGATATTTAAACATATTTTTCCTAGTGATATCTTTTCTTTTTTGCTTTCTCGATAAGTTCATATTAAGAAGTGAACCTAATTAATATACGATTGTTGAATAATTGCTGATAAATAAAAAAGATCATGCATGCAATGTTTGACTAAATTTCTATGTTCATGATGATTACACATTGAATTTAGGTTTGAGGATTGAGATAGATATTAAATGGGAAAATTCCTCTTGTGGCTTGAAGATTTAGATCATCTACAAAATATTCGATTCCATTTATGAGATGGAGGACCATTAATAATTAAAACTACTATATCACAAGTACAATAATAAATAAAAACTTGAGAAATTTCCAAAAAAATCTTTATCGGGTTTCGGAAGGTTAGCAATCTCCACCACCTTACAAAAAAATATGTAGAAATCACATGGGAAAAATTCTGATGGGAAAAATTCTGATGGACAATTCTCTACCATTTAAAATTTCCATTCTAATCAGGGTTGTAAAAATCGGATCAGACCGACCGATTGGACCGGTTAGATTGAGAACTGGCCTTGACTCGGTAGATTCGATCAGTTTCATGTATTTCTTTTTTAAAAAAAGAAGAAAATAAAAAATCAGGTCTGACATGTGGTCGAACTGGATTGACCAAGAGTGGTCGGATTGGGTTGACTCGAATTGACCAAGTTATGATGGTTTGATAAATTTTTAAAAAATAGAAGTTTAAATAATTAAATAATAGAGATTTTATCGCCTTTTGTGATCTTAACTTCTGTAATATTAGTTATGCCTCTTTCCTTCTTGGATTATCGATTGTGTTCCTACCTTCTTAGATTAATTTTCTAAAAGTAACTATACATGAATGATTACAATATCGTATTCATATATAATGCTAGATTATGTGGTTAACTTTTGTACTCAAAATAGACAATCATATTATGCTATTAAAAGATTTGATATTTTAAATAATTATTTCATTGATATATACATAGATACTTACTCATGTGTATCCGATTTTATCGGTTCAAAAAACTGGTTCAACACCAGACCATTAAATTAAGCCATGTCTGATTTTTTCCGAATCGATAGAAATGATGACATCATGCTGACATCATCACCGATCTTACCAATTCGGACAAATGGTCCGATCGGTTGGACCAAATCGAAGACTGACCAACTGACGTGGCTCATGTAGTATTTTTTAAAAATATAATATAAAAAATCCAAAAACTCACTAAAATACACACACATGTATGTGTATCTACGTATCTCGAAGAAGAAGTTTGATTCAAATTGGCAAGACAAAATCTAAGGACAAGAAACAAGAGAAGAATATCTAGAATTTAATGCAAGAAATCGATTCCTCATTTAAGGAGCGAATGAAAACCACCAAAGAAATAGACCTATTACGTGTTCTCGAGGGTTATAAATGTTGACTTTGGACATACATACATACATACATACATACATAAGCATACATTAAGGTGGAAAATTGAAATCCAAGGCAATTGTACTATTTTTTAAGGCATCACCATTATGGGAAGAAAGAGGAAGAGATTGTATGGTTTGACTTGCCAACCTTTGCTATTATCAAGATGATTTTTCAATGTTATGAAAGTAATGGGGATGCACATGATTTACTATCATGTACATCTAAAATATTACCAACTTAACTATCATTCCTTCAAAGTATTGTTTGGATAATATATTGGTATGACGTCAACTTTGCTAGCGGTTGTTGAGGATAAATTGATATCACCTCAACTCTGATACCACCTATTGAGAATATGATGGTATGCGTGATCGACAATCATCACGAATGCATGCAAGTGATAGAACAACATAATATATGATTGTGGTCGATCACTTTTTCCACCACCAGAGAAAAGATATAATCATAAGACAAAGGGTATAACTAAACCACGGTTGGTAAGTAGGGTTAGGAGGTGCTAAGTAGTTAACGTTTTGAAGACACAACTTCTAAAATCCTATAAATATAGTGATTTTTACACTTATAAAATTCGCAGTATTGCCCTTATGTTATTGCACTTGTTGGCTATCTTACACTAAGAAAAGACTAATATTGCGAATTTTGTAAGAATATACGGGCATAAATGTAATGGTAAAAAAATATAGGAGCACAAATTCTATTTAAAAATTCACATGGGCTCAAGTGTAAACATCAAGCGAGAACAGTTATGTTATAGTGTTAAAAAAGTATTCATTTTCAATTTTAAAAAGTGCGATTTATACTTTATTTATATTCGATCAGTTTGTGTGGGACAAGGGAAGAATAATAGTAATACAATGGTGATATAACCATAACCATATTTCAAAATTGCTTATTTCGATATAAAGTCTTCTTATTCAAACATAACCAATTAATGATTGAAGTACATGTATGTTAGCTCAATCGTAACGAAATTTGTCTACTTGTTTAGTTAATTGTGATATTTTATAAGCTCAAAAAAGCATTAAATTTGTAGCATCCCGGGCTTAGACCCTCGGTCCGTTATCGAGGAAAATTGACCTTGACAACTTGTTGAGCTCAAGTCCAATCGAACCTGTTGGCAACCACCCAAAATGCTTAAGTCTAAGTTGTTAAGTAGTAATCTACACCACTTATAACTCACTCTCACACTTTTGAGTTTTATATGTGGGACTATGTTTGGGGATATGAGTTGTTACAAAATTACATTAGAATGTATCTTCAAAATAAAAACTAATAATGTACATGTTCTATACTTGTCTAAGTCCCTTCTTTTTCTTCTCCTCAGGATGGTATGAAATCTAACTTTCATGTTTTTTTACAATTATAATGAGATGGGTTGTGATCGCCACTACGTAATGAAATCGACATTGTTTCTTCAAAAATTTCTTCCAGAGATATGATTGTGAAAACTTCTACTTTACTATATTTATAAACATTCTGTTTGTTCTCTCAACCTCACCATTTTGTTGCTATGTAGAAGGAATTCTAGTTTACCTACAAATACTTGCTTGAATGCAATATGTGTTAAACTCTCTTGAGGTATATTCTCCCCCTTTGTCAAACTTGAGCGTCCTAATTGATGTTCCAATCTCATCTCTACATCTGTTTTATCTCTTGAACATTTTAAAGGCTTCTACTTTTTTCTTAAGAGATATATGCGAGACATTTGAGGAATCATTGAATGTTATAAAATATTCTTTACTTCTATTTGTAATGACACTAAGTGGTCCATATATACTCAAATAGATCAAACCTAGTAATTAGCTCAACTAACCATACGTTGAGAAATATTTTCTTACCATTTTTTATCGATCAAACAATATATGCCTGTAATTTGCAAGATGGAACATCGGTAAATATGGTCATCAACCCATTAGGAGTACCCTAAAAAATGAGTATGGACTAGATATTTGAGTGTCTGCACAAGTTACAAATATCATCTTGGTAATGTCCTTGATCCAATGAACATAAGCAATATATTGGATTTAATCGATCCATCTTTGAATTTTATAAATGTCACAATCTCACCTGCCAAAAATCATATTCATATAAATAAAAAAATTATTCAGAAATCATATTTTATTGATTTAATTGAACTTACAATCTCACCTGCCACAAATCATAGTCATGCTTAGGCACTGAATATCCCGTAGTATAGACCTTCTTATTCTTTCTAATGATTATCTACTTATTATAAAATTGGACTTCAAATTCACAAGCTGGTCTGGAACAGATATAAGTTTCTAGTATATATTTTGAGCGTATAGTATGCTCTAAAGTATTATGATACTATCGCTCAAGTCAAACTTGTATATTCCAACACCTTCAACATTCAAGTAGGTGTTTCCCACGAAGATTCTCTATTTACCATTCTTCAACTTCGTGAAGTCTAGTAGCTCATCCTTCATTTTGACTGTGTGGCGGGTGCACCTGACTCAATATACACGATCCACATGGATATTTCCAACTTTTGTTCCTTGAAATTTCCAAGAAGGGTCCTAGTCATCTCCTGAAGTACTGCTCTCTGACCTCTTCATCTTTCTCAACATCAAAGATCTAAACTTTTGATCTTTGTTTGGAATGATCTCGCTCAATTACCAACTCTACAAGCAGATATGTCACAATTTTATTGGTGTTATTTATCCTTAAAGATATGGCGACCATGTGGAAAAATGGTGGGGGCTTCGAAAGATAGTTTGTATTTGCATTTTCTCAAGAATTGCAGTCTATAATGGCCAAGTCTTTGATCATCACGATTATCTTATTTATGTGCTAAGTGTTAGAGTCGGCCATACAAATAGATAATTCTTGTCACCTTTAGCACATATGTCATTTACCTCATGGGAATCATGAACTCATACGAGAATCATTTTTAAGGGAATACAGACAATTCGAAAAGAGAAAATATCATTCGTCACGGGGACAAAACCACCTTGACTAGCGATAGACATCGGAATATCGCTCTCGAAAGACAAGTCGGAATAATAGAGAGAAAATGTCTCGCGTTTTCGAGGAAGAAAACGGGAATCCTCTACTCTTATTTGGATGAGAACCACATATATAAATTCTGACATGGGGAATGTATTCAAGTTGATCTTAAACCAAGTGGTCAAATGGCAACCCTAGTCTCCTTCACATAAATGATATGATACTATTATATGTATGTAGAGGACCGCTGTTGTCCTAATCGATCCTTACGTATGTGGTCATTCTTTATCACCATCTTATCATAACAACGAAAATGATGCCTCTACGTACGAATATATGTATGTTACACAAAGACCTTATGAAGGCACGTATGTATATTGCAGATTACACAAATCAATCAAATTGGCATATGCCCCTCATATATTGTTAGACCTTGAAAGTATTAAGCGCACACACACATATATACAATCTTTCCTAATTAATTATCACCTTTTTCCTTTAAGAAAATCCAATAAGAGGATTCTTAAATCATTTAATTAAGTTTTTGCGATTCGTTATCGGGAAAACTGACACTGACGAGGACATTGCGAGGACATGATCATCCTTAATTCCTCGTATAATCCCGCTTAGGTGCTCGATTCTCATGCTCCATGGATCGGTAAACACTGTTTAGGATTTATGTAAACATCATCTTAAATAAACCTTACAAATATTTTACTAACAAATTACATGTATTATTTAGGATCTATCTTAGAACATGTTTTGATTGCATTGTAACTTGTTTTTTTATTGTTTAGGTTTGTAGAAACATGAAATGAGACTATTTTTAGTTCATGAATGATGGTATATACGGATCTTAATGAATAAGGATATTAAGTACCCTGATGCTTACAATCAATCATCCTTACAATTTATTTCAAAGTGATTTGAGGCAAACAACTTTTTTAAAAAAATAAAAGACCAAATTCTTCGATCTTAGGTAGCCATAAGTAAAATCCAAAGAGTAGCAACGTTAAGCAAGGTTTCAATTGAAGCAAATGCGAGCTAAGTAGAAATCAGGGAAATCAAACAAAATGGTTCATCGTGGAATATTATCTTTCCGATTACATTATTAGCTTCGAATTACATTGAAACAAATCTTAGAGATCGCTATGATGTATTAAAGTTTAAATATAATTGAAAAATCACCCAATCACCATTCTAAAAGAAGAATAATGTCGTTGAATTGATCGGGTGAATTCTACCAGAAAAAGATTTATTTTTATATTATTTATACTCCTAAATTAAATGTGTATGGTGTTAGTACGAGAGTGTCGAACTCTGGGAGGCAAACTGTAGAAAACTAGGATAAAATACTAGAGAATCTAAGGTGAATGGATTTCCTAATTTTTATTTATTTTTAGGGATTTTTTATTTTTATTTGATTATATGAATTTTATAATAATTTTGTGGTGTTATATACCTTGTAAAAATATAGGTATATGTTTTATATTCTTATATTTGCTTTTATATTTTTAAGTTTTTATGTGTTTTAAGTATCTTGTAATTTTTATGTGATTTTAGAGAATGTTTTAGTAATTTTTGTTCGGTTTTTAAAATGAGAACCATGTTCTCATTGAAAATAAGGAATTATTTTCATTTTAAAATAGTAAACAGTAAGAAAATATTTTTATTTTTATCAAAAAGTAGATGAAAATACCCGTCAAGCAAGTATTGTACATACTTTTGTGTTTTTTAATGAATTAGTCATGTATTTTTGAAGTTTTTATGTATTTTTATTTTTTTATTGATTTTAATGTCCAATTTTATTCTATTTTTGGATTAATTTGTAAAATATAGTAAAATATACTGTAGATACTTTTTATAATTTTTGAAAGTGTTTTTATATTTTTTTATGATTTTTAAAGTTTGTCATATTTTTGTATTTTTAAATGATTTATTAAAAATAGAAAATATTTTTACTGTTTCAAAATACTGAATATATTGTTTAAAGTATAATACTAAGTATTTTATGTAATTTTATATTTTTTATATTTTATTTAATATGTATGTAATTCTATAGTATAATGTATACCATATAGGGATATGTAGGGAATGACCAGAACTTTATGGGTGTGCACAAAATAATGTCAGATAAGGGTGTCCATAAAATAATGTCAGAAATCGGGAGGCGTTGATGAATCCCCATTCATCACTCTTTATTCCTTTATTTTAGCTAGAAACCTCAGCAAAATGCCATGGAAATATGTGTAAATATCATAAGTTGTCAAAACACATGCATCATGTAAATATGCATAATTAGCATGTTTTGGTGTAAAAATAAAGGAATAAATAAACACAAGAAAAAGAGAGAAATATTTAGAATAAATATTGAGTGACCTAATTCCAAGGGAGGGCTCAGCATGGGCCTGACCGCAAAAGAAAGTAGAGAAAGATAGAGTGGCTCAGTATAGTATACATACATCTATGTATATAAATAATTTTATTTTCCTCAAAATAAAAATATAAAGATGTTTCTCATATTTTGTACATATTTATAAAAATAAAATAAAAATCATAAAAATTAAAATAAAAAAATAAAGAGAATCATTTTCCACCTTGTATATATACCATGTACATATGTATATAGATCTATTTATTTAACTCATGTAAATAAATCATAAAATTAAAATAAAAATACCTTTTTATTCCAAATTTTATGTTGTAAATAAATAAAATATAAAATTGGAATAATTTAGCAAAAATAAACAATTAAAAATAAAAATAAAAAATACATATGTGTATATACCTATATATATAATAATAATATAATGTAAATACGTTATTTATTTTTCAAAAAAATAAATAAAAATCACTAAAAGATAATTTGAAAAATAATAAATATTTTTCATGTTAAACTTTTTCAAAATAAAATCATTTACTAATTTTAATTGAATTTTCAAATATTTAATAAATGGAGGCTTCTGATTGGTCCACGGTGGATGTTGACCTCCGGTCAACTCTCCCCCCAGGACCACCCAGTGAAGGATCTTTGCCCTCGACCCAACTTCGCCTATTTTTCTCGCATTGATCCGACCACCATCAATCGAAACCCCGAGCCCCGATTATCCTTAAATCATTCCTAATCCACGCCCGATCATCCTTTTAGGGATCCGTGCTTCACCGTACCCTGCCCGACTCCTTCTTGCCGGACCCTCGCTTGTATAAAGTCCCAGCTCCGGCCGCAATTTCACTCCATCTTTGGCCTCCGTCTTTCATCCCAGGACCTCCACTCTCTTCCCTAGAGTGACAGCTATCGGATGGGAGTGTCGCAGCGAGGAGTAGGCGGCCCCAGCCACTGATCCGGCGACTTGCGCTGTCGTGCTCCGCCACCGAGCGAGCCGAGCCTATGGCCCCGACGAGCCATCGAGGCGATGATCCCAAGAGCTTCCTTAGCCCCAGCCCAGTCGATTGCAACCATCAGGTATTCCCGATTCACCTTAGGTTCGCCTAATTTCCATTTTCGTCCAATTCGCGCTGTCGGCCGTCGCCGGCTGATTCACCTCGACTCGACCGTCCATTTGCTCATATGACCATCGATTCACATCCACGAGACCTCTACCCACGTTCTTTACCCATCCGATCAACCTGACTCGCCCCGGAGCAGGAACTTAGGTCCCCATCGCCGTCACCTCGCCGGAGACCTCCGCCTCGCCTCATTCTGACCACCTCTTCACCCGTTAACGGGTCGAGGCACTTTGCCCTCGACCCAGGAGTCTTGCTGTGCAGGTTGCAGGTCCAATCGACCTCATCTGGAGGTCGACTCATTCGGGTACAGCTGCTCCGACCCACCTTCGTCACCGGAGCTCTCCAGGGCTCCTTAGCCTCATCGGAGGTACTCACCAGCTGCAGAAGACTTCAAGCGTCCTTCTCCACATCTCAGCAGCTCCTGAGGAGGTCCAATGCACACGGATTGGGCCGGCGAACCTCGCCGGCAACGAGTTCTTGGAGGATCCTCTTCCACCGTTAGATCAGCCCATTCGCTCCAGTTTTAATCCGGACCATCCATCAGTGAGAGATATCCACCATCCGATCCATCAGGGATTGATCAGGACCGTTCATCGACGAAGGGGTGGCCGATGCTCTTAGCCATCAGATCTACATGTGGTACCCCCTCGTCCGTCAGATCATTAATAAAGGGGTAATTTCACTTAGGCCCATGTCATTTTCTTATTTATCGTTTAGTCCTGTAAATAGTTTGAGCAGTTGTTTTTATTCAGAACAATTGCATCTAGGACCTTCGACTTTTTAGTATTTGCAAAACAGTCCTTGTTTATGTGAGACACGTACATCGACACGTGAGTTTGAGGATATTTGCGTTATTTAGTCTTGTATTTCCTGAGTGTTATTGATTGCATATTTTTAAAAAGGAATAACACATATGCCCTTCCGTGCCTGAACCACGTGCTGCGCGCGTGTTGTTGTGGGTTTTTTGCATAAGGGCTCCTGGACTTTCTTTATTTGTTACTGTTTGGCCCCTGGAAGTATATTTTCTTACATTTAGGTCCTTGATTGCTGTGTGCCTTATTTTTATTGAATAAAATATCAAATGAACTCCAAATTAGGTGAAATTTGGATACGTGGCTCCTGCCACTGTGTAAAAATTTTTCAAAATTTTTGGGACATTTTCGAGGCTTTTGTTATTTTTAAAAAATCAAAAACACGTATTTTTATTACTGTTTGAATTGAAAAATCCAAGAAAATATCAAAACTTCTTTAAAAATTCTAAAAAATTTAGCGATGGTTAGTCTTGTTGTTTTTTAGCTTCTGACCAATTTTTGGCTTATTTAATTTATAAAAACCAAAAAATAGAAAAACCATAAAAATCTTATAAAAATCATAAAAAATTCTATAAAATTCAAAAAATGCAAACTCTTTTTCTGTAGCTTAGTTTTTGTATATTTTTTCATAAAAATTGTCTCCAGACTATTATAGACCAATTATATATTTTTAATTGGTCTTTCAAGTATGGCTGCACGTTGAGAACTGTTTTTCACTTTTCTCGATTTTTATAAAATTAACAAAAAATTGAAAAATTCTGAAAAATTCACCAAAAACACTTAAAAACATAAAAAATAAAAAAATAATTTTATTTGAATTTTCTGTGTATTTTTGGGTGTTTAAATAAATTATTGAACTTGCTTTTTATTACATTTTCTTATCTTTTCCTTATTATTGAAAATACAAAAAAATTAAAAATAATTAAAATCCACCAAAAATATTTTCTTCTTTATTTTTGATTTTGACTACTTCGTAGGCCGTATCAGCCATCCCATGCTTCTTGAGTCCGACCCTAGTCGCTATACCAGGTTAATAAAATAGCGAGGACCGCTGTTGATTTCTTTGTTTGATTTTTATATTTGGTGGTTCCTGATGAATCTGTTATTCATCACTCCAAAAGTCAAAAATAGAGCCTTGTTCCCGAGAAAATAGAGGCATATTTCCTTTTATCTTGCATAAATAACACTCATGCATGCATCCATAATTCATGCATTATAGCAGCTCATCTGCATTTAAATAAGAAGCCAAAAATCCCCTGTAAAATACCTCTTCAATAAACTCCTTCTCTATAATAGATGTGTATACTCCTTAATAATATAGGGAAGGATGCCACAAATCACCCTTGTAAAATAACCCAAATATCCTGAGAACCCTTGTACATTAAAACACACATAAAGCCCGCATACAAACCCCTACTTAGGTCTACTCACTCTTAGAATACTATATATTAAAAGACCTTCAAAATGAGACTAATTTCATCGAAGTTGGAGCTTGTATGAGAAACTTGGGTTTTTGGGTCATTTTGTATACTACATATGTATATTTATGTATCTTTGTATTTATGTATTATATGTGACCTCATCTCCGTCTTTGGTCAACATGAAACTTGTAGATCTCATCAAGATCTACAACTTTCATGTTTTGAGTTTTTCCAAATTCGGCTTCCTCTTCTCTCTACACGTGTTTTCCCCTCCAACCATTCACAGCAGGCCACGTGGCGCACTCTGATTGCGCCACGCGGCCTGCTGCCCTTTGTCTGATCCGCCCGCGCCTTCCGCCGTTGGATGGCCATCCTGATCCAACGGCCGAGCCGCTGCCACGCACGCCCTTCACATGGACCGTAGGATCAAAGCCCATACCTCATCTCCACCGTCCCTTAGCGCCGCGCTCTCAGCGAGCCACGTGGCGGCATCTACGCCGCTCGATCGCGCCCCCGATCCTCTCATCACAGCCGCCCACCTTCCAGCGAATCTCGACCCTCAGATCAACCCTACCCTTTCATCTGAGCCATCCGCTCGCGCCTCGCCAAAACGCGCCACGTGGCGCTCTCATAACCCCTCATCTGGGCATCCCAGATCTAATCGTAACCGCTCCATCTCGCTTCGATCCCCACCGTTGGATCACAAGATCCAACGGTGGAGACTTCGTCTCCTACCTCGGGCGCCCCTCTCTCCCACGATCTCTGCCTTGCGGGAGGGGCGCCCCCTTTCCTTTTCTGGGCACACGTCAGCCACCTTCTCCGGCCGCTGACCCCCCCACTACGCTCCCCACTCATCCCTCTCCCTCGACAGCTCCCTCGAACACCACCATCTCCACCATATGCGCCCCACGACAGCCATAAACTTCGCCCCATCACCAGCCCTGCCGAAACCTCCATCTTATAAATACGCCACCCACGGCGACATTCACCCCCATCCGCCACTCCAGGAAGATCCCTAGAGCTCCAAGCTTCCTATTGGTGACAGCAATCGGCTGATTTGTCGAGCGACGACAGAGCTTCTTCTCCGGCGAGATCCTCGGCCCACCGCCGTGTCGCAGCCACTCCTCCGAGCAGCTGCTAGAGCTCGGGGCTTTACCGACCTCTTGAGCGACGACCTGGAGCTCAAAGCTGAGCCCCAATCCCCAGGTAACCCCCTCCATTCCTCCTCCGATCTTGTTCTTCTTTTTCTTGCTTTTTCCCGAGTTTATTCGCCGTCATTGACCACCCTCACACCTTCCAATCACCTCGGCGAGCTTCGCGTCGAAGCTCCGATCACCGCAGTACCCTCCGCGCACTTCCACGACGCACATCACCATCCTCCGACCAACAGCTCCGCCATTTGGCCGGAGCTCGTCCACCGGATCACCTCACGACGCCTTAGGCCTCGCCAACCAGCACCACTTCTCCACAAACGCACGCACGAGCCTCGGCTATACGTCTAACACTTGCAGGTACTCCTTTGATCATTGGCCGGAGCCTCACCGGAGCTCTCTTCGAGCTTCATCGACACCGAGCTCCAGCCCTCCTCCAGGGATCCAGAGACCACCGGAGCCTTCGCCGCGCACTAACGATTCTTCCGAGCAAGGTGGGAGCTGACGAAGCTCACCACCGGAGCTTAACGACCGAGGCGGAGCTCGGCTGCTTTCACCGGAGCGCAGCCCTCTCCTCCGCAGGCGGCGGAGGAGCGTTAGAGAAGAAGAAGCAGCCACCGTTCGATCATCTGATCGAACGGTCCTCGCCTCGCCACGTGTCCCTTCGCCGCCCTCGTCCTCGACCGTTCATCGCACTCCTGATCCGACGCCTCGCAAGTCGCCACGCACCTTCATCGACATCCCTTGGATCCATCTTGATCCAAGGGCCTTCAGGCCGCCACGTCCCCTTATCCGAGCCTCGGCCTCCAAGCCTAGGCTCGGGTGACCCGAAGCTGCATCGAAGCTGAGCCGAACCTCCAGAAGACCCGAGCCTCGCTCCGAGCCTCCGACGTCCTCCGAACCTAGGTCGCCCCACGTGAGGAGCACGTGCGGCCTGGGATATTTGCACAGACGCCCCTGGAGCTTTCACAAATTGTGAAAAGGTCCCTGTGAAGTAGACACCACGTGAGGAGCACGTGTCTTGTGGAACAATTGCATAGACGTCCTGCATATTATTGGTAATTGCATTTTCGTCCCTGTCAGCACGTTTACTTATTGAAATCTTATTTTTCCAGTATTGCATTTATACCCTTGTGTTTGCACGTGTCCATAGCATGCATATTTCATCATTTTGAAATTCTAAAAATTGCAAGTTGTTGAGAATCTTGTCCTCTACCTGTTAGTACACGTGTTTGATTTTTGTTGGTATGCTTGAATTATTAATAAATTAATTGGTTCATTTGTGTCACATTTTGCCCAGTGATGCCTTTTGATTTTTAATTAATTATCTGTGCCTTCAAAAATCGCCAAAAATTCATAGTAGCTTAAGGACATTATTTTCAACACTCCATAAAAATTGCATGTCGTTTGCACGCATAACGAGGCCTCAATAAATAGTTTAGTGATTTCCTTAAATTAATTTTAATTAATTCATTTCACAATAAATTTAAGTTCTGTTAATTTTCCTAGGTTCCTGATCATTAGACCATCCTAGGATAATTTTAGTTCTTGGAAAAATTGTGATTTGATATTTATTAAAAATTAAAAACTGAAAATCACTCTGTCTGTTTATTTAATTCACAGAAAAATTATTTTGAGTCGAAAAATTCCAAAAAAAATTAGGTTAGCTTAATTTCATCCCATTTCATAATCTGGCCAAGTTTCATAATTTTTGGAATTAATTTGACGATCTTTCTGAATTAACATTTAATTTGGCCTGATTTTGCATATGTCTGCATAAGAAATAAAAAGACCAAAAAAATATTGTTCCTCGAAAATCAACACTTGTAAATTGCTGTAATCCACCTAAGGAGACAGTTGCCTCCCTGAGATCGACCTTGGACTCCACCAAGTAAAAAAATATCACCGCTTAAAATTGACCAACATCTGACTTAAGTGGTTTTTGATCAACCTCTCGTATCCGACTGCAACGAACACTTAAAAGTAATTTGGACCATTAATTTGCCCGAATTAACTAAGGGTGCGGGAGCGAACATCAAAATGGCGCCGTTGCCGGGGAGGCACGGCTTAGGTTAATTATAGCATATTTTTGAGTGGTTGATTTTCCTTCCCCGGGTAGTCTGACCCCCGGTTTTTCTTGTGAATATTTCTCTGTCTTTTAAATTTTTGCAATTTTTGTCGTTCTTTATCTGACCTCAACTTGTTTTTGTGCGAGGGACACCGGAGTTGAAGACGCTTCGAGGATCACGCATTGGAATTTGTTTGAGGGATTTGAGAGAACCTGTAATTTCAATAATTTTCCACATTTTTTCGCATCATTTCCAGCGGTTCCCGTTCGGGATCTCGCGTGTGTAAAGATAGTGGAAACCGTGTCCCGTGTGCTGTGTGGGTGAATTGTAACATTAGCTTGCACTAGCGGCTCCTCGAGTCACTCTAGGATTTGTTTGTGCTCGTAATCAATAGGACCACACATTACACATAAAAGACGCACCTAGACCGCAGGACTTAGTTCAAATTAAACTGTTCTTCACGCTAATAGAACTGCCTGTCTAGGAGCGGCTTTTCATCGTTTGCATTTGCATATAGAGTAAAGTTTTCAATTCTGTATTGCATCCTGCATAAAAAGCGAAAGGATCACTGTAAGTATTCTCTACTCAGCATACGCATCATCGATTTCAACTTGCATCGGCTTTTCTCGATTTCCCCCCTGATTTTCTCACTTAAATTAAAAAGGAAATTGGGACTGTCCGATAGGCGTGCTTTGTGGTGGACTAATTGCAGTGATAACTTAACTTTAATCGGGACTGCTAACAGTATTGACCAAAAAAAAAGGAATAAAAATCTGAAAATTGTTTGCGGGAGATTAATCCCCGACCTTGTATTCAGGCTGAGTGAGGGTACTTGAGTGTGTGTGAACACCTTAAGGCAGAGCCCAAATCCCCGCCTTCCATATCACGAGCCAACTGATCTTAGCAAGTATCACGAGTGGGATATTTTTAAACTCTTTGACAAGTACCAAGTAGCCTCCGCCCTCACAGGTAGATAGGGGCGAACCAGCGGTACTCTGCGACAAGGCCTAAAAACTTTGTCAGCCTCCGCCTCAGTGCAGGTAGATAGGGGCACGTCATTGAGTCCCCACTCCGGATAGGAGCAAAGAAAGGGAGGATCGGCGGTATCTTAGGCGACAGGATAAACAGGAAAGACGCATCCGGCTCTAAGCCGACTTTCCTTTAGGCCGCGTAATCCTTGCTACTTTTGCTTGAATATCACACTTAAAAACTACAAGATAAATTGGACTCAACTTTGAGTCCTTCACTGTGTTGAGTGTGAACCCAGGGTCTTGGATTGTTCTTATTGCTTGCTTCAGGTAGGAGTAAAATCCTATATTCTTCCCTCATCAAGATGAGTGATTGGGGAGATCTCGAAACACTATTCACTGATCTCTCTATGAGTCCCCCAAGTAACTCGTCTTCCTCGGTCCGAGCGCACCTTGGACCACCCAGGACTCATGACCCTCTTGAGTCCTGGTTCCCACATGCTTAGGGTGGTTACTCTCAAACCAACCCTTTTATCTCCTCCAAGATTAACGAGGAAGATCATTGCCTCGGTAATCCCTTCCTTGATTTGCCCTCTAACACCGGTCTTATTTTCCAATCCCCAGAACTAGAGGACAAGATGCCGCCGAAAGTTCCACCAGATGAGGAACAAATCAAACAGATTCTTGCCCGCCTCGCTGATGCCGAACAGAGGAATGCAGATCTCACTGCACAGATGGGACAAATCATAGCAGCAGAAGGAATCGACCGACCAATGGTCGATACCTATAACCCGGCGGAGAACGAGATTCAGAACTGGTTGGCACCCGCAGTTCCCGCCCAGGCATTTGAGTTGAAGCCCCACTTTCTTAGTTTGCTTCCGAAGTTCAACGGAAATCTTAATGAAGAACCATACACTTTCCTCCGTGACTTCGAGTTGGTGTGCAACAATCTTAGCCATCCCAATGTTGGCCAAGATTATATTCGGCTGAAGGCCACCCCTTTTGCCTTAGGTGATAAGGCTGCTCATTGGCTGAAGAATCTAGGGGTGGTATGTACCTCTTGGATGCAGTTCAAGGACCTTTTCTTGAAGAAGTTCTACCCTCTCAGTAGAACTAATCAGATGAGAACAAAGATCGCCAGCTTCGCTCAAGGAGCCTGCGAACCGTTCCATGAGGCTTGGGACAGGTTCAATGACTTAGTACAGAAATGCCCCTGCCACGGCATTTTAAAGGCGATCTTAGTCCAGACCTTGATCTGTGGATTAACCCCGGAAATGCAGGGGTTAGTCAGTGCCGCCTGTGGAGGAAGCTATCTGAACAAGAACGAGCATGCTGTATGGAAGATCCTAGAGCAGATGGCAGAAACCGGCAGGTCACAGGCCACAAGGGCCTATCAGTTGTCTCCCTCAATCTTATCCAATGAGACAACTAGAAGGACTGTTGCAGATCTGACTGAGGACCTCATCCCCAGCATGGGGATGATTGCAGACAAGCTTACTATGGTCGAGCAGATCCACAAGAGAGTCGCGGAGATGGAGTCTCTTTCGAGCCTTCCCAAGAAGGTGGAGGAACTCTCTGAAAAGGTAGCCAAGATTAAGCTACCCACCCCTTCTGCACCACCTGTGCCTGTACATCGAGTCCATCTTGTACAGGAACAGGCACCGGGGTCTCAGAGTAGCTGGGATCAGACTTATACCCAGCCGAACCATCATGCACCCCCACCAGTTGAGACAGAGTACGAGGAGCCTCCGCCTGTATATGAGATTAACGGGCTTTGGTATAGCCGGGACCCACTAGTCAGGCAAATCGAGATGGGGAAGGATCAGGCACACCGCCCCACCCCAGTTTACCAAGAGACCAGGCCCGTCACAGTCCCACGATACCAGTCCAGGCCAGATCATGGGTACCAGCCGCAGCAGCGTACATCCCAGCAGGGGCCAGCACCGTTCCATCAGCAGCAGTATCGGCATGGCCAGCAGGGCCAATTTAGGACGGCATCAACACCGCAGCAAGCCCAGCCCACCGAATTGGAGTCACTCACCTTGGCGATCCAGACCCTGTCTGATAGGGTCCAACAGATACAGAATGATTACTTGGATATGAGAACCGACATCAATCGGGTTTCTCGTGCCCAGGACCAACAAATGGCGCCAAGGACCCCAATTCCCGCACAGGTTCAGGCCAACCCAAACAGCCTGCATCAGGGCCAGAACCGACCCCGAGATCAGGTATACTATTCAGATAATTATTTATCTGAACATGAGATCCTTTCGTACGATAATGTTAATCATATGTCCCTCAGGAGCGGAAGGACCGTGACCATACCTGATCGGGCACGGGCACAACAGGAAGGAACCTCCGAAGTTCGACCTGAGGAGAATTCGGAGGAGGAAAAGGAGGAGCACCACCACCAGCAGAAGAAGAGGACATCTGAGTCCTCGAAGCACCAGCCCCGCAGTCATCCAGAGTCCGACGACACCGATGAGCCCGCACCTCCATCTGAGGAGGACCAGCCAGAAGAAGCGGAAGAAGCATCACCGGTTTCGCCCAAGCATTTTCCCTTTCGTCAGAGTCAGAGTCTGTACAAAAGTCCGAGTCAGAGTCGTGTTCAAAACTCAGTTTCAGCAGCTAATGAAGATATTTCAGTTCCAGAACCTGAGTTAATAATCCCTTTCCCCCAAGCTCTCAAGGGTGGGAAGAAGAAAAACACAAAAATCCAAAAAGATGACCCTGAGATGGCCGAGTTTTGTAACAAACACATCAAGGTCACAATCCCCTTTGACAAGTTCGTGGAGATGACCCCTGCATTCCAAAAATACCTTAAGGTGAGATGCACACCTACTAGGGTTAGCAGGAAGACCAAAAGCCGTGTTGAAAAACACGTTCTATCAGTAGCCACGACTTGTGCAATAAAGAACTCGTTTCCTCGGAAACGAAGAGACATGGGTGCACACTATGTAGTGAGTCATGTTGATGACATCGCGTTTGCACGCACTCTCCTGGACAATGGTTCCTCGATCAATTTGATGCCCACGACCCTCTATGAGCGGCTAAATCTCGGACCTCTTAGGAAATCTAGAGCTATTCTTCAGTTTGCAGACAAATCAACTAAGAGGTCCCAAGGAGAGTTAAGAAACATTGTGATCAAAGTCGAGGGGCAAGAATACCTGGTGGACTTCACTGTCCTTGATATGGAAACCCCTCGTAATTGGAGAGATTCCCAGATTATCTTGGGTAGGCCCTTCCTCAGAACAGCAGGGGCCTTATTCGATTATAAGAATGGGAAAATTCAGTTCCAAACTCCAGGCGGAGATGAGGAACTAGAGATGAAGCAAACCAGATGGCAGAGACCAGACTCCGAATCCAGCACCGAGTACTCTTCTATCGAAACAGACCGAGAGCATGTAGACTTAGTTGGGCCATGGAGACAGAACCCAGCCAGCACCGAAGCGTCCATCTCCTTTGAAGATGATCCAGTGCATGAATCAGTCTGCGAGATCCTCAGGAACGAGTACAGCTCTGAGCCTGCATCGCCCTTCATCTTCGATGACATAGAGGCCCAAGTGGGCCTGTCAGTCCTTACCTCCTTAGGACAATCGGAAGATGAGGAAGACGAGTCGGACGAGGCGTTTGCCGATTGCATGGAGACCTTTGACGATCCGACTCCAGAGCCAAGCTTGGTGGCAGCCACTACAGAACAGGATCCAGCCACTTCCAACACCGAACCAGATTTGATTGAGCCAGACTTCTTAGACGATCATACCATCCCTGAGCTCAAACCTTTACCCACAACTCTGAAGTATGCCTTCCTTGCGGGCCAAGACAAGAAATTCCCGGTCATTATCAGTTCGCAATTGACCGAGGAGCAGGAATCTCGCTTGCTAGAGATCCTGGAGAAGAACCGCAAGGCAATAGGCTGGAGCATTTCCGATCTCCACGGGATAAATCCCGCTCTGTGTTCGCACCATATATATTTGGAGAACGAAGCCAAACCCTCTCGTGAATTCCAACGCCGATTGAATCCAAATTTACGAGAAGTGGTGAAAAAAGAGATAGAAAAATGGTGCGACGCGGGTTTCATTTACCCAATCTCCGACTCTAAGTGGGTGGCCCCAATCCATGTTGTCCCGAAAAAGTCGGGAATTCAGACGACCACCAACGAGGACGGAGAGGAGATCGTGACGAGAGTACCCACGTCGTGGCGCGTCTGTGTGGATTACAGACGCTTGAATGCCGCGACGAAGAAGGATCATTTCCCTCTACCATTCATTGATCAGATCTTAGAAAGATTAGCGGGAAAAGAATTCTTCTGCTTCCTTGATGGGTTCTCGGGCTACAATCAAGTAGCCATAGCTCCAGAGGACCAGGAAAAAACCACGTTCACATGCCCCTTTGGTACCTATGCTTTCAGGCGCATGCCTTTTGGGTTATGCAATGCTCCAGGTACTTTTCAAAGGTGCATGATTGCTGTATTCGCCGAAATGGTCGGCGAATTCCTGGAAGTCTTCATGGATGACTTCTCGGCCCACGGCGACTCTTTTGATTCCTGCCTTAGGAATCTGGACCGAGTCCTAAAAAGATGTTGTGAGGTCAATCTGGTGCTCTCCTGGGAGAAAAGTCACTTTATGGTGACGGAGGGCATTGTGTTGGGGCATGTCATCTCCAAGAGAGGAATGGAGGTTGACCCTGCCAAGGTGGACGTGATCAGACGACTCCAGCCACCAACCAACGTACGACAGTTGCGGTCGTTCCTCGGGCATGTCGGATTTTATCGGAGATTTATAAAGGATTTTTCTAAGATTGCCCGACCGCTAACTGAGCTTTTAGGCAAAGACGCGGAGTTTATTGTTGATCACAAGTGTCTTGAGGCCTTTAAGCTGTTACAAGGAATGATCATGGACGCTCCCATCTTGCAAGCCCCAGATTGGTCTCTCCCTTTTGAGATCATGACGGATGCCTCAGATTACGCTATTGGGGCTGTATTGGGACAAAGAAGAGATGGCGTCCCGTTTGCAATTCACTACGCAAGCAAAGTGCTTGATTCTGCTCAGCGTAACTATACAGTTACCGAAAAGGAAATGCTTGCGGTAGTGTTTGCCTTGGACAAGTTCAGATCCCACTTAATCGGATCCAAGGTAACCGTGTTCACAGACCACACGGCACTGCGATATTTAATGGAGAAGAAGGACGCAAAGGCACGTCTTCTTCGTTGGATTTTACTTATCCAGGAGTTTGATTTGGATATCCGTGATAAACCTGGTAAGAAGAACGTAGTGGCCGATCATCTTTCTCGTCTCGAAGATCTTAATACTTTCGAGGATTCACCAATTCGAGACTCCTTCCCTGACGAGTCGATTTTTGTTATCGACTCACTCCCATGGTACGCCAATATCGTGAACTATCTTGTCTCCAAGAAAGTTCCCGAGGATTGGCCCAAGAGCCAAATCGACCGACTCAAGTCGGACGCTAGACACTACCATTGGGAGGATCCGATCCTTTTCTTTGAAGGACCGGATTGTGTCTGGAGACGTTGTATTCCTCAAGAGGAATACCAGAGTGTCCTTTCTTTATGCCATAGCTTAGAGGCAGGAGGACACCACTCCGGGAAGAGGACCGCATGGAAGGTACTTCAGTGTGGCTTCTACTGGCCGACTCTGTTTCGTGATGCCACCACCTTCGCGAAGTCGTGTCCAGTCTGCCAGAGAATGGGAGGAACCGTTGGTTCCAAGGATGAGATGCCAATGCAGCCGGTCATCATTTGTGATGTCTTTGACGCCTGGGGCATCGATTTCATGGGCCCATTCCCTGTCAGCCACGGGTTTGAATACATCCTTCTTGCGGTTGACTATCTGTCCAGATGGGTGGAGGCTATCCCGACCCGAGCCGCAGACAGCAAGACTGTCTGTAAATTTATCAGAGAGCACATAATCTCTAGGTTCGGGATCCCCAAAATAATGATATCAGATGGGGGTAGCCACTTTGTGAATCGGGAGGTGAAGAAACTCCTGAAGGACTACGGCATCGAACACCGTGTCGCTAGTCCTTACCACCCACAAACCAATGGTATGGCTGAGGTGTCGAATAGGGAGGTGAAATCCATATTGCAAAAGCTTGTCCGCCCAGACAGGAAGGACTGGTCTCAGATCTTGGATCAAGTCCTCTGGGCGTATAGGACGGCTTACAAGACACCGTTAGGCACCTCCCCATTCCGAATGGTCTTCGGAAAGCCGTGCCATTTGCCCGCAGAGTTAGTGCACAAATCAGAATGGGCAATAAAGAAAGTTAACTGGAACACACACCTGGGCCAAAAACAGAGAGACATGGATCTGAATGAGCTTGTGGAAGTCAGAAACCGAGCATACGACAACAGTGTGGTGTACAAGGACAAGGTAAAGCGTTGGCACGATAGATATATCAGACGAAAGACCTTTGTTCCTGGACAGAAGGTATGGTTGTTCAATGCCAGGCTGGAGACTTTCCAAGGCAAATTAAAGTCCAAGTGGACGGGACCATTCGTTGTCCGAACGGTGCATGATAGTGGATGTGTCGAGATCTCAGATCTCGCAGATGACGCACCGACATTCCTAGTGAATGGGCAGCTGTTGAAGCACTTCGTCGAATCCAATGAACAGTTAGTCCATGTGGAGGAGATTGTATTCATGCGCGAGACAGATACAGCAAATTCACATCAAGCCGCGTATGAGACCTTGCAGCAGTAAACTCCAGCCATCCGCAGCATCTCGAAAGATTCAGACCGACTCATCTGTATATATCATCCTTTACTTCCACGATTCTAGTAACCCATCCCCACATCATCGAATCATTATCTCAGACTATACTTAGGATGACCAGATCCTAAGTATAGGGGGGAGAGGTCACCTGAGTCGATTCATTGTACATCCTCCAGATCACATCGGTCCTCATACTCACTTCTGTCCTATACTTAGGCTAACCAGAGCCTAAGTATAGGGGGGACCGATGCCCGCATGTATATATTCATCCATTTCCCATCTTTCCCTCATCTGCCCCATTTTTTTGATCTTCTTCTTTACTTAGGCTTCCATAGCCTAAGTATAGGGGGGGCGAGATGATTTCTACACCTTTTTGGCTCTCCTACGCTTAGCACGAGCTATGTCTTTTCCTCGCTCTTAGTGCTCTGAGGACATAGCACACGCTAAGTATAGGGGGGCGTGTATATATTACATATATACTTTACCCATAGCTCGTACTTTCACGTATTTTTGTATATATATACAATAATTACGGGTGGGTAAAAATCGAAAAAAAAATCCTTTAATAAATAGGCTTCTTATTTACTCTTGCATATCATCTCTGCATAGAAAAAGAGTCTTACATTTTCATAGCATGACATCTCATCTCATCTACATATCTTGCATATGCAAGGTGAAAAGTTAGTGGGTTCTAAACCAAGTTATGAGTAGATATTGAGGATGGACTTGATTTGATCTTAATCCACCTAATTTCAGAGGAACCTTCTAGGAACTGGAGTTAAGATTTTTCAGGTCAGATGACTTAATTCTTTAAGTCTCCAAGTCTATGTTCATATGTCATCTTGACAAGCCTGAATAGAGCACTTAACAACACACACACGACTCTTAGAGACTATGGCTTAACATGCACCAGCACTTTACACATGGCTCTCTACGGATGAGGTGATAAGGAGACAGTTTCCTTTAGCTTGGGGTAGCATATGAGGGTAGTACTTCTAGGCGGAACCTCTCGTCTTCTTCTAGTGAAGGAAGTGCGTCTCAACTTGGACTAGTGGTGATGAAGGCTGAGGACAGAAGCAGTGGGTTGCAATAAAGCTTCAAAAGAGGGATAGTCTACTGGCTCAAGAGGAAATTTCTTATCTATGCTGCACCATGTATATATGTTGTACAAAGGCATAAAAAAAAATGCCAAAAAGAACTCCAAAAAAAGTGGTGGGTCGGATTGAAAATTTAATAACCCCACCGGAGTGTATGTAGTCAAGAAAAGCAAAAGCTTGTAGTCACCATGTACTTGCAGCGGGAGACTTAGCTACACTGGCTGAGCTTCCAAAAGTCTATACTTCTTCCTCCTCTTCTTGAGCCGGTTGAACTTGAACTTAGAAGGGAATACCCCGCTTCTCGAGGAAAGAGTTGCTAGACCGAGGCATTAGAGTTACCAGGTTGGGGGAGGTTGTTTCTTTGTTACTTCTGAGGTGGGGAGTCAGCTATCACTTACACTGCATGAAAGGATTCATGGTCATTAGGGTTTGTGTATGTAGACTTGTTCTGATTAGGTAAGTCGAGGAGTCTTGAATAGAAGACTTGTGGAACTTGAAGTCTGTTAAGTCTTAAACTCAGATCCTAATAAGGTTCCGACACATGATTAATCCAAAGGTCAAGTCTAGCTCTATTTTTAAACTTTTGTTCATGACCTTGGTATGGAACCCAATTTCATTTCACTCGTGCATTTCATTTAGTTGCTCGGGGACGAGCAAGGTTTAAGTATAGGGGGTTGATGAATCTGTTATTCATCACTCCAAAAGTCAAAAATAGAGCCTTGTTCCCGAGAAAATAGAGGCATATTTCCTTTTATCTTGCATAAATAACACTCATGCATGCATCCATAATTCATGCATTATAGCAGCTCATCTGCATTTAAATAAGAAGCCAAAAATCCCCTGTAAAATACCTCTTCAATAAACTCCTTCTCTATAATAGATGTGTATACTCCTTAATAATATAGGGAAGGATGCCACAAATCACCCTTGTAAAATAACCCAAATATCCTGAGAACCCTTGTACATTAAAACACACATAAAGCCCGCATACAAACCCCTACTTAGGTCTACTCACTCTTAGAATACTATATATTAAAAGACCTTCAAAATGAGACTAATTTCATCGAAGTTGGAGCTTGTATGAGAAACTTGGGTTTTTGGGTCATTTTGTATACTACATATGTATATTTATGTATCTTTGTATTTATGTATTATATGTGACCTCATCTCCGTCTTTGGTCAACATGAAACTTGTAGATCTCATCAAGATCTACAACTTTCATGTTTTGAGTTTTTCCAAATTCGGCTTCCTCTTCTCTCTACACGTGTTTTCCCCTCCAACCATTCACAGCAGGCCACGTGGCGCACTCTGATTGCGCCACGCGGCCCGCTGCCCTTTGTCTGATCCGCCCGCGCCTTCCGCCGTTGGATGGCCATCCTGATCCAACGGCCGAGCCGCTGCCACGCACGCCCTTCACATGGACCGTAGGATCAAAGCCCATACCTCATCTCCACCGTCCCTTAGCGCCGCGCTCTCAGCGAGCCACGTGGCGGCATCTACGCCGCTCGATCGCGCCCCCGATCCTCTCATCACAGCCGCCCACCTTCCAGCGAATCTCGACCCTCAGATCAACCCTACCCTTTCATCTGAGCCATCCGCTCGCGCCTCGCCAAAACGCGCCACGTGGCGCTCTCATAACCCCTCATCTGGGCATCCCAGATCTAATCGTAACCGCTCCATCTCGCTTCGATCCCCACCGTTGGATCACAAGATCCAACGGTGGAGACTTCGTCTCCTACCTCGGGCGCCCCTCTCTCCCACGATCTCTGCCTTGCGGGAGGGGCGCCCCCTTTCCTTTTCTGGGCACACGTCAGCCACCTTCTCCGGCCGCTGACCCCCCCACTACGCTCCCCACTCATCCCTCTCCCTCGACAGCTCCCTCGAACACCACCATCTCCACCATATGCGCCCCACGACAGCCATAAACTTCGCCCCATCACCAGCCCTGCCGAAACCTCCATCTTATAAATACGCCACCCACGGCGACATTCACCCCCATCCGCCACTCCAGGAAGATCCCTAGAGCTCCAAGCTTCCTATTGGTGACAGCAATCGGCTGATTTGTCGAGCGACGACAGAGCTTCTTCTCCGGCGAGATCCTCGGCCCACCGCCGTGTCGCAGCCACTCCTCCGAGCAGCTGCTAGAGCTCGGGGCTTTACCGACCTCTTGAGCGACGACCTGGAGCTCAAAGCTGAGCCCCAATCCCCAGGTAACCCCCTCCATTCCTCCTCCGATCTTGTTCTTCTTTTTCTTGCTTTTTCCCGAGTTTATTCGCCGTCATTGACCACCCTCACACCTTCCAATCACCTCGGCGAGCTTCGCGTCGAAGCTCCGATCACCGCAGTACCCTCCGCGCACTTCCACGACGCACATCACCATCCTCCGACCAACAGCTCCGCCATTTGGCCGGAGCTCGTCCACCGGATCACCTCACGACGCCTTAGGCCTCGCCAACCAGCACCACTTCTCCACAAACGCACGCACGAGCCTCGGCTATACGTCTAACACTTGCAGGTACTCCTTTGATCATTGGCCGGAGCCTCACCGGAGCTCTCTTCGAGCTTCATCGACACCGAGCTCCAGCCCTCCTCCAGGGATCCAGAGACCACCGGAGCCTTCGCCGCGCACTAACGATTCTTCCGAGCAAGGTGGGAGCTGACGAAGCTCACCACCGGAGCTTAACGACCGAGGCGGAGCTCGGCTGCTTTCACCGGAGCGCAGCCCTCTCCTCCGCAGGCGGCGGAGGAGCGTTAGAGAAGAAGAAGCAGCCACCGTTCGATCATCTGATCGAACGGTCCTCGCCTCGCCACGTGTCCCTTCGCCGCCCTCGTCCTCGACCGTTCATCGCACTCCTGATCCGACGCCTCGCAAGTCGCCACGCACCTTCATCGACATCCCTTGGATCCATCTTGATCCAAGGGCCTTCAGGCCGCCACGTCCCCTTATCCGAGCCTCGGCCTCCAAGCCTAGGCTCGGGTGACCCGAAGCTGCATCGAAGCTGAGCCGAACCTCCAGAAGACCCGAGCCTCGCTCCGAGCCTCCGACGTCCTCCGAACCTAGGTCGCCCCACGTGAGGAGCACGTGCGGCCTGGGATATTTGCACAGACGCCCCTGGAGCTTTCACAAATTGTGAAAAGGTCCCTGTGAAGTAGACACCACGTGAGGAGCACGTGTCTTGTGGAACAATTGCATAGACGTCCTGCATATTATTGGTAATTGCATTTTCGTCCCTGTCAGCACGTTTACTTATTGAAATCTTATTTTTCCAGTATTGCATTTATACCCTTGTGTTTGCACGTGTCCATAGCATGCATATTTCATCATTTTGAAATTCTAAAAATTGCAAGTTGTTGAGAATCTTGTCCTCTACCTGTTAGTACACGTGTTTGATTTTTGTTGGTATGCTTGAATTATTAATAAATTAATTGGTTCATTTGTGTCACATTTTGCCCAGTGATGCCTTTTGATTTTTAATTAATTATCTGTGCCTTCAAAAATCGCCAAAAATTCACAGTAGCTTAAGGACATTATTTTCAACACTCCATAAAAATTGCATGTCGTTTGCACGCATAACGAGGCCTCAATAAATAGTTTAGTGATTTCCTTAAATTAATTTTAATTAAATCATTTCACAATAAATTTAAGTTCTGTTAATTTTCCTAGGTTCCTGATCATTAGACCATCCTAGGATAATTTTAGTTCTTGGAAAAATTGTGATTTGATATTTATCAAAAATTAAAAACTGAAAATCACTCTGTCTGTTTATTTAATTCACAGAAAAATTATTTTGAGTCGAAAAATTCCAAAAAAATTAGGTTAGCTTAATTTCATCCCATTTCATAATCTGGCCAAGTTTCATAATTTTTGGAATTAATTTGACCATCTTTCTGAATTAACATTTAATTTGGCCTGATTTTGCATATGTCTGCATAAGAAATAAAAAGACCAAAAAAATATTGTTCCTCGAAAATCAACACTTGTAAATTGCTGTAATCCACCTAAGGAGACAGTTGCCTCCCTGAGATCGACCTTGGACTCCACCAAGTAAAAAAATATCACCGCTTAAAATTGACCAACATCTGACTTAAGTGGTTTTTGATCAACCTCTCGTATCCGACTGCAACGAACACTTAAAAGTAATTTGGACCATTAATTTGCCCGAATTAACTAAGGGTGCGGGAGCGGACATCAGTTCCTTATTTTTCTTAATTGACCGAGTCTTCTCGATCCGGGTCGCAATGACTCGAGAGTAATTTTTAACTCACCCGGATCTTGATTGTACGGATTTTTCAGTCATCAGAATGGCGCCGTTGCCGGGGAGCACGACTTAGTAGTCTTTTTCGATTTTTTCGCGGTTGTCTTTTCTGCGGCTTTTCTGTAGATATTTGTATATATTGTTTATCTGATTGATTTATATATTTTTCTGGACTGACACACTTCCGTTTGCTTTTCTTGCAAGGGGCCCGAGGATCGAGGCAGCTTTTTGGAAGTCGAAGCAACCGCGGGAGTCGGAGGCAGCTCCCTTCTTTATGGAGTCACACGAGAACGCGAGGAGGAGAGCCGAAGTGTGGGAGTCGTGGAATAGCCATGAAATAACCGTAGTTTAGTTTAGATTAGATTAGTTTATTTTTCTGCAAAATTATTAATTTGTAATAACACAGGACTCAAACACTTGAACACTTGGGTGAAATCAGGGTCCGTTTCGCCGAGCACCGATGTGCTCGGGGGACCTCACCGTGGTTTTCGCTGGTTTTATTTTCTGACCGTTTATTTACTGCTTATTTGATTTACGTGGTTTTAGCCCTACCTTAGGATTTTCATTGATTGTGATGTAATTGATTAGGATCCAAATACCTAATTATCTGCCTATGCCTATAGATCGATAATTGGACCTAATTAATTAAATCACAAAGAAAAATTCGGATTACTCAGGCTCTAGTCCACGTACCTTGAGGAGTCACATACAACGTATGCAGGATCCCTTGTGGCGGATACCGAGTGACTCCCAAGATAGGACTCCGGATTTAGGCTTGAGTACCCGGCTACTGTGCTTACGTGTAGAAATTGCTTTGTCTAGGGATGGATTCTCGTGTATCATAAAGGTAGTTTATATTCTGTCTTTATTTTATGCACGGATCATTTTGCATGTAGACTGCTGGAGTCAGGTACGCCTTCTATCTCGTGCATGCATCATTGATTTTCACGCATCGGCTTTTTCGTCTTCTCCCCCCGGTTTTTGGACTTAAATAATCAGAAGAACCAAAAAACTCGTTAGGCGTTGTTTGCTTGAAAAATGCCTAAAAAAACAAAAACTATAAAATTGGGACTGCTAAACAAACTTGACCCTAAAAGACACCTCACCTAAAAATCTGTCTTGGGGAGAGCAACCCCCTCATTGTCTGGTTTGGATGCGTGAGAGAGTGACCCGCTCACTAGGCTAGAGCCACATCCGAGCCCCGATCAGATTATCGACCTTTTATACGGGACAGTCTGGTTGGCGGATTGGATTCCTACCAGGTCAGGTAACCGCTCTGATATCCTGACATAATCAGCTAAATAAAATTGACAAGATAATTGACCGAGCTCTTACTGTCTTCAGCTCAGCGTGAAGTAGGTGAACCCAGGGTTTGTTTTCTCATCTTGTTTGTTTTCCAGATCTCATCCGACCGACTCTCCAGATCAAGATGATGGGCATGAGGTCTCTTAGGCAGCCTCTGGCTGCACCGCTTTTTAGTACTCCAGCCCATTCATCTAGGTTGGTTCGTGAGAGCCCAGATCCGCTTTCCGAACCCGAGTTCGATTCTGCCTTGTTCCTCCTTGACCACCCTTCTTCTATTCCTGAGTTACCTGTGCCAGATGCGAGGCAGCAGACAGATGATATTTCGGCACATGAGTTTGGGTCTTTTGCCTTTGCAGAGACCATGGTCAGCAGCGAGGATCGCAGCGAGGGTCAGAGGCCAGAGACGCCCACATACGTTCTGGACCAGGGTGCAATCAACTCCACCATGTTAACCTCCCTTGAGACCATGCAGAGACAGATACGAGATCAGGGGGCTTTAATGGTGGAGATGTGGAGAGAGATGGAGAGGCTCCGAGAGCAGAGAGAGCAACCGTGAGCCAAGGGACGGAGGGGTCCAGATCAGCCAAAGCAGCCAACAGCAGAGCCGAGACCGATGCGGGAGTTACACCAACCCCGGATCGACACTGACAAACCGGTGGGTGGTTCTTCCGGTTATCGTGGGGGACTTCAAGTTCCCCCCGAACACACTTCAGCTACTCCCCCGCTTCCACGGGCTCGCTACTGAGGAGCCCCATCTTCATCTCCAGGAGTTCAATATGATCTGCAGTACAATCCACGATCGGCAGGTGGACGAGGACACCATCCGGATGATTGCATTCCCTTTCTCCCTCACCGACAGAGCAACCAACTGGCTGAAGCACTTAGGGAGATTGTCTACACCTGGGAGCAGCTCCGCACCGAGTACTTGAACAAGTACTATCCACTCGGGCGGACCAATGCAGCGAGGGCCCTGATCAGCAACTTCTCCATGCTCCCCAACAAGGCATGGGAGAGGTTCCATGAGCTTACCAACAGATGCTCGCACCATGACATCATGAAGCCGAACCTAGTTCAGAGCTTCTTCTGCGGGTTGACACCAGAGCTGCAGGGCCTGGTGAATGCTTTTTGTGGCGGTTCCTACTTTACCAAGGATTAGGATCAGGTCTGGGCCATCTACAAGGAGATGGTTGAGAACTATACAGTGATGTCCCAGACCCGACTTTACACTCAGGGACGCCCATAGCCACAGACCGTGCAGTTTCAGAGGATAGCACGGGTCGATGTCGGTCCTTCTACTTCATCCCCAGAAGCCACACAGGTCAAGTCTATAGCCGCAGACATGGGGATCATCAACGAGAAGCTGGACCAGATTGAGTTGATAGAGAAGAAGCAGTGCCAGGGCATATCTCAGATGGATCAGATGGCACAAATGCTGAGTGATATGAAGACACAGGTCATGTGTCTTTAGGAGGCACAGACGGCTTCTCAGCCCCGTCTTCAGTCACGAGGAGATCCGAGCAGCAGCGACAGCTCATCCCAGCGCTCCATTTAGCCTAGACAGGTTCACCTTGTACAGGTGGAGCCGTACCAGCAGCCACAACCATACTACCAGTCGCCACCATCCCCGGACACTCAGATGGTGGTCTTCCAATCGGATCAGCCCCTGGTAGTACTTCCCCCACCCCCTTACAAGCCGAAGCCATTGATGGATGTCAACGGGATTTGGTACGACCGACCCCAGCCCGGTATTTGACGAGACCATCTCGGATTCCGTTGGTCAGCCGGAGGTGCCACTTCCCAGCAGCAACCTCTAGTTCAGGGTGGCTAGTACAACCATCAACGAGAGCACCAGCAGCCCCAGCCCCCAGTACAACAGCAGAAGCAACAGTCATTCCAGTATGGCCCTCGTCCCTATCAGTAGGGACAACCGTGGAGGCGAGATCAGCCTCCACATCAGCAGTATCATCTACAGTAGTACCCCTCTCACCCGCACCAGCAGCAACAACCTTACTACCATCGAGGCCACCCGTCAGGTTCTCATGGGCCAGCCTATGAGAACCCCACCTTAGACGACCTAGCCCGCCTCATGACAAAGCAGCAGGCTACCTTAAGACGGGAGATGGATGAGTTCCGTCAGGAGATGCGAGAGATCGTGAGAGGGAAGGCCGCCATCCCTGTCCAGATTGAGCCAAATCTGAACAACCTGAAGAGGAAGTTTGAGCAGGTAGAGTTCACAGAGATTACCACTCCTAGTGATTCATTTGGTGATTTGTCTGCATACATGTTTGATGCTGATTTTGTTACACTTAAGAGCGGTAGGATGCCAGCAGGCGGCGCCTCATCTGAGCGACAATCCCACGCCACTCCAGGAGCGCCAGGCGAGGAGGAGCGCGGTATTGACGCCACGAGAGATGATGACGGTGGTGCTGACGCCACCATGGATGATGATCCAGCCGACGGTATTGAGACCGTCATTTCACCAGATGGAGGAAGTGGTACTGACGCCACCACAGTTGCTGAGTCAGAGCGCGGTACTGATACCGCGAGACGACATGCCGAGGGTGGTATTGAGGCCACCATTTCTACTTCTGCTAGTCCTGTTATCTTTCCATCTGTACATGTATCTCAGGATATTTCTGGAAATAAAGGAAAGGATTTGTTATTTTCGGATCCACATGTTTTGTTTGATGATGTTTGCGTGGATTCTGCTGTTCATGAGCGTGCCAGGCCCTCTCCTAGTCCTTCATCTGAGAAGGACCCTGTGATCCCCTTTCCACGAGTACTTCACAAGGCAAAGGGGAAGAAAACAGAAAATTAAAAAAAGAACCATCACATAGAGTTCAGCCAACAGATGATAGATAGATTCCATATTCAGCTGACTCTTCAGGAGGCCTTGGAGCACATCCCTCTTCTCCAGAGATCATACAGAGACAGGACCACAGTTAGGAGGAAGAGGAGGAACCATCAGTCTGAGATCCATGTGCTTACTCGTGCCACGTGTTTTGCGATACAGAACCGTCTGCCAGCCAAGAGGCCAAATGCAGGAGCCCCGTATGTCATATGCCACATTCATGAGCACAGGTTCGACCGCACTCTATTATATAGCGGCTCTTCGATCAACCTACTTCCGGCAGCCCTTCTCGACCGCTTCGAGTTGGGCACTCTCCGACAGAGCAGGACGGTCCTTCAGTTTGCTGATCGATCAGTCAAGAGGCCGAAGGGGTTGCTGAAGGACGTTGTCGTTACGATTCAGGGCCTGAAATTCCCCGTGAACTTCATCGTGTTGGACATGGAGATCCTTGAGTCTGTGACTGATACCCCGATCATTTTAGGACGTCCGTTCTTGGCCACAGCCAAGGCAGTGTCCGACCATGATAGCGGGAAGGTGTACTTCCGCGTCAAGGGCGAGAGTATACAAATAGAGACGGTCGAGGAGACTAAAGCCAGAGATTCAGCTTGCTCAGATCCGACTTCCGATTCAGAGCAAATGACAGAGGCAGGGCGAGACATCCACCAGGATTACGATTTTGTGATTACAGATGACAAGGCAGTTTGGGCAGATCCAGTCGCACAGGCCATCCTCTCACCTTCAGAGTTCGCTGATGCAGAGATGCCAGCAGAGGAGAGCTTGGAGAGCGCATTCCTGGTCCAGGATACTTTTCAGGCCGCAGATCCGATTTCCGACCGCGAGACAGACTTTTGTAAGTATGATACGGATCCCTCAGAGTCAGATATCGACTGGGCATAGTTTGATGATTTGATACCGTGTCTGACGTCCACTGAGCCTACAGCTAGGGAGGAGGTTGATTCCATGCAGAGCAGAGACAGTCCAGCCGAGCAGCCTTCTCCAGATTCAGATTGCGAGCGAGAGTTCTCATTTTCCCATGTAGATTTGGCCGCATTCACTCGGACCTTTCAGAGGCCAGATTTGCCAGCACCTACTTGTCCAGAGCTGAAGTCGCTACAAGCATCGCTGAAGTATAGGTTCCTTGCGGGTGAGCATGAGATGTACCCAGTCATTATCTCCGCTGATTTGACTGGAGAGCAAGAATCCCATCTGGTGGGGGTTCTTGAAAAGAACCGCAAGGCAATAGGATGGAGTGTAGCCGATCTCCAGGGGATACGTCTGGCTCTGTGCTCCCACCATATCTATCTTGAGGAGGAAGCAAAGCTGTCGCGTGAGTTCCAGCGGCGGCTGAACCCAAATCTTCGAGAGGTGGTCATGAAGGAAATCTCGAAATGGTGGAGCGCCGATTTTATCTACCCCATCTCCGAGTGGGTTAGTCCATTGCATGTGGTGCCCAAGAAGACGGGCATCACCACAGTTGTCAGTGAGTCTGGAGAGGAGATCGCTACCCGGGTACCCACTTCTTGGCGGGTCTGTGTGGACTACAGACGATTGAACCAGGCCACCAAGAAGGACCATTCCCCCCGCCCTTTATTGATCAGATTATTGAGAGGCTGGAAGGAAAGAGCCATTATTATTTCTTGGATGGGTACTCCGGATATAATCAAGTGGCCATCGCGCCCGAAGACCAGGACAAGACCACCTTTACCTGTCCCTTTGGGACATATGCTTTCAGACGCATGCCATTTGGATTGTGCGACGCTCCGGCGACATTTCATAGATGCATGCTGTCCATCGTTTCGGACATGGTGGGGGAGTGCTTGGAGGTCTTCATGGATGATTTCTCGATCTACGGCAACAGATTCGATTCTTGTCTTGACTGCCTAGACCGAGTCCTTCAGCGATGCATAGAGGTTCACCTTGTGTTGTCTTGGGAGAAGAGTCACTTCATGGTGACTCAGGGGACGGGTGGATGTCATTAGAAACTCAATCCACTGTCCAACCTGCGACAGTTATGGTCTTTTCTGGGGCACGTCGTTTTCTATCGATGCTTCATTCATGATTTCAGCAGGATTGCCCGACCGTTGACTAACCTGTTGACGAAAGACATCGAGTTCCTTGTAGATGATAAGTGTCTATCGTCATTTGAGACTCTCAAGAGTCGACTTGTAGAGGCTCCTGTTCTCCAGCCGCCTGATTGGTCTCTCCCATTCGAGATCATGACAGATTCCTCTGATTTTGCCGTGAGGGCCGTGCTGGGACAGAGGAGGGATGGAGTCCCATTTGCTATTCACTACACTAGCCATACACTGGATGCCGCGCAGCGGAACTATACAGTCACTGAGAAGGAGATGCTAGCCGTAGTTTTCGCCCTAGATAAGTTCAGATCTTACATCATTGGATCTAGAGTGACCATCTATACTGATCATACCGCCATCAGGTACCTCATGGCAAAGAAGGATGTCAAAGCCAAATTGACCAGATGGATCCTTCTACTCTATAAGTTTGATATAGAGATTAAGGATAAGCCTGGAGTCAAGAATGTGGTGGTGGATCATCTCTCCTGATTGGAGTATCTTGAGGATTCTGAGCATATTGAGCCTATTTGTGAGACCTTTCCAGATGAGGTGATCCTTGCTATCGCCTCGCTCCCATGGTATGTCGATATTGTGAACTATCTTGTTGCCAGGAAAGTTCCACAAGATTGGTCCAGACAGAAACTTGAGACCTTCCTTGCGAAGGCCAAGTTTTACCATTGGGAGGATCCCATCCTTTACCATGAGGGAGGGGATAGTATCTGGCGTCGGTGCATTCCTCAAGAGGAGCATCACAGCGTCCTTACTTACTGCCACATGCTTGAGGCAGGAGGACATCACTCTAGGAGGAGAACGGCACAGAAAGTGCTCCAATCCGGCCTATGGTGGCCTACTCTCTTCAAGGACTCTGATGAGTTCATGAAGAGATGTACTAACTGTCAGAGGGTGGGCACTTGTGGACAACGTGATATGATGCTGATGCAGCCCATACACTTCTGTGAGGTTTTTGATGCATAGGGCATCAATTTCATGGGTCCATTCCCTAAGAGTCAGGGATTCGAGTACATTCTGTTGGCCGTGGATTATGTGAGTCGTTGGGTTGAGACCATCCCTGCCCGAACCGTAGATGCTTGGACAGTATGCATATTTTTGAGGAAGAATATCATTTCACGGTTCGGGGTTCCTCACGTGTTGATATCTGACGGGGGGTCTCATTTCGTCAACGATAAGGTAAAGGCCCTTGCTAGCAAGTTCAGCATAGACCATTGAGTTGCCACTCCATACCACCCTCAGACGAATGGTCTTGCTGAAGTGTCGAACAGGGAAATCAAGACTATATTGCAGAAAGTCGTCCTCCCTGACCGAAAGGATTGGTCACAGCTTTTGGACTCGGTCTTGTGGGCATATAGGACGTCTTTCAAGACACCTTTGGGTACATCTCCCTTTCGCCTTGTTTATGGCAAGCCCTACCATTTACCTGTTGAGCTGACACATAGGTCACTTTGGGCTGTCATTGATATACTTTTGGATCCAGAGCATGTAGGAGATCAGAGGAGGGCAGAGTTAGCAGCCCTGGAGGAGCTTCGTGATACAACCTTTTCAAACAACCTACATTATAAGGAGAGAGTGAAGGAGTGGCATGATTCTCATATCAGCCACAAGCAGTTTGAGCCAGGACAGAGAGTATGGTTGTTTGATGCTAGGCTTCGTCTATTTCTAGGGAAGCTACAGAGAAAATGGAAGGGACCTTACTTGGTTAGAAAGGTACATGACAATGGGAGTATTGATATATCTGAGTTGTCTTCTGATGCTACCTTTTGTGTGAACGGCCAGCGGCTCAAGCCATATCTAGATCATGAGCCGCGGGTCGTTGATGTTGCCCCTATTCACTTTGCGTGAGATGTGGTCTCTTGACTCACATCTATTGCATCTCACGCCTGATTATCACTGTTCTTCCGACTTGTATAGATCCAGTTGTCCATATCACTCTATTCTTTAGTCCCACACCCCATTCCTCATCTTATGATTATGGTATACTTAGGGTGTACTTTACCCTAAGTATAGGGGGGTGTAGGACTCTCGGGTATTCTATTGATTCTTTCTACCCCTGTTTTGCTGCCTATACTTAGGGATATTTCACCCTAAGTATAGGGGAGGTAGACCCTGTACATCCTTCCACTCGAATTTCCCATCATATACAACTTACTATACTTAGGATTACTTGATCCTAAGTATAGGGGGAAACATCGAGTCCTCTTCGTTCTATTCTTTGATTCTTCTTTGTATATACCATTCCTTTTCACTTCCCCATACTAAGCATGAGTTATGTCTTCTTCATCGCTCTTGATCACTCTGAGGACATCGTTCGAGCTAAGTGTAGGGGGTGTTGTATATATTCCATATATACTTTAGCCATAACTCGTACTTTGTGTGAGTGTGTTAATAAATAAAAAATGGCTAAAAATCCATAAAAATTTAAAATGTCCCTTGTACATAAAATTCTTCTTGCACATACCTATTTATTTATAAAAATTATTTTTGTACAAATGATTGTAAAATCTTGTTGTGTAAGTAGCTTGTAAATATTTTCATATCAAAAATTATGTATATAGTACAAAATTTTTGTAAAATATTTTGAAAAATAAAAAGTTTGCAAAAACCTTGTGTAAATTTTTGTAAATATTTTGCAAAACTTCGCATTCATGCATACATCCATGTTTTCAAACATTTTTCAAAAATTTTGCACATGTGTAAATATTTGTAAAATTGCATCTTTGTAAATACATATACAGTTTTTCCAAATCATAGTTGACATTTAAACTGGCCTGGAATTAAATTGATAAATGGAGCTTGGTTAAGACCTTAATCCACCTAATTGTAAGAGGAACCTTATAAAGCTTAGGATTGAGACTTTTCAGGTCCATTGGGACTTAATTCTTTGAGTCCACTAGGCTATGAGCATATGTCATCTTGATGAGCCTAAGTAGAGCACTTAACAACATACACATGACTCTCAGAGACAATGGCTTTACTTGCACCAGCATCTACACAGCTCTCCACGGATGAGGTGGTGAGGAGGCAGTTTTCTTTGACTTGGGGTAGCATATGAGGGTAGTACTTCTAGGCGAAACCTCTCTTCTTCTTATAGTAAAGGAAGTACGTCTCAACTTGGTCTGGTGGTTATGAAGTCTAAAGACAGAAGTTGTGGGTTGCAATAAAGCTTCAAAAGAGGGATAGTCTACTGGCTCAAGAGGAAAAACTCCTTGTATATATGCCGCACCATGTAGATATGTTGTACATATGCACAAAAAAGTGCAAATTACATCGTACAAGGAAAGATTCATAGTCATTAGAGTTTGTGTATGTAGACTTGTTCTGATCTGGTTTATTGAGGAGTCTTGACAATAGATTGGTGGAACTTAGAGGCCGTTAAGTTTTAAGCTTAAGTCCAAATAAGGTTCGGACAAAATAATAATCCAAAGGTATGACCGAGCTCCATATTTCAATTTAATGAAGGAAAGTTTAATAATTAACCTTGATTTCTCCTCTTTTTCTTTTTCTTTCTCTTTTGCTCTTCTTTTTCAAATAAGTGTTTGCTAAGGGACTAACAAAAGTAAAGTATAGGGGGGTGATGAATCCCCATTCATCACTCTTTATTCCTTTATTTTAGCTAGAAACCTCAACAAAATGCCATGGAAATATGTGTAAATATTATAAATTGTCAAAACACATGCATCATGTAAATATGCATAATTAGCATGTTTTGGTGTGAAAATAGAGGAATAAAGAAACACAAGAAAAAGAGGGAAATATTTAGAATAAATATTGAGTGACCTAATACCAAGGGAGGGCTCAACATGGGCCTGACCGCAAAAGAAACCAAGTAGAGAGAGATAGGGTGGCTCAGTATTGTGTACATACATCTATGTATATAAATAATTTTATTTTCCTCAAAATAAAAATATAAAGGTGTTTCTCATATTTTGTACATATTTATAAAAATAAAATAAAAATCAGAAAAATTAAAATAAAAAGAAAATTAATAAGAATCATTTTCCACCTTGTATATATACCATGTACATATGCATATAGATTTCTTTATTTAACTCATGTAAATAAATCATAAAATTAAAATTAAAATACCTTTTTATTCCAAATTTTATGTTGTAAATAAATAAAATATAAAATTAGAATAATTATGCAAAAATAAACAATTAAAAATAAAAATAAAAAATAGTGTATATACCTATATATAATAATATAATGTAAATACGTTTCAAAAAATAAATAAAAATCACTAAAAAATAATTTAAAAAAATAATAAAAAATTTTCCTGTTAAACTTTTTCAAAATAAAATCATTTACTACTTTTAATTGAATTTTCAAATATTTAGTAAATGGAGGCTTCTGATTGGTCCACGGGGGATGTTGACCCCCCGGTCAACTCTCCCCCCAGGACCACCCAGTGACGGATCTTTGCCCCCGACCCGACTTCGCCTATTTTTCGCGCATTGATCCGACCACCATCAATCGAAACCTCGGGCCCTGATTATCCTTAAATCATCCCTAATCCATGCCCGATCATTCTTCTAGGGATCTGTGCTTCACCGTACCCTGCCCGACTCCTTCTTGCCGGACCCTCGCTTGTATAAAGTCCCAGCTTTGGCCGCAATTTCACTCCATCTTTGGCCTCCGTCTTTCATCCCAGGACCTCCATTCTCTTCTTTAGAGTGACAGCTATCGGAAGGGAGTTTCGCAGCGAGGAGTAGGCAGCCCCAGTCACTGATCCGGCGACTTGCGCCGCCGTGCTCCGCCATCGAGCGAGCCGAGCCTCTTGCCCCGAAGAGCCATAGAGGCGACGATCCCAGGAGCTTTCTTAGCCCCAGCCCAGTCTATTGCAGCCATCAGGTATTCTCGATTCACCTTTGGTTCGCCTAATTTCCATTTTCGCCCAATTCGCACCGCCGGCAGTCGCCGACTGATTCACCTCGACCTGACCGTCCATTTGCTCATCTGAACATCGATTCACATACACGAGACCTCTACCCATGTTCTTGACCCATCCTATCAACCTGACTCGCCCCGGAGCAGGAACTTAGGTCCCCATCGTCGTCACCTCGCCGAAGACCTCCGCTCCGCCTCATTCCGGCCACTTCTTCACCCGCTAACGGATCGAGGCACTTTGCCCTCGACCAAGGAGTCTTGCTGTGCAGGTTGCAGGTCGAATCAACCTCATCTGGAGGTCGACTCATTCGAGTACAGCTGCTCCGACCCACCTTCTTGGCCTCATCAGAGGTACCCACCAACAGCGGAAGACTTCGAGCGTCCTTCTCCACATCTCAGCAGCTCGTGAGGAGGTCCAACATGCACGGATTGGGCCGGCGAACCTCGTCGGCCTCGAGTTCTTGGAGGATCTTCTTCCACCGTTAGATCAGCCCATTCGCTCTAGTTTTGATCCGGACCATCCATTAGTGAGAGATATCCACCATCCGATCCATCAGGGCTTGATCATGACCGTTCATCGATGAAGGGGTAGCCGATGCTCTCAGCCATCAGATCTACACGTGGCACCCCCTCGTCCGTCAGATCATTAATAAAGGGGTAATTTCACTTAGGCCCCTGCCATTTTCTTATTTGTCGTTTAGTAATGTAAATAGTTTGAGTAGTTGTTTTTATTTCAGAACAATTGTATCTAGGACCTTCGGGTTTTTAGTATTTGCAAAATAGTCCTTGTTTATGTGAGACACGTGCATCGACACATGAGGTTTGGGATATTTGCATGTTTAGTCCTGTATTTCCTAAGTGTTATTGATTGCATATTTTTAAATAGGAATTACACTTATGACCTTCCGTGTCTGAACCACGTGCTACATGCGTGTTATTGTGAGTTTTTTGCACAATGGCTCCTGGACTTTCTTTATTCGTTACTGTTTGGCCCCTGGAAGTATGTTTTCTTGCATTTAGGTCCTTGGTTGTTGTGTGCCTTGTTTTTATTGAATAAAATATCAATTGAACTCCAAATTAGGTGAAATTTGGACACGTGTCTCCTACCACTTAAAAATTTCCCTAAATTTTGGGACATTTTTGATACTTTTTGTTATTTTTAAAAAATCAAAAACACGTATTTTTGTTACTGTTTGAATTGACTAATCCAAGAAAATATCAAAACTTCTCTAAAAATTCTAAAAAAAATAGGGATGGTTAGTCTGTTGTTTTTTAGTTTCTGACCAATTTTTGGCTTATTTAGATTTATAAAAACCAAAAAATAGAAAAACCCTAAAAATCTTATAAAAATCATTAAAATTTCTATAAAATTCAAAAAATGCAAACTCTTTTTTTGAAGCTTTGTTTTTGTATATATTTTTCATAAAAATTGTCTCCAGACTTTTATAGACCAATTATGTATTTTTAGTTGGTCTTTCAAGTCTGGCTGCACATTGAGCATTGTTTTTACCTTTCTCGATTTTTATAAAATTAACAAAAAATTGAAAAATTCTGAAAAATTCACCAAAAACACTTAAAAACATAAAAAGCACAAAAACAATTTTATTTGAATTTTTTGTGTATTTTTAGGTGGTTAAATAAATGGTTGAACTTGCTTTTTATTACATTTTCTTATCTTTTCCTTATTATTGAAAATACAAAAATAATTAAAAATAATTAAAATCCACCAAAAATATTTTCTTCTTTATTTTCGATTTTATCTACTTCGTAGGCCGTGCTCCTTGAGTCCGACAATGGTCGCTATACCAGGTTAATAAAATAGCGAGGACCGCTGTTGATTTCCCTGTTTGATTTTTATATTTGGTGGTTCCTTATTTTTCTTGATTGACTGAGTCTTCTCAATCCGGGTCGCAACGACTCGAGAGTGATTTTTACCTCACGCGGATCTTCATTGTACGGATGTTTTGGTCATCAGGCGTCTATACACAAGACTATGAACCATGTGCCTGTGCACGTGCTTCAGGCTACAACATGATATGTTCGCTATTTATCGAAGTTAAGGGGTATTTCTTGAAAGTTTCCAAAATATCTGGCCATCACGTGAGATGCACATGATGTTCTTGTTCTTTTCCCTATTCATAAATATCAAAATGTCAAGGGGTTAATTGCGCAAAAACGTCAGGAAATAAAATAATATGCTACAACAAGCTTATTTCTCATAACTAAGAGTGATGGGGAGCAATCTTTAGCTCCTCCTAGGGGCATACATATTTTACCCTATATATACATGCATACACACATACACACACATACATACAAACACACACACACATACACACACACATACATACACATGCATACACACATACACACACACACACGTACATACATACATGCGTATGTACGTACATATATACATACATACATGATGGCAAGGATATGTGCCCATTAAGTTTTAAATATCTAAGTTCTTGTGTGAACACAATCCAACATTAATAAACAATCGACGATTGAGATGAAATGAATCCAATGTCGATCGATGGATGGGTTATAGAGCTCTAAATGACATGAAATTTTAATAAAGTTTTCATTTTACAGTATGAATCAAGATCAACAGGCTTGATTTATATTTTTATTAAAAATTTATTCATGTTTACAGACGGGAACACACAACTATGTGTGATCATAGACACATTTTCCCCTCTCTCTATCTCCTACACAAACCTTCATTTCCTGATTAATTATTATTTCTTATTTCAAGAATATTGGACAAAAGCTCCAAATTCAGATCTTCATTTGATACCGATTGATCATAAAACCAAAGTGGTACCACTTAATTAGGTTTGGTTATCTACTTGGAATACTCTTAGTTAGTTATGTGATTCATAAGATCAATCAGTAGCAACCATCATTCATGCATGCATATGTAATGTGTGTGTATACTTTGAAATATCTACTATGTGTTTGTGTGTGTGTGTGTGTGTATATCTGTGTGTGTGCGCGCGCGCGCGTGTGTGTGTATGTGTGTGATATGTGTGTGTATGGGAAAAACTTGATATAAAGTGGTAACTCACCACAATCATGGTGCGGCACTCCATAAAATCCATCAGATCTTGATCTATAACTATAAACAAACCACCAAATTAAACCCAAAACCACCATCCAAATATCTTCTTACTCTTCATCTTTATAAACAAACTTGAATATTCTATTTAGTTGCATCATTGTCTCATTGCTCATTAATTAATTGAATTTATTTTTTAAATAACATCCATCATTATCATGGTTCTCGATACAAAACTCGACGAGGGATCGCTCCCCTCCATTTCTTCATCCTTCCTCGACGTAGAGGCGGTGGATGTGCATGTTGATGAAGGTGGTGTGTGACGAAGATGGTGACAGTGCATGGTGACGACTGCAATGATGGATGGAGCAACATGAGGTGATTACGTGCGAAGGATGCTGTGTGTTCTTAGTATTTTTTCATGTTCTTTTTTATTCATCGATTAGTCAAGTTCAAGATTATTTTAGATTACTTTTATTTTTTAGTTGGATTTTATTTTTTTCTTTTGATTCCATCTTAATTCAATCTTCAACCATTCTCTATTGGAGATCTTGTTTCTCCTTTGTTTTGTTTTTGAATCCTTGTTCTCGATTCAGTAGTGGTTACGATTGGGTGTTTTTTTGGAACCATTGATTATGATTTTGTAATTTATAAAATGAGATTGTAAAATATATCAATCTTTTGTAAACTGATAATATTTATTTCAAAACATGAGCCTTTATCCAATTACATTTTCTGGAATATTCAACGCACTTTTTGTTGTTTTGCAGCCAATCCTACTTTCTGGAATATTCAATCTTTTGTAAGTTTGGGTTCCCCTATTTTTTGAGTTCAATGCACTTTTCTTTTTTCTTTTGAGTTTTGTTTATAGATTGAATTTTGTAGAATGAGAATGAAATGTCACCTGAAAGAAAAATTGATTAAGAATATAATTATAGATTTAATATGTCTCCGGTTGCCAGTATCAATAAATGATTTTTTTATTATAGAAGATTGTACATATTGTTATATTTTTACCCAAAAGGTGATGTATTTTTCAAAAATCAAATTGGATGAAATCCCATCGACTGTGCATTGAATACTAAAGGGATGAAGTTTACACATTCAATTGAATGGATTAAAGACCAAAATATGATGGTTATGTTTTACATTTTGATCTACTAATTTACATGATTGATTGTATAATTTACATTTTGATTCATTGATCTACAATTCAATGAGTATTTTTTTACATGGTATATCTTTTTAGGAATAAATGATAAATTACTGATTGACTTTTTATTTTGCAGATCAACACACAATTATTAAAATGAGAGCACGGATTTTACAAATTCTACACAAATTTTACCATGGGTGACAAATTTTGATAGACCCACGATATTGGGAAACACATTGAGTGGACATATAAAACAACTTATACATTAATAATAAGCAATCTATTTTACAAAAATCTCATGCATTTTACAAAAGAGAACACAAGATTTACAAAATAATATCACAGTTTACCAACATTGGTCTCTCAGAATGTCCTCAAAAGAGACTACAATTTTTTTCAAAATAAATCAAATGCAGATTACAAATGAGATTATGAAATTTACAAAAAAATATTGCAGTTTACCAACAATGCTTCCACAGAATGTTGGATGAAACGAGATTTAGCATGTACCACAACATTCCTTTTTCTAATTTGAGAATTAAAAAATACATCTCATATTTAAACCCTCTTAAAAATGTTATGCATACACAAAACACACCAAATTTTTTATCGAATTTGGGCTTTTTCACCTTACATCAGTGGTTCTGATTTTTGTTATTTACATCACTTGATTTTAAAACATATAAATCTTTAGTAAATTTGATAACAGTTGTTCAAAAATGAAAGCATTTATTCCATCATATTTTTTGGAAAATACAACGCATGCTCCATTGGTTTGTCTAAATATTGAATGTTCAATGACGTAGATTGTACTAATTAGGCGTTAATTTAATTTGTCCTCTATTTTAGGAAGCTTTGTTACACTAAAACCACCAATTATATCATGATGGTTTTAATCTCGAACGTACATTTTCAATCCAATGATCGAAATTGATACCTTTCCGAAATCGAAAAAATGTGTCACCCTGTATATATGTATGCATGTATCTCTGATCCTACAAAAGGAGGAACTTTTGAGAGCATGAGAGCATCTACCAAAGCCATTGATCTCTCAAAAACTTGAGTGGTTAAGATTAAAAGTCAAAAACTACTCTTTCCAATGCCAATTACTTTTTTAAACACTCAATTTTACCTCTTTCTCTTATCGGTATGATTATAAATGTTAGTAAGAAGGTGTGTTAATATATAATCAAGACTGTGTTATCTCTAATCTATTGCTACTGATTATTTTTTGTCCCATGGCATTGATTTATAGTTTATGATTATTTCTTCATTTGCAAAATTTTTTCTACATTTTCTGTTTGATTGGAGTCCTACATTTATCGTCATCATCCTCAACTTGTTGACGTCATGAAAGATATACAATCTAGGTTATTTTTCTCATGAAATTAGTATAAGAATGGTAATTCCCTATTCTTTTTTATCTATTTTATTTTGAGTAAATTACATATTAGGTCCTCATCTATAGGTGATGACCGAAAAATCACAAGGAATCAAGATCTCACTATCGGACCAAGGTAAAAGTGTTCGGTGTCGTTGCGACCCGAATAGAAAGACTCGATCAACAAGAAAAATTCAGGAACCACCAAATCGAAGGATAAATCAATAAAATCAAACAGCGGTCCTCGCTAGTTTATTAACCTGGTATAGCGACCAGGGTCGGACTCAAGGAGTACGGGTTGGCCTTACGGCCTACGAAGTAGTCAAAAAGATATAAAAAATGAATAAAATATTTTTTGGTAGTTTTTAAATGTTTTTATTTAATTTTGTTTTTAATTATATAAGAAAATGTAAGAAAAATATAAAAAGGAAACTACAACAATTTATTTAAACACTCAAAAATGCACAGAAAATTCAAATAAAATTATTTTTATGTTTTTTTTATATTTTTTAGTGTTTTTGATGATTTTTTATGGGAATTTTATGATTTTTATTTGATTTTCTAAAAATCGAAAAAGGGGAAAATAGTGGATCACTGTGCTAGAATTGAAAGGCTAATTAAAAATATATAATTGGCTATAAAATCTGAAGACAATTTGTATGTAAAATATATACAAAAACTAAACTACAGAAAAAGATTTTGCATTTTTCTGAATTTTATAGCATTTTTAATAATTTTTATAAGATTTTTAGGGTTTTTCAATTTTTATGGGTTTTATAAATCCAAAAGAGCCAAAAATTGGATGGAAGGTAGAAAACAACAAAACCAACTATCATTATTTTTTTTAGAATTTTTAGAAAATTTTTTATATTTTTCTTCGAGTTTCTTTTCCAAATACTAATAAACGCATTTTTGATTTTTTAAAATAATAAAAAGCAAGGAAAATATCCCAAAAAATTAGTGAAATTTTTACACAGTGGCATGAGCAACGTGTCCAAATTTCGCTTGATTTGGATTTGATTTAATATTTTATTCAATACAAACAAGGCACATCAAGCAAGGATGTAAGTGCAAAGAAACATACATCCGGGGCCAAACAGTAACAAATTTAAAAAGTTCAGGGCCTGAAATGCAAATAGCCCACTACAACACGCGCGTAGCACGCGGTTCAGATACAGAAGGGCATAAGTGTAATTCTTATTTAAAAAGATGCACACAGTAACAACCAACAAGTTCAAGGATAAAAGTACAATTAATCCACACCCTCACGTGTCGATGCACGTGTCTTACATAAACAGGGACTAGATAACAATATCAAAAAATGCCAAGGTCCAATATGCAAATTACCCTAATTAAGAAACAACGCACTAAAATATTTACAGGACTATTCTATAAATGCCAAAAGAGAAGGGGCTTAAGTGAAATTAACCCTCTTATTATGATCGACAGCGGAAGGGGTGCCACGTGGAGATCCAACGGTTGTAGTGCGCGGGTAACCCTTCGTGAACGAATGCCTCTGATTCGATCCTCAGATGGATCTACAATCTCGGCCCCTCTGCAAACGGACGGTGACTATCTCATCTGGAGCAAGGGGCACGATCGGACGGTGTTGGAGGCCTCTTGAAGAACAGGTCACCGGCGAAGTTTGCCGGCCCAATGCGCGCGGTGGAGGGCTCCTCCGGAGCTGCTGAGATCGGGAGAAGAACGTCTATGCTGGTCCGCGGCTCCTGGTATGCTCCTATGAAGCCGAGGAACCCTGAAGAGCTCCGGCGACGGCGGAGGCACGAAGCTCCTGTGCCTCAGCTGTTGGACCTCCAGATGGGGTTGCCTTGACCTGCAATCTGCACAGAACGCTTCCTGGATCGAGGGAAAAGTGCCTCGACCCGGTGAGAGGTGGAATCGGTGATCGGATGGGTCGAGTCGTGGGTCTCCGGCGAGGCGACGACAGAGGGGACCCGAGATCCTGGTCCAGGGCGAGTCAGGGTGATCGGAGGTGCGAAGAATGTGGATAGGAGTCTCGTGGGTGTGAATCGGGGGTCGGATGATCAAATGGGTGAAGGGAGTGAGGTGAATCGGCCGGCGGAGGCCGGCGACACAAATTGGGGGAAATAGGAAATTAACCTAACCTAAGGGGTATCGAAGGTACCTGATGGAAGTATTCGACTCTGCTGGAGGTCAGGGAGCTCGTGGGGTCTTTTCCTTGATGGCTCGTTGAGGCCAGAGGCTCAGCTCGCTCGGTGGTGGAGCACGGCAGCGAAGCTCGCCGGATCAGTGGATGCAGCCCTCTACTCCTCACTGCGACACCCTCTCTCGATAGTTGTCACTCTAGGGAGAAGGATGGAGGTCCTGGGACTGGAAGACGATGGACAAAGATGGAGTGAAAGTGCGGCGGAGCTGAGACCTTATAGTGCTAGGGGTCCAGGAAGACGGGGTTCAGACGAGTGTATCGGAGCTCGGATCCCTAGGTAGATCCCCGGGCGAGGGTCTCGGATCAATTAATGATAATCGGGGCCCGGGGTTTAGGCGAATGGAGGTCGGATTAGGTTGGGAAAATTTGGAGAAATCGGGTCAGAAACCCGATTCGCGAGGAAGAGGTCCACGAGGGAACAACCCCCCCTGGACCAATGGGAAAATTCCATTGGTTAATTATTTGTAAATTCATTAAAAATTAGTAAAAGATTTTATTTTAAAAAAGTTTTAACATGAAAAATGTTTATTATTTTTCAAATTATTTTTTTGTAATTTTTATTTATCATTTTGAAAAATAAATAACGTATTTACATTAAATTATTATTATATATAGATATATATACATATGCATTTTTTATTTTTATTTTTAATTGTTTATTTTTGTGCAATTATTCTTATTTTATATTTTATTTATTTACATTACAAAATTGGAACAAAAAGATATTTTTATTTTATATTTATGATTTATTTACATTAGTTAAATAAATAGATCTATATACATATGTACATACAAAATAAATTATTTTTCTTTTTATTTTTATATTTCTGATTTTTATTTTATTTTTATAAATATGTACAAAATAAGGAGAACATATTTTTATTTTTATTTTGAGGAAAATAAACTTATTTATATACATAGATATATGTGCAAGCATGATTAACCTTATCTCTATCTACTTGGTTTCTTTTGCGGTCAGGCCCATGTTAAGCCCTCCCTTTGGATTAGGTCACTCAATATTTATTCTAAATATTTCCCTCTTTTTCTTTTATTCCTTTATTCCTTTATTTTTACACAAAACATGCTAATTATGCATAAATATATGATGCATGCATTTTGACAATTTATGTTATTTACAAATATTTACATGGCATTTTGCTGAGGTTTCTAGCTAAAATAAAGGAATAAAGAGTGATGAATGGGGATTCATCACCCCCTATACTTTACGTTTGCTAGTCCCTTAGCAAGCACTTATTTGAAAAAGAAGTGCAAAAGAGAAAGAAAAGGAGGAGAAATCAAGGTTGATTATTAAACTTTCCTTCATTAAATTGAAATATGGAGCTCAGTCAGACCTTTGGATTATTAGTTCGTCGGAACCTTATTTGGACTTAAGCTTAAAACTCAACAGCCTCTAAGTTCCACCAATCTATGGTCAAGACTCCTCAATAAACCAGATCAGAACAAGTCTACATATATAAACTCTAATGACCATGAATCTTTCCTTGTAGTGTGTAAGTGATATGTAGCTCCCCACCTCAGAAGTAATAAAGAAACAACCTCCCTCAACCCGATAACTCTAATGCCTCGGTCTAGCAACTCTTTCCTCGAGAAGCGGGGTATTCCCTTCTAAGTTCAAGTGCAATCGGCTCAAGAAGAGCGGGAAGAAGAGAATGGACCGTGACCAGTGTAGCCATGTATCCTTGGGAGCTCTAACCAGTGTAGCTGAGTCTCCGTTGCAAGCTTCATGAGATGGTCATATATAACATAAGCTTTGCTTTATTTGACTATATACACTCCGGTGGGGTTATTAAATTTTCAATCCGACCCACCAATTTTTTGGAGTTCTTTTCTTTTTGCACATTTTTTGCGTGCATCTGTACAACATATCTACATGGTGCAGCATATATACAAGGAGTATTTCCTCTTGAACCAGTAGACTATCCCTCTTTTGAAGCTTTATTGCAACCCACAGCTTCTGTCTTTAGACTTCATAACCACCAGACCAAGTTGAGATGCACTTCCTTCACTATATGAAGAAGAGAGGTTCCGCCTAGAAGTACTACCCTCATATGCTACCCCAAGCCAAAGGAAACTGCCTCCTCACCACCTCATCTATGGAGAGCTATGTGTAAAGTGCTCGTGCAAGTAAAGCCATTGTCTCTGAGAGTCATGTGTATGTTGTTAAGTGCTCTACTTCGGCTCATCAAGATGACATATGCTCATAGCCTAGTGGAATCAAAGAATTAAGTCCCAATGGACATGAAAAGTCTCAATCCTAAGCCCTATAAGGTTCCTCTTATCATTAGGTGGATCAAGGTATTAACCAAGCTCCATTTGTCAATTTAATTCCAGGCTAGTTTAAATGTCAACTATGATTTGGAAAAACTGTGCAAGTATTTACAAAGATGCAATTTTACAAATATTTACACATATGCAAAATTTTTGAAAAATGTTTGAAAACATGGATGTATGCATGAATGCAAAGTTTTGCAAAATATTTACAAAAATTTACACAAGGTTTTTGCAAACTTTTTGTTTTTCAAAACATTTTTCATAAAATTTTGTACTATATACATAATTTTAATTTGAAAATATTTACAAGATATTTAACAAATCATTTTTACAATCATTTGTACAAAAATAATTTTTATAAATAATTAGGTATGTGCAAGAAGAATTTTATGTATAATGGAAATTTTTAAATTTTTATGGATTTTAGCCATTTTATTTATTAACACACTCACACAATGTACGAGTTATGGCTAAAGTATATGTGAAATATATATGACACCCCCCTATACTTAGCTCGAACGATGTCCTTAGAGTGATCAAGAGCGATGAAGAAGACATAACTCGTGCTTAGTATAGGGCAGTGAAAAGGAATGATATGTACAAAGACGAATCAAAGAATAGAATGAAGAAAACTCGGTGTTCCCCCTATACTTAGGATCAAGTAATCCTAAGTATAGCAAGATGTACATGAAGGGAAATCCGAGTGGAAGGATGTACAGGGTCTACCCCCCATACTTAGGGTAAAATATCCCTAAATATAGGCAGCAAAACTGAGGTAGAAAGAATCAATAGAATACCCGAGAGTCCTACACCCCCCCATACTTAGGGTAAAGTACACCCTAAGTATAGCATAATCATAAGATGAGAAAAGGGGTGTGGGACTAAATAATAGAGTGATATAGACAACTGGATCTATACAAATCGGAAGAACAGTGATAATCAGGCGTGAGATGCAATAGATGTGAGTCAAGAGACCACATCTCACGCAAAGTGAATCGGGGCAACATCAACGACCTGCGGCTCATGATCTAGATATGGTTTGAGCCGCTGGTCGTTAACACGAAAGGTAGCATCAGAAGACAACTCTGATATATCAATATTCCCATTGTCATGTACCTTTCTAACCAAATAGGGTCCCTTCCATTTCTCTGTATCTTCCCTGGAAATAGACGAAGCCTAGCATCAAATAGCCATACTCTATGTCCTAGCTCAAACTGCTTGTGACAGATATGAGAATCATGCCACTCCTTCACTCTCTCCTTATAATGTAGGCTGTTTGAAAAGGCTGTATCACGAAGCTCCTCCAGGACTGCTAACTCCACCCTCCTCTGGTTTCCTACGCTCTCTGGATCCAAAAGTATATCGGTAACAACCCGAAGTGACCTATGTCTCATATCAACAGGTAAATGGCAGGGCTTGCCATAAACGAGGCGAAAGGGAGATGTACCCAAAAAAGTCTTGAAAGACGTCCTATATGCCCACAAGACCGAGTCCAAAAGCTGTGACCAATCCTTTCGGTCAGGGCGGACGACTTTATGCAATATAGTCTTGATCTCCCTGTTCGACACTTCAGCAAGACCATTCGTCTGAGGGTGGTATGGAGTGGCAACTCGATGGTCTATGTTGAACTCGCTAGCAAGGGCCTTTACCTTGTCGTTGACGAAATGGGACCCCCGTCAGATATCAACACTCGAGGTACCCCGAACCGTGAAATGATATTCTTCCTCAAAAATCTGCAAACAGTCCTAGCATCTGCGGTTCAGGCGGGGATGGCCTCAACCCAACGAATCACATAATCTACGGCCAACAGAATGTACTCAAATCCCTGACTCCTAGGGAATGGACCCATGAAATCGATGCCCCATGCGTCAAAAACCTCACATAAGTGTATGGGCTGCATCGGCATCATATCACGCTGTCCACAAGTGCCCATCCTCTGACAGTCAATGCACCTCTTCACGAACTCATCAGAGTCCTTGAAGAGAGTAGACCACCATAGGCCGGATTGGAGCACTTTCTCTGTCGTTATCCTCCCAGAGTGATGTCCTCCTGCCTCAAGATTGTGACAGTAAGTAAGGACGCTGTGATGCTCCTCCTGAGGAATGCACCGACGCCACATACTATCCCCTCCCTCATGATAAAGGACGGGATCCTCCTAATGGTAAAACTTGGCCTTCGCGAGGAAGGTCTCAAGTTTCTGTCTGGGCCAATCTTGTGGAACTTTATTGGTGACAAGATAGTTCACAATATCAGCATACCATGGGAGAGAGATGATATCAAGGATCGCCTCATCTGGGAAGGTCTCACAAATAAGCTCAGTCTGCTTAGAATCCTCAAGATACTCCAATCGGGAGAGATGATCTGCCACCACATTCTTGACTCCAGGCTTATCCTTAATCTCTATATCAAACTCATGGAGTAGAAGGATCCATCTGGTCAATCTGGCTTTGGCTTCCTTCTTTGCCATGAGATACCTGATGGCGGTATGATCAGTATAGATGGTCACTCTAGATCCAATGATGTAAGATCTGAACTTATCTAGGGCGAAAACTACGGCTAGCATCTCTTTCTCAGTGACGGTATAGTTCTGCTGTGCGGCATCCAATGTACGGCTAGCGTAGTGAATAGCAAATGGGACTCCATCCCTCCTCTGTCCCAGCACGGCCCCTACGGCAAAATCGGAGGCATCCGTCATGATTTCGAATGGGAGAGACCAATCAGGTGGCTGGAGAACAGGAGCCTCTACAACACGACTCTTGAGAGTCTCAAACGATGACAAACACTTATCATCAACAAGGAACTCGGTGTCTTTCGTCAGCAGATCAGTCAACGGTTGGGCAATCCTACTAAAATCATGAATGAAGCGCTTGTAGAAACCGATGTGCCCCAGAAAAGACCGTAACTGCCGCAAGTTGGACTGTGGATTGAGTTTTCTGATGACATCCACCTTGGCCGGATCAACCTCCATGCCCCTGCTGGAGATGATATGACCAAGCACCGTCCCCTGAGTCACCATGAAGTGACTCTTCTCCCAAGACAACACAAGGTGTACCTCAATGCATCGCCGAAGGACTCAGTCTAGGAAGTCAAGACAAGAATCGAATCCGTCGCCGTAGACCGAGAAATCATCCATGAAGACCTCCAAGCACTCCCCCACCATGTCCGAAAAGATGGACAACATGCATCTCTGGAATGTCGCCGGAGCATTGCACAATCCAAATGGCATGCGTCTGAAAGCATATGTCCCAAAGGGACAGGTTAAGGTTGTCTTGCCCTGGTCCTCGGGCGCGATGGCCACCTGATTATATCCGGAGTACCCATCCAAGAAACAATAATGGCTCTTCCCTGCCAGCCTCTCAATAATCTGATCAATAAAGGGCAGGGGAAATGATCCTTCTTGGTGGCCTGGTTCAATCGTCTGTAGTCCACACAAACCCGCCAAGAAGTGGGTACCCGGGTAGCGATCTCTTCTCCAGACTCACTGACAACTGTGGTGATGCCCGTCTTCTTAGGCACCACATGCAATGGACTGACCCACTTGGAGTCGGAGATGGAGTAGACAAAATCGGCGCTCCACCATTTTGAGATCTCCTTCATGACAACCTCTCGAAGATTCGGGTTCAGCCGTCGCTGGAACTCACGCAACGGCTTGGCCTCCTCCTCAAGATAGATATGGTGAGAGCATAGAGCCAGACTTATCCCCTAGAGATCGGCTACACTCCATCCTTATCGCCTTGGGGGTCTTTTCAAGAACCCCCATCAGACAAGATTCTTGCTCTCCAGTCAAATCAGCGGAGATAATGATTGGGTACATCTCATGCTCACCCGCAAGGAACCTATACTTCAGCGACGACGGTAGCGGCTTCAGCTCTGGACAAGTAGGTTCTGGAGGATCTGGCCTCTGAAAAGTTTGAGTGAATGCTGCCAAATCTGCATGGGATAAAGAGAACTCTCGCTCACAATCTTAATCTGGAGAGGGCTGCTCTGCTGGACTGTCTCTGCTCTGCATGGAATCAACCTCGTCCCTAGCTGTAGGCTTAGTGGAAGTCAAACATGGTATTGGATCATCGAACTCTGTCCAGTCAACATCTGACTCTGAGAGATATGTATCAGAATCACAAAACTCTGTCTCGCGGTCGGGAATCGGGTCTGCTGCCTGAGAAGTATCATGGACCAGGAATGCGCTCTCCAAGCTCTCCTCTGCTGGCGTCTCTGCATCAGCGAACTCTGAAGGTGAGAGGATGGCCTGTGCGACTGAATCTGCCCAAACTGCCTCGTCGTCTGTAATCACAAAATCGTAGTCCTGGTGGATGTCTCGCCCTGCCTATGTCATCTGCTCTGAATCTGTGGTTGGCTCTGAGCAAGCTGAATCTTTGGCTCTAGTCTCCTCGACCGTCTCTATTTGTATACTCTCGCCCTCGACGTGAAAGTATACCTTCCCTCTATCATGGTCGGACACTGCCACGACTGTGGCCAAGAACGGGCGTCCTAAAATGATGGGGGTATCGGTCACAGACTCAAGAATCTCCATGTCCAACACAACGAAGTCCACTGGGAATTTCAGGCCCTGGATCGTGACGACAACGTCCTTCAGCAACCCCCTCGGCCTCTTGACAGATCGATCAGTAAACTGAAGGACCGTCCTACTATGTCGTAGAGTGCCCAACTCGAAGCGGTCGAAGAGGGCTGCCGGAAGTAGGTTGATCGAAGAACCGCTGTCTAATAGAGTGTGGTCGAACATCTACTCATGGACGTGGCATCTAACATACGGGGCTCCTGAATCTGGCCTCTTGGCAGACAGACGGTTCTGAATCACGAAACAAGTGGCACGAGTAAGCACATGGATATCAAACTGATGGTTCCTCCTCTTCCTCCTAACTGTGGTCCTGTCTCTGAGTGATATTTGGAGTAGAGGGATGTGCTCCAAGGCCTCCTGTAGAGTCAGCTGTATGTGAAATCTATCTATCATCTGTTGGCTGAACTCTATCTGGTGATTCTTTTTCCGATTTTCTATTTTCTTCCCCTTTGCCATATGAAGTGCTCATGGAAAGGGGATCACAGGGTCCTTCTCAGATGATGGACTAGGAGAGGGTCTGGCATGCTCATGAACAACATGATCCACACAAACATCATCAATTAACACATGCAGATCCGAAAACAACAAACCCTTTCCTTTATTTGCAGAAATGTCCCGAGATACAAGTATTGAAGGAAAAACAACAGGACGAGTAGAACTGGAAATGGTGGCCTCAGTACCACCCTCAACGTCTGGACTCACGGTGTCAGTACCACGCTCTGCCTCAACAACTGCAATGGTGGCGTCAGTACCACCTCCTCCAACTGGTGAAGCGACGGCCTCAGTACCATCGACTGGATCAACATCCATGGTGGCGTCAGCACCACCGCCATCATCTCTCAGGGCATCAGTACCGCGCTCCTCCTCGTCTGGCGCTCCTAGAGTGGCATGGGGTCGTCGCTCAGATGATGCACCGCCTGCTGGCATCCTACCGCTCCTAAGTGTAACAAAATCAGCATCAAACATGTATGCAGACATATCACCAAGTGAAGCACTAGGCGTGATAATCTCAGTGAACTCTACCTGCTCAGACTTCCTCTTGAGGTTGTTCGGGTTCGGCTCGATCTGGGTAGGGATGGCGACCTTCCCTCTCACAATCTCCCGCATCTCCTAGCGGAACTCATCCATCTCCCGTCGAAAAGTAGCCTGCTGCTCTGTCATGAGGCGGGCTAAATCATCCAGGGTGTGGTTCTCATATGTCGGCCCATGAGAACCTGATGGGTAACCTTGCTGGTAGTGAGGCCGCTGCAGCTGGTGCGTGTTAGACTTATGAGCCCTGGACGAACCATTCTTACAATAAATGTTATTGTAATATTTAAGTTTATCAATAAAAGTTATTGATGTTTCACTCCCTTTCTGAAATTATATGAATGAATGCACTATAAGGTCCCTCTGTACAATTAGGGTTATGTACCATGGCCAACTTGATGATCATATAGCTGTTGATTCATTAAATGAATCATCGAGGCTGGTGTTTGGATGAATATCTAAAGAGTTAGATAGAGGACTCATCAAGCACCGTCAAATGATTGTAAAGTGGAGATCTCCAGCCTGAGTAGGAGATGGTAATCCTTTCTCACATAGGCTGATATCTGACCGACCTCTTGATGCAGGTCCTCTGCATGGGAATAGTGATTCGGAGGTGTCAGATTAGTTAGGTCAATGGGTTGACCTAATGAGATCGAGATAACCTAAGTCCTATGTTGAATGCTGTCACAGCATAGGCACGCATCCTTTGACCGGAGACAGATATATTGCTATATATCTGAGTATGTACATTTGGCAGACCAATAGGTTGATGACCTAACCAAGGTCTATACACCGACGAGCTGGTGTGCATATAAGGGTATATGAGCAATATGATCTCTCAAAGGGATCATACATGTTAACTTGTGAACCGGAAGACATGAGGTCACTCATGAGGTATTGGGACCGATCAAATTCCATGCATGGTCGTCGTGCTTTGGAAGCATGACATGAATTTGAAGGTATGATATATGCTTTGGGAAAGCATATGATCGATACCAAATCCCAATGACCAAGATTGAGAAACTTAATGATTAAACCCTGAAGAAGACAGTATAAAATGATCTTGATCTTCGGGTTGATCATGGGTCTTCCAGTATGCAGGATGTACAGGTATTGTGAATACTTGAAGGGTGATGTGATCATAAACGATTGTATATCCATGATGTTTCCATTTCGAGGGAGTGATGAAACATGTCTGGATTTTAGTGACTCCTTTCAGTAGAGAAGCAATCCGATCTTAGTCCAAGTGTTGGACATTGGTCTGAATGGGATTCAGATTCAATGAGAAGATTGGATTTGCGGTCTTGATTTAATCAAGCATCTGTGGGAGGTTCGTTCGATCTGGATTTGAGATAATATCTCAACTTCCAAGTCACTATACATGGAATAATACAATCGCCCTATCCTTATCTCCAAGTATCTGCGGAGAAAGCACATTATTCTTGAAAGGGTTCAAGAATAATTCTTTTGATGAAATATCCAAGCAAGGACTTGATGATTAAATGAGATTTAATTATCAAGCTTAAATATGAATATGATTCGTATTGTGAAAATGATTATCTAAGATAATTAAATGGGATTTAATTATCAAGGATTAAGAGAATATGGATAACACTATCCATGATATATGTATGTTATAAATATGATTTATAATATACATATATAAGAGAGAGAACTTATGTAAATAGTATTTGTTAATTAATAATGTGGATTGGATTCACATTTATTAATTAATTGGAAATGCAATTTACTAATTAGTTTGGGTTGTGAATATGATTCACATAATATTCAATGGCAAGATTGAAATATTCACAAACTAATTTGGAATTAATTTGGTGAATATTTATTGTGATTAATTAAGGAATAATAAGATAAATAAAATAGAGCAAAATAAACCACCCTCCATAGGTGGCGTCATCCATGAATTGTTCATGGGTGACGCCCCCCATTTTTAGGGAGGTTGGTTGACTCCATTTCATTTATCACATTATCTCTTAATTAATTAATATTTAAATTGATGTTGTTGGTTTTAACCAACAACAATCATAGCCATTGATTCAGCATGGACCAAGCATAGCCCTTGGATCCATGAGTCCCATGGATTGAGATCCATTGGATCCTAAACTAGTATAAAAGGAGGGCTAGGGTAGCCTTTCCAAGTTACAACATTCTTGAGTTGAAGAACTCTACTCTCTCTCTCATTCTCGTGGGGTCTCCCTAATATTCAAGTGGCCGTCCACTTTGTGTATTAGGAAGGAGATCATTTTTGCTATGCCTCGACACTTGGATCTTCGTCAAAGGATTGCGGGAAGGACGCGACTCATCATCGTGCCCGCAAGCGCATTCTCCGTGGGTCGGACTTAAGATAGGAGGATCTCTACTTTGGGATCTCGCAATCACAACCACGCTTCAAGAGGTATTCCTTGTACTTTGTGGTTTGATGAAACGATCCGAGAAGTGTTCTCGTGATCATGCGGTTTCATCTTTAAAGTTAAAAAATTTTAATTTCCGCTGCATCTAGCATCTAGTACTACTAGTTGCTCCGATCGCATACGATGCGATCAACACGCTTCCGTGATGCGCTTAAGGATTCACAATATCCTTCAAGTGGTATCAGAGCCATAGGTCGAATAAGGTTTTGGATATGATCCATACACCTTAGACGATTTGGTTCTTGAAAGGGTTGCGAAATTTTTACTGCATTTCAATTTTCGCACCTCTGTCTAATTGAATTTTTCTGTACTATTTAAAATGTTTAAACAGAAATTTTTAATTGGATTTTGTTCCCCATTAAACAAGGAAACCATAAGACTTGAGTTTACTAAATTTGGACTTTATTTGCTCAAGATATGTCTTTTTGAATATGACTATATTCACTGTTGCGGGAACTATGGATTTGAACGTAATTGATGAGATAATTACGGTTTTAATCCGCCTTGAAATGCGTGAATTATCACTTGGGTTCTTTAATAAATCAAATAGGCAATCTTTGGAAACTGAGTTTGCATTTTTTTTTATTTAAATTGATCAAGATAAGTTAATTTTAGTGATTGGGGGTCACTGCTGGAAATTAACAATTTTGATCTTGAACCTTGTGATATGTCATTCAATTATCATGATGAAAATTAATTGTTAATTTTTTGGAATAATTAGTGATAAATATTTGTGAAATATTTAAAGAAATAATTATTTCATTGAATGACACTTGCCTAAACCACAATGATGAGATATTAGATCTTGATCATTGTTTCATCAACAAACATTGCTTTCATGAAAACTATAGTTTATCCTACAATAGTTGTAGGACAACTTTTACATGAAAAACCCTTTTTGCTTGAATAGGATTGGGGATTTGTCTAGCAAATCTCCTTATAATAAAAAATGTTTTGATTTATATTATATGATATAATTTTCGGTTGAAAAACCGATGAACATCTCAAAGTACATGATGGTCTATCTAGTATTATCCTTTCCCGAGGCGGATGTGGTGCCTAGTCGGAGAGCATTGGGGTCGCGGGTTGCAACGTATGTGGTCCGTCCCACTCTCGTCGGTACTGGCCATGACAACGGGTAGGGACTGTATAATACCGGAGACAGACAATATGTATTTTTCTAATTATTAAAATTCGAATAATACGTATTTTGAGTATATACCTACTATTTAAGTAAAAGACATGTTTGTTGATTGATGATTGGATTAATGATTAATTTAATATGATTAAATTAATTATATCCAATAAACACTCTATTTTGAATAGATGTGTATTTCCTTGGAAGAATTAATTATGTGAATGTGATTCACGATAATTAATTATAAAATTTGAATATGAGGTGGAGGATCACATAAGTGACATCCATGGTCTCCCGTCAAGGCAAAGGATTTTGTCGCCAGTTGTTGTGTATAGGAGACGCCGGTCCGAAGTGACAGATCCTGTGCATGATTTAATTGGATCGGGTTCTTTGCTTCTCGAAAGAGTAAGACCGTATACGTAGTGACCCTAATATCGGGTCCTCATATTATTGGGGTGATATTGGATTACGTATAGCGAGTATTAAGCCTGTTGACGGTTGGTTCAATTAACAACGGGTTAAAATCATCTTAGGGGTGGTGGGCCCGGGTGTTAAAGACCGAATTGGGAAATGCAAGTTGGACTTGCAAGGCGGAATGTGTTCCCGCTTCTTTTATTCGAGTCACAGGTTCTCATATTATTGGGATGTGATAAGAATAGAGAGGAGATCCCAGATCTTGCTTGAGATATAGCGGTAATTATATCTCTTACTTTGAAAGAAAAATAAGGGAATAATCTTTCAAAGTCGACATGGCAGGACAAATTTGATTTAAAATGCCTTAATCAAATTATTCTTAAAATGAATATATAATTATTCTAATATAGTGCATTCTTAATTTCAAAAAATGAAGTCCATGAACCCACTTAGCAGGCTTCTAGAGGTCAACCAGCTGACCGGACCAAATTATTCGGATTGGATCCGAAATTTGGATCTTGTTCTCTCTGCAGAGCGTATCTCCTACGTGCTTAGCAAGGACAAGATAGCAAACCCTGTGACTGATGAAGATAAATCATATAATGATAAATATGATGAAGACCATAATCTGGCAAGGTGTTACATCCTTGGGTCATTATCCAATGTGCTTCAGAAGCAACATGTGGAAATGAACAATTGCCAAGAGATTATGCTGAATCTGAAAGAAATGTTCGGTGACATAAACCGCACACAACGTTATAATGTGATGAAAGAGCTTATTCGCTGCAAGATGCAGGAAGGGACCTCTGTCAGAGAACATGTACTCAAAATGTTTGGGTACCTCTCTGAGCTGGAAACCCTGGGAGCCTACTTGGATTCTGAAATGCAAGCTGATTTCATTCTCCTGTCGCTCCCTAAGTCTTTCAACAACTTTGTTGTGTCTTACCACATGAACAAAGGTGACTTCACAAACGCGGGGCTGTTAGCTGCATTGAAGTCTGCAGAAGACGTCATGAAAAAGGACGGCCCCTCTGCTAGTGCAATGGTTGCACATGTGAGAGGAAAGAGCGGGCGGAAGCAAGGTTCTCAGAAGGGCCCAGCCTCGAAGAGAAAGAAGAAGAATCAAGGAGTTGGTTCATCTTCTAGTGCTTCCACACTGATGACATCGAAAAAGATCGATGTCTGTCACCACTGCAAGAAGCCGGGGCACTGGCGGCGTAACTGCCCGGATTACCTGAAGTCTACCGACAAAGGTAAAGCCCCAGCAGGTATGAAATCTACTTTCATCATTGAAACCAGCTTTCTCGTTGGACGAGAAGGAAGTTGGGTTATAGATTCTGGTGCTTCTGTTCACGTATGCAATTCATTGCATTTGTTTTAGGAAACTAGGAATCTGGAGCATGGGGAGATAGTTATCCAGATGGGATCTGATGCAAGTGTTGCAGCAGTCGCCATCGGGACATGCAGACTGTCGTTAGCTAGTGGTAGAGTCCTAGTACTTAAAGAGTGTCTTTATGTACCTGAGGTCAGGAGGAACTTGATATCTGTGTCTAAGCTTGTTAGACATGGGTACTCTTTCCTGTTCTGTAATAAATTAGTCATTAATCAATATGATAAATTTGTTGCGGAAGGTGTTCTGACTTCTGGTGGACTCTATGAATTGTGCATTAATGAATGTGTCATAAATGTCACTACCACTGATAATAAAAACCCTAAGAGATCCAGGGAGAATGGAAATCATTCGAATATGATTTGGCATCAAAGGCTCGGTCATTTATCTGTTGATAGGATCAATAGATTGATAAAGGATGGACCTTTAGATTTTCTACAGGTTCAAACTTTACCTACCTGTGAACATTGCATTCGAGGTAAAATGACCAGGATGCCTTTCCGTAACAAGGTTACGAGATGCGAGGGTATTCTCGACCTAATACATACTGATGTAAGTGGTCCCTTCAATACCGCGACTAGAAATGGATATCGATATTATTTGACGTTTATCGATGACCATTCGCGATACGGGTTTATCTTCCTGCTACGTCATAAATCTGAAACCTTTGAAAAGTTCAAAGAGTTTAAGGCTTTGGTTGAGAACCAAGCCGACAGGAAGATTAAACGGATTCGATCTGACCGAGGTGGTGAGTACCTCTCAGATGAATTCAAGGAATACCTTAAAGAGAATGTAATTGTCTCCAATCTCACTCCTCCTGGAACTCCCCAACTTAATGGTGTTGCTGAAAGACGCAACAGGACCATCATGGACATGGTCCGTTCAATGATGAGTAAAGCACATTTACCTCTTAGTTTCTGGGGATATGCAGTAGAGACTGCAATATATATCCTAAACAAGATTCCTAGCAAGTCTATACCAAAGACTCCTCACGAGCTCTGGTATGGAACCAAACCTAGTGTCAATCACTTAAGGGTTTGGGGATGCTTGGTTCATGCGAAGAACGTGGACGCAAGTAAGCTAGAATCTCGCACTCGTGAGTGCTACTTCATTGGGTATGTTAAAGATGGTATTGGATACTAGCTTTATGACCCTGAGACCCAAAAGGTTTTTGTCTATAGGGATGTGAAATTTCTGGAGGATGATTTCCTTAAAGGTCAAGACAAGAATGAAGTAGAGGATTTAATTGAATCCTCTGAGGATTCTGTGATTCCTGAACCAGAAACTGAAGGAATAAATGAAGATGAAAACACCCATACCTCTTCGAAGGAGTTCGAGGGTGGTTGCACCACCTGAAAGGTATGGATTCCATGTGTCAGGTGAGACTGACAATGATCCTTCTTCATATGATGAAGCACTTGCGGATCATGACATGGATAGATGGATGCTAGCAATGAAGTCAGAGATTGACTCCATGCATAAGAATGGTGTATGGACCCTAGAGGATCCACCTAAAGGGGTAAAACCCATTGGGTGTAAATGGATCTTCAAGAGAAAGAGGGGACCTGATGGGAAAGTAGAGACTTTCAAGGCACGGCTCGTAGCCAAGGGCTACACACAAAGAGAAGGCATCGACTACGATGAGACATTCTCTCCTGTGGCCATGCTTAAGTCCATCAGGACACTGCTGGCTATAGCTGCATATCTTGACTACGACATCTGGCAGATGGACGTCAAGACGGCTTTCCTCAATGGATACCTCGAGGAGGATATCTATATGGAGCAACCCCAGGGCTTCATAGGTGAGGATGGTAAAGTATGCAAGCTGAAGAAATCCATTTATGGGCTCAAACAAGCTTCTCGTAGCTGGAACATCAGATTTGACGAAACCGTAAAGAGTTATGATTTTGTGCAAAACCCTGATGAACCTTGTGTGTACAAGAAGCTTAGTGGGAGCGCCATTGTGTTCATCGTGCTTTATGTAGATGATATCCTTATCATTGGAAATGATACATGAATGATGACCAGTGTGAAGATTTGGCTATCCCATACCTTCGAGATGAAAGATCTTGGAGAAGCCTCTTACATCTTAGGCCTGAAGTTGTTCAGAAACCGAGAAAAGAGAATATTTGGATTATCACAACATGGATACATCAAGAAGATTCTTGAACGATTCCGTATGGATAGTTCGAAGAAAGGATTCCTCCCCTTAGGACATGGTATCCATCTGTCCAAAGGGATGGCTCCTCAAAGTGTTGAGGAAAAGAAGGCCATGGCTGGATGCCCTTATGCATCAGCCGTAGGAAGCTTGATGTATGCCATGATGTGTACTAGGCCAGACATCTGCCATGCAGTGGGAGTGGTAAGTCGTTACCAATCCTGCTATGGAGAAAAACACCGGAATGCAGTAAAGAACATATTCAAATACCTAAGACGGACGCAAGATTACATCTTGGTCTGTGGGGATGGTGATCTCCAAGTCTTGGGATATACAGATTCAGACTTCCAGTCAGATATTGATGATCAAAAGTCGACATCAGGGTTTGTATTCCTGTTGAACGGTGGTGCTGTGAGCTGGAGAAGCAAGAAGCAGGACACTACGACGGATTCAACAACAGAAGCCGAATACATTGCCGCATCGGATGCTGCAAAGGAGGCGGTGTGGTTGCGTAAGTTCATCTTGGAGCTTGGCGTAGTTTCCTCTGATACTCCCGTCCCGTTACTCTGCGATAACACTGGAGCCATTGCCCATGCAAAGGAACCCAGGTGCCATCAGAAGAGCAAGCATGTGGAAAGGAAATACCACATCATTCGGGAGATTCAAAAGCGTGGTGATATCATCATCACCAAGGTGGCCTCTGCCGACAACATTGCTGATCCTCTTACCAAACCTCTGACACAGAAGGTTTTTGACCAGCATGTAATGAGTATGGGTTTACGGATTGTACCTGAATGGTTCTGAGGGCTAGTGGGAGATTTTTAGACTTATGAGCCCTGGGCGAACCATTCTTACAATAAATGTTATTGTAATATTTAAGTTTATCAATAAAAGTTATTGATGTTTCACTCCCTTTCTGAAATTATATGAATGAATGCACTATAAGGTCCCTTTGTACAATTAGGGTTATGTACCATGGCCAGCTTGATGATCATATAGCTGTTGATTCATTAAATGAATCATAGAGGCTGGTGTTTGGATGAATATCTAAAGAGTTAGATAGAGGACTCATCAAGCACCGTCAAATGATTGTAAAGTGGAGATCTCCAGCCTGAGTAGGAGATGGCAATCCTTTCTCACATAGGCTGATATCTGACCGACCTCTTGATGCAGGTCCTCTGCATGGGAATAGTGATTCGGAGGTGTCAGATTAGTTAGGTCAATGGGTTGACCTAATGATATCGAGATAACCTAAGTCCTATGTTGAATGCTGTCACAGCATAGGCACGCATCCTTTGACGGAGACAGATATATTGCTATATATCTGAGTATGTACATTTGGCAGACCAATAGGTTGATGACCTAACCAAGGTCTATACATCGGCGAGCTGGTGTGCATATAAGGGTATATGAGCAATATGATCTCTCAAAGGGATCATACATGTTCACTTGTGAACCGGAAGACATAAGCTCACTCATGAGGTATTGGGACCGATCAAATTCCATGCATGGTCGTCGTGCTTTGGAAGCATGACATGAATTTGAAGGTATGATATATGCTTTGGGAAAGCATATGATCGATACCAAATCCCAATGACCAAGATTGAGAAACTTAATGATTAAACCCTGAAGAAGACAGTATAAAATGATCTTGATCTTCGGATTGATCATGGGTCTTCCAGTATGCAGGATGTACAGGTATTGGGAATACCTGAAGGGTGATGTGATCATAAACGATTGTATATCCATGACGCTTCCATTCCGAGGGAGTGATGAAACAAGTCTGGATTTTAGTGACTCCTTTCAGTAGAGAAGCAATCCGATCTTAGTCCAAGTGTTGGACATTGGTCTGAATGTGATTCAGATTCAATGAGAAGATTGGATTTGCGGTCTTGATTTAATCAAGCATCTGTGGGAGGTTCGTTCGATCTGGATTTGAGATAATATCTCAACTTCCAAGTCACTATACATGGAATAATACAATCACCCTGTCCTTATCTCCAAGTATCTGCGGAGAAAGCACATTATTCTTGAAAGGGTTCAAGAATAATTCTTTTGATGAAATATCCAAGCAAGGACTTGATGATTAAATGAGATTTAATTATCAAGCTTAAATATGAATATGATTCGTATTGTGAAAATGATTATCTAAGATAATTAAATGGGATTTAATTATCAAGGATTAAGAGAATGTGGATAACACTATCCATGATATATGTATGTTATAAATATGATTTATAATATACATATATAAGAGAGAGAACTTATGTAAATAGTATTTGTTAATTAATAATGTGGATTGGATTCACATTTATTAATTAATTGGAAATGCAATTTACTAATTAGTTTGGGTTGTGAATATGATTCACATAATATTCAATGGCAAGATTGAAATATTCACAAACTAATTTGGAATTAATTTGGTGAATATTTATTGTGATTAATTAAGGAATAATAAGATAAATAAAATAGAGCAAAATAAACCACCCTCCATAGGTGGCGTCACCCATGAATTGTTCATGGGTGACGCCCCCCATTTTTAGGGAGGTTGGTTGACTCCATTTCATTTATCACATTATTTCTTAATTAATTAATATTTAAATTGATGTTGTTGGTTTTAACCAACAACAATCATAGCCATTGATTCAGCATGGACCAAGCATAGCCCTTGGATCCATGAGTCCCATGGATTGAGATCCATTGGATCTTAAACTAGTATAAAAGGATGGCTAGGGTAGCCTTTCCAAGTTACAACATTCTTGAGTTGAAGAACTCTACTCTCTCTCTCTCTCATTCTCGTGGGGTCTCCCTAATATTCAAGTGGCCGTCCACTTTGTGTATTAGGAAGGAGATCATTTTTACTATGCCTCGACGTTCGGATCTTTGTCAAAGGATTGCGGGAAGGACACGACTCATCATCGTGCCCGCAAGCGCATTCTCCGTGGGTCGGACTTAAGATAGGAGGATCTCTACTTTGGGATCTCGCGATCACAACCACGCTTCAAGAGGTATTCCTTGTACTTTGTGGTTTGATGAAACGATCCGAGAAGTGTTCTCGTGATCATGTGGTTTCATCTTTAAAGTTAAAAAATTTTAATTTCCGCTGCATCTAGCATCTAGTACTACTAGTTGCTCCGATCGCATACGATGCGATCAACACGCTTCCGTGATGCGCTTAAGGATTCACAATATCCTTCAGTGCGGGTGAGAGGGGTACTGTGGATGATACTGCTGCTGAGGCTGCCTCCAAGGTTGTCCTTGTTGATAGGGATGAGGACCGTACTGCTGTGGCTGGGATGACTGTTGTGGCTGGGGTACTAGGGGCTGCTGGTGCTTCTCACAGCTGATGGTTGTACTGGCCGCCCTGAACTGGAGGCTGCTGCTGGGAACTGGTGCCTCTGGCCGACCAGCGGAATCCAGGATGGCCTCGTCGGATATCGGGCAGGGGTCGGTCGTACCAAATCCCGTTGACACCCATCAACGGCTCCGGTTCGTAGGGGAGTGGTGGGAGTACTGTCAGTGGCTGATCCGACCGGTAGACCACCATCTAAGTGTCTGGGGATGGTGGTGACTGGTAGTACGGCTGTGGCTGCTGGTACGAATCCGCCTATACAAGGTGGACCTGTCTAGGTTGACTGGAGTGCTGTGACGAGCTGCCACTGCTGCTCGGATCTCCTCGTGATCGAAGACGGGGCTGAGAAGCCGTCTGTGCCTCTTGGAGACACATGAGCTGTGTCTTCAGGTCACTCAACGTCTGTGCCATCTGATCCATCTGCGATATGCCCTAGCACTGCTTCTTCTCTATCATCTCGATCCGGTCTAGCTTTTCGCTGATGATGCCCATGTCTGCGGCTGTGGACTCGACCTGCGCGGCTGCCGCGGACGAAGTGGAAGGACCGACATCGACCCGTGCTATCCTCTGGTACTGCACGGTCTGTGGCTGGGGGCGTCCCTGAATGTAGAAACGAGTCTGGGACATCACTGTATAGTTCTCGATCATCTCCTCGTAGATGGCCCATACCTGATCCTCATCCTTGGCGAAGTAGGAACCGCCACAAGAAGCGTTCACCAGGCCCTGCAGCTCTAGTGTCAACCCGCAGAAGAAGCTCTGAACTAGGTTCGGCTTCGTGATGTCGTGGTGCGGGCATCTGTTGGTGAGCTCTCGAAACCTCTCCCATGCCTCGTGAAACTGCTCGTTGGGAAGCATGGAGAAGTTGCTGATCAGGGCCCTCGCTGCATTGGTCCGCCCGAGTGGATAGTACTTGTTCAAGTATTCAGTGCGGAGCTGCTCCCAGGTGTAAACAAATCTCCCTAAGTGCTTCAGCCAGTTGGCTGCTCTGTTTGCAAGATAGAAGGGGAAGGCGATCATACGAATAGTATCCTCGTCCACCTAACGATCGTGTACTGTACTGCAGATCATCTCGAACTCCTGGAGATGTAGATGGGGCTCCTTAGTAGTAAGCCCGTGGAAGCGGGGGAGAAGCTGAAGTGTGTTCGAGGGGAACTTGAAGTCCCTCACGATCGCTGGAAGAACCACCCACCGATTGTGTCGGTGTCGATCCGGGGTTGTGCAACTCCTGCATCGGTCTCGATGGCTCGGTCGGCTGGTCTAGCTCCTCTGGCTGATCTGGGCCTCTCCGTCCCTCAGCTCTCGGCTGATCTCTCTCTCTTGCAGCTCTCGGCTGCTCTCGTGTTGTCCTCAGCCTCTCCATCTCTCTCCTCATCTCTACCATGAAAGCTTCCTGATCCCGTATCTGTCTCTACATTGTCTCGAGGGAAGCTAACATGGTGGTGTTGATCGCACCCTGGTCCATTACGTATGTGGTCGTCTCTGGTCTCTGACCCTCGGTGCGCTCCTCGCTGCTGGCCATGGTCCCTGCAAAAGCAAAAGACCCAAACTCAGGTGCCGATAAATCGTCTAACTGTTGTCTCGCATCTGGCACTAGCATCTCAGAACTAATATAAGGGTGGTCAATGGGGAATAGGGTGGAGTCGAACTCGGGTTCAGAGAGCGGGTCTCGGCTCTCACGAATCAATCTAGATGAACGGGCTGGAGTGCGGTCAAGCGGTGCAGCCAGAGGCTGCCTAAGGGACCTCCTGCCCATCATCTTGATCTGGCGAGTCGGGCGGATGAGATCAGGAAACACACAAGATGAGAAAACAAACCCCGGGGTCACCTACTCAACGTTGAGCTGAAGACCGTAAGAGTTTGGTCAATTATCTTGTCAATTTTATTTAGGTGAGAAAGTCAGATATCAGAGCGGTTACGCGAGCTAATAGGAATCTAATCTGCCAACCAGATTGTCCTGTATAAAAGGCTGGTAGTCTGATCGGGGTTCGGATATGGAACTAGCCTAGTGTGCGGGTCGCTCTCTCGCTCAATCAAACCAGACAATGAGGGGGTTGCTCTCCCCAAGACAGATTTTTGAATGAGATGTCTTTTAGGATCAAGTGTGTTTAGCAGTCCCAAATTTATAATTTTTATTTTTAGGTATTTTTCAAGCAAACAGCGCCTAATGAATTTTTCGATTCTCCTGATTATTTAAGTCCAAAAATCAGGGGAGAAGACGAAAAAATCGATGCACGATAAAATCAATGATGCATGCACGAGATAGAAGGCGTACCTGACTCCAGCAGTCTACATGCAAAATGATCCGCGTATAAAATAAAGACTGAAATAAAACTACCTATATGATGCACGAGAATCCGACCCTATATGAAGCAATTTTTACACGTAAGCACAGTAGTCGGATACTCAAGCCTAAGTCCGAAGTCCTATCTTGCGAGCCACTCGGTGTCCACCACAATGGATCCTGCACGCATTGTATGTGATTCCTCAAGGCACGTGGACTAGAGCCTAAATAATTCGACTTTTTCTTTGTGGTCTAATTAATTAGGTCCAATTATCGAGCTATAGGTACAGGCATATAATTAGGTATTTGGATCCTAATCAATTACGTCACAATCAGTGAAAATCCTAAGCTAAGGCTAAAACCGCGTAAATCAGATAAGCAGTGAAATAAATGCGAGAAAACAAAACCGACGAAAAATCGCGGTGAGGTCCCCCGAGCACACCGGTGCTCGGCGAAACAGACCCCGATAAGTCACCACAGTCAAAGTCTCTGAGTCCTGTATTATTACAAATAAATGTTTTTGCAGAAACATAAACTAAACTAATCTAATCTAATCTAAACTAAATTACGGCTATTCCACGGCTCCCAGTCTTCGATTCTCCTCCTCGCGCTCTCATGCGGCTCCGTAAAGAAGAGAGCCGCCTCCGAATCCCGCGGTTGCTTCAGCTTCCGAAAAAGCTGCCTCGGTCCTCGGGCCCTCGCAAGAAATAGTAACAGAAGTGTGTTAGATCAGATTATTATAAAAATGAACAAATAATATCAGAGAGAAAAATATCTACAAATATGCACAAAAAGCCGCAAAAAACCGTGAAAAAATAAAAAGACTATTAAGTCGTGCTCCCCGGCAATGGCGCCATTTTGATGACCGAAAAATCACAAGGAATCGAGATCTCACTATTGGGCCAAGGTAAAAGTGTTCGGTGTTGTTGCGACCCGAATAGAAAGACTCGGTCAACAAGAAAAATTCAGGAACCATTAAATCAAAGGATAAATCAATAAAATCAAACAGCGGTCCTCGCTAGTTTATTAACCTAGTATAGCGATCAGGGTCAGACTCAAGGAGCACGGGTTGGCCTTACGGCCTACGAAGTAGTCAAAAAGATATAAAAAAATGAATAAAATATTTTTTGGTCGATTTTAAATGTTTTTAAATTTTTTGCATTTTAATTATATAAGAAAATGTAAGAAAAAGTATAAAAAGGCAACTACAACAATTTATTTAAACACTAAAAAATGTACAGAAAATTCAAATAAAATTATTTTTATGTTTTTTTATATTTTTTAGTGTTTTTGATTATTTTATGGGAATTTTATGATTTTTATTTGGATTTCTAAAAATCGAAAAGGGGAAATAGTGGATCACTGTGCAACCAGAATTGAAAGGCCAATTAAAGATATATAATTAACTATAAAAATCTGGAGACAATTTTTATGAAAAGTATATACAAAAACTAAACTACAGAAAAAGAGTTTGTATTTTTTGAATTTTAAAGAATTTTTATGATTTTTTTATAAGATTTTTATGATTTTTCAATTTTTATGGGTTTTATAAATCCAAAAGAGCCAAAAATTAGAAAGAAGGTAGAAAACAACAAAACAAACTATCCCTAATTTTTTTAGAATTTTTAGAAAAGTTTTTATATTTTTCATTGATTTTCTTTTCTAAAAAGTAATAAAAATACGTGTTTTTGATTTTCTAAAAATAATAAAAAGAAAGGAAAATGTCCCAAAAATAGTAAAATTTTTACACAGTGGCAGGAGCTACATGTCCAAATTTCACTTGATTTGGATTTGATTTAATATTTTATTCAATACAAACAAGGCACACGGCAAGAAAGGATCTAAGTGCAAAGAAACATACTTCCAGGGCCAAACAGTAACAATTTTAAAAAGTCGATGGCCTGGAATGCAAATAGCCCACTACAACACGCGCGCAACACGTGGTTCAGATACAGAAGGGTATAAGTGTAATTCTTATTTAAAAAGATGCACAGTAACAACCAACAAGTTCAAGGATAAAAGTGCAATTAACCCACACCCTCACGTGTCGATGCACGTGTCTTACATAAACATGGACTAGATAGCAATATCCAAAAATGCCAAGATTCAATATGAAAATTACCCTAATTAAAAAACAGGCACTAAAATATTTATAGGAATATTCTATAAATGCCAAAAGAGAAGGGGCTTAAGTGAAATTACCCCTCTTATTATGATCGACGGCGGAAGGGGTGCCATGTGGAGATCCAACGGCAGTAGTGCGCGGGTAACCCTTTGCGAACAGACGACTCTGATTCGATCCTCAGATGGATCTACGGTCCCAGCCCCTCTGTAAACGGACGGTGACGATCTGATCTGGAGCAAGGGGCACGATCGGACGGTGCTGGAGGCCTCTCGAAGAACAGGATGCCGACAAAGTTTGCCGGCCCAATGCGCGCGGTGGAGGGCTCCTCCGGAGCTGCTGAGATTGGGAGAAGAACGTCTACGCTGGTTCGCAGCTCCTGGTATGCTCCGATGAAGCCGAGGAGCCCTGGAGAGCTCCGGCGACGGCGGAGGCAGGAAGCTCTTGTGCCTCAGCTGTTGGACCCCCAGATGGGGTCGCCTTGACCTGCAATCTGCACAGAATTCTTTCTGGGTTGAGCGTAAAGTGCCTTGACCTGGTGAGAGGTGGAATTGGTGATCGGATGGGTCGAGTCGTGGGTCTCCGGCGAGGCGACGGCGGAGGGGACCCGAGATCCTGCTCCGAGGCCAGTTAGGGTGATCGGAGTTGCGAAGAATGTGGAGAAGAGTCTCGTGAGTGTGAATCGGGGGTCGGATGATCAAATTGGTGAACGGAGTGAGGTGAATCGACCGACAGAGGCGGGCAGCGCAAATTGGGGAAATCGGAAATTAACCTAACCTAAGGGGTATCAGGGGTACCTGATGGATGTATTCGACTGTGCTAGAGGTTAGGGAGATCCTGGGTCTTTTCCTCGATGGCTCGTCAAGGCTATAGGCTCAACTTGCTTGGTGGCGGAGCACGGCGGCGAAGCTCGCCGAATCAGTGGCTGCAGCACTCTACTCCTCACTGCGACACCCTCTCTCGATAACTGTCACTCTAGGGAGAAGGATGGAGTCCTGAGACTAGAAGACGATGGCCAAAGATGGAGTGAAAGTGGGCGGAGCTGAGACCTTATAGTGCTAGGGGTCCGGGAAGACGGGGTTCAGGCGAGTGTATCAGAGCTCGAATCCCTAGGTAGATCCCCGGGCGAGGGTCTCGGATCAATCAATGATAATCGGGGCCCGGGGTTTAGGCGAATGGAGGTCGGATTAGGTTGGGAAAATTTGGAGAAATCGGGTCAGAAACCCGATTCGTGAGGAATAGGTCCGCGGTGGAGAGTTGACCAGAGGTCAACAACCCCCCGTGGACCAATGGAAAAATTCCATTGGTTAATTATTTGTAAATTCATTAAAAATTAGTAAAAGATTTTATTTTAAAAAAGTTTTAACATGAAAAATGTTTATTATTTTCAAATTATTTTTTTGTGATTTTTATTTATTTTTTTGAAAAATAAATAACGTATTTACATTATATTATTATTATATATATGTATATATACATATGCATTTTTTTATTTTTAATTGTTTATTTTTGTATATTATTATTTTATATTTTATTTATTTACAACATAAAATTTGGAATAAAAAGATATTTTTATTTTATTTGTATGATTTATTTACTTTAGTTAAATAAATAGATATATATACATATGTACATGGTATATGTACAAGGTGGAAAATAAATTTTATTATTTTTCTTTTTATTTTTATTTTTCTGATTTTATTTTATTTTTATAAATATGTACAAAACAAGGGGAACATATTTTTATTTTTATTTTGAGGAAAATAAACTTATTTGTATACATAGATATATGTGCAAGCATGATTGACCTTATCTCTCTCTACTTGGTTTCTTTCGTGGTCAGGCCCATGCTGAGCCCCTCCCTTGGGATTAGGTCACTCAATATTTATTCTAAATATTTCCCTCTTTTTCTTTTATTTCTTTATTCCTTTATTTTTATACAAAAACATGTTAATCATGCATAAATATATGATGCATGCATTTTGACAATTTATGGTATTTACAAATATTTATATGGCATTTTGCTGATGTTTCTAGCTAAAATAAAGGAATAAAGAGTGATGAATGGGGATTCATCAATAGGTTAAATCCCAATATGTGTTCCAATCTTTCAAATGTAACAAAATAGGTTCCGACTCCATTTCGATAAACGACACCATTAGAAAAAAAGAGAGATAGACTAAAATGTCCATTCTGAAAGTGGTATTCTCAAAAATACCCATTCTCCGAAATGAGCAATTTAGTCCATCTCTTTCTTTTCTCTAGCGGTGCCATTTATTATGGATGCAAACGATTGCAGATATATCCGCATCCGATCCATCATTGTATTTGTTTTGTATAGATTTTGACATCCATATCCATATCCGTTTTAAAATAGATATGGATATGGATTTCATTTTGATATCTGCAAACATCTGTATCCTTATATTCGTTTTCGTACATAAATCTAGCCATAAATTTATTTTTAATCCCGTCTAACATAATTCTATACATTCTTTTGCCATATTTGTATAATTTTTATGATGCAACATATTTAGTAAGTTTATATCATGTATTTTCCATCCAATTCATATATATTTAAGTCGGTTCTATAGAGTATTTCTAACATTACTTGTATGCGATCGGTATCGATTTTACATCCATATCCATTTTTTGAGGATATGATAAGATAGATTTAATATCTGTCAATATCCGCATCCGCATCCGTATTCGTATTCAAAAACAGATAAGGATATGGTAATACCTATATTCATATCCGTCTCAATCCGTTTCTGTCCCTACCGTTTATACAAATGGAGTTAGGACTCATTTTGTTACATTTGAAAGATTGAAACCCATTTGGGATTGGACCCATTGATGAGGACTTAATATGTAATTTACCCTTTTATTTTTATGTGTGTGTATGATAATGCCTTGATAAATAGCTTCTGATGCACATCACTTTATCCTAAAATCAGTTTAAAGACCTCCCTTAATCACGTGATTAACGACAATAGGTTGATTAATAGAAGATTAAAATCATCAAATCAATAATTAAATTATTCCAATCAGGAAATCATCCCTTAACGGCAACAATGGATAAATTAATAATAAAAACATCACGTTGATGAATAATGAAGCCATAAACTTCAGATTGTAGAAAAACGACACTCATAATGTTTTGTAAATAAATAACGCCGACACATAACTAACATTTTCGTACAACGTATACATATTTTTGCAAGGGTTCAATGGGATGCTCCGCCTCATTTTCGTGTATTTTTTTTATTTTTTTTGTAAAATATCATCATGTATATTCATCTATATATCCCCCCTATTTGTCATTCGAATTTCGATAGAAATAGAGACTCCAATACCACTACAAGGAAAACAAGTTGTGGCTACAGAACTATGGTCACGGATATGGCGTTTGTGGCCAAAGAATTGGGCTCTTACCACGACACATCGTGGCCAGTAGCCGTAGCTACAAATCTCATCGCGAGAGTTCTCTAGCCACGAATATGCTGTGGTCAGTACAAGTGGCCACAAATCTTATCGTGGCCACAACTCTTATATGAAGACTTTGGCCACGGATTGTGGCTACGAGAAACTAGTGGCCGCGGAATTATCATGGCCACAAGTTTCCGTAGCCACATTCCGTGGCCACAACTCATTTTTTTGTAGTGTACCTTCAATCTAGAACAGGTCGATTACAACAATGTTTAGACCGGTAAAATTACATGTTCTAGATGGAGGACATACGAGTTTCTGTTTTTGATGAAATTCGAATGACATATTGGAGAGATATATAGATATATATATATATATATATATATATATATATGGTGATATTTTTCAAAGAAAAAACAGAAAAATAAAGGCGGCGATTGCCCCATTTTTCCCTTTTTGTAATTCCATCTTGAGGTAAATGTAAGTGATGTTAATGTATATCATTAAATCTATGACATAACAAAATGTAATGTAAAATTGTAACACCCCAACCCAAACATAGTACCACATGGAAAACTCACAAAGTGTGGGTGTGGTATATAAGTGGTGGGGATTACTACTTGACAACTTGGGCTTAAGCATTTTGGGTGGTTGTCGGATCCAATTCGGTCCGAACCCAATAAGTTGTCAGGGCCAGTTTTCCTCAATAACGGTCCGGGGACCTAAGCCCGGGACGTTAAAGAAACACATAAATTGAAGGTGACTTTCCTGAACTCAAAAAAGCTTATGATATCGACATCGAGTGATTCGAATTGTGATATTTAAACATGTTTTTCCTAGTGATATTTTTTTTTGCTTTCTCGATAGGTTCACATTAAGTAGTGAACCTAATTAATATACGACTGTTGAATAATTGCTGATAAATTAAAAAGATCATGCATGCAATGTTTGACTAAATTTCTATGTTCATGATGATTATACATTGAATTTAGGTCTAAGGATTGAGATAGATATTAAATGGGACAGTTGCTCTTCTGGTTGTGAAGATTTAGATCAGATAGAACTTATTCGAGTCCATTTATGAGATGGAGGACCATTGTTCAATCATCAAAACTACTATATCACAAATACAATAATAAGTAAAAATTTGAGAAATTTCCAATAAAAATCATTCTCAGGTTTCGGAAGGTCAGCAATCTCCACCACCTCACAAAATATGTAGAAATCACATGGGAAAAATTCCGATGGACAATTCTCTACCATTTAAAATTTTCATTCTAATCAGGGTTATAAAAATCGGATCAGACCGACCGATCGGACCAGCTAGACCGAGAACTGACCTCGATCCGGTAGGTTCGATCGGTTTCATGTATTTTTTAAAAAAGAAGAAAACAAAAAATCAGGTCTGACATGATCGAACTGGGTTGACCAAGTGTGGTCAGATTGGGTTGACTCGAATTGACCAAGTTTTGATGGTTTGGTGAATTTTTAAAAAATAGAGGTTTAAATAATTAAATAATAGAGATTTAATTGCTTTTTGTGATCTTAACTTATGTATTATCAGTTATGCCTCTCTCCTTTTTTGGATCATCGGTTGTGTCCCTACCTTCTTAGATTAGTTTTCTAAAAGTAACTATGCATAACTGATTACAATATCGTATTCATATATAATGCTAGAAAATATGGTTAACTTTTGTACTCGAATAGACAATCATATTATGCTATTAAAAGATTTGACATTTTAAACGATTATTTCATTGATATATACATAGATACTTACGCATGTGTATCCGATTTTATCAGTTCAAAAAACAGGTTCAACACCGGACCATTAAATTAAGCCCGGTCTGATTTTTCTGAATCAGTATTAATGATGACATCATGCTAATATCATCACCGGTCCTACCGATTTTGACCAACGATCCGACCTGCTTGGACCAAATCGAAGACATACCAACCGATGGAGCTCATGTAGTATTTTTTTAAAATATAATATAAAAAATCCAAAAACTCACTAAAATACACATACATGTATGTGTATCTATGAATCTTGAAGAAGAAGTTTGATTCAAATTGGCAAGACAAAATCTAAGGACAAGAAACAAGAGAAGAATATCTAAAATTTAATGAAAGAAATCGATTCCTCATTTAAGGAGTGAATGAAAACCACCAAAGAATAGACCTATTACGTGTTCTCGAGGGTTATAAATGTTGACTTTGCACATACATACATAAGCATACATTAAGGTGGAAATTGAAATCCAAGGCAATTGTACTATTTTTTTCAAGGCATCACCGTTATGGGAAGAAAGAGGAAGAGATTGTATGGTTTGACTTGCCAACCTTTGCCATTGTCAAGAAGGTTTTTCAATGTTATGAAAGTAATGGAGATGCACATGATTTACTATCATGTGCATCTAAAAAATTACCAACAACTTAACTATCTTTCCTTCAAAGTACAATTTGGGTAATATATTGGTGTGACCTCAGCTTTGCTAGCGGTTGTTGAGGATAAATTGATATCACCTCAGCTCTGATACCACCTATTGAGAATACGATAATATGCGTGATCGACAATCATTACGAATGCATGCAAGTGATAAAATGACACAATATGTGATTGTGGTCGATCACCTTTTCCACCATCGGAGAAAAGATATAATCACAGGTCAAAGGATATAACTATACCACGGTTGGTAAGTAGGATTAGGAGAGGCTAATAGTTCACTTTTTGAAGATGGAACTTCTAAAAATATATAGTTATAGAGATTTTTACACTTATAAAATTCACAATATTGTTCTTATGTATTACACTTTTTAGCTATCTTGCACTAAGAAAATGCTAATGTTGTGAATTTTGTAAGAATATATGGGTATAAATGTAATTGAAAAAAAATACAAGAACACAAGCTCTATTTAAAAACTCACATGGGCTAAGTGTAAACAATTAGTGGGAAAAGTTAAGCTATGGTGTTAAAAAAAGTATTCATTTTCAATTAAAAAGTGAGATTTATACTTTATGTATTCGATCAGTTTGTGTGGGACAAGGAAAGAGTAATAATAATATAACGGTGATATAACCATGATCTTAATTCAAAATCTCTTATTTTATCTTATTCTCATATCTAATTGCATCTTCCACCCCCTCCCCTCCCGGACAAAAGTGTTCGACATGTGAAGTCCTTCTCCAGAACTTGGGACCTCAAGCTGCTGCAATCGACGTCAGGACTCCTTAACCTTCTCACCCACCTCAACACAAATGCCAATTTCGTTAGTATCAGTCTCCTGAAGCTCATTAATCTATGTCACAGAAAAAAGGATCCTTCCCTTTCCTTCTCGGGTGCCAGTAGATCCACTATACTCACAACTATAGAAATATGTTACAAGAGATGAAGCCTTCTTATTCTTGAGATGAGATGACATTATTTATTGCCCAAACATAACCAATTAATGATTGAAGTACATGTATGCTAACTCAATCTAACCAAATTTGTCTACTTGTTTGGTTAATAGTGGCGTTTTATAAGCTAAAAAATGTATAAAATTAAATTAGAATGTATCTTCAAAATAAATACTAATAATGTACGTGTTCTATACTTGTCTAAGTCTCTTCTTTTTCTTCTCCTAAGATGTCATGAAATCTAACTTTTAGGTTTTTCCAATTATAATGAGATGAGTTGTGATCACCACATACATAACGCAATCGACATTGTTTCTTCAAAAATTTCTTCGAGAGATATGATTGTGAAAACTTATACTTTACTATATTCATAAACATTCTGTTTGTTCTCTCAACCTCACCATTTTGTTGATATGTAGAAGGAATTCTAGTTTACCTACAAATGCTTGAATGCAATATGTGTCAAACTCTCTTGAGGTAGATTCTCCCCCTTTATCAAACTTGAGCATCCTGATTGATGTTCCAATCTCGTGTCTACATTTGTTTTATCTCTTGAACATTTTAAAGGCTTCTACTTTTTTCTTAAGAGATATATGCGAGACATTTGAGAAATCAATGAATGTTATAAAATATTCTTTACTTCTATTTGTAATGACACTAAGTGGTCCATATATACTCGAATAGATCAAACCTAGTAATTAGCTCAACCAACCATATGTTGAGAAATATTTTCTTATCATTTTTTATCGATCAAACAATATATACATGTAATTTGCAAGATAGAACATCGGTAAATATGCTCATCAACCCATTAGGAGTACCCTAAAAAATGAACGTGGACTAGATATTTGAGTGTCTGCACAGGTTAGTGGGGGGATCTACTAAACAACAATTACGAAATATCATCTTGGTAATGTCCTTGCTCCGATGAACATATGCAATATATTGGGTTTAATTGATCCATCTTTGAGTTTTATAGATGTCACAATCTCACCTGCCACATATCATAGTCATATAAATAAAAAATTTGCTCTTATAATCTCACATACCATAAATCATAGTCATGCTTAGGCACTGAATTTCCTTTAGTATAGACCTTCTTATTCTTTCTAATGATTATCTACTTATCATAAAATTGAACTTCAAATTCATGAGCTGGTCTGGAACAGATATAAGTTTCTAGTATATACTTTGAGCGTATAGTACGCTCTAAAGTATTATGATACTATCGCTCAAGTCAAACTTGTATATTCCAACACCTTCAACATTCAAGTAGGTGTTTCCCACGAAGATTCTCATTACCATTCTTCAACTTCGTGAAGTCTAGTAGCTCGTCCTTCATTTTGACTGTGTGGCGGGTGCACCTGACTCAATATACACGATCCACATGGATATTTCCAACTTTTATTCCTTGAAATTTCCAAGAAGGGTCCTAGTCATCTCCTGAAGTACTGCTCTGACCTCTTCATCTTTCTCAACATCAAAGATCTAAACTTTTGATCTTTGTTTGGAATGATCTCGCTCAGTTGGTAACTGTACAAGCAGATATGTCACAATTTTATTGGTGTTATTTATCCTTAAAGATATGGCGACCATGTGGAAAAGTGGTGGGGGCTTCCAAAGATAGTTTGTATTTGCATTTTCTCAAGAATTGCAGTCTATAATGGCCAAGTCTTTGATCATCACGATTATCTTATTTATGTGCTAAGTGTTAGAGTCGGCCATACAAATAGATAATTCTGGTCACCTTTAGCACATACGTCATTTTCCTCGTGGGAATCATGAACTCATACGAGAATCATTTTTAAGGGAATACAGAAAATTTGAAAAGAGAAAATATCATTCGTCACAGGGACAAAACCACCTTGACTAACGATAGACATCGGAATATCGCTCTCGAAAGACAAGCCGGAATAATAGAGAGAAAATGTCTCGCGTTTTCAAGGAAGAAAACGGGAATCCTCTACTCTTATTTGGACGAGAACCACATATATAAATTTTGACATGGGGAATGTATTCAAGTTGATCTTAAACCAAGTGGTCAAATGGCAACCCTAGTCTCCTCCACATAAATGATATGATACTATTATATGTATGTAGAGGACTGTTGTTGTCCTAATTGATCCTTACGTATGTGGTCATTCTTTATCACCATCTTATCATAACAACGAAAATGATGCCTCTACGTACGAATATATGTATGTTACACAAAGACCTTATGAAGGCACATATGTATATTGCAGATTACATAAATCAATCAAATTGGCATATGCCCCTCATATATTGTTAGTCCTTGAAAGTATTAAGCACACACAAATATATATACAATCTTTCCTAATTAATTATCACCTTTTTCCTTTAAGCAAATCCAATAAGAGGATTCTTAAATCATTTAATTAAGTTTTTGCGATTCGTTATCGGGAAACTGACACCGACGAGGACATTACGAGGACATGATCATCCTTAATTCCTCGTATAATTCCGCTTAGGTGCTCGATTCTCATGCTCTATCGATCGGTAAACACTGTTTAGGATTTATGTAAACATCATCTTAAATAAACCTTACAAATATTTTACTAACAAATTACATATATTATTTAGGATCTATCTTAGAACATGTTTTGATTGCATTGTAACTTGTTTTTTATTGTTTAGGTTTGTAGAAACATGAAATGAGACTACTTTTAGTTCATGAATGATGGTATATACGGATCTTAATGAATAAGGATATTAAGTACCCTTATGCTTACAATCAAACATCCTTACGATTTATTTCAAAGTGATTTGAGGCGAACAACTTTTTTTAAAAAAAATAAAAGACCAAATTCTTCGATCTTAGGTAGCCATAAGTAAAATCGAAAGAGTAGCAACGTTAAGCAAGGTTTCAATTGAAGCAAATGCGAGCTAAGTAGAAATCATGGAAATCAAACAAAATGGTTCATCGTGGAATATTATCTTTCCGATTACATTATTAGCTTCGAATTACATTGAAACAAATCTTAGAGATCGCTATGATGTATTAAAGTTTAAATATAATTGAAAAATCACCCAATCACCATTCTAAAAGAAGAATAATGTCGTTGAATTGATCAGGTGAATTCTACCAGAAAAAGATTTATTTTTATATTATTTATACTCCTAAATTAAATGTGTATGGTGTTAATACGAGAGTGTCGAACTCTGGGAGGCAAACTGTAGAAAACTAGGATAAAATACTAGAGAATCTAAGGTGAATGGATTTCCTAATTTTTATTTATTTTTAGGGATTTTTTATTTTTATTTGATTATATGAATTTTATAATAATGTTGTGGTGTTATATACCTTGTAAAAATATAGGTATATGTTTTATATTCTTATATTTGCTTTTATATTTTTAAGTTTTTATGTGTTTTAAGTATCTTGTAATTTTTATGTGATTTTAGAGAATGTTTTAGTAATTTTTGTTTGGTTTTTAAAATGAGAACCATGTTCTCATTGAAAATAAGGAATTATTTTCTTTTTAAAATAGTAAACAGTAAGAAAATATTTTTATTTTTATCAAAAAGTAGATGAAAATACCCGTCAAGCAAGTACAATACGTACTTTTGTGTTTTTTGAAGTTTTTATGTATTTTTATTTTTTATTGATTTTAATGTCCAATTTTATTCTATTTTTGGATTAATTTGTAAAATATAGTAAAATATATTGTAGATACTTTTTATAATTTTTGAAAGTGTTTTTATATTTTTTATGATTTTTAAAGTTTGTCATATTTTTGAATTTTTAAATGATTTATTAAAAATAGAAAATATTTTTACTGTTTCAAAATGCTGAATATATTGTTTAAAGTATAATACTAAGTATTTTATGTATTTTTATATTTTTATATTTTATTTAATATGCATGTAATTCTATAGTATAATGTATACCATATAGGGATATGTAGGGGATGATCAGAACTTTATGGGGGTGCACAAAATAATGTTAGATAAGGGTGTCCACAAAATAATGTAAGAAATCGGGAGGCATTGATGAATCCCCATTCATCACTCTTTATTCCTTTATTTTAGCTAGAAACCTCAGCAAAATGCCATGGAAATATGTGTAAATATCATAAGTTGTCAAAACACATGCATCATGTAAATATGCATAATTAGCATGTTTTTGTAAAAATAAAGGAATAAATAAACACAAGAAAAAGAGGGAAATATTTACAATAAATATTGAGTGACCTAATTCCAAGGGAGGACTCATCATGGGCCTGACCGCAAAAGAAAGTAGAGAGAGATAGAGTGGCTCAGTATAGTATACATACATCTATGTATATAAATAATTTTATTTTCCATAAAATAAAAATATAAAGGTGTTTCTCATATCTTGTACATATTTATAAAAATAAAATAAAAATCATAAAAATTAAAATAAAAAGAAAAATAAAGAGAATCATTTTCCACCTTGTATATATACCATGTACATATGTATATAGATCTATTTATTTAACTCATGTAAATAAATCATAAAATTAAAATAAAAATACCTTTTTATTACAAATTTTATGTTGTAAATAAATAAAATATAAAATTGGAATAATTTTGCAAAAATAAACAATTAAAAATAAAAATAAAAAAATACATATGTGTATATACCTATATATAATAATAATATAATGTAAATACGTTATTTATTTTTCAAAAAAATAAATAAAAATCACTAAAAGATAATTTGAAAAATAATAAACATTTTTCGTGTTAAACTTTTTCAAAATAAATCATTTACTAATTTTAATTGAATTTTCAAATATTTAATAAATGGAGGCTTCTGATTGGTTCACGGGGGATGTTGACCCCCGGTCAACTCTCCCCCCAGGACCACCCAGTGAAGGATCTTTGGCCCCGACCCGACTTCGCCTATTTTTCTCGCATTGATCCGACCACCATCAATCGAAACCCCGGGCCCCGATTATCCTTAAATCATTCCTAATCCACGCCCGATCATCCTTTTAGGGATCTGTGCTTCACCGTACCCTGCCCAACTCCTTTTTGCCGGACCCTCGCTTGTATAAAGTCCCAGCTTCAGCCGCAATTTCACTCCATCTTTGGCCTCCGTCTTTCATCCCAGGACCTCCACTCTCTTCCCTAGAGTGACATCTATCGGAAGGGAGTGTCGCAGCGAGGAGTAGGCGGCCCCAGCCACTGATCCGGCGACTTGCGCTGTCGTGCTCCGCCACCGAGCGAGCCGAGCTTATGGCCCCGACAAGCCATCGAGGCGATGATCCCAAGAGCTTCCTTAGCCCCAGCCCAGTCGATTGCAATCATCAGGTATTCCCGATTCACCTTAGGTTCGCCTAATTTCCATTTTCGCCCAATTCGCGCTGTCGGCCGTCGCCGGCTGATTCACCTCGACCCGACCGTCCATTTGCTCATATGACCATCGATTCACATCCACGTGACCTCTACCCACGTTCTTTACCCATCCGATTAACCAGACTCGCCCCGGAGAAGGAACTTAGGTCCCCATCGCCGTCACCTCGCCGGAGACCTCCGCCCCGCCTCATTCCGACCACCTCTTCACCCGCTAACGGGTCGAGGCACTTTGCCCTCGACCCAGGAGTCTTGTTGTGCAGGTTGCAGGTCGAATCGACCTCATCTGGAGGTCGACTCATTCGGGTACAGCTGCTCCGACCCACCTTCGTCACCGGCTCTCTCTAGGGCTCCTTAGCCTCATCGGAGGTACCCACCAGCTGCGGAAGACTTGAAGCATCCTTCTCCACATCTCAGCAGCTCCTGAGGAGGTCCAACGCGCACGAATTGGGCCGGCGAACCTCGCCGGCATCGAGTTCTTGGAGGATCCTCTTCCACCGTTAGATCAGCCCATTCGCTCCAGTTTTAATCCGGACCATCCATCAGTGAGAGATATCCACCATCCGATCCATCAGGGATTGATCAGGACCATTCATCGACGAAGGGGTGGCCGATGCTCTTAGCCATCAGATCTACATGTGGTACCCCCTCGTCCATCAGATCATTAATAAAAGGGTAATTTCACTTAGGCCCATGTCATTTTCTTATTTATCGTTTAGTCTTGTAAATAGTTTGAGCAGTTGTTTTTATTTCAGAACAATTGCATCTAGGGCCTTCGACTTTTTAGTATTTACAAAACAGTCCTTGTTTATGTGAGACACGTACATCGACACGTGAGTTTGAGGATATTTGCGTTGTTTAGTCCTGTATTTCTTGAGTGTTATTGATTGCATATTTTTAATAAGGAATAACACTTATGCCCTTCCGTGCCTGAACCACGTGCTGCGCGCGTGTTGTTGTGGGTTTTTTTACATAAGGGCTCCTGGACTTTCTTTATTTGTTACTGTTTGGCCCCTGGAAGTATATTTTCTTGCATTTAGGTCCTTGATTGCTGTGTGCCATGTTTTTATTGAATAAAATATCAATTGAACTCCAAATTAGGTGAAATTTGGATACGTGGCTCCTGCCACTGTGTAAAAATTTTTCAAAATTTTTGGGACATTTTCGAGGCTTTTGTTATTTTTAAAAAATCAAAAACATGTATTTTTATTACTGTTTGAATTGAAAAATCCAAGAAAAATATCAAAACTTCTTTAAAAATTCTAAAAAAATTAGCGATGGTTAGTCTTGTTGTTTTTTAGCTTCTGACCAATTTTTGGCTTATTTAATTTATAAAAACCAAAAAATAGAAAAACGATAAAAATCTTATAAAAATCATTAAAAATTCTATAAAATTCAAAAAATGCAAACTCTTTTTCTGTAGCTTAGTTTTTGTATATTTTTTTCATAAAAATTGTCTCCAGACTTTTATAGACCAATTATATATTTTTAATTGGTCTTTCAAGTATGGCTGCACATTGAGAACTGTTTTTCACTTTTCTCGATTTTTATAAAATTAACAAAAAATTGAAAAATTCTGAAAAAATCACCAAAAACACTTAAAAACATAAAAAACACAAAAATAATTTTATTTGAATTTTCTGTGTATTTTTGGGTGTTTAAATAAATTATTGAACTTGCTTTTTATTACATTTTCTTATCTTTTCCTTATTATTAAAAATACAAAAATATAAAAATAATTAAAATCCGCCAAAAATATTTTCTTCTTTATTTTCGATTTTGACTACTTCATAGGCTGTATCAGCCATCCCGTGCTTCTTGAGTCCGACCCTAGTCGCTATACCAGGTTAATAAAATAGCGAGGACCGCTGTTGATTTCTTTGTTTGATTTTTATATTTGGTGCTTCCTTATTTTTCTTAATTGACCGAGTCTTCTCGATCCGGGTCGCAACGACTCGAGAGTGATTTTTACCTCACCCGGATCTTGATTGTACGGATTTTTCGGTCATCAGAATGGCGCCGTTGCCGGGGAGCACGACTTAGTAGTCTTTTTCGATTTTTTTCGCGGTTGTCTTTTCTGTGGCTTTTCTGTAGATATTTGTATATATTGTTTATCTGATTGATTTATATATTTTTCTGGACTGACACACTTCTGTTTCCTTTTCTTGCGAGGGGCCCGAGGACCGAGGCGGCTTTTCGGAAGTCGAAGCAACCGCGGGAGTCGGAGGCGGCTCCCTTCTTTACGGAGTCGCACGAGAACGCGAGGAGGAGAGCCGAAGTTGGGAGCCATGGAATAGCCATGAAATAACCGTAGTTTAGTTTAGATTAGATTAGTTTATTTTTCTGCAAAATTATTAATTTTTAATAACACAGGACTTAAACACTTGAACACTTGGGTGATATCGGGGTCTGTTTCGTCGAGCACTGATGTGCTCGGGGGACCTCACCGTGGTTTTCGTCGGTTTTGTTTTCTGACCGTTTATTTATTACTTATTTGATTTACGTGGTTTTAGCCCTACCTTAGGATTTTCATTGATTATGACGTAATTGATTAGGATCCAAATACCTAATTATCTGCCTATGCCTATAGATCGATAATTGGACCTAATTAATTAAATCACCAAGAAAAATTCGGATTACTCAGGCTCTAGTCCACGTACCTTGAGGAGTCACATACAACGTATGCAGGATCCGTTGTGGCGGACACCAAGTGGCTCCCAAGATAGGACTCCGGATTTAGGCTTGAGTACCCGGCTGCTGTGCTTACGTGTAGAAATTGCTTTGTCTAGGGATGGATTCTCGTGTATCATATAGGTAGTTTATATTCTGTCTTTATTTTATGCACGGATCATTTTGCATGTAGACTGCTGGAGTCAGGTACGCCTTCTATCTCGTGCATGCATCATTGATTTTCACGCATCGGCTTTTTCGTCTTCTCCCCCCGGTTTTGGGACTTAAAATAATCAGAAGAACCGAAAAACTCGTTAGGCGTTGTTTGCTTGAAAAATACCTAAAAATCAAAAACTATAAAATTGGGACTGCTAAACAAACTTGACCCTAAAAGACACCTCACCTAAAAATCTGTCTTGGGGAGAGCAACCCCCTCATTGTCTGGTTTGGATGCGCGAGAGAGTGACCCGCTCACTAGGCTAGAGCCACATCCGAGCCCCAACCAGATTATCAAACTTTTATACGGGACAGTCTGGTTGGCGGATTGGATTCCTACCAGGTCAGGTAATCGCTCTGATATCCTGACATGATCAGCTAAATAAAATTGACAAGATAATTGACCGAGCTCTTACTATCTTCAGCTCAGCGTGAAGTAGGTGAACCCGGGGTTTGTTTTCTCATCTTGTTTGTTTTCCAGATCTCATCCGACCGACTCGCCAGATCAAGATGATGGGCATGAGGTCTCTTAGGCAGCCTCTGGCTGCACCGCTTTTTAGTACTCCATCCCGTTCATCTAGGTTGGTTCGTGAGAGCCCAGACCCGCTTTCCGAACCCGAGTTCGATTCTGCCCTGTTCCTCCTTGAACACCCTTCTTCTATTCCTGAGTTACCTGTGCCAGATGCGAGGCAGCAGACAGATGATATTTCGGCACATGCGATCAACTCCACCATGTTAACCTCCCTTGAGACCATGCAGAGACAGATACGAGATCAGGGGGCTTTCATGGTGGAGATGTGGATAGAGATGGAGAGGCTCCGAGAGCAGAGAGAGCAACCGTGAGCCGAGGGACGGAGGGGTCCAGATCAGCCAAAGCAGCCAACAGCAGATCCGAGACCGATGCGGGAGTTACACCAACCCCGGATCGACATTGACAAACCGGTGGGTGGTTCTTCCGGTTATCGTGGGGGACTTCAAGTTCCCCCCGAACACACTTCAACTACTCCCCCGCTTCCACGGGCTCGCCACTGAGGAGCCCCATCTTCATCTCCAGGAGTTCGATATGATCTGCAGTACAGTCCACGATCGGCAGGTGGACGAGGACACCATCCGGATGATTGCATTCCCTTTCTCCCTCACTGACAGAGCAACCAACTGGCTGAATCACTTAGGGAGATTTGTCTACACCTGGGAGCAGCTCCGCACCGAGTACTTGAACAAGTACTATCCACTCGGGCGGACCAATGCAGCGAGGGCTCTGATCAGCAACTTCTCCATGCTCCCCAACGAGGCATGGGAGAGGTTCCATGAGCTTACCCACAGATGCTCGTACCACGACATCATGAAGCCGAACCTAGTTCAGAGCTTCTTCTGCGGGTTGACACCAGAGCTGCAGGGCCTGGTGAACGCTTTTTGTGGTGGTTCCTACTTCACCAAGGATCAGGATCATGTCTGGGCCATCTACGAGGAGATTGTCGAGAACTATACAGTGATGTCCCAGACCCGACTTTACACTCAGGGACGCCCACAGCCACAGACCGTGAAGTTTCAGAGTATAGCACGGGTCGATGTCGGTCCTTCTATTTCATCCGCAGAAGCCGCACAGGTCGAGTCTTTAGCCGTAGACATGGGGATCATCAGCGAGAAGCTGGACCAGATTGAGTTGATAGAGAAGAAGCAGTGCCAGGGCATATCTCAGATGGATCAGATGGCACAAATGCTGAGTGATCTGAAGACACAGGTCATGTGTCTTCAGGAGGCACAGGCGGCTTCTCAGCCCCGTCTTCAGTCACGAGGAGATCCGAGCAGCAGCGACAGCTCATCCCAGCGCTCCAGTTAGCCTAGACAGGTTCACCTTGTACAGGTGGAGCCGTACCAGCAGTCGCAACCATACTACCAGTTGCCACCATCCCCGGACACTCAGATGGTGGTCTACCAATCGGATCAGCCCCTAGTAGTACTTCCCCCACCCCCTTACGAGCCGAAGCCGTTGATGGATGTCAACGGGATTTGGTACGATCGACCCCAGCCCGATACCCGACGAGACCATCTCGGATTCCGTTGGTCAGCCGGAGGTGCCACTTCCCAACAGCAACCTCTAGTTCAGGGTGGCCAGTACAACCATCAACGAGAGCACCAGCAGCCCCTGCCCCCAGTACAACAGCAGAAGCAACAGTAATTCCAGTATGGCCCTTGTCCCTATCAGTAGGGACAACCGTGGAGGCGAGATCAGCCTCCACATCAGCAGTATCATCTACAACAGTACCCCTCTCACCCGCACCAGCAGCAACAGCCTTACTACCATCGAGGCCACCCGTCAGGTTCTCATGGGCCATCCTATGAGAACCCCACCTTAGACGACCTAGCCCGCCTCATGACAGAGCAGCAGGCTACCTTAATACGGGAGATGGATGAGTTCCGTCAGGAGATGTGAGAGATCGTGAGAGGGAAGGCCGCCATCCCAGCCCAGATTGAGCCAAATCTGAACAACCTGAAGAGGAAGTCTGAGCAGGTAGAGTTCACAGAGATTACCACTCCTAGTGATTCATTTGGTGATTTGTCTGCATACATGTTTGATGCTGATTTTGTTACACTTAAGAGCGGTAGGATGCCAGCAGGCGGCGCCTCGTCTGAGCGACAATCCCACGCCACTCCAGGAGCGCCAGGCGAGGAGGAGCGCGGTATTGACGCCAAGAGAGATGATGACGGTGGTGCTGACGCCACCATGGATGATGATCCATCCGACGGTATTGAGACCGTCATTTCACCAGATGGAGGAGGTGGTACTGACGCCACCACAGTTGCTGAGTCAGAGCGCGGTACTGATACCGCGAGACGACATGCCGAGGGTGGTATTGAGGCCACCATTTCTGCTTCTGCTAGTCCTGTTATCTTTCCATCTGTACATGTATCTCAGGATATTTCTGGAAATAAAGGAAAGGGTTTGTTATTTTCGGATCCACATGTTTTGCTTGATGATGTTTGTGTGGATTCTGCTATTCATGAGCGTGCCAGGCCCTCTCCTAGTCCTTCATCTGAGAAGGACCCTGTGATCCCCTTTCCACGAGCACTTCACAAGGCAAAGGGGAAGAAAACAGAAAATTAAAAAAAGAACCATCACATAGAGTTCAGCCAACAGATGATAGATAGATTCCATATTCAGCTGACTCTTCAGGAGGCCTTGGAGCACATCCCTCTTCTCCAGAGATCACACAGAGACAGGACCACAGTTAGGAGGAAGAGGAGGAACCATCAGTCTGAGATCCATGTGCTTACTCGTGCCATGTGTTTCGCGATACAGAACCGTCTGCCAGCCAAGAGGCCAAATGCAGGGGCCCCGTATGTCAGATGCCACATTCATGAGCACAGGTTCGACCACACTCTATTATATAGCGGCTCTTCGATCAACCTACTTCCGGCAACCCTTCTCGACCGCTTCGAGTTGGGCACTCTCCGACAGAGCAGGACGGTCCTTCAGTTTGTTGATCGATCAGTCAAGAGGCCGAAGGGGTTGCTGAAGGACGTTGTCGTTACGATTCAGGGCCTGAAATTCCCTGTGAACTTCATCGTGTTGGACATGGAGATCCTTGAGTCTGTGACTGATACCCCGATCATTTTAGGACGTCCGTTCTTGGCCACAACCAAGGCAGTGTCCGACCAAGATAGCAGGAAGGTGTACTTCCACGTCGAGGGCGAGGGTATACAAATAGAGACGGTCGAGGAGACTAGAGCCAGAGATTCAGCTTGCTCAGATCCGACTTCCGATTCAGAGCAAATGACAGAGGCAGGGCGAGACATCCACCAGGATTGCGATTTTGTGATTACAGATGATGAGGCAGTTTGGGCAGATCCAGCCGCACAGGCCATCCTCTCACCTTCAGAGTTTGCTGATGCAGAGACGCCAGCAGAGGAGAGCTTGGAGAGCGCATTCCTGGTCCAGGATACTTTTCAGGCCGCAGATCCGATTTCCGACCGCGAGACAGACTTTTGTAAGTATGATACAGATCCCTCAGAGTCAGATATCGACTGGGCATAGTTTGATGATTTGATACCGTGTCTGACGTCCACTGAGCCTACAGCTAGGGAGGAGGTTGATTCCATGCAGAGCAGAGACAGTCCAGTCGAGCAGCCTTCTCCAGATTCAGATTGCGAGCGAGAGTTCTCATTTTCCCATGTAGATTTGGTCGCATTCACTCGGACCTTTCAGAGGCCAGATTTGCCAGCACCTACTTGTCCAGAGCTAAAGTCGCTACAAGCATCGCTGAAGTATAGGTTCCTTGCAGGTGAGCATGAGATGTACCCAGTCATTATCTCCGCTGATTTGACTGGAGAGCAAGAATCTCGTCTGATGGGGGTTCTTGAAAAGAACCGCAAGGCGATAGGATGGAGTGTAGCCGATCTCCAGGGGATAAGTCTGGCTCTGTGCTCCCACCATATCTATCTTGAGGAGGAAGCAAAGCTGTCGCGTGAGTTCCAGCGGCAGCTGAACCCAAATCTTCGAGAGGTGGTCATGAAGGAAATCTCGAAATGGTGGAGCGCCGATTTTATCTACCCCATCTCCGACTCCAAGTGGGTTAGTCCATTGCATGTGGTGCCCAAGAAGACGGGCATCACCACAGTTGTCAGTGAGTCTGGAGAGGAGATCGCTACCCGGGTACCCACTTCTTGGCGGGTCTGTGTGGACTACAGACGATTGAACCAGGCCACCAAGAAGGATCATTCCCCCCGCCCTTTATTGATCAGATTATTGAGAGTCTGGCAGGGAAGAGCCATTATTGTTTCTTGGATGGGTACTCCGGATATAATCAAGTGGCCATCGCGCCCGAAGACCAGGACAAGACCACCTTCACCTGTCCCTTTGGGACATATGCTTTCAGACGCATGCCATTTGGATTGTGCAACGCTCCGGCGACATTTCAGAGATGCATGCTGTCCATCTTTTCGGACATGGTGGGGGAGTGCTTGGAGGTCTTCATGGATGATTTCTCGATCTACGGCGACAGATTCGATTCTTGTCTTGACTGCCTAGACCGAATCCTTCAGCGATGCATAGAGGTTCACCTTGTGTTGTTTTGGGAGAAGAGTCACTTCATGGTGACTCAGGGGACGGGTGGATGTCATTAGAAACTCAATCCACCGTCCAACCTGCGGTAGTTATGGTCTTTTCTGGGGCACGTCATTTTCTACCGATGCTTCATTCATGATTTCAGCAGGATTGCCCGACAGTTGACTAACCTGCTGACGAAAGACATCGAGTTCCTTGTAGATGATAAGTGTCTATCGTCATTTGAGACTCTCAAGAGTTGACTTGTAGAGGCTCCTGTTCTCCAGCCTCCTGATTGGTCTCTCCCATTCGAGATCATGACAGATTCCTCCGATTTTGCCGTGAGGGCCGTGCTGGGACAGAGGAGGGATGGAGTCCCATTTGCTATTCACTACACTAGCCATACACTGGATGCCGCGCAGCGGAACTATACAGTCACTGAGAAGGAGATGCTAGCCGTAGTTTTCACCCTAGATAAGTTCAGATCTTACATCATTGGATCTAGAGTGACCATCTATACTGATCATACCGCCATCAGGTACCTCATGGCAAAGAAGGATGCCAAAGCCAGATTGACCAGATGGATCCTTCTACTCTATGAGTTTGATATAGAGATTAAGGATAAGCCTGGAGTTAAGAATGTGGTGGTGGATCATCTCTCCCGATTGGAGTATCTTGAGGATTCTGAGCAGATTGAGCCTATTTGTGAGACCTTTCCAGATGAGGTGATCCTTGCTATCGCCTCGCTCCCATGGTATGCCGATATTGTGAACTATCTTGTTGCCAGGAAAGTTCCACAAGATTGGTCCAGACAGAAACTTGAGACCTTCCTTGCGAAGGCCAAGTTTTACCATTGGGAGGATCCCATCCTTTACCATGAGGGAGGAGATAGTATCTGGCGTCGGTGCATTCCTCAGGAGGAGCATCAATGCATCCTTACTTACTGCCACAAGCTTGAGGCAGGAGGACATCACTCTAGGAGGAGAAGGGCACAGAAAGTGCTCCAATCCGGCCAATGGTGGCCTACTCTCTTCAAGGACTCTGATGAGTTCGTGAAGAGGTGTACTAACTGTTAGAGGGTGGGCACTTGTGGACAACGTGATATGATGCCGATGCAGCCCATACACTTCTGTGAGGTTTTTGATGCATGGGGCATCAATTTCATGGGTCCATTCCCTAAGAGTCAGGGATTCGAGTACATTTTGTTGGTCGTGGATTATGTGAGTCATTGGGTTGAGACCATCCCCGCCCGAACCGCAGATGCTCGGACAGTATGCATATTTTTGAGGAAGAATATCATTTCACGGTTCGGGGTTCCTCACGTGTTGATATCTGACAAGGGTCTCATTTCGTTAACGATAAGGTAAAGGCCCTTGCTAGCAAGTTCAACATAGACCATCGAGTTGCCACTCCATACCACCCACAGACGAATGGTCTTGCTGAAGTGTCGAACAGGGAAATCAAGACTATATTGCGGAAAGTCGTCCGCCCTGACCGAAAGGATTGGTCACAGCTTTTGGACTCGGTCTTGCGGGCAAATAGGACATCTTTCAAGACACCTTTGGGTACATCTCCCTTTCTCCTTGTTTATGACAAGCCCTGCCATTTACTTGTTGAGCTGAGACATAGGTCACTTTGGGCTGTCATTGATATACTTTTGGATCCAGAGCATGTAGGAGATCAGAGGAGGGCAGAGTTAGCAGCCCTGGAGGAGCTTCGTGATACAGCCTTTTCAAACAGCCTACATTATAAGGAGAGAGTGAAGGAGTGGCATGATTCTCATATCAGCCACAAGCAGTTTGAGCCAGGACAAAGAGTATGGCTGTTTGATGCTAGGCTTCGTCTATTTCCAGGGAAGCTACAGAGAAAATGGAAGGGATCTTACTTGGTTAGAAAGGTACATGACAATGGGAGTATTGATATATCTGAGTTGTCTTCTGATGCTACCTTTCGTGTGAACGGCCAGCGGCTCAAGCCATATCTAGATCATGAGCCGCTGGTCGTTGATGTTGCCCCTATTCACTTTGCGTGAGATGTGGTCTCTTGACTCACATCTATTGCATCTCACGCCTGATTATCACTGTTCTTCCGACTTGTATAGATCCAGTTGTCCATATCACTCTATTCTTTAGTCCCACACCCCATTCCTCATCTTATGATTATGGTATACTTAGGGTGTACTTTACCCTAAGTATAGGGGGTGTAGGACTCTTGGGTATTCTATTGATTCTTTCTACCCCTGTTTTGCTGCCTATACTTAGGGATATTTCACACTAAGTATAGGGGAGGTAGACCCTGTACATCCTTCCACTCGAATTTCACTTCATGTACAACTTACTATACTTAGGATTACTTGATCCTAAGTATAGGGGGAAACATCGAGTCCTCTTCGTTCTATTCTTTGATTCTTCTTTGTATATACCATTCCTTTTCACTTCCCCATACTAAGCATGAGTTATGTCTTCTTCATCGCTCTTGATCACTCTGAGGACATCGTTCGAGCTAAGTGTAGGGGGTGTTGTATATATTCCATATATACTTTAGCCATAACTCGTACTTTGTGTGAGTGTGTTAATAAATAAAAAATGGCTAAAAATCCATAAAAATTTAAAATGTCCCTTGTACATAAAATTCTTCTTGCACATACCTATTTATTTATAAAAATTATTTTTGTACAAATGATTGTAAAATCTTGTTGTGTAAGTAGCTTGTAAATATTTTCATATCAAAAATTATGTATATAGTACAAATTTTTTTGTAAAATATTTTGAAAAATAAAAAGTTTGCAGAAACCTTGTGTAATTTTTTGTAAATATTTTGCAAAACTTTGCATTCATGCATACATCCATGTTTTCAAACATTTTTCAAAAATTTTGCACATGTGTAAATATTTGTAAAATTGCATCTTTGTAAATACTTATACAGTTTTTTCAAATCATAGTTGACATTTCAACTAGCCTGGAATTAAATTGACAAATGGAGCTTGGTTAAGACCTTAATCCACCTAATTGTAAGAGGAACCTTATAAAACTTAGGATTGAGACTTTTCAGGTCCATTGGGACTTAATTCTTTGAGTACACTAGGCTATGAGCATATGTCATCTTGATGAGCCTAAGTAGAGCACTTAACAACATACACATGACTCTCAGAGACAATGGCTTTACTTGCACCAGCACTCTACACATAGCTCTCCACAGATGAGGTGGTGAGGAGGCAGTTTCCTTTGACTTGGGGTAGCATATGAGGGTAGTACTTCTAGGCGGAAGCTCTCTTCTTCTTATAGTAAAGGAAGTACGTCTCAACTTGGTCTGGTGGTTATGAAGTCTAAAGACAGAAGTTGTTGGTTGCAATAAAGCTTCAAAAGAGGGATAGTCTACTGGCTCAAGAGGAAAAACTCCTTGTATATATGCTGCACCATGTAGATATGTTGTACATATGCACAAAAAAAGTGCAAATTACATCGTACAAGGAAAGATTCATAGTCATTAGAGTTTGTGTATGTAGACTTGTTCTGATCTGGTTTATTGAGGAGTCTTGACCATAGATTGGTGGAACTTAGAGGTCGTTAAGTTTTAAGCTTAAGTCCAAATAAGGTTCGGACAAATTAATAATCCAAAGGTCTGACCGAGCTCCATATTTCAATTTAATGAAGGAAAGTTTAATAATCAACCTTGATTTCTCCTCTTCTTCTTTTTTCTTTTTCTTTCTCTTTTGCTCTTCTTTTTCAAATAAGTGTTTGCTAAGGGACTAACAAAAGTAAAGTATAGGGGGGTGATGAATCCCCATTCATCACTCTTTATTCCTTTATTTTAGCTAGAAACCTCAACAAAATGCCATGGAAATATGTGTAAATATTATAAATTTTCAAAACACATGCATCATGTAAATATGCATAATTAGCATGTTTTGGTGTTAAAATAAAGGAATAAAGAAACACAAGAAAAAGAGGGAAATATTTAGAATAAATATTGAGTGACCTAATTCCAAGGGAGGGCTCAGCATGGGCCTGACCGTAAAAGAAACCAAGTAGAGAGAGATAGGGTGGCTCAATATTGTGTACATACATCTATGTATATAAATAATTTTATTTTCCTCAAAATAAAAATATAAAGGTGTTTCTCATATTTATATATATTTATAAAAATAAAATAAAAATCAGAAAAATTAAAATAAAAAGAAAATTAATAAGAATTATTTTCCACCTTGTATATATACCATGTACATATGTATATAGATCTATTTATTTAACTCAGGTAAATAAATCATAAAATTAAAATATAAAATACCTTTTTATTCCAAATTTTATGTTGTAGATAAATAAAATATAAAATTAGAATAATTATGCAAAAATAAACAATTAAAAATAAAAATAAAAAATAGTGTATATACCTCTATATAATAATATAATGTAAATACGTTTCAAAAAATATATAAAAATCACTAAAAAATAATTTAAAAAAATAATAAACATTTTTCATGTTAAACTTTTTCAAAATAAAATCATTTACTACTTTTAATTGAATTTTCAAATATTTAATAAATGGGGGCTTCTGATTGGTCCACGGGGGATGTTGACCCCCCGGTCAACTCTCCCCCCAGGACCACCCAGTGACGGATCTTTGCCCCCGACCCGACTTCACCTATTTTTCGCGCATTGATCCGACCACCATCAATCGAAACCTCGGGCCCCGATTATCCTTAAATCATCCCTAATCCATGCCCGATCATCCTTCTAGGGATCTGTGCTTCACCGTACCCTGCCTGACTCCTTCTTGCCGGACCCTCGCTTGTATAAAGTCCCAGCTTTGGCCGCAATTTCACTCGATCTTTGGCCTCCGTCTTTCATCCCAGGACCTCCATTCTCTTCCCTAGAGTGACAGCTATCAGAAGGGAGTGTCGCAGCGAGGAGTAGGCGGCCCCAGCCACTGATCCGGCGACTTGCGCTGCCGTGCTCCGCCATCGAGCGAGCCGAGCCTCTTGCCCCGACGAGCCATCGAGGCGACGATCCCAGGAGATTCCTTAGCCCCAGCCTAGTCGATTGCAGCCATCAGGTATTCTTGATTCACCTTTGGTTCGCCTAATTTCCATTTTCGCCCAATTCGCGCCGCCGGCCGTCGCCGGCTGATTCACCTCGGCCTGACCGTCCATTTGCTCATCTGACCATCGATTCACATACACGAGACCTCTACCCACGTTCTTCACCCATCCGATCAACCTGACTCGCCCCGGAGCAGGAACTTAGGTCCCCATCGTCGTCACCTCGCCGGAGACCTCCGCTCCGCCTCATTCCGATCACTTCTTCACCCGCTAACGGGTCGAGGCACTTTGCCCTCGACCCAGGTGTCTTGCTGTGCAGGTTGCAGGTCGAATCGACCTCATCTGGAGGTCGACTCATTCGGGTACAGCTGCTCCGACCCACCTTCTTGGCCTCATCAGAGGTACCCACCAGCTGCGGAAGACTTCAAGCGTCCTTCTCCACATCTCAGCAGCTCGTGAGGAGGTCCAACGTACACGGATTGGGCCGGCGAACCTCGTCGGCATCGAGTTCTTGGAGGATCCTCTTCCACCGTTAGATCAGCCCATTCGCTCTAGTTTTGATCCGGACCATCCATTAGTGAGAGATATCCACCATCCGATCCATCAGGGCTTGATCAGGATCGTTCATCGATGAAGGGGTGGCCGATGCTCTCAGCCATCAGATCTACACGTGGCACCCCCTCGTCCGTCAGATCATTAATGACGGGGTAATTTCACTTAGGCCCCTGCCATTTTCTTATTTGTCGTTTAGTCCTGTAAATAGTTTGAGTAGTTGTTTTTATTTCAGAACAATTGTATCTAGGACCTTCGGGTTTTTAGTATTTGCAAAACAATCCTTGTTTATGTGAGACACGTGCATCGACACGTGAGGTTTGGGATATTTGCGTGTTTAGTCCTGTATTTCCTAAGTGTTATTGATTGCATATTTTTAAATAGGAATTACACTAATGACCTTCCGTGTCTGAACCACGTGCTACACGCGTGTTATTGTGAGCTTTTTTGCATAATGGCTCCTGGACTTTCTTTATTCGTTAATGTTTGGCCCTTGGAAGTATGTTTTCTTGAATTTAGGTCCTTGGTTGTTGTGTGCCTTGTTTTTATTTAATAAAATATAAATTGAACTCCAAATTAGGTGAAATTTGGATACTTGTCTCCTGCCACTTAAAAATTTACCTAAATTTTGGGACATTTTTTAGGCTTTTTGTTATTTTTAAAAAATAAAAAACAAGTATTTTTCTTACTGTTTGAATTGACTAATCCAAGAAAATATCAAAACTTCTCTAAAAATTCTAAAAAAATCAGGGATGGTTAGTCTGTTGTTTTTTAGTTTCTGACTAATTTTGGCTTATTTGGATTTATAAAAACCAAAAAATAGAAAACCCTAAAAATCTTATAAAAATCATTAAAATTTCTATAAAATTCAAAAAATACAAACTCTTTTTCTAAAGCTTAGTTTTTGTATATATTTTTCATAAAAATTGTCTCCAGACTTTTATAGAGCAATTATATATTTTTAGTTGTTCTTTCAAGTCTGGCTGCACATTGAGCATTGTTTTTACCTTTCTCGATTTTTATAAAATTAACAAAAAATTGAAAAATTCTGAAAAATTCACCAAAAACACTTAAAAATATAAAAAACACAAAAACAATTTTATTTGAATTTTCCGTGTATTTTTGGGTGTTTAAATAAATGGTTGAACTTGCTTTTTATTACATTTTCTTATTTTTTCCTTATTATTGAAAATACAAAAAAATAAAAATAATTAAAATCCATCAAAAATATTTTCTTCTTTATTTTAGATTTTATCTACTTCGTAGGCCGTGCTCCTTGAGTCCGACAATGGTCGTTATACCAGGTTAATAAAATAGCGAGGACCGCTGTTGATTTCCCTGTTTGATTTTTATATTTGGTGGTTCCTTATTTTTCTTGATTGACTGAGTCTTCTCGATCCAGGTCGCAACGACTCGAGAGTGATTTTTACCTCACCCGTATCTTCATTGTACGGATGTTTCCGTCATCAGGCGTCTATACACAAGACTAGGAACCATGTGCCTGTGCACGTGCTTCAGGCTACAACATGATATGTTCGCTATTTATCGAAGTTAAGGGGTATTTCTTGCAAAGTTTCCAAAATATCTGGCCATCACGTGAGATGCACATGATGTTCTTGTTCTTTGCCCTATTCATAAATATCAAAATATCAAGGGGTTAATTGCGCAAAAACGTCAAGAAATAAAATAATATGCTACAACAAGCTTATTTCTCATAACTAAGAGTGATGGGGAGCAATCTTTAGCTCCTCCTAGGGGCATACATATTTTACCCTATATATACATGCATACACACATACACACACATACATACAAACACACACACACATACACACACACACACATACATACACATGCATACACACATACATACACACACACACGTACATACATACATGCGTATGTACGTACATATATACATACATACATGATGGCAAGGATATATGCCCATTAAGTTTTAAATATCTAAGTTCTTGTGTGAACACAATCCAACATTAATAAACAATCAACGATTGAGATGAAATGAATCCAATGTCGATCGATGGATGGGTTATAGAGCTCTAAATGACATGAAATTTTAATAAAGTTTTCATTTTACAGTATGAATCAAGATCAACAGGCTTGATTTATATTTTTATTAAAAATTTATTCATGTTTACAGACGGGAACACACAACTATGTGTGATCATAGACACATTTTCGTCTCTCTCTCTATCTCCTACACAAACCTTCATTTCCTGATTAATTATTATTTCTTATTTCAAGAATATTGGACAAAAGCTCCAAATTCGGATCTTCATTTGATACCGATTGATCATAAAACCAAAGTGGTACCACTTAATTAGGTTTGGTTATCTACTTGGAATACTCTTAGTTAGTTATGTGATTCATAAGATCAATCAGTAGCAGTCATCATTCATGCATGCATATGTAATGTGTGTATATACTTTGAAATATCTACTATGTGTTTGTGTGTGTGTGTGTGTGTATATGTGTGTGTGTGCGCGCGCGCGCGTGTGTGTATGTGTGTGTGTGTGTGTGATATGTGTGTGTATGGGAAAAACTTGATATAAAGTGGTAACTCACCACAATCATGGTGCGACACTCCATAAAATCCATCAGATCTTGATCTATAACTATAAACAAACCACCAAATTAAACCCAAAACCACCATCCAAATATCTTCTTACTCTTCATCTTTATAAACAAACTTGAATATTCTATTTAGTTGCATCATTGTCTCATTGCTCATTAATTAATTGAATTTATTTTCTAAATAACATCCATCATTATCGTGGTTCTCGATACAAAACTCGACGAGGGATCTCTCCCCTCAATTTCTTCGTCCTTCCTCGATGTAGAGGCGGTGGATGTGCATGTTGATGAAGATGGTGTGTGACGAAGATGGTGACAGTGCATGGTGACGACTGCAATGATGGATAGAGCAACATGAGGTGATTACGTGCGAAGGATGCTGTGTGTTCTTAGTATTTTTTTCATGTTCTTTTTTATTCATCGATTAGTCAAGTTCAAGATTATTTTAGATTACTTTTATTTTTTAGTTGGATTTTATTTTTTTTCTTTTGATTCCATCTTAATTCAATCTTCAACCATCCTCTATTGGAGATCTTGTTTCTCCTTTGTTTTGTTTTTGAATCCTTGTTCTCGATTCAGTAGTGGTTACGATTGGGTGTTTTTTTGGAACCATTGATTATGATTTTGTAATTTATAAAATGAGATTGTAAAATATATCAATCTTTTGTAAACTGATAATATTTATTTCAAAACATGAGCCTTTATCCAATTACATTTTCTGGAATATTCAACGCACTTTTTGTTGTTTTGCAGTCAATCCTACTTTCTGGAATATTCAATATTTTGTAAGTTTGGGTTCCCCTATATTTTGAGTTCAATGCACTTTTCTTTTTTTCTTTTGAGTTTTGTTTATAGATTGAATTTTGTAGAATGAGAATGAAATGTCACCTGAAAGAAAAAAATTGATTAAGAATATAATTATAGATTAAATATGTCTCCGGTTGCCAGTATCAATAAATGATTTTTTTATTATAGAAGATTGTACATATTGTTATATTTTTGCCCAAAAGGTAATGTATTTTTCAAAAATCAAATTGGATGAAATCCCATCGACTGTGCATTGAATACTAAAGGGATGAAGTTTACACATTCAATTGAAAGGATTAAAGACCAAAATATGATGGTTATGTTTTACATTTTGATCTACTAATTTACATGATTGATTGTATAATTTACATTTTGATTCATTGATTTACAATTCAGTGAGTATTTTTTACATGGTATATCTTTTTAGGAATAAATGATAAATTACTATTTGACTTTTTATTTTGCAGATCAACACACAATTATTAAAATGAGAGCACGGATTTTACAAATTCTACACAAATTTTACCATGGGTGGCAAATTTTGATAGACCCACGATATTGGGAAACACATTGAATGGACATATAAAACAACTTATACATTAATAATAAGCAATCTATTTTACAAAAATCTCATGCATTTTACAAAAGAGAACACAAGATTTACAAAATAATATCACAGTTTACCAACATTGGTCTCTCAGAATGTCCTCAAAAGAGACTACAATTTTTTTTCAAAATAAATCAGATGCAGATTACAGATGAGATTATGAAATTTACAAAAAAAATTGCAGTTTACCAACAATGCTTCCACAGAATGTTGGATGAAACGAGATTTAGCATGTACCACAACATTCCTTTTTCTAATTTGAGAATTAAAAAATACATCTCATATTTAAACCCTCTTAAAAATATTATGCATACACAGAACACACCAAATTTTTTATCGAATTTGGGCTTTTTCACCTTACATCAGTGGTTCTGATTTTTGTTATTTACATCACTTGATTTTAAAACATATAAATCTTTAGTAAATTTGATAACAGTTATTCAAAAATGAAAGCATTTATTCCATCATATTTTTTGGAAAATACAACGCATGTTCCATTGGTTTGTCTAAATATTGAATGTTCAATGACGTAGATTGTACTAATTATGTGTTAATTTAATTTGTCCTCTATTTTAGGAAGCTTTGTTACACTAAAACCACCAATTATATCATGATGGTTTTAATCTCGAACGTACATTTTCAATCCAATGATCGAAATTGATACCTTTCCGAAATCGAAAAAATGTGTCACCATGTATATATGTATGCATGTATCTCTGATCCTACAAAAGGAGGAACTTTTGAGAGCATGAGAGCATCTACCAAAGCCATTGATCTCTCAAAAACTTGAGTGGTTAAGGTTAAAAGTCAAAAACTTCTCTTTCCAATGCCAACTACTTTTTTTAAACACTCAATTTTACCTCTTTCTCTTATCGGTATGATTATAAATGTTAGTAGGAAGGTGTGTTAATATATAATCAAGACTGTGTTATCTCTAATCTATTGCTACTGATTATTTTTTGTCCCATGACATTGATTTATAGTTTATGATCATTTCTTCATTTGCAAAATTTTTTCTACATTTTCTGTTTGATTGGAGTCCTACATTTATCGTCATAATCCTCAACTTTTTGACGTCATGAAAGACATATAATCTAGGTTATTTTTCTCAAGAAATTAGTATAAGAATGGTAATTCCCTATTCTTTTTATCTATTTTATTTTGAGTAAATTACATATTAGGTCCTCATCTATAGGTGATGACCGAAAAATCACAAGGAATCAAGATCTCACTATCGGACCAAGGTAAAAGTGTTTGGTGTCGTTGCGACCCGAATAGAAAGACTCGATCAACAAGAAAAATTCAGGAACCACCAAATCGAAGGATAAATCAATAAAATCAAACAGCGGTCCTCGCTAGTTTATTAACCTGGTATAGCGACCAGGGTCGGACTCAAGGAGTACGGGTTGGCCTTACGGCCTATGAAGTAGTCAAAAAGATATAAAAAATGAATAAAATATTTTTTGGTAGTTTTTAAATGTTTTTATTTAATTTTGTTTTTAATTATATAAGAAAATGTAAGAAAAATATAAAAAGGCAACTACAACAATTTATTTAAACACTCAAAAATGCACAGAAAATTCAAATAAAATTATTTTTATGTTTTTTTTATTTTTTAGTGTTTTTGATGATTTTATGGGAATTTTATGATTTTTTTTGATTTTCTAAAAATCGAAAAAGGGGAAAATAGTGGATCACTGTGCAGCTAGAATTGAAAGGCTAATTAAAAATATATAATTGGCTATAAAAATCTGGAGACAATTTGTATGTAAAATATATACAAAAACTAAACTACAGAAAAAGAGTTTGCATTTTTCTGAATTTTATAGAATTTTTAATGATTTTTATAAGATTTTTAGGGTTTTTCAATTTTTATGGGTTTTATAAATCCAAAAGAGCCAAAAATTGGATGGAAGGTAGAAAACAACAAAACCAACTATCGCTATTTTTTAAAAAAAAATTAGAAAATTTTTTATATTTTTCTTCAATTTTCTTTTCCAAATACTAATAAAAGTACGTATTTTTGATTTTTTAAAATAATAAAAAGCAAGGAAAATATCCCAAAAAATTAGTGAAATTTTTACACAGTGGCAGGAGCCACGTATCCAAATTTCGCTTGATTTGGATTTGATTTTATATTTTCTTCAATATAAACAAGGCACAGCAAGCAAGGACCTAAGTGCAAAGAAACATACATCCAGGGCCAAACAGTAACAAATTTAAAAAGTTCAGGGCCTGAAATGCAAATAGCCCACTACAACACGCGCGTAGCACGCGGTTCAGATACAGAAGGGCATAAGTGTAATTCTTATTTAAAAAGATGCACATAGTAACAACCAACAAGTTCAAGGATAAAAGTGCAATTAATCCACACCCTCACGTGTCGATGCACGTGTCTTACATAAACAGGGACTAGATAACAATATCCAAAAATGCCAAGGTCCAATATGCAAATTACCCTCATTAAAAAACAACGCACTAATATATTTACAGGACTATTCTATAAATGCCAAAAGAGAAGGGGCTTAAGTGAAATTAACCCTCTTATTATGATCGACAGCGGAAGGGGTGCCACGTGGAGATCCAACGGCTATAGTGCGCAGGTAAACCTTCGCGAACGAATGACTCTGATTCGATCCTAAGATGGATCTACGATCTCGGCCCCTCTGCAAACAGACGGTGACGATCTCATCTAGAGCAAGGGGCACGATCGGACGGTGCTGGAGGCCTCTCGAAGAACATGTCACCGGCAAAGTTTGCCGGCCCAATGCGCGCGGTGGAGGGCTCCTCCGGAGCTGCTGAGATCGGGAGAAGAACGTCTATGCTGGTCCGCGGCTCCTGGTATGCTCCGATGAAGCCGAGGAGCCCTGGAGAGCTCCGGCGACGGCGGAGGCACGAAGCTCCTGTGCCTTAGCTGTTGGACCTCCAGATGGGGTTGCCTTGACCTGCAATCTGCACAGAACGCTTCTTGGATCGAGGGCAAAGTGCCTCGACCCGGTGAGAGGTGGAATCGATGATCGGATGGGTCGAGTCGTGGCTCTCCGGCGAGGCGACGACAGAGGGGACCCGAGATCCCGGTCCAGGGCGAGTCAGGGTGATCGGAGGTGCGAAGAATGTGGATAGGAGTCTCGTGAGTGTGAATCGGGGGTCGGATGATCAAATGGGTGAAGGGAGTGAGGTGAATCGGCTGGCGGAGGCCGGCGACGCAAATTGGGGGAAATCGGAAATTAACCTAACCTAAGGGGAATCGAAGGTACCTGATGGATGTATTCGACTCTGCTGGAGGTCAGGGAGCTCGTGGAGTCTTTTCCTCAATGGCTCGTTGAGGCCAGAAGCTCAGCTCGCTCGGTGGTGGAGCACGACGGCGAAGCTCGCCAGATCAGTGGTTGCAGCCCTCTACTCCTCACTGCGACACCCTCTCTCGATAGTTGTCACTCTAGGGAGAAGGATGGAGGTCCTGGGACTGGAAGACGATGGCCAAAGATGGAGTGAAAGTGCGGCGGAGCTGAGACTTTATAGTGCTAGGGGTCCAGGAAGACGGGGTTCGGGCGAGTGTATCGGAGCTCGGATCCCTAGGTAGATCCCCGGGCGAGGGTCTCAAATCAATTAGTGATAATCGGGGCCCGGGGTTCAGGCGAATGGAGGTCGGATTAGGTTGGGAAAATTTGGAGAAATCGGGTCAGAAACCCGATTCGCGAGGAAGAGGTCCGCGGGGGGTTGTTGACCCCTGGTCAACAACCCCCCCGTGGACCAATGGAAAAATTCCATTGATTAATTATTTGTAAATTAATTTAAAATGAGTAAATGATTTTATCTCAAAAAAGTTTTAACATTAAAAATGTTTATTATTTTTCAAAATTTTTTTGTGATATTTATTTATTTTTTTGAAAAATAAATAACGTATTTACATTATATTATTATTATATATAGATATATATACATATGCATTTTTTATTTTTATTTTTAGTTGTTTATTTTTGTACAATTATTCTTATTTCATATTTTTTTATTTACAATACCAAATTTGGAATAAAAAGATATTTTTATTTTATATTTATGATTTATTTACATTAGTTAAATAAATAGATCTATTTACATATGTACATACAAAATAAATTTTATTATTTTTCTTTTTATTTTTATATTTCTGATTTTTATTTTATTTTTATAAATATGTACAAAATAAGGAGAACATATTTTTATTTTTATTTTGAGGAAAATAAACTTATTTATATACATAGATATATGTGCAAGCATGATTGACCTTATCTCTACCTACTTGGTTTCTTTTACGGTCAGGCCCATGTTAAGCCCTCCCTTTAGATTAGGTCACTCAATATTTATTCTAAATATTTCCCTCATTTTCTTTTATTTCTTTATTCCTTTATTTTTACACAAAACATGCTAATTATGCATAAATATATGATGCATGCATTTTGACAATTTATGTTATTTACAAATATTTACATGGCATTTTGCTGAGGTTTCTAGCTAAAATAAAGGAATAAAGAGTGATGAATGGGGATTCATCACCCCCTATACTTTACGTTTGCTAGTCCCTTAGCAAGCACTTATTTGAAAAAGAAGTGCAAAAGAGAAAGAAAATGAGGAGAAATCAAGGTTGATTATTAAACTTTCCTTCATTAAATTGAAATATGGAGCTCAGTCAGACCTTTGGATTATTAGTTCGTCGGAACCTTATTTGGACTTAAGCTTAAAACTTAACAGCCTCTAAGTTCCACCAATCTATGGTCAAGACTCCTCAATAAACCAGATCAGAACAAGTCTACATATATAAACTCTAATGACCATGAATCTTTCCTTGTAGTGTGTAAGTGATATGTAGCTCCCCACCTCAGAAGTAATAAAGAAACAACCTCCCTCAACCCGATAACTCTAATGCCTCAGTCTAGCAACTCTTTCCTCAAGAAGCGGGGTATTCCCTTCTAAGTTCAAGTGCAACCGGCTCAAGAAGAGGGGGAAGAAGAGAATGGACCATGACCAGTGTAGCCATGTATCCTTGGGAACTCTAACCAGTGTAGCTGAGTCTCCCGCTGCAAGCTTCATGAGATGGTCATATATAACATAAGCTTTGCTTTATTTGACTATATACACTCCGGTGGGGTTATTAAATTTTCCATCTGACCCGCCAATTTTTTGAGTTCTTTTCTTTTTGCACATTTTTTTGCGTGCATCTGTACAACATATCTACATGGTGCAGCATATATACAAGGAGTATTTCCTCTTGAGCCAGTAGACTATCCCTCTTTTGAAGCTTTATTGCAACCCACAACTTCTGTCTTTAGACTTCATAACCACCAGACCAAGTTGAGATGCACTTCCTTCACTATAAGAAGAAGAGAGGTTCCGCCTAGAAGTACTACCCTCATATGCTACCCCAAGCCAAAGGAAACTGCCTCCTCACCACCTCATCCGTGGAGAGCTATGTGTAAAGTGCTCGTGCAAGTAAAGCCATTGTCTCTGAGAGTCATGTGTATGTTGTTAAGTACTCTACTTCGGCTCATCAAGATGACATATGCTCATAGCCTAGTGGACTCAAAGAATTAAGTCCCAATGGACATGAAAAGTCTCAATCCTAAGCCCTATAAGGTTCCTCTTATCATTAGGTGGATCAAGGTATTAACCAAGCTCCATTTGTCAATTTAATTCCAAGCTGGTTTAAATGTCAACTATGATTTGGAAAAACTGTGCAAGTATTTACAAAGATGCAATTTTACAAATATTTACACATGTGCAAAATTTTTGAAAAATGTTTGAAAGCATGGATGTATGCATGAATGCGAAGTTTTGCAAAATATTTACAAAAATTTACACAAGGTTTTTGCAAACTTTTTATTTTTCAAAACATTTTTCAAAAAAATTTGTACTATATACGTAATTTTGATTTGAAAATATTTACAAGATATTTACACAAATCATTTGTACAAAAATAATTTTTATAAATAATTAGGTACGTGCAAGAAGAATTTTATGTATAATGGAAATTTTTAAATTTTTGTGGATTTTAGCCATTTTATTTATTAACACATTCACACAATGTACGAGTTATGGCTAAAGTATATATGAAATATATACGATACCCCCCTATACTTAGCTCGAACGATGTCCTTAGAGTGATCAAGAGCGATGAAGAAGACACAACTCGTGCTTAGTATAGGGCAGTAAAAAGGAATGATATGTACAAAGACGAATCAAAGAATAGAATGAAGAAAACTCGGTGTTCCCCCTATACTTAGGATCAAGTAATCCTAAGTATAGCAAGATGTACATGAAGGGAACTCCGAGTGGAAGGATGTACAGGGTCTACCCCCCATACTTAGGGTAAAATATCCCTAATTATAGGCAGCAAAACTGAGGTAGAAAGAATCAATAGAATACCCGAGAGTCCTACACCCCCCATACTTAGGGTAAAGTACACCCTAAGTATAGCATAATCATAAGATGAGAAAAGGGGTGTGGGACTAAAGAATAGAGTGATATGGACAACTGGATCTATACAAATCGGAAGAACAATGATAATCAGGCGTGAGATGCAATAGATGTGAGTCAAGAGACCACATCTCACGCAAAGTGAATCGGGGCAACATCAACGACCTGCGGCTCATGATCTAGATATGGTTTGAGCCGCTGGTCGTTAACACGAAAGGTAGCATCAGAAGACAACTCTGATATATCAATATTCCCATTGTCATGTACCTTTCTAACCAAATAGGGTCCCTTCCATTTTCTCTGTATCTTCCCTGGAAATAGACGAAGCCTAGCATCAAATAGCCATACTCTCTGTCCTAGCTCAAGCTGCTTGTGACTGATATGAGAATCATGCCACTCCTTCACTCTCTCCTTATAATGTAGGCTGTTTGAAAAGGTTGTATCACGAAGCTCCTCCAGGACTGCTAACTCCGCCTGCCTCTGGTCTCCTACGCTCTCTGGATCCAAAAGTATATCGGTAACAACCCAAAGTGACCTATGTCTCAGATCAACAGGTAAATGGCAGGTCTTGCCATAAACGAGGCGAAAGGGAGATGTACCCAAAAAAGTCTTGAAAGACGTCCTATATGCCCACAAGACCGAGTCCAAAAGCTGTGACCAATCCTTTCGGTCAGGGCGGACGACTTTTTGCAATATAGTCTTGATCTCCCTGTTCGACACTTCAGCAAGACCATTCATCTGAGGGTGGTATGGAGTGGCAACTCGATGGTCTATGCTGAACTCGCTAGCAAGGGCCTTTACCTTGTCGTTGACGAAATGGGACCCCCTGTCAGATATCAACACTCAAGGTACCCCGAACTGTGAAATGATATTCTTCCTCAAAAATATGCAAACATTCCTAGCATCTGCGGTTCGGGCGGGGATGGCCTCAACCCAACGACTCACATAATCTACGGCCAATAGAATGTACTCAAATCCCTGACTCCTAGGGAATGGACCCATGAAATCGATGCCCCATGCGTCAAAAACCTCACATAAGTGTATGGGCTGCATCGACATCATATCACGCTGTCCACAAGTGCCCATCCTCTGACAGTCAATGCACCTCTTCACGAACTCATCAGAGTCCTTGAAGAGAGTAGACCACCATAGGCCGGATTGGAGAATTTTCTCTGCCGTTATCCTACCAGAGTGATGTCCTCCTGCCTCAAGCTTGTGGCAGTAAGTAAGGACGTTGTGATGCTCCTCCTGAGGAATGCACCGACGCCACATACTATCCCCTCCCTCATGATAAAAGACGGGATCCTCCTAATGGTAAAACTTGGCCTTCGCGAGGAAGGTCTCAAGTTTCTGTCTGGGCCAATCTTGTGGAACTTTTTTAGTGACAAGATAGTTCACAATATCGGCATACCATGGGAGAGAGACGATATCAAGGATCGCCTCATCTGGGAAGGTCTCACAAATAAGCTCAGTCTGCTCAGAATCCTCAAGATACTCCAATCGCGAGAGATAATCTGCCACCACATTCTTGACTCCAGGCTTATCCTTAATCTCTATATCAAACTCATGGAGTAGAAGGATCCATCTGGTCAATCTGGCTTTGGCTTCCTTCTTTGCCATGAGGTACCTGATGGCGGTATGATCAGTATAGATGGTCACTCTAGATCCAATGATGTAAGATCTGAACTTATCTAGGGCGAAAACTACGGCCAGCATCTCTTTCTCAGTGACGGTATAGTTCTGTTGTGCGGCATCCAATGTACGGCTAGCATAGTGAATAGCAAATGGGACTCCATCCCTCCTCTGTCCCAGCACGGCCCCTACGGCAAAATCGGAGGCGTCCGTCATGATTTCGAATGGGAGAGACCAATCAGGTGGCTGGAGAATAGGAGCCTCTACAACACGACTCTTGAGAGTCTCAAACGACGACAGACACTTATCATCAACAAGGAACTCGGTGTCTTTCGTCAGCATATCAGTCAACGGTTCGGCAATCCTACTAAAATCATGAATGAAGCGCTTGTAGAAACCGACGTGCCCCAGAAAAGACCGTAACTGCCGCAAGTTGGACTGTGGATTGAGTTTTCTGATGACATCCACCTTGGCCGGATCAACCTCCATGCCCCTGCTGGAGATGATATGACCAAGCACCATCCCCTGAGTCACCATGAAGTGACTCTTCTCCCAAGACAACACAAGGTGTACCTCAATGCATCGCCGAAGGACTCGGTCTAGGAAGTCAAGACAAGAATCGAATCCGTCGCCGTAGACCGAGAAATCATCCATGAAGACCTCCAAGCACTCCCCCACCATGTCCGAAAAGATGGACAACATGCATCTCTGGAATGTCGCCGGAGCGTTGCACAATCCAAATGGCATGCGTCTGAAAGCATATGTCCCAAAGGGACAGGTTAAGGTGGTCTTGTCCTGGTCCTCGGGCGCGATGGCCACCTGATTATATCCGGAGTACCCATCCAAGAAACAATAATGGCTCTTCCCTGCCAGCCACTCAATAATCTGATCAATAAAGGGCAGGGGAAATGATCCTTCTTGGTGGCCTGGTCCAATCGTCTGTAGTCCACACAGACCCGCCAAGAAGTGGGTACCCGGGTAGCGATCTCTTCTCCAGACTCACTGACAACTTTGGTGATGCCCGTCTTCTTAGGCACCACATGCAATGGACTGACCCACTTGGAGTCGGAGATGGAGTAGATAAAATTGGCGCTCCACCATTTCGAGATCTCCTTCATGACAACCTCTTGAAGATTCGGGTTCAGCCGTCGCTGGAACTCACACAATGGCTTGGCCTCCTCCTCAAGATAGATATGGTGAGAGCATAGAGCCAGACTTATCCCCTGGAGATCGGCTACACTCCATCCTATCGCCTTGGGGTTTTTTTCAAGAACCCCTATCAGACAAGATTCTTGCTCTCCAGTCAAATCAGCAGAGATAATGACTGGGTACATCTCATGCTCACCCGCAAGGAACCTATACTTCAGCGACGACGGTAGCGGCTTCAGCTCTGGACAAGTAGGTGCTGGCGGATCTGGCCTCTGAAAAGTTTGAGTGAATGCTGCCAAATCTGCATGGGATAAAGAGAACACTCGCTCACAATCTTAATCTGGAGAGGGCTGCTCTGCTGGACTGTCTCTGCTCTGCATGGAATCAACCTCGTCCCTAACTGTAGGCTTAGTGGAAGTCAGAGATGGTATCGGATCATCGAACTCTGTCCAGTCAACATCTGACTCTGAGAGATATGTATCAGAATCACAAAACTCTGTCTCGCGGTCGGGAACCGGGTCTGCTGCCTGAGAAGTATCATGGACCAGGAATGCGCTCTCCAAGCTCTCCTCTGCTGGCGTCTCTGCATCAGCGAACTCTGAAGGTGAGAGGATGGCCTGTGCGACTGGATCTGCCCAAACTGCCTCGTCATCTATAATCACAAAATCGTAGTCCTGGTGGATGTCTTGCCCTGCCTATGTTATCTGCTCTGAATCTGTGGTTGGCTCTGAGCAAGCTGAATCTCTGGCTCTAGTCTCCTCGACCGTCTCTATTTGTTTACTCTCGCCCTCGACGCGAAAGTATACCTTCCCTCTATCATGGTCGGACACTGCCACGGTTGTGGCCAAGAACGGGCATCCTAAAATGATGGGGGTATCGGTCACAGACTCAAGAATCTCCATGTCCAACACAACGAAGTCCACTGGGAATTTCAGGCCCTGAATAGTGACGACAACGTCCTTCAGCAACCCCCTCGGCCTCTTGACAGATCGATCAGCAAACTGAAGGACCGTCCTACTATGTCGTAGAGTGCCCAACTCGAAGCGGACGAGGAGGGCTGCCGGAAGTAGGTTGATCGAAGAACCACTGTCTAATAGAGTGTGGTCGAACCTCTGCTCATGGATGTGGCATCTGACATACGGGGCTCTTGAATCTGGCCTCTTAGCCGATAGATGGTTCTGAATCGCGAAACAAGTGGCACGAGTAAGCACATGGATCTCAAACTGATGGTTCCTCCTCTTCCTCCTAACTGTGGTCCTGTCTCTAAGTGATATCTGGAGTAGAGGGATGTGCTCCAAGGCCTCCTGTAGAGTCAGCTGTATGTGAAATCTATCTATCATCTGCTGGCTGAACTCTATCTGGTGATTCTTTTTCTGATTTTCTATTTTCTTCCCCTTTGCCATATGAAGTACTCATGGAAAGGGGATCACAGGGTCCTTCTCAGATGAAGGACTAGGAGAGGGTTTGGCATGCTCATAAAAAACAGAATCCACACAAACATCATCAATCAACACATGCGGATCCGAAAACAACAAACCCTTTCCTTTATTTGCAGAAATGTCCCGAGATACAAGTACTGAAGGAAAAACAACAGTACGAGTAGAACTGGAAATGGTGGCCTCAGTACCACCCTCAACGTTTGGACTCACGGTGTCAGTACCACGCTCTGGCTCAACAACTGCAATGGTGGCGTCAGTACCACCTCCTCCAACTGGTGAAGCGACGGCCTCAGTACCATCGACTGGATCAACATCCATGGTGGCGTCAGCACCACCGTCATCATCTCTCAGGGCATCAGTAACGCGCTCCTCCTCGTCTGGCGCTCCTGGAGTGGCGTGGGGTCGTCGCTCAGACGAGGCACCGCCTGCTGGCATCCTACCGCTCCTAAGTGTAACAAAATCAGCATCAAACATGTATGCAGACATATCACCAAGTGAAGCACTAGGCGTGGTAATCTCAGTGAACTCTACCTGCTCAGACTTCCTCTTGAGGTTGTTCGGGTTCGGCTCGATCTGGGTAGGGATGGCGACCTTCCCTCTCACAATCTCTCGCATCTCTTGGCGGAACTCATCCATCTCCCGTCGAAAAGTAGCCTGCTGCTCTATCATGAGGCGGGCTAAATCATCCAGGGTGTGATTCTCATAGGTCGTCCCATGAGAACCTGATGGGTGGCCTTGCTGGTAGTGAGGCTGCTGCAGCTGGTGTGGGTGAGAGGGATACTGTGGATGATACTACTGCTGAGGTTGCTCTCGCCTCCAAGGTTGTCCCTGTTGATATGGACGAGGACCGTACTACTGTGGCTGGGATGACTGTTGTGGCTGGGGTACTGGGGGCTGCTGGTGCTTCTCACAGCTGATGGTTGTACTGGTCGCCCTGAACTGGAGGCTGCTGCTGGGAACTGGTGCCTCCGGCCGACCAGCGGAATTCGGGATGGTCTCGTCGGATATCGGGCAGGGGTCGGTCGTACCAAATCCTGTTGACATCCATCAACGGCTCCGGTTCGTAGGGGAGTGGTGGGAGTACTGCCAGGGGCTGATCCGACCGGTAGACCACCATCTAAGTGTATGGGGATGGTGGTGACTGGTAGTACGGCTGTGGCTGCTGGTACGAATCCGCCTGTACAAGGTGGACCTGTCTAGGCTGACTGGAGTGTTGTGACGAGCTGCCACTGCTGCTCGGATCTCCTCGTGATCGAAGACGGGGCTGAGAAGCCGTCTGTGCCTCCTGGAGACACATGAGCTGTGTCTTCAGGTCACTCAACGTCTGTACCATCTGATCCATCTGCGATATGCCCTGGCACTGCTTCTTCTCTATCAACTCGATCCGGTCCAGCTTTTCACTGATGATGCCCATGTCTGCGGTTGTGTACTCGACCTGCGCGGCTGCCGCGGACGAAGTGGAAGGACCGGCATCAACCCGTGCTATCCTCTGGTACTGCACGGTCTGTGGCTGGGGGCGTCCCTGAATATAGAATCGAGTCTGGGACATCATTGTATAGTTCTCGATCATCTCCTCGTAGATGGCCCAGACCTGATCCTCATCCTTGGAGAAGTAGGAACCGCCACAAGAAGCGTTCACCAGGCCCTGCAGCTCTGGTGTCAACCCGCAGAAGAAGCTCTGAACTAGGTTCGGCTTCGTGATGTCGTGGTGCGGGCATCTGTTGGTGAGCTCTTGAAACCTCTCCCATGCCTCGTGAAACTGCTCGTTGGGAAGCATGGAGAAGTTGCTGATCAGGGCCCTCGCTGCATTGGTCCGCCCGAGTGGATAGTACTTGTTCAAGTATTCAGTGTGGAGCTGCTCCCAGGTGTAAACAAATCTCCCTAAGTGCTTCAGCCAGTTGGCTGCTCTGTCTGCAAGGGAGAAGGGGAAGGCGATCATACGAATAGTATCCTCGTCTACCTAACGATCGTGGATTGTACTGCAGATCATCTCGAACTCCTGGAGATGTAGATGGGGCTCCTCAGTAGTAAGCCGTGGAAGCGGGGGAGAAGCTGAAGTGTGTTCGAGGGGAACTTGAAGTCCCTCACGATCGCTGGAAGAACCACCCACCGATTGTGTCGGTGTCGATCTGGGGTTGTGCAACTCTTGCATCGGTCTCGATGGCTCGGTCGGCTGGTCTAGCTCCTCTGGCTGATCTGGGCCTCTCCTTCCCTCAGCTCTCGGCTGATCTCTCGCTCTTGCGGCTCTCGGCTGCTCTCGTGTTGTCCTCAGCCTCTCCATCTCTCTCCTCATCTATACCATGAAAGCTTCCTGATCCCGTATCTGTCTCTACATTGTCTCGAGGGAAGCTAACATGGTGGTGTTGATCGCACCATGGTCCAGTACGTATGTGGTCATGTCTGGTCTCTGACCCTCGGTGCGCTCCTCCTGCTGGCCATGGTCCCTGCAAAGGCAAAAGACCCAAACTCAAGTGCCGATAAATCATCTAACTGTTGTCTCGCATCTGGCACTAGCATCTCAGAACTAATATAAGGGTGGTCAATGGGTAATAGGGTGGAGTCGAACTCGGGTTCGGAGAGCGGGTCTCGGCTCTCACGAACCAATCTAGATAAACGGGCTGGAATGCGGTCAAGCGGTGCAGCCAGAGGCTGCCTAAGGGACCTCCTGCCCATCATCTTGATCTGGCGAGTCGGGAGGATGAGATCAGGAAACACACAAGATGAGAAAACAAACCCCGGGGTCACCTACTCAATGTTGAGCTGAAGATCGTAAGAGTTCGGTCAATTATCTTGTCAATTTTATTTAGGTGAGAAAGTCAGATATCAGAGCGGTTACGCGAGCTAATAGGAATCTAATCTGCCAACTAGATTGTCCTGTATAAAAGGCTGGTAGTCTGATCGGGGTTCGGATATGGCACTAGCCTAGTGTGCGGGTCGCTCTCTCGCTCAATCAAACCAGACAATGAGGGGGTTGCTCTCCCCAAGACAGATTTTTGAGTGAGATGTCTTTTAGGATCAAGTGTGTTTAGCAGTCCCAAATTTATAATTTTTGTTTTTAGGTATTTTTCAAGCAAACAACGCCTAATGAATTTTTCGATTCTCCTAATTATTTAAGTCCAAAAATCAAGGGGAAAAGACGAAAAAACCGATGCACGATAAAATCAATGATGCATGCACGAGATAGAAGGCGTAACTGACTCCAGCAGTCTAAATGCAAAATGATCCGCGTATAAAATAAAGACTGAAATAAAACTACCTATATGATGCACGAGAATCCAGCCCTATACAAAGCAATTTCTACACGTAAGCACAGTAGTTGGATACTCAAGCCTAAGTCCGAAGTCCTATCTTGGGAGCCACTCGGTGTCCACCACAACGAATCATGCACGCGTTGTATGTGATTCCTCAAGGCACGTGAACTAGAGCCTAAATAATTCGACTTTTTCTTTGTGATCTAATTAATTAGGTCCAATTATCGAGCTATAGGTACAGGCAGATAATTAGGTGTTTGGATCCTAATCAATTACGTCACAATCAGTGAAAATCCTAAGCTAAGGCCAAAACCGCGTAAATCGGATAAGCAGTGAAATAAATGCGAGAAAACAAAACCGACGAAAAATTGCGGTGAGGTCCCCCGAGCACACCGGTGCTCGGCGAAACAGACCCCAATAAGTCACCACAGTCAAAGTCTCTGAGTCCTGTATTATTACAAATAAATGTTTTTGCATAAAAATAAACTAATCTAATCTAAACTAAACTAAACTACGGCTATTCCACGGCTCCTAGTCTTCGGTTCTCCACCTCGCGCTCTCATGCGGCTCGGTAAAGAAGAGAGCCGCCTCTGAATCCCGCAGTTGCTTCGGCTTCCGAAAAAGCTGCCTCGGTCCTCGGGCCCTCGCAAGAAATAGTAACAAAAGTGTGTTAGATCAGATTATTATAAAAATGAATAATATCAGAGAGATAAATATCTACAAATATGCACAAAAAGCCGCAAAAAACCGTGAAAAAATAAAAAGACTACTAAGTCATGCTCCCCGGCAACGGCGCCATTCTGATGACTGAAAAATCACAAGGAATCGAGATCTCACTATTGGGCCAAGGTAAAAGTGTTCGATGTTGTTGCGACCCGAATAGAAAGACTCGGTCAACAAGAAAAATTCAGGAACCATTAAATCAAATGATAAATCAATAAAATCAAACAGCGGTCCTCGCTAGTTTATTAACCTGGTATAGCGATCAGGGTCGGACTCAAGGAGCACGGGTTGGCCTTACGGCCTACGAAGTAGTCAAAAAGATATAAAATGAATAAAATATTTTTTGGTCGATTTTAAATGTTTTTAAATTTTTTGCATTTTTAATTATATAAGAAAATGTAAGAAAAAGTATAAAAAGGCAACTACAACAATTTATTTAAACACTCAAAAATGTACAGAAAATTCAAATAAAATTATTTTTATGTTTTTTATATTTTTTAGTGTTTTTGTTGATTTTATGGGAATTTTATAATTTTTATTTGGATTTCTAAAAATCGAAAAGGGGAAATAGTGGATCACTGTGCAGCCAGAATTGAAAGGCCAATTAAAGATATATAATTAACAATAAAAACCTGGAGACAATTTTTATGAAAAATATATACAAAAACTAAACTACAGAAAAAGAGTTTGCATTTTTGAATTTTATAGAATTTTTATGATTTTTTATAAGATTTTTATGATTTTTCAATTTTTATGGGTTTTATAAATCCAAAAGAGCCAAAAATTAGATAGAAGGTAGAAAACAACAAAACAAACTATCCCTAATTTTTTTAGAATTTTTAGAAAAGTTTTTATATTTTTCATTGATTTTCTTTTCTAAAAAGTAATAAAAATATGTGTTTTTGATTTTCTAAAAATAATAAAAAGAAAGGAAAATGTCCCAAAAAAATATTAAAATTTTTACACAGTGGCAAGAGCTACATGTCCAAATTTCACTTGATTTGGATTTGATTTAATATTTTATTCAATACAAACAAGGCACACGGCAAGAAAGGATCTAAATGCAAAGAAACATACTTCCAGGGCCAAACAGTAACAATTTTAAAAAGTCCATGGCCTGGAATGCAAATAGCCCACTACAACACGTGCACAATACGTGGTTTTAGACACAGAAGGGCATAAGTGTAATTCTTATTTAAAAAGATGCACAGTAACAACCAACAAGTTCAAGGATAAAAGTGCAATTAACCCACACCCTCACGTGTCGATGCACGTGTCTTACATAAACATGGACTAGATAGCAATATCCAAAAATGCCAAGATTCAATATGAAAATTACCCTAATTAAAAAACAGGCACTAAAATATTTATAGGAATATTCTATAAATGCCAAAAGAGAAGGGGCTTAAGTGAAATTACCCCTCTTATTATGATCGACGGCGGAAGGGGTGCCACGAGGAGATCCAACAGCAGTAGTGCGCGGGTAACCCTTTGCGAACAGACGACTCTGATTCGATCCTCAGATGGATCTACGGTCCCGGCCCCTCTGCAAACGGACGGTGACGATCTGATCTGGAGCAAGGGGCACGATCGGACGGTGCTGGAGGCCTCTCGAAGAACAGGATGCCGGCAAAGTTTTCCGGCCCAATGCGTGCGGTGGAGGGCTCCTCCGGAGCTGCTGAGATTGGGAGAAGAACGTCTACGCTGGTCCGCAGCTCCTGGTATGCTCCGATGAAGCCGAGGAGCCCTGGAGAGCTCCGGCAACGGCGGAGGCAGGAAGCTCCTGTGCCTCAGTTGTTGGACCCCCAGATGGGGTCGCCTTGACCTGCAATCTGCACAGAATGCTTTCTGGGTCGAGCGCAAAGTGCCTTAACCCGGTGAGAGATGGAATTGGTGATCGGATGAGTCGAGTCGTGGGTCTCCGGCGAGGCGACAGCGGAGGGGACCCGAGATCCTGCTTCGAGGCCAGTTAGGGTGATCGGAGTTGCGAAGAATGTGGAGACGAGTCTCGTGAGTGTGAATCGGGGATCGGATGATCAAATGGGTGAACGGAGTGAGGTGAATCGGCCGGCAGAGGCCGGCAGCGCAAATTGGGGGAAATCGGAAATTAACCTAACCTAAGGGGTATCAGGGGTACCTGATGGACGTATTCGACTGTGCTAGAGGTTAGGGAGCTCCTGGGGTCTTTGCTTCGATGGCTCGTCGAGGCTAGAGGCTCAACTCGCTTGGTGGCGGAGCACGGCGGCGAAGCTCGCCGGATCAGTGGCTGCAGCACTCTACTCCTCACTGCGACACCCTCTCTCGATAGCTGTCACTCTAGGGAGAAGGATGGAGTCCTGGGACTAGAAGACGATGGCCAAAGATGGAGTGAAAGTGGGCGGAGCTGAGACCTTATAGTGCTAGGGGTCCGGGAAGACGGGGTTCAGGCGAGTGTATCAGAGCTCGAATCCCTAGGTAGATCACCGAGCGAGGGTCTCGGATCAATCAATGATAATCGGGGCCCGGGGTTTAGGCGAATGGAGGTCGGATTAGGTTGGGAAAATTTGGAGAAATTGGGTCAGAAACCCGATTCGTGAGGAATAGGTCCGCGGTGGAGAGTTGACCAGGGGTCAACAACCCCCCGTGGACCAATGGAAAAATTCCATTGGTTAATTATTTGTAAATTCATTAAAAATTAGTAAAAGATTCTATTTTAAAAAAGTTTTAACATGAAAAATATTTATTATTTTTCAAATTATTTTTTTGTGATTTTTATTTATTTTTTTGAAAAATAAATAACGTATATACATTATATTATTATTATATATAGGTATATATACATATGCATTTTTTATTTTAAATTGTTTATTTTTGTATAATTATTATTATTTTATATTTTATTTATTTACAACACAAAATTTGGAATAAAAAGATATTTTTATTTTATTTGTATGATTTATTTACATTAGTTAAATAAATAGATCTATATACATATGTACATGGTATGTGTACAAGGTGGAAAATAAATTTTATTATTTTTCTTTTTATTTTTATTTTTCTGATTTTATTTTATTTTTATAAATATGTACAAAACAAGGGGAACATATTTTTATTTTTATTTTGAGGAAAATAAACTTATTTATATACATAGATATATGTGCAAGCATGATTGACCTTATCTCTCTCTACTTGGTTTCTTTTGCGGTCAGGCCCATGCTGAGCCCTCCCTTGGGATTAGGTCACTGAATATTTATCTAAATATTTCCCTCTTTTTCTTTTATTTCTTTATTCCTTTATTTTTATACAAAAACATGTTAATCATGCATAAATATATGATGCATGCATTTTGACAATTTATGCTATTTACAAATATTTACATGGCATTTTGCTGAGGTTTCTAGCTAAAATAAAGGAATAAAGAGTGATGAATGGGGAGTCATCAATAGGTTAAATCCCAATATGTGTTCCAATCTTTCAAATGTAACAAAATAGGTTCCAACTCCATTTCGATAAACGACACCATTAGAAAAAGAGAGAGATAGACTAAAATGTCCATTCTGAAAGTGGTATTCTCAAAAATACCCATTCTCCGAAATGAGCAATTTAGTCCATCTCTTTCTTTTCTCTAGTGGTGCCATTTATTATGGATGCAAACGGTTGCAGATATATCCGCATCCGATCCATCATTGTATTTGTTTTGTATAGATTTTGACATCCATATCCATATCCATTTTAAAATAGATATGGATATGGATTTCATTTTGATATCTGCAAACATCTGTATCCTTATATTCGTTTTCGTACATAAATCTAGCCATAAATTTATTTTTAATCCCGTCTAACATAATTCTATACATTCTTTTGCCATATTTGTATAATTTTTATGATGCAACATATTTAGTAAGTTTATATCATGTATTTTCCATCCAATTCATATATATTTAAGTCGGTTCTATAGAGTATTTCTAACATTACTTGTATGCGATCGGTATCAATTTTACATCCATATCCATTTTTTGAGGATATGATAAGATAGATTTAATATCTGTCAATATCCGCATCCGCATCTGTATTCGTATTCAAAAACAGATAAGGATATGGTAATACCTATATCCATATCCGTCTCAATCCGTTTCTGTCCCTACCGTTTATACAAATGGAGTTGGGACTCATTTTGTTACATTTGAAAGATTGAAACCCATTTGGGATTGGACCCATTGATGAGGACTTAATATGTAATTTACCCTTTTATTTTTATGTGTGTGTATGATAATGCCTTGATAAATAGCTTCTGATGCACATCACTTTATCCTAAAATCAGTTTAAAGACCTCCCTTAATCACGTGATTAACGACAATAGGTTGATTAATAGAAGATTAAAATCATCAAATCAATAATTAAATTATTCCAATCAGGAAATCATCCCTTAACGGCAACAATGGATAAATTAATAATAAAAACATCACGTTGATGAATAATGAAGCCATAAACTTCAGATTGTAGAAAAACGACACTCATAATGTTTTGTAAATAAATAACGCCGACACATAACTAACATTTTCGTACAACGTATACATATTTTTGCAAGGGTTCAATGGGATGCTCCGCCTCATTTTCGTGTAATTTTTTTATTTTTTTGTAAAATATCATCATGTATATTCATCTATATATCCCTCCTCTTTGTCATTCGAATTTCGATAGAAATAGAGACTCCAATACCGTCAATCTAGAACATGTCGATTACAACAATGTTTAGACCGGTAAAATTACATGTTCTAGATGGAGGACATACGAGTTTCTGTTTTTGATGAAATTCGAATGACATATTGGAGAGATATATAGACAAATATATATGGTGATATTTTTCAAAGAAAAAGCAGAAAAATAAAGGCGGGGATTGCCCCATTTTTCCCTTTTTGTAATTCCATCTTGAGGTAAATGTAAGTGATGTTAATGTATATCATTAAATCTATGACATAACAAAATGTAATGTAAAATCTATAAAGAAACACATAAATTGAAGGTGACTTTTATGAACTCAAAAAAGCTCCATCTCATTTGAAGTTTCTCCTATATATAGATATATGTATATATGATATCAACTTAGAGTGATTCAAACTGTGATATTTAAACATGTTTTTCCTAATAATATCTTTTCTTTTTTGCTTTCTCGATAAGTTCACAGTAAGTAGTGAACCTAATTAATATACGATTGTTGAATAATTGCTGATAAATAAAAAAGATCATGCATGCAATGTTTGACTAAATTTCTATTTTCAGGATGATTATACATTGAATTTAGGTCTGAGGATTGAGATAAATATTAAATGGGACAGTTGCTCTTCTGGTTGTGAAGATTTAGATCATATACAAATTATTCGAGTCCATTTATGAGATGGAGGACCATTGTTCAATCATCAAAACTACTATATCACAAATACAATAATAAATAAAAACTTGAGAAATTTCCAATAAAAATCATCCTTAGATTTCGTAAGGTCAGCAATCTCCACCACCTCAAAAAATATGTAGAAATCACATGGGAAAAATTCCGAAGGACAATTCTCTACCATTTAAAATTTCCACTCTAACCAGGGTTATAAAAATCAGATCAGACTGACCGATCAGACTGACCGATCGGATCGATTAGATTGAGAACTGGCCTCAATTCGGTAGGTTCGATTGGTTTCATGTATTTGTTTTTTTAAAAAGAAGAAAATAAAAAATCAGGTCTGACATGTGATCGAACTGGGTTGACCAAGAGTGGTTGGATTGGGTTGACTCGAATTGACCAAGTTTTGATGGTTTGGTAAATTTTCAAAAAATATAGATTTAAATAATTAAATAATAGAGATTTTATCGCCTTTTGTGATCTTAACTTCTGTAATATCAGTTATGCACCTCTCCTTTTTGGATCATCGGTTGTGTCCCTACCTTCTTAGATTAGTTTTCTAAAAGTAATTATGCATAAATGATTACAATATCGTATTCATATATAATGCTAAAAAATGTAGCTAACTTTTATACTCGAATAGACAATAATATTATGCTATTAAAAGATTTGATATTTTAAATAATTATTTCATTGATATATACATAGATACTTACGCTTGTTTATCCGATTTTATCGGTTCAAAAAACTGGTTCAACACCGGACCATTAAATTAAGCTCGATCCGATTTTTTTTTCAAATCAATATTAATGATGACATCGTGCTGATATCATCACCGGTCCTACCGATTTCGACCAACGATTCGACCTGATTGGACCAAATCGAAGACAGACCAACCAATGGAGCTAGTGTAGTATTTTTTAAAAATATAATATAAAATCCAAAAACTCACTAAAATACACATACATGTATGTGTATCTATGTATCTTGAAGAAGAAGTTTGATTCAAATTGGCAAGACAAAATTTAAGGACAAGAAACAAGAGAAGAATATCTAGAATTTAATGCAAGAAATCGATTCCTCATCTAAGGAGTGAATGAAAACCACCAAAGAATAGACCTATTACGTGTTCTCGAGGGTTATAAAGGTTGACTTTTCACAAACATACATAAGCATACATTAAGGTGGAAATTGAAATCCAAGGCGATTGTACTATTTTTTCAAGGCATCACCATTATGGGAAGAAAGAGGAAGAGATTGTATGGTTTGACTTGTCAACCTTTGCCATTGTCAAGAAGATTTTCCAATGTTATGAAAGCAATGGAGATGCACATGATTTACTATCATGTACATCTAAAATATTACCAACAACTTAACTATCATTCCTTCAAAGTATTGTTTGGGCAATATATTGGTATGACCTCAGCTTTGCTAGCGGTTGTTGAGGATAAAGTGATAGCACCTCAGCTCTGATACCACCTATGATACCACCTATTAAGAATACGATAGTATGCGTGATCGACAATCATCACGAATGCATGCAAGTGAGAGAACGACGCAATATATGATTGTGGTCGATCACCTTTTCCACCACCGGAGAAAAGATATAATCATAAGACAAAGGGTATAACTAAACCACGGTTGGTAAGTAGGGTTAGGAGGTGCTAAGTAGTTTACGTTTTGAAGATGCAACTTCTAAAATCCTATAAATATAGGGATTTTTATACCTACAAAATTCATAGTATTGCCCTTATGTTATTACACTTGTTGGCTATCTTACACTAAGAAAAGGCTAATATTGCGAATTTTGTAAGAATATACGGGCATAAATGTAATGGCAAAAAAAATATAGGAGCACAAGTTCCATTTAAAAACTCACATGGGTTCAAGTGTAAACATCAAGTGACAAAAGTTACGTTATAGTGTTAGAAAAGTATTCATTTTCAATTTAAAAAAGTGAGATTTATACTTTATTTATATTCGATCAGTTTGTGTGGGACAAGGGAAGGGAAGAATAATAGTAATACAATGGTGATATAACCATAACCATATTTCAAAATTGCTTATTTCGATATGAAGTGTTCTTATTCTGGGATGAGATAACATTATCCATTGCCCAACATAACCAATTAATGATTGAAGTAAATGTATGTTAGCCCAATCGTAACGAAATTTGTCTACTTGTTTAGTTAATTGTGGTGTTTTATAAGCTCAAAAAAGTATTAAATTGTAGCGTCTCGGGCTTAGACCCTCGGTCCGTTATCGAGGAAAATTGACCTTGACAACTTGTTGAGCTCAAGTCCAATTGAACATGTTGGCAACCACCCAAAACGCTTAAGTCTAAGTTGTCAAGTAGTAATCTACACCACTTATAACCCACTCTCACACTTTTGAATTTTATATGTGGGACTATGTTTGGGGGTATGAGTTGTTACGAAATCACATTAGAATGTATCTTCAAAATAAATACTAATAATGTACGTGTTCTTTACTTTTAAGTCCCTTCTTTTTCTTCTCCTAAGGATGGTATGAAATCTAACTTTCATGTTTTTTTACAATTATAATGAGATGAGTTGTGATCGTCACATACAGGGGTGGAACTAGTATGTATTATGGGGGGCCCATGGCCCCTCCATGATTATTATACGTCACTTGTATAATGTATTAAATTTTTAATATGGTCCCTCCTTAACTGTATTATAATAAAATTTGTTAGAGAAAGATTGAAGAATCATTAAATGGTTAAGTGGTAGAGTGGTATGTTATTATTTTGAAGACCAAGGTTCGAATCTTATCTCCATCAATTTTACTTTCTTTATATGATTTATCCAATCACTTCCAAAGTATGAAAATAGTTTGATATAAAATTGTATTAGAGTTTATTTATCTCTCCCATTGTTATTATTACTCCTTGTAAATAAAATAAATTTTATTATTTCCTTTTAGTGAACTTCTTTCAAAATTTTACTTGATAATTTAGCCTTTTTATGATGGATTTAGAGAGGCTTAAATTATTATATTTATCCAATTTTAAAAATAGCCATTGAAAATATCAGTCTAATTAAAATTCTAACATTAATAATAGATTTAAATTCTACGTTTATCAAGATTGAAAGAGGTTCATTTTAAAATATTAATTCTATTTAAAAATATTGTTGGAAAATACATAGATTTTTCCATTTTTGAGCATTTATAATAGTTGTATACTCGGCCCCTCCTTGATGAAATTCTTGGTTCCGCCCCTGGCCACATACGTAACACAATCGACACTGTTTCTTCAAAAATTTCTCGAGAGATATGATTGTGAAAATTTATATTTTACTATATTCATAAACATTCTGTTTGTTTTCTCAACCTCACCATTTTGTTGCTATGTAGAAGGAATTCTAGTTTACCTACAAATACTTGTTTGAATGCAGTATGTGTCGAACTCTCTTGAGGTAGATTCTCCTCCTTTATCAAACTTAGAGCGTCTTGATTGATTTTCCAATCTCGTCTCTACATTTGTTTTATCTCTTGAACATTTTTAAGGCTTCTCCTTTTTTCTTAAGAGATATATGGGAGACATTTGAGAAATCATCAATGAATATTATAAGTATTCTTTATTTCTATATGTAATGGCATTTAGTGGTTCATATATACTCGAATAGATCAAACCTAGTAATTAGTTCAGCCAACCATATGTTGAGAAATATTTTATTATCATTTTTTATTGATAAAAAAATATATACCTATATTTTGCAAGATGGAACATCAATAAATATGGTCATCAACCCATTAGGAGTATCCTAAAAAATGAACGTGGACTAGATATTTGAGTGTCTGCACAGGTTAGTGGGGGATCTACTAAACAACCATTACAAAATGTCATCTTGGTAATGTCCTTGCTCCAATGAACATATGCAATATATTGGGTTTAATTGATCCATCTTTGAGTTTTATAAATGTCACAATCTCACCTGCCACAAATCATAGTCATATAAATAAAAAAATTTTCTAAGAAATCATATTTTATTGATTCAATTGAACTTACAATCTCACCTGCCACAAATCATAGTCATGCTTAGGCATTGAATTTCCCATACTATAGACCTTCTTATTCTTTCTAATGATTGCCTATTTATTATAAAATTGAACTTCAAATTCATGAGTTGGTCTGGAACATATATAAGTTTCTAGTATATATTTTGAGCGTATAGTACACTTTAAAGTACTATGATACTATCGCTCAAGTCAAACTTGTATATTTCAACACCTTCAACATTCAAGTCGGTGTTTCCCGCGAAGGTTCTCTATTTACCATTCTTCAGCTTCATGAAGTATAGTAGCTCATCCTTTATCTTGGCTGTGTGGTGGGTGCACCTGACTCAATATACAGGATCCAGAGGGATATTTCCAACTTTTATTCCTTGAAATTTCCGAGAAGGGTCCTCGTCATCTCCTCAAGTACTGCTCTGACCTCTTCATCTTTCTCAACATCAAAGATCTAAACCTCTGATCTTTGTTTGGAATGATCTCGCTCAATTACCAATTGTACAAGCAGATATGTCACAATTTTACTGATGTTATTCATCCTTAAAGATATGGCGACCATGTGGAAAAACTGTGGGGGCTTCCAAAAATAGTTTGTATTTGCATTTTCTCAATAATTGCAGTCTATACTGGCCAAGTCTTTGATCATCACGATTATCTTATTTGCGTGCTAAGTGTTAGAATTGGCCAGATAAATAGATAATTCTTGTTCCTTTAGCACGTACATCATTTTCCTAGCTCAAGGGAATCATGAACTCATACGAGAATCATTTTTAGGGGAATACGGACAATTTGGAAAGAGAAAATATCATTCGTCACGGGGACAAAACCACCTTGACTAACGATGGACGTCGGAATATCGCTTTTCGAAATAATAGAGAGAAAATGTCTCACGTTTTCGAGGAAGAAAACGGGAATCCTCTACTCTTATTTGGACGAGAACCGCATACATAAATTTTGACATGGGGAATGGATTCAAGTTGATCTTAAACAAAGTTGTCAAATGGCAACCCTAGTCTTCTCCACATAAATGATATGATACTATTATATGTATGTAGAGGACTGCTGTCGCCCTAATTGATCCTTACGTATGTGGTCATTCTTTATCACCATCTTATCATAACAACGAAAATGATGCCTCTACGTACAAATATATGTATATTACACAAAGACCTTATGAAGGCACGTATGTATTGCAGATTACACAAATCAATTAAATTGGCATATGCCCCACATATATTGTTAGACCTTGAAAGTATTAAGCCCACATATATACAATCTTTCCTAATTAATTATCACCTTTTTTCCCTTTAAGCAAATCCAATAAGAGGATTCCACTACAAGAAAATTGACCTAAGGCAACGAATAATTTAATATTCATTGCCATATCTTTCATAGTTAAATATAACAATGAATATTATCCGTTGCTTGTTTCTTTAAATTCGCAACGAATAATGATATTTGCTGCTATATTCCTCGCAACGAATCATATAACAGGGATTATTCATTGTTATTTTCTTCTAATTGTTGCAAAATATGACAACGATTAGCGTGAATTTTAACGAATAATTCAACAAAAAATCGTTGTTAAATGGACCTTTAACAACGAATATGATATTTGTTATTAATTACAAGTACAAAAGATCATTTGACAACGAATACTATTCGTTGCTATATCTTTAACATCAAAAGATATAGCATCAAATATTCAGATTATTTGTTGTCTTAGGTCCAATTTCTTATGGAATTTTTTAAATAATTATTAAAAAAATGGAATTTAATTAAAAAGGCATGAATGAAAAATTTCTCAAAAAATGTGTATTGATCGGCACCTGAGGTGCTGATTTGGGACGCTCAGCCCAAATTGGCACCTCAGGTGTCTATTTGGATAGAGGCCTCAAATCAGCAACTCAGGTGCCGATTTGGACATGGGTAATTTACATAATACATTCATTTCACATTTTACTTCATATTCGATACTATAAATAAGGAAAATATTATTATTTTCCCTATTACATATAAATGAGGACCTTTGAGAAATTTTGTAAATAATTATTAAAAAATCAAAATAAATTAAATAGGCTTTCATTATTTTCCTTCATCGCAAGCTTTTCGATCTATCACTAGAAGATTCGTGCTCTCATCTTTGGAGGTGGAAAGATGGGCTACCGTTCCTTCTGTACCTCCTCCTTGTCTCGCTTCTCCCCGATAACGTTATTTTAAAATATGATGTATATCTCTATTTTTAATTTTATTCGGTACTATTGATATATACTAAGAAAATTTTTAGTTGACATGTCCGGAATATTATAGTAAATATAAAGAAATTGAGAGTGTGCTCAACATTCTTTACCATTGACATACGATAGCTCAACAACGTACAACTTGACATCAATTAACTTAAAAAATTGCAAGTATTTTATTAAATTCTTAAAAGAACAAAGATGTGTTTACAAATAATAAGAAAAAAATTTACAATAACTTATATTTTCCATATCTTTAGAAATCCTTTCAGACCTCCTCCTCCACCTCCTGCACCTCCTCCTTTGTCGTTTCCTTTTCCCTCATCTCCTATTTTTCTGTGACTCTCCTCATGTACCGTCTTCTTCTTCTTTTGCTTGGCGATTTTCTCGGAATGTGTTGGAATGTACCCTGGAGGATGCAGCCTAGCTGACGACTTCCGTGGAGGTTTGATTGTTTGAGTTTCCTGGTTTCTTGAAGTCCATACACTTGTTGACTGGCGAGGCGGCTCTAATGGAGGAGGCTCAGTGATCTTTACTCCAGGAGAGGGTCTTCGAGGCATCTCCGAACGTTGTTATGGTATTATCGTGGGTAGACCAAACAACTGTCTATCAAAATCAGTTGTCTCCATTTGCCGAACACTATTAAATATTTGTGATTGCAAATCTCCTGAACTATATTGAGTAGACGGTGTGAGCTGAGAGGGTCCAGAGTTAAATTGTCTCGAAGGACCAACAAGCGATGGTCCTACAGGATTGATACATTTATATTATTGTAAGTATCACAGAAGATAAACATAATGTACTGAAATGAGTTCTTGTATTCAATAAGATATTTATACCTGAACCTCTAAATCCTGCTTCACCGATTTGAGATCCTGCAATGCCATACTCTATATAGCTCATACCTGAAAGATATTAATTACATTATATACCATATAAATTAAACTATAAGTAAGAGAAGGATACAATGTAATAAATTAACTATAATAACCTGCAGATACGAATCCTGGTTGAATTAGCGGAAATTCCTACCCGCTATACCCGTGACTCGAAGGACCAACACATGATGATCTTGCAAATTGTGATTGACTGAAAACTTCTCCATATCATGAAAGAATGAGATATTCATCTTTTAGAAAATATTATAGAAGATACACATTAGTTATTGCATTTAGTCATTTTATTAAATAAGTTGTTATAACCTGAAGCTCTAAATCCGGTTTGATCATATTGAGATCCTGAAGTGTTATATTCTATATAACTCATACCTGAACGTTACTAATTTAATTAGATGTCACATAAATGCAAGTATTACTAAGAGAAGAATATTAAGTTTAACAACCTGAAGATGTGAGTCCTTGTTGAATTGACGAGTACCCTTGTAACATTGGAGTGATTCACTATAATTTAATGTCAACAGCTTGTCGCAAAGATAAAGGCCTTAAAACAATTTTAAGTAAGCAAATTAACTCCATGGTGCATGTAACCTGCAAAGGTCATAATATAATATATTGGCCTTATATATTAACGTACGACGTTAAGCATATGTAATGTACATAACAATACAAGAATAAAGAACCATACATAAGGTTGAAATATAATGCAATAATATTAATGCTTCGGTAAATATACGTTACATGTAACACATCTAGACTTTACAAAATAAAGAGAAATGCCGTTTTGAAAAGAAATGACAAAAATAGTATTGTAATACCAAATATTAAAAGCTCTTAATTTGCAAATAAATTTCATACACCACACATGCAAATATATGAGCCACAATTCTCATAACGTGCACACTAACATCAAATTCATGGGATTTATTACCTATTAATAATCGTAGAACTCATCAATTAACAGAATTTATGCTGAATTTAATATGAAATTAATATAAATATTTGAACTGAAATAAAATATCAACAATCTCCCACTATTTTAAATATTTTTTTAACTTACTCTTTTCATCCCCACAATTCCAAAAAAATAAAAAAAAACAACTACCGAAGGAGGGATAAAACTTAAAGAGAGCTCTTGAAGGAACTTGAAAATGTAATGTATAAGACTTGGTGTCTTATCGACTATGAACCAAGACATAGAGAGTATGAATATAGTTCTTAAAAGTTGGTGGAATTACAAAGATAATAAATAAAAAGTGACTATCACGATCTGGTGTTTATATTTTTTTACAAAATAATTAAGCAAGTATTCATAGGAAAAAGACCCTCTACATAACACCGATAGAGAGTATATCTAAGCCTAATTTTCTAATATCTTCTTTTCCTCCTCTTCTTTCCTCTATAATTTTACATTAATTAATAAACCTATATCAATATGAATATTTTTTGATAAAGTAAAAGGTATCATGCATGTATTCTTTGACGAAATTTCTAGGTTCAGGATGATTATACATTGAATTTAGGTCTAGGGATTAATATGGGACACATTCTCTTCTAGTTGTGAAGATTTAGATTATTTACCAATTATTTTATTCCTTTTATGAGGCAGAATATTTTCTTTCAATTATCATTAACAAAACGTTGAGAAATTTCCAATAAATTTAGGGTATCTGTCAGTTGTGCTCCTTTGAGATATTGCAATATCAATTATATAACTTCTGATATTCCAAAAAAAGGAAGGAGCATAATTGATATTGCAATGTCTCATAGAAGTGATAAAATCACATTAATTTATCATCAGGTGCATAAAGAATACAAAAACTCCTACATTGAAAATAGATTCAGATGTTACATCTTTTCTTGTTTTTGAGCACAAGTAATGATGTTGATGCGTATACAGGTGGATATGAAAATTTGTCCTACGGTATCCTAAAAAACAAACACGGATATACCATATTATGGATTGTATACTAATAATTGCAAAATACTTTATAGTTTAACTTAAATATACATGTATTGGATGACTTACACATGACATAAATATATAAAAATATATTATTCAATGACACTTATATCAGATAGGGTGAAAGAAGATGCAAAATTATGCTATATATTTAAAAATAAATCCGCAACTATATTTACACATGAAAATAGATATACATGTATGAATACATTTGCGGATGTAAAATGATATCAACATTCGAATATATTTTACTTCAGTTATGAATGTCAAAATCTATATAAGACAATTATGAAGGAGGATTGGATCTTGATATATCAAGATCTGTTTGCATCTACACATGCACCTCACCATCTATATAGAAACCAAAATAGGGAAATTCCAATTGATAATCTTCTACTATTTGATTCTCTCTTTTTTTTAACGATGGTTCATGGAATATTGGGAAAAAATGTAAATCCAAAAATCCACAAACAAATAAATATGTACTTATGTATGTGATGTGTGTGTACGAATTTATATTTATATATGTATATGTGTATCAGTGTATGTGTAGGAATGATTAGTTTTTTGTCAAACCTTAATTACCATTCAAATAACATAAAATAAAATAATTATGTATATGTAACTTGAGGAAGAAGTTTGGAAGAAATTAAATAACAAGAACAATCCAAATGAAAACAAACTAGAACGTAAATATCTAGAAACTAATTAAGTGGTAGAAAATCGATTTCCCATTCAAGGAATGGAAATGAAAACCACCACAGAAAAGACCAATACGTGCAGCCAAAGGTTTTAAATCTTGACTCTTCACATGGATTCATAAATACACATTATGGTCAAAATCGAAATCTAAGGCAATCAACTCACATCACCATTATGGGAAAAAGAAGAAGACGAAGAAGAGATTGTGTGGTTTGACTTGTCCTCCTTTGCCATAGTCAAGAAGATTTTTTTCAAGGACATGAAAGTAAGAGAGATATATATGATTTACTTCTAGAAGCATTTTAATCAACTCTAATCATATGAGTTATTCTTTCAGTTAACTTAGGATTTAACTCTCTGAGAAATCCTCAATTAAGAGTGGGTATTACTTGGGTTAATCTCGATAAGCTGGTCAAATCATTGAAAATGAGTCAAATGAATTAAACGACTGATGTTTTAGGTTGGGTTGGGCCTAATCCATATTCCTCCTATAGGTAACATGTTAGTTTGTAGTTATAATGTCTTTTTAACGTACCCAAACAATCCAAATTATCACTGTGGATTTATATCGACCCAACTCAGCCAATAATATTGATATAAGCCTTAATATATTTCTAATTTTCTACTGTCATTTTTCCACCCAAGCCCTCATCATGTTAATCACCCTTATGTCCTCGAGCATCATTTGAAAGCTTTTACGCATGTTGTGATTCCTCGTATTTTTTTCGACAACTCCAACCTGATTGGTGCACCATAGCTTAACTATCCCATGACAAGTCAGACCTTTTCTCGATGGACTCAAAGCTTACCTCATATCTTTAAAACTATGCTCGAGGCTTCTCGAGTTCATCTTAACTATCTCAACTCAACAACCCAGTCACCGCTCTAAATACCATCAACCTTCTTTAGTTCTATAGCTTTCAACTCCTTCCGACTTTTGATTAACCTGATTTTTCACCTGTATAATTTAGTTTTCACCCAACCCAATCAACCCAAACTGCTCACCCAAACGTCTTGACCCAATCCAATTTCATTAGGTGATGTATGATATTTTGTCAGATCCCAAAGCATATTCAATCCAAATCGAGTTTAACCTAAACACACCCAAATCAATTGAACACGTAACCCTATCGTCGATCTTCCCCTCCACACCTCCCTTTTCTGCTGATACAAGTAGGGTTTGCATGTAGCCTCGATTTAACAATCCATCTCTCTGCTTAATTGCAACCTCTCCCTCCTAGTCAGCCAACTAGACGATGTCGATGAGGGAGTTCTCTATAGCGATATATACAATGTATATCACATGTGGAGATCATAGATCATAGAGGAGAAGAAGGGGTGCTAGGTTAGGAGGAGCGAAGCAGTCCACATCGTGGGGATGTAGCTTCTTGGGGCCTACGATTTTGTGACACGTATCGGTAATTTGAAAAAATGAGATAAATTGTCGATGAGAGGCGGATATTGTTAATTTTAAGGTCCCGTTTGGATGAGAAAGTAAGGAATAAGTGTGGTTTATCTCACATTCTTGTATGAAACATTTTACCTTGATCCAAATCATTGTAGATGTGTTTGTACAAATCGGTAGGTCATGTTAATGGACTATAGATCTACTGATTTTGTTTGAGTTGTTGTGTTTCTTAAGCTAAAAAAACATGGGATTTACATTAGAATTCCTCTTCAAAGTAAATATGGTACATATTATTGCACTTATGCCCTTCTGACTTTTTGTGCCTCTAACGTTTCTCTTGCAAGTACGTTTATGCCTCTACGTTTAACAAAATTCAGTGTAAAGCTATTCTTTTATTACATTTGTACCCTTGTATTACATTGACTAAAAGACGACACTGTGAATTTATAAGAATAAAGGAATTGTAATTGCAAAAAAATCATTGACATAAGTATTATTGGAAAAATTGGAAAGAATGCAAATGTAAAAATCCCATATGGTAATAATGTATTCTATATTTTCAATTGCCTTTTTTTCCTGTAGATTTCTACATTTATTTTTTGATACTTTTACATTTGTACCCTTCAGAATTTTTTCAATAGCATTTACGCTCCTATCTTTTTTTGCAATTACACGTGTACCTAGGGATGAAAACGGTCAGATACGGATGCGAATATAGGTATAATACTATCCTTATTCATTTTAAAATATGAATGTGAATGTGGATACGAATAACGACGGATGTGAAAATGTGTTACGATATCCTTTAAAACGAACATGAATGTAAAACAAATACAATCGGATAAGAATAATAACAAATACGAAAAAAAAAATATTTAATAGGTAGACTAAAATATACATGTTTAGGATGGTTTACACATAAAATGGATCTAGTACATATAATAAATTTTTAACACTTACATCAACAATGGTGAATTCAATCATAAAATATTATTACACATAGTTATAAATAAATTTATCACTATATTTACAAAAATGAATATACGAATACCAATGCGAAGATTAACGAATGTCAAAGTAATATCCATATATACATCCATTTTAAAATGAATACAAACACGAATGTCAAAATATGTATAAAATGAATACGACAGCGAATCGGATACGAATATATTCACATTCATTTTCATCCTTACGTGGACCCCGCATTCTTACAAAATTTACGGTAGTTCCTTTTTTAGGGTACTTGTGCCCCACATCACACCATGAAAGGATACAATTGTGACTTTTGTAAAATAAAAAGTGTAATTACAAAAATATATATGGTAATAAGTGTTATTTGAAGAACTCAGAAGGACACAAGTGTAAAATCCATATATATTATTTGTATTTTTTATGCCTTTCTAAGCTTTTATAATACCATTTATACCCCCAATTTTTTTTCAATATGACGCATGTCCCTATATTTTTTTGGATATCACATTACAGTCCTTCCATAATTACACTTTTACCCCTACATTATGCCGAGGCTACGGTAACAGAATGAATTTTGAATTTTGTAAGAATACAGAGGAACAAGTGTAATGGCAAAAAAAATTTAAGACTAATTATTAATGCAAAAACTGAGAAGGCACAAGTGTGAAAAATCAATTTTTTTCTAAGTACAACGAGATGAATTCTGACCACCACATACCTAATAATAGGGAAGATTAATCCAAAATAATTGATGGGGATATTATAAATTAAAAATAATAATATAATAATACTAGCATAGATATATGGAAAGTATGGTATGGCCTATTTCTTTGAAGAAAATTAAGTGCCCGAGTGATGATAACAATTAGAGACCATACAGATTGAAATAGGAATCGTGTGCTTTGCTTCATCTGTGGGCAAAAAAATCGATTAAATTAACTATCTAACAAAGAAACGCATGTGATCGGTTTCGTTAGATTTTGATCCGATGATGGAAATTAATATCATTTTATTATCGGTAGTGGTTTTTTGAATTCATCAATATGCTTGTTTTTCAGTTTTACTCTCAATTAAATATCAACGATTGATTTCTTTTTATCCCCTCATGTTATAATTAGAATGCGATTACGCTTCATTAATCTCATACATCTTATGCCTACCAAAGTAGGAAAAATATGTGGAGAGATAATACAAAGTTGTAAAATTAGATATCCATTGTAATAAAATATTGCCATTTTTTAAATTTCCAAAAAATGTTAATATCATCATCACGTAGAAATTTGCAATAAATATAACAAGGAGATGTAATTTTGATTTAGACTTAATCATCCACATTCCCCTATTTTTCTAGATATGCGTGCTATATTGCATGCTTAGTCTCAGACCATAAGAATATGATCAACACATCACATGCACAATTGCAGTTTCGATGAGATGAGTTGACTCTTCACTTGAGGGACTGGGACGAGAGATTCGAGTCTGGACTTGATCTAATGATGCTCGAGGATGGGATAAATATTTGAAGGCTTCATGAAACCTGAGTGTCCTACTTTTATAGTGCATATCAGTAATAATATAGCAGTAAATAGTAACACAATATCTGTATTTGTGATTCGTTCAGTAATAAATAACAATATAAACATCAGTAGTTTACTTCTATAATAACAAAATAGTAGCACGTTATCTGTATTTTTTATTCGCTTAGAAGTAGATAACCGGTAACACATTACAAGAAATTGGATCTAAGGTAAAGAATAATTTGAATATCCGTTGCCATATCTTCCGATGTTAAAGATATAATAACGAATATAATTCATTATCAAATCATCTTTTGTACTTATAATTAGCAACGGATATCATATTCATTGTTAAAGGTTCATATAACGACCATTTTTCCATTGAATTATTCGTTAAAATGCATACTAATCATTGTCAAATTTAGCAACTATTAAAAGAAAACGACAACGAATAATCATTGTTATATGATTCGTTGCGAGGAATATAGCAACGAATACCATTATTCGTTGTGAATTTAAAGAAGTAAGCAACGAATAATATTCATTGTTATACATTTAACTACGGAAAATATGTCAACGAATATTAAATTATTCATTGCCTTAGATCACTTTTCTTTTAGTGACAAAACATCAATAACACATCATTAATAATAAAGAAGAGATTTGTAATTTTATTCATTCAATTGTAAAATATAGATTTTGAGTAGTAAAAAATGAATATAATTGTACAAAAATGATTACGGAAATGTAAAGACTAATGATTAATCTCAATTAATAACACAAATTTGTAATACGTGTTAAAAAAATCATCATAATTTTTTCCCACATGAATACATATTCAGCTAACATTGGATTTTTAATATGGATTTGACAAGAATCCATGCCTACTTAAAGGGGCAGAAGGCTTTCCCAATTTTTTTATGAGTGCATATTTAGGATCTTTTTAAAATGACATATTTTGTATTATTTATTTGTAAAATCATAAACATGAAATAATACAATTAGAATATATGTAAAATCATTGAGTGATTTTTGGGTAGTAAATGAACATGGCAGATCAAAAATGGATAGTCGAGATTGCTTGTTCGTTAGTTTGCTAATGAGCTCATAGTCCATTAGAAAGGTCATCTCACACATGTGTGTATATGTATGTATAAATATGCGCATGCACACACGCACGCACACATACACACCCCTGAGATATTGTTAATTTTTTAATAAATTTGCAGGTTGGATTTTCATATATAGAAATTGTTATTTTCAAATGATGCTTTAACCTTTGGATTTTTATCAGTTGTGTCCCTCTGAGATATTGCGATATCAATATACCCTTCTCTTTTTTTGGAATATCAGTTGTGCCTCTACCTTCTCGTAAAATTCACAGTTCTGTCCTTCTATTAAGGTAAAGTAAGGGCATAACTGATATTACAAAAGGGTAGAACTATAAGTTTTGCAAGAAGGTACGGACACCAGTGATAGTCCAAAAAAGAGAGTGGCATAACTTATTGCAATATCTCAGAGGAGTACAATTGATAAAAACCCTTAAAATTTTGATATAATTCTGTTGTGAATATTTTTGGTCACATAGTATTCGAGGTATATATTCTTCGTCGTAAAAATGGTATTTCGAATTTCAGAAAAAAAAACCTAAATTAGGATGAAAATGAAGTTCATATCTTATTATTCGGTTGATATGAGAGTAAAGATATAATAGATGATGTAATAATGATATGACCACTTATATTGCGATAATATATTCTTAATTAAAATCATTTTTATCGAGATTAAGAGACAGTATCCCGCATCAAATATAGGTCCAAAAAATAAAGGTGTGTGAAATTGTTCCTTTCTTATAATGTAAAGAAGAGAGTTATTTCGGGTACCTCAGGCAAAGTACTTCCCAAAATAGGTATGGACCGAAAATTTTTTTCCAGAATGGGGACGTATCAAAAATCATTTGTCGGTCACCATTGTGGTGCGGCAAACGGTTTGCCGTGGAGACATGCATCGGAGGCAAGTCATTTGCCGCACCTTCTGGCTCGGTCGACGAGGCGACGTGGTATTCGACGCCTGCGGTAGGAAGCATTTCGGATACAAAGCACGGCAAACGATTTGTCGTCATTGCCATGCACTATGGCAGATCATTTGCCGTACCACGTTAACAAGCAACAATCGATTTGCAGATACATCTCCATTCCAAGAAAAAATTTCGACCCGTATCCTTTTCGGAAAATACTTTCTGGGTACCCATTATAAAAAGTAACTCGAAAGAAGATATGGGTCCTTCCACCCATCGTTTAGGTCAGAGACAAAAGCTGCCAATGGGACCCTCCAATGATTTTCCGGTGCCCCAAATTAAACCCTTTTTGCAATCATAATTCCATTGTTAATTAAATAAAGGCCATTTCATATTCGAGTAGTTTAATAATGCGAGGATTCCGAGGACAATAGAAGTGGTTTCTTGTATGACAGTTGGGCACCATGTTCTTAACATGGGATTCTTTATGCTTGTACATTTTTCTAATTTTCTCAATAGTACATATACTTCTAACTTTTTTGCAATTACAAATGTATATTTATATTCTTACACAATTCAAGACTAGTTGTCCCTTATGTTATACTACAGGGTGATATTGTGAATTTCCCAAGAATATAAAGGCACGAGTGTAATTGCAAAAAAAGTTAGCGGCATAAGTATTTTTTTAGAAAACTCAGAATGATACAAGGGTAAAATCTCCTTTAATACTCATATATCTTTATTTAAAATCCTTGGGAATTATTTTGATTACAAAATAAAGCTATATATAATTCAAGCATTGCTCCCTTTTTTGGAATCCTTAATAAGAGATACTCAAATCACATATTCAGTGAGCTTCCAATATTATTTCATAGGCATATAACTTTTGTAAAATTAGTTTTGCTACTTTCAAATCCTATTGACCGATCATATAGCATCCATATACGTGGATTTTTTGAGATATTGTATGCTAACTTTCTTCCTCGAGGTTTGAAGTGATAGTAAGGTCTTCTGCGAACTACCTAATCTCCAACCCTAGTCCTATTCACAAGTTCTATATATTTCCCTCACCACACATCCAACCTCGATGCCCCTCTTTCAAAAATCATCCATACTTAGGCGAAACCAAAGGACTTTAAGGGTGTGTTCGTCTCGTGAATAAGAAGGAGTAAGGATGAGGAATAAGATGGAATACGACACCATTCCTGTTCGGTTGGAAGGATAGGAATAAGGTGGAATAAAGATAGATAAGATGGAATAATGATAGGAATAAGGGTAGAGAGAGATGCGCGGGGAGGAATAGCCGTACGAGGAAGGAGAGGGGAGGAGAGGAGACTAGCGTCCTTATTGTTGGAGCTATTCCCCAAAAGAATACCACATAAGGAAGTTCACTTCACTGTGAACTTGCCTATCCAAACTAAAGTCAAGCGATCTTTCCTAATGTAGAAACACCTCAACGTCACGATGCCCTTTTTTCCTTTTCTCGAAAGAGATTGGAACACCATTGTAAGATGTCATTCCCCAAAACACCATGATAAGGCTATTAGATTTGTGTATTTCAAATATAGACTCTCTTCGAAAGTAATCTCCCATCCTACTAGCCTACTTTTATCCCATTAGGGGTATTCTTGGGACGACTTTCAGTCAGATCCCAATTAAAGGGGTAGAATGTCGATTAAGCTCGAGAAGGCTTCTCGTAACTCCATTTTGGTCCAATGAGTTCTAAGCTTGTTTTCTTTCTTAGTCAAGTCATCGTATCATTTAGGAAGTCGTTGTACTCTAAGGAAAGCCTCTTTATCGATTTATTCTTTTCATTTTCCAAGAATTCAAAAAGGATACGTGTCAGGGTGAAAATATGCCATTGGATGATAGTAGGTCAGAAAGTACATATGCCGATCAAAAAATCCTCTGAGCATGACCCCTAATCAAAAAAAAAAAGAAGACCGAGAATGATTAGCATCGAAATCCTCCACTCAAAGTAGCCAATATGCACGGATATGTTGATCCCGTCGAGTATACAATAGGGAAGTGGTCTTTCTTCGTGTCATTATCAAATTAGTGTCACCAAGCTATTACAATAATTGATACCTTATTTGTTGAGAACTTCAAGGCACAAAATGCAATTCCACAAAGAAGTGCATAAAAAGAGTACATGTTCATATCTTATGTTGTTGATGATGAGAATCTATTCCCAACTACCTAATTCCAAAGAAACCATATAGTAGAAGTGAACTACATTATTGGATGGGATGGATTATTAATTAATTTGTATTAAGTGCAATGATTGTTAGGAAAGCATTGGGCAAAATCGGCGGGCTGATGAGGAAAAAGACCCACTGCTTCCCCTCTATTATTTCTTTTAAGGATTTTTATGTTTGCATCCTCTCAAGTTTCTAAATAACACTTGTGTCCCTAACTTCTTGGCAATCACTTATGCCTATACATTCTTAAAAAATTCACAGTATTGTCATTCCATGAGTGTAATACAGGGGCACAATCGATTATGCAAGAATATAGAAACACAAGTGCAAAAATAAAAATAAATATATAGCGTAGTCAGAAAATAATTATATAATCAAAATGGGTCAAATCGGTACATATAACCAAAAACAATGTGAGGAGCTGGTCAAATAATCGTATGTATTTTTACACTTGCGCCCTTCTGAATTTCATCCATGAAGTGGGGTTCGACATGGAGGAGGAAGAAAGGAGAAATATATAAAAAAAAGAAAAATAATATGATATGAGTATTGTAAATATTTGTTGTAATGGCGAAATAGATACAAACACGAGTATTATTGACGAATCTCAAAAGTAATCAAGTTTGAAAAAAATCTCATGACTTGGTAATCTAACTTCCTAATATACCAACATAATAATAGCAACATTTGGTCTTGAGGAGACCATATTTGACGATTCAACAACTAGTGCCTTGACGTCGACCAAACCTTACATGTGATGTGCCTTTTTAAAAGAGTCCTCCAATTGGGCATATTCATTCTAAGGAATCTATTCAACTTCTCTCTTTTTTACGTTCAAAAAATCTTTCCTATCAAAGTCAGGTGTCAAAATTAGGGTGGAGCATTGGATCAAGTCGGCCTGGATTCGATCCAGATCCGACCTGCAAAATTCCAAGCCCGGTCCGAACCCGATATATAAATAGGTCGGGCCCGGACCCTCATATTTCAAAAATATTATGATTGGCCCTGATCGGCCTCGAACCCGAAGTACAAATGGATTGGGCCCGAGCCCTCATATTTCAAAATATCATGTTAGAACCAAATTAGGGACATGGATTTATAGTCACAATACATCCAATATTTCCTTCAATCATTAATAGTGATATTATATTATAACAATACATCAAATATTTGTGTGTTATAGATGAATTATATTCATAACAACAAATTGGAATCAAAGTGCAGCTTCATGGAATCAAAATAGGTGTGGGCTGAGCCCAACCCGAACTCGAGCCCGATGACGCGGGCTTTGGATCGGATCCGGGCCATCTATTTGCTAAAAAAAAGTGAACCTCGACGCGGCTCAAGGTCCACGAAAAATTGACGAACTCGAATCAAACTTTCCTAAGTTGGACCAGGTCGAGCCCAATGCTCCACCCTATTCAAAATAGAACGGTTCACAGTGCACTCGATTTTAGGGCTTCATGAAAAAAACAATCTAAGATGCACTCCCCACACAAATAAAGAAAACCACTACAACATTAAAAAAGGAAATAAATCTCACACAAAAATTAACCCCATTTTCCAATAGAAACCCAAAGCAATAATTTATTTAGAGCATCAGATCACACTCTCGGGATCTTTAATTAACAAATTCCCTTTCCAGCATTTCAAATCACCATTAATTAATTAATTAACGCCGCAAAACTTAAAAAAAGAGAGGAGGGAAAGAAGGGATTTAGATTAGATGGAAAGATAGATAATATTTAATAGGGATATTTACACCCATAACCCTGAGTAATATGGTAATTACCCCGGAAACCCTCTATAATAACGAATTACACCAAGGACCCTGGATAATGCTTAACCTTTACATGGTATAACCCTGTGTCAAGTTCCGTCTTAACTGTCCGTTAACTTTAACGGGAAAAGTGATAAGTTGACCGTTTTACCCTCAGGAACACATCATATTTATATCACGATGCCATTTTTTATAACAACGAAAATCATGCCCCCTTTCCCCACGAAAGCCGGCACGCTCTCTTACCTCCGACCCGCGCCTCCGCCCCCATCTCGTAAGTCCAGCACCTCCCTACCACTGCCGGCGAGCTCCATCCGTGCCTCCTCCCCCAGCTCACGAGCCGGCATCCCCCCCCCCTCGTCGCCTGCGAGCCCCCCTCACCCTCCCCGGCGTCCCTCCGTGCCACCTGCATCTCCAACAAAGGCCCCGACATCCCCCCGCAAAAAAACCCAATTGTAGATCCATGTAAAACAGACTGAGCAACACAAAATTTGGGACGATCACAAGACGGTTCTTTCCATTAGATTGATGTTAGGAGGAGATAACAAACCCAAACGTACATATCATCACAACAACTTGAAGAAAAAAATAAGAAACAGAAGATGGTTCCTTTCTCCCTACTCCCTCTGATCAGAGACACGGCGAGATCTGCAGATCATCCTCCGACGGAGGCAAGAGGTTCAGATCGAAATTCTGACACCTCTTCTCGCACGGCGACGCAACGTCACCGTCATCCACGACAGAACACGACGACCCACAATCGCTCACGCAGTCGTCGGCTCTCAAGGGGACAACTTTCGCAACACGCCGTCTTTTGAGATGGGTCTTCGTGGAAGTGGCGAAAGACGGCGCCTTTGGGCCGCTGAAGGACTCGACGGTGCTGCTGAGGCTGCTGGAAGCGGGGCGGTCGTGGAGGGGGAGGGGGGTGTCAGCGGGAGAAATAGGGAAGGGGAAGTTCGTCTTGGCTTTTGGGCCGCGGAAGGCGACGGCAGCGGCGTCGTAGGCCCTGGCGGCGTCCTCGGGGGAGTCGAAGGTGCCGAGCCACACGCGGGCCTTCTTGAAGGGATCGCGGATCTCGGCGGCGTAGCGGCCCCATGGGCGCTTGCGGACGCCGAGGAAGCGGAAAGTGGTCGAAGCGGACGGTACCATCCTCCAAGACCCCCCGCACCTGCGGCACCCTCCCCCCACCCCCGGCGGTATCATCCTCCTAAAGCCCGCAGGTGCGCCCCCCCGCAGTACCATCCTCCTGAAGCCCGCTGTACCTGCAGTACCCTCCCCCCACCCCCTCGCAGCACCATCCTCCTCAAGGCCCCTCTGCACCAGCCTCAAGACCCCTCGCACCTGCGGTAACCTCCACCGCGGCACCTTCCTCCTGAAGCCCGCCACACCTGTGGTCCATCCTCCGAAGACCTCCCCCCGTACCATCCCAGCAAGCGGCGACCCCCCTGCCGCCAACCCACCAACCCAGTAATCTGGGTTTTTATTCTTTCTTTTTGTGTTTTTATTTAATTTCGACCGTTGGATCCGAGATGGGTTAGATTAACTCAAATGTCAGTTGAGTTAATGGATTAAAATAACGGAAGGGTATGAGTGTAGAACGGAACACTTATTCGAGGGTTTGGGTGTAATTATGATTTATATAGGGTTCCTGGGGTAATTACGAGATTACTCAGGGTCATAGGTGTAAATATCCCTATTTAATAATAAACAACTCCAAGAACAACTATATAAACAGAGGGCCGCACGTCGCTGTGTTCTTCACGGCACGACCCATCCAAATCCCAGAGCGATTCCGTCCGCCGCCGCTGAAATCCCCGCGGATTCCGCTCGCAGATCCCATTCCACGAAGTGGGTCGCGCTCGGAACTTGGATTCGAGCAGGGATCTCGCGGAAAGATCCCGCCTTTGGATCCGGGTCTCGCTGTTCTGCGCGATGAAGCTCGAGATTGTGAGCGTGGAAATCGCCTCCCCGACGATGAAGATCGCGGTGGAAAGGCCCTGGAAGGGAGGGGACGAGCTGAGGGAGGCGGCGACGGCGGAGGAGGAGAGGCTGTTCGTGCCGCCGCTCAACTTCGCCATGGTGGATGTGGGGGTCTACCGCTCCGGCTTCCCCGGCGCTCCCAACTTCAGCTTCCTCAGGAATCTCAAGCTCCGGTCGATTCTGTGAGTTCAAACAAAGTGCAGATCTCTACTGGCTCCCTTCTTCTTGAATGGACTGGTTTTTAATTTCCTGTTTATTTATTAGATATGGTATTCTGCAGGTGTTTATGCCCAGAACCTTATCCAGAATCGAGTTTGGAGTTCCTTCAGAAGAATGGGATCACACTTTTCCAGTTTGGGATCGACGGCACCAAGGTACTGGTTTTTTTTTGTGTGTTTCTTTCCATTGGCTATTGGAAGCCTGAAAGATGTGGTGCTGAAATTTTTAGTTGGTTGTTGATCACCTAAGATTGTGGTTCAAATTGCATGGATTTGGGATGCCAGTCAAAGGGGACCCATGTTTGTACTATGGCAGATCATCCGCAGTTTTGACTTGATTCTTCTTAATTCCGTGTTACAGTGTTTATACAATAAAACAAAGTTACTGTTCATCTGTAAGGATATTTTTGGATCTAGATTTAACCAAAAAGAATAACCAAGATGTGACTTTAATTCTGAATAAGGCCTCCTCTGAAACCCCTGGCATTTGTTGGCATCTAGTGCTGCAACTTGAGATGGCAATTTGCAACCCAGAACTCAAAATTGGTTTACCTCTGACAAATTATTGATGAGGAGCAGTGATTTCTGTCTGGTTGTTCAACACTTTTAGAATCCAGCAAATATCTTCAATAAAGTGATGAACTTTACAGATCTCAAATCACAAAAAAACTTGGTGTTTTACAAGCATCGGATAATTTGGGATCAGATTCTTTGTCTACTTCAGTTAGAGTAATAATGTTATTTGCACCACTATTTTTTACAGAGATATTTGTTAATTTTTTTCATAAACACTTAGAGATAGCAGATTAGAATCAGTGTATAACAACTAAACTGAAAATCTGCAGGAGCCTTTCGTCAGTATGCCAGAGGAGAAGATCCGAGAAGCTCTTAAAGTTGTTCTTGGTAGGCTATCCAGGCAGATGCTTTGTTAATTTAGCAGATCTTTCGTCTGTTTTTTACTCCCATGTCACCATAATCCCTTTACCCTGCAGATGTGAGGAATCATCCGATTTTAATCCACTGCAATCGTGGAAAGGTAGTTAACATGCAAAATTAATCTCATTTATTGTCATTATCTTCCACTCTTCGAATCCTAACCTCACCGGTCTCTTTGTTTGTCCAGCACCGGACGGGATGTGTGGTTGGTTGCTTGCGAAAGCTGCAAAACTGGTGCTTATCATCGATTTTTGAGGAGTACCAGCGTTTCAGTGCTGCGAAGGCTAGAACATCTGATCAGAGGTTCATGGAGCTGTTTGATGTCTCAAGTTTGAAGAACATCCCAACCCCATTGACATGCCCGAAAAGGCCACAAATCACCGGAGAAATCACCCATCCATGGAAGGCAATTCCAAGTTCTATGATGTAGAACTTGCGGATGGATTTTCGGGATTTGAGGTGCAAATAAGAGGGGGAACATCAAACACAACTTTATTAGTCTTTGGGTGTTTGAAGTGATCTAACGCTTTTTAGTATGTATTTATTTTCTTCGCTTGTCTTTTGGTCGAGGAGAGGAGGTAGAGAACTCATCCTTTGAAGCTGTAGTATTCTCTTCTTCTTCTTCTTCTTTTGAATGGAAGGATAGGTGATTCTGAGAGCTTGTAAACATCTTATATCCCCAGTTTTTAGGGCGAGAATATGGCTCTCATTTATGCTTATGTGAGTTTGTATATATATTTTGTGCGTGTAGTAGCATATATGTGCTGCCATCGTATAATTTTTTTTACTTCAAAAAGTCTTCGGAAATTTTTAACTATTTCAAAACATTGTGATAGGAGACAAACGGGCAACAAGTTGCGCCGCTAGTCCTTTTTGAATTGCAAAACCAATCCTTCTAAACACTACATCAATAAACTTAGGAACCATAACATTACTGCTCATGACTTTTGGACCCTCTTCAAAAGTTCAGCAGCTTCAGGTGTTAGGAATCCAAAAAAGTCAAAACCAAAAGAGATGAAGACGTGCGGAATGGCTGGGGGAAGGGATGCAGATGAGTCTGATGGAATGAAACAAGTAGCGCAGAAACCGGTTAATGAATACAATAGAGGGAGGAATGCTTTACCTACAAAACTGCCACCAATAATTCCATATCAAAGCCATCACCATCTCTAAGGTGCTGCTATTAAAGGAGAATTGCACAAGACAAGACTAACTAGATTATAAAATATACTACTACTACTACCACCTATGCTGATTCCTGCTCCATTCTATTTTCAGAGTCGATATTTGGACAGATTCAGAAAGAAACTGGAAATTGATAGATATTTTCACCTTCAGTCAATCCGGTCACAACGTCTTACCGCCATCATTGTCAACTGAAACTTGTAGGTACCTTCCCCCATCAGTATTTGGTCTTGGAAACTTCCAGTTTTGTTCTGTTCTCCAATCATATCCTTGGGTTCATGAACGGCTACTTTTCTTGGATAAGAATAAACATGAAGTTGGATTTTTTTTCCTTCCAGATACCGGAAATACTAACAGATACCAACATTCTAACTGATGCAGTTACTAAGATTCAGCTATTATAAGTCTTTCTCTACCAAAGCAGGAGGTTAAGATGGATTGAACTACACCGTGGTGGATGGTCTCTGCGCAGAGCCGCAGACCAATCCGAGGAACAAGTGATTAGAGACACATGTTCACAAAAAAAACAAGCTCCTCTTAACATATGTGGAGAGGTCAAAGATGAAGATAAGACCCTCAGAGCGGCACATGCCATGTGGACCACAAAATGATGCTTACGGTCCACAAATATGGCTTGAGATGTCGGACAGAGCCAGCAATTGGACGTGGACGGCACAAACAAGATCCCTACCAAGGGATCTTGAAGCTAATTGCCGTTTTACTGAACAAGACAAGTTGCAAATATGTATTACTGATAAGCAAGTCTAGAACCTGAGCATGATGTACAGCTCTTGAGGTATAAGCAGCCTTCGTCTCATTAGCCTTGTCTCACCAAGAAAATCGCAAAGAGTTTCCCGATAGTAATGGGATGGTAGGAGATCACCATCTTTAGATCTGAACAAAGAGAAAAAGTTGATATGATGTGTACACTTTTGGGGGCTAGAAGCAAGTTTGCCCGACTTGAGCCAGAGGACACCAGCATGACAAACAAACATCTGCACCGAATTCGTACGTTACCATGCATGCAGGCATCCCCTGGAAAGGGCACGAACAGCAATGGCAAACGGAAGTGCCCCAGATAAATGCCAAAAAGGGTCACGATAATATTCACAAAGAGGGTGGAAAAAATCACGTCTGCAGACGCATTCAATAATATTCAAGAAAACTCATCAAACTTAACATCCCAACTCGCAGCCACTGACCATCCATACTCTAAATCTCGACTTTCTAGACCTAGAAAAGGGAAGTCTGGTATAACTATTAGTTGTTCTCGGCATATTCAGATGATGGAGTTAGCCTCGCAAAATTTGAAATTCCAGAGGTTCTGATAATGATTTGACCCCTCACCAATCTCAGTATCAAGATGCTTTATTTGTGATGGTTCACTTCCATTTCCTCGGGGAGTCTTGCACTAAAATTAAACATCCAGCCTGTGTACCCGGGGTAACCTGATAACCAAACGGACCCTAAGTTTTTCATGCAGTTGCCAATGGAAGTTGCCAATGGAAGGAGAAGGAATATGATTTTTTTCGATCGAGGTTAATGGGGAGTCACATTCTAGAGAGGATATCACACGGGCAATTTCGGGTTACTTTCAGAGCATGAGTAGGCAGCAGCCACATGGCGGGTCTAGGTGGTTGGGGTTTGGGGTGATGCCCATCACCCACCAGGAATCGAAGGAGCTGACCAGACCCTTTGTGGCCCACGAATTAGAGAGGCGGTTTTTGGACTGAATACTGATAGATGTCCGGGCCCGGATGAATTTCCATTCCTTTTTTACTGAGAATTCTGGGAGATGATTGAGTCGGAGGTCTTGGAGATAATGGCAGAGTTTGCATAGAGAAACTTTGGTTTCGAGCGACTTAACAAATCTCTCATCTTCTCGATCCCCAAGAAAAGTGTCACATTCAAAATTGAAGATTACCGCCCAGTAATCCTCTCAAACGTGGTGTATTTGATCGTGGCTAAAACATTGGTGAATTGCTTCAAAGGCGTTCTTTGCAGGATTGTTTCACCGGTCCAGAGTGCCTTTCTTGCAGGTAGGAAGCTCATGGACAGTGTGGTAGTGACATCCGAGATTGTCGCAGATTGGCGTAGAAGAAAGACATAAGGAGTACTTTGGAAGGTTGACTTCTCAAAGGCATACGACAGCGTGGACTGGCGGTTTATATGGACTTTGCTTCATAGAACAGGGTTCCCGGACAGATAGATTGCCTAGATGAAGAGATGTGTTACGACTACCTTGTGTGTTGTTTTGATCAATGGTCAACCGAGAGGCGGTTTCTTCCAACCACAACGTGGGGTCCGATAGGGCTAACCTTTGGCCCCTCTCCTTTTCGTCCTGGCGAGTGATGCTTTGGTTGTCATGATTAGACGTGCAATGTCATGGGGTTTTGTAGGGGATACTTACGGGAGAAGATCTCTATACCCCTTCTCCAGTATGTAGATGACACAACTATTTGTTGAGGGTGGTCATGAGAGCTGTAGAGGTCTATTTAAGGTTTTAAACCTTTCTGGGAGTGTATCGGACCTGAGACTCAACAGGGAGAAATCTGAGTTTGTCCCTTTCGGCTTGGAGGATAGAGAAGTTGTGTTATGTGCAAGATGGCTTAGAACGTCGTGCATAGAGATGTCGATACGATATCTGATCGTACCACTAGTAGATGGGAGGATGTTATTAGCAGATTGGATTCATGTAGTAGAGAAGATGGAGTGGAAGCTGGAAGGCTGGAAATCTTCATGTCTATCCAAAGGTGGTTGGCTGGTGCTACTACAATCGGTGTTATCATCCATACCCATCTTCTTCCTTTCTTCTGATCTCCTGCCCGTCGGTATACGAAAGAATATGTCGAGCATCATAAGGCGCTTCTTCTGGTCGACTCAGGGGAATACCAATGAGGTTGCCATTGGTGGATTGGGAGACTATTACCTGCCCGAGGGAGGATGGAGGGCTTGGTGTTCATAGACTTGCTAAGATGAACAAGATGTTGTTAGGCAAGTGGATTGTTCATAATCTGGGGTGATTGTGACAACCTGGCAAGCTTGGTGATTAGAAATATTTATGGAACCAACTCTTCTTTGCATGTACCTAGTGACTTGGGGCATGTTCCGTCTCTTTTCTGGCGGGGAATTTGCAGTGTGCTACAGGAACTATGCCCGTTCCTCGGACCGATCATGGGGGATGGATCGAGGTTTAAATTCTAGATTGATGACTGGAGAGAGAAAGGGATACTTGGAGACAGGTTCCCCCAATTTATGGCATTAGCAACTGACCCAAGTTGTTCGGTAATGGATCTGTGGGATGGCCACTCTTTTTTCCCACAGTTTCGGTCCGACCTCTTGGATCAGAGAATGAAGGTGCTTATAACGATACCTACGAAGCTGGAAGCGATGGAGAGCCCTGTCGAGGGCAGAGACTATTGGAGTTAGTGTGACGGGAGATTCTCGATTCGCAAGGCCTATAAAGCGTTGAAGGGTAGGATGGTTTTCGACCCCGGGGGATGTGTCACCACTGACTGCAGAAGACTTTGGGGCTGGAAGATTCCCATGCATATAAAGATTTTCCGGTGGTTGTTCCGTAAAGGGAGGCTCCCAATATGTGACAAGTTCTCACGAGTCATCCAGGTTATCGACCCCATTTTCCCTCGTTGTCCGTCGAAGAAAGAGGATGCTAACCACCTCTTTTTCGGATGCACAAGCTCTAAAGAGGCATGTTTGCGATTGGGAAACCAAAGGATTTGCCATGTGGAATCCTGGGTTTTGGGCCTCAATTGGTGACGATTGGCATGGCACAGACATGGAGAGGTCGGTGTACATTGTTATGATTTGGGTGATCTGGTTGGAAAGAAATAGTGTAACATTCCATCACAAGGTCTCCAATGCTGAGAACATCATGCGGCATGCCAAGGCCTTGGCAGAGTTATGGAATATATAACATTTTTCAACTACCTGTTTACCTATATGTAATTATGAAATTGGTGATTAATGGTGAAGTTTTTTGGGGCACACACCTATACGGTGGAAGCCCTTTTTCCTTTCAAAAAAAAGAATACAATAGGTGTGGGACTCTTATTTACATAGCCCCTAAGTGATGTCGGACTAAAACACAAGAAGAATCCCAATTGATGCAAGCCATTCTCGATTCACAACAAGAAGTAAACATCGTAATAAAACAAATGTAGTGCTTTATTTTCCACATGACCTGGGCAGACCATACCTAAACCAAAAGGAACTTTTGCTCTTCCAGTAGAAAGATTGAATTTGTGACATCTGACAAAGACCTAAGATATATGGACCATTGAGGGAAGATATTACATGATTGGAAATGCCCAAGGTGAAAGTAAAACTATATGCAAAAAAGAAGCAATGAATGCGTCCAGCATGAAAAAAGGAGAATGGAGGTGAAGGGAAGGTTCAGAGTGCCTCTCATAAGACGATGAACCGAAAAACTTGGCATAGCATTTTAAGAAGATATCATCATACAGCCAGAAGCTCCTTGTGAAAACACACAACCTAGTCCTCATGCTATCATAAAAAAACTGCACCCCTCTCTAAACACATGAAGCTTCCTCCCAAGACTTTGCCTAATGAAGATGCAATGTTAACAGTATTATCTATTTGATTGACATAGAAAATCAATCGGTCCTTAAGCTTGGAGCCTTGGAGGAAGCTTTATTCAACAACTTGGTCGATTGAATTGTGCAAACGGAAAGATAGTATCAGCACACTACAAAACCTAATCTGTTATATTTCTATGCATATACAAGATGGAGAAGGAGAAGGCATTGCACAAGAAGCCCCATCATCATCTATATACAACTTCATAAACTCTTGGGAATCTACATTAGTTCGGATAGCAGGACAGCCTTAACTAACTTCATTAGCTCTGTGTATTTACAGGAATTCACATGATCTGAAATGCAACGCATCTCGTTTTTATTCTATTAACTACAAATAATATCTAAAACCTACCTATCCAGAGACCAGAAGTAGAGGTACTATTTACTAGATATACTTACTAAACGAAAATACAAAACCTCAACTCTGCTTCCTTCACGTCTGCCAAAACTCTGTTCGAGAATTCCTCTACTCCTCAAGCATCCCGAGATCATCGAGGGGGTAACAAGTGTCCTCCGCACCGGTTCTCCAAAGGAAATGCGCGTAATTGGAATGGTGTGTGGGGTTGTGGGGATCGGCATCTATGGCCTGCAGGTACATTTCCTCTGCCATGCTCAAGTCCTCCTTCTCCATCCACAAGAACCGCGCGTACCTGCTCAATGCCTCTGCATCGCCAGGCTTTATCTCTGCCGCCCGCTTAAAGTAATGCTCAGCCCTGCAGACAGTAGCAACCACAAACCCATCAATACACACCAACTCGAGCGGAACAACTTTGCTATATCCATAGACAGAAAAAAGCCTTACCTTTCGAGATCGTGAACGACCTGGATGAGGAACTGAGCATAATTGGACAAGATCATGGGATTGTCAGGCTCCCGGCTCACCGCAACCTGGTACGTGATGTCCGTATGTAAGAATTCCGGGTAGCCAAAGTCTGGTTCCACCTCCACGGTCACCGGCGAGACAAACGACAGCACCGTCTCATGATCCATGAGAGCCGGGTGCCTCATCTCCGCCTTCAACCTTGTAGCCTCGTCCATGATCCCTTTCCACAGCCTGGCCTCCTCCTCCAGCGCCACGACAATCTCCGGCTCCTGCCCCTTAACAAAACCACCCCTGCTACCACTTCCACTACTAGAACCAGCACCGGTCCCTCTTTCAAGAGTTGGGTTCCTCGCAATTCGCTTAAAACCGACAGTATCAACATCAGGAGAAACGGAACAAGAAGAAAGGCGGAAGCTTTTCGACGCAGCGAAGTCAGAGAGGAGGAGGAGGAGGGAAAGCATGAGGGAGGGAGTCCTGGAAAAGACGTGGCGGAAGATGCAGTAGAAGGAGGCGTCGATCTCTTCGTGGACGCGAGCAAGGATCACCTGGAGCTCGGGATCATCCAAAGGCGGCACCTTTCCTTCTCCCACCTGCAATGCCACGGCGTGGGACTTGAGCTCCCTTATTATGGACACCATGGAGGACAAGGCCATGCTCACAGACGAAGAAGAAGAACCCATCTCCTGTTCCACTCTCGTCACCTCCGTCTTCTTCGTCTTCTTCTGGGTGGCGGTGGAGGTGGTGTTGAGATGGGGGCTATGGAGGAAGGTACCACGGTCGGGGACCCACTCGGGTGGCTCTGGTCGGATCCGGAACCATCCATGGGCGTCTTGGGATTGTTGGTCGTCGTCGTAAGGTCGGCAGCCCGCGATGACCACCGTGGTCTTTGTCGCGTACCTCTTGCCGGCAAGAACGGTGGGTCTTCTCCCCACAGGCTTGTTGATGCAGAGGGAGGAGGGAGAAGAAGAACACGCCATCCTCGCGTGCATCATCTCCATTAGAGCAGAGGAGAGGAGAGAATCAACGAGAGACCCCTCTCGATTTTTCCTTTTCTCTCTCCCTCTCTCTCTCTCTCTCTCTCTCCGGTTGTCTCTCTGTTACAGTAATAATGAGTACAGAGTTTCTTCCTGCGAGTATACATTATATATACTTGTTTTATTTATACCACTGTCAATTTTTCCTCATTAACCAGAGTTGAGATTCGGGATGAGATGAGATGCCATTCTAAATCCGTGCAGTGCAGTCTCCCCAAACGAGACAGTAACAAACTCCTAAATCCAAGGGACGGAGATTGATTAATTGTAATTAATCCCCTAATCAGACTTGCTGGTTTCTTTCACGGCTGGCAGCAGCTGTTCACAAAAAGGTAAGGCGGCCACACCAAGAAGTTGACATTTTGATTTTTACTAAAGCTCGAACCAAGAAATGATTGCCTTCCATTTGGGTTCGATCAAGACCCTCTAACGGAAAACAAATTGGGGCCGTCAAGGCTAAATGACAGGGGACCCAAGAGTGGGAGCAGAGAAAAATACTCAGAAGATTTGCTCTCCTTGCATGTGGAGCTGAAGAATGGACGGCTCGGAATTGCTGGGGAAGGGGCATGGACACATGCATGCATGCCATCGGGAATATACGTATCAGAGATTACATTATATATACACACACATAAAAAAAAGGAAAGCATGATAGAGGCAAAAAAGGGATAGCAAACAAGATCTAAATGAGAGGGGAGGCAACGGTGGAGGTCGCACCTGCAACCCCCACACCCCCCACACATCACACCATGTCGTCATCCCCCTTAGATTAACCTATATGCCTGTAACTAAGATGAGGTATCAACAGATGAGGGGACGGTGGAGGTTCCAACATGTCATCCATCATCATCGTCTGCTTCTGAACAAGCACGATGGACGGGTGTGCACTGTAGATGGACCTGATGCCACCAAGGGACGGCGCAGGTTGCACCACGTCATCATCCATCTGCAGGTGCTGATCAAGACGTCCCCAGCCATCCGTCTCCTTTGATTAATTTGCATCGGTGACGTGGATTTTCACAGAGGTGCTGTGACACGTGTCTCTTTTAGGATCGGTCTAAGGCCACAAAGCACTAATCGCTGTGTTGCTTTGTTCATTAAACAAAGAACTTCCTTGGTAGGGTCTTATTTAACTTCATAAAAAAGTCGAAAGATCATCGTGACTTTCATGTAAACATACATCTGTTCATGTGAGCATGCAAGGTGTACAACTCGTGAGATAATTGTAGGTGGGTGGTATTCAATGAGCAGAGGTGGAGGGCGAAAGGTGTTCATGGAATCTGTAGTAATGAATGGTACATCTCAGTGCAGAATTTGAGCTTGCCTCCTGGTATATGCATATTGCAGATGTGAATGGATCGTCGCAGACTCTGCAGTACCCATTTGAGCCGCTCGATCTTGATCGAGCGGTTCACGTGATTTTGCACGGTACAGACACACAAAAAGTGCAAAATCGCGTGAACCGCTCGATCAAGATTGAGCAGCTCAAATGGGTACTGCAGAGTCTGTTGAGTTTCTCATTACAGCAGACGATCCATTTCCTATTGCAGATATATTCTTCCTAATATCTACAGTAGATCATTCTTTTCAGCATTACCATCCTTCTTCACGAGGCTGCAAATTTACCTTGACATAATCTCCATCTTCATAGTGGTGACTACTCGGCTTAGAACTTTCTTCGAAAATCACCAAGAACGGTAAGGGTCAAGGTATGAACCGTGCGCAAGGGAGACCAGACCATCTGTCGAGAAACAGGTAGAAAGTCTTCCAGCGGATCGACACTTTGAATTGGCTGCTCAAGTGCAATATCAAAAAGATGAAATCAGTGGGGAACAGTTAAAGGACAAAAATCGACCGCTAATCTCTTGGTGCAGTAAGAGCTAACTGAATATCCATTTCACTTGCCCCCATCTTGATTTTAAAATATGGAGATCTCTACTTTCTGTTTTTTTCCTGGAAGAAAAGCGTTGTATATTGCTAATGCTTCAAGCTGACAGCAAATCAGGAAGAATTAGAACAGGAATCCAGCTCAATAATTTCAAAATTCCGCAAAATACATGTCACTCAACAAAGATGCAACTTGCACAAGTACAATAGCCGATTAACTACATGTCAATTCTTCGGCCTGTTCTTAAAGGATGTCAAAAACTCACAAGCCACAGATGACAGAACTGTGAAGCATTAATAAACTATATACTATATTAAAAAATGTACATAAACTATCTGAGTAAATATACAATATGATAAATTACAGATAAAATTTGTTCTAAATAGCATGCAGATTCTAGTACAGTGCTGAGTTATTCAATTGCAGCCGTGATTCTGTCGTCATGACAAATGCTTTTCCTCGCCGTTCATGAACATCCAAGCTAAAGTAGAATCATCAACTTTGCCTCTGCGCATGCAGGAATAGCAAGAAAGACAAGGGCAATTACTGAGCTGATGCCCAACTTTCTGGAAAAAAAAGTAAGCTGGATAGTCTCAAGACTTCAGTAACAGCATTTGAAGGGAAAATTTGATAATTCATCCCAAACCCTGCCCTTTTCATTAGTTTATACAAGGAATAGGGGATTCCCAGGCCGCCCCAGATATTATGGATTAATACAACTTAATATTCAAGAGCTCCTTTAATTTTATTTCTGTAGTGCACCGAAGGTCACCATCATACTCCCTAAGACAAACCACTTTGGTAAACTTGGTAAAGAAACAACTAAAAAAGGGGGAGAGAAATAAATCATGGCAAACTCCCAGTAGAGTTTCTCAAACTCCCACCAGACTTTTTCCGATTTAAGTGAGTCACCTACATAGATTATTTCCAAAAATATCTATTTTGGGCCATATTCGGACTTAAATAAAGCCATGTCCTTCTTAATGAAACAAAAAGGATGGAAAGTTGCAAAACATGGAGACCTTCTAACCTAGAACACAATCCATCAGGGGCACAGATGTCAAAAAATGTGACATGCAAACCTTAGTACCCATGAAAATTAAAAAGTATAGAAGTATCCCATGTAATGCAGGAACGAATAGGGAATCGAGTCAAAATTAGGGCTTGTCAGAGTTTTTGCCTGTCTGTTGGACTTTTTAACTCTGTTTTAAGTCAAGTGAGATGTGGATCTCTTAAGATGGTTTCTACCAGAGTTTGGCCAAACACCTCCAAAAGATGAACTTCCTTTTTATTAAAAAATCGAGATACGGAAGATTGGAGGCATGAAGAATGGTATGGATAAGGGGGAAAGGAAGGAAATCATTGATTTCTAGTTAAGGGATAGATAATTTAGTTATTCAAATTACAAGTCTTTTTAGAAGTCAACAAGGCTTTGTTAGAATTTGATTTTACTTTAATATTTTTCATATCCAAATCCCTCTATATCTAGGGCATTGTAGGGATTTCTATTCAGGTTTGAGTTATATAATTTTGGACTTCTCTTTATCAGCTATCATCCTTCTTCCTCGTACACCTCTATGCTTCTCCACCAAAACCTCACGCTGCATGCATGTTCTCCGTTTTCTCTCACCATTTGTTCTTGCTCTCTCATGTTTTGCAGTCCACACCAATTGGTATCAGGTCATGGCAACCAAGTTGTTCTCACAAGTTGATGATGTGACAGATTATGAACAGGTGCCCGGAAAAAAGATAAAGCAAGCCTGCATCCCTCAAGTGCAAGTTCAACAAATTTCTCAACAAGTGTCGAAACTGCAAAATAAAAGATAGGAAAGAAGAAAAAGGAAGAGCAATCTCCAAGAGTCTATAACTATGTTAATGATCTTGATATCTGTTAGATTAATAAACCACCACCACCAACTGACTCAGTTCATGTATGGTTGTTGTCCATACCATGTTTCCGTCACCGTTGATGCGCCCCTCAGAAGGCCATCACGTCACCACCACTTTATTTACTCCACCATTGTCATCCCACTTCCCTCAACACCCCACAGCCACCATTACTATCCCTAAGCCACTCTGGCCTGCCACCATCATCGACCTTCCATCCCCATATAAATGTCATCAATGCCCCCCCCCCTCAAAAATCAAACACGATCCCCACTTGCCAAGGGTAACAAAGGATGAAATACAATTGATTCCTCCATTTAAGTGGTTCTCGCTCTTTCTTGTTCCCGTTCCTAACACATCCCCGGGCAGTTCCCAATGTTTGGCACTTTCCATACTTCATGGGTGCTACATCAGCGGAATTGTTCATGATCAAGTTACAACCTATAACCATTTTATGCTTACTCTTCGTATTTCATTCATTTCATCGGTAATCCCCCCCCCCCCCATTGACAAGGAAGAAGTGGGTGACTGCAGCACAAGAGGAGAGAGTGAAAGGGATGTGGAGGATTCTCCTGCTCTTGACCTCTCAACTAGAATATTTATGGGGGAAAGAACAACCCCCACATGTTACATAATTTACATTACATGATATAGCTCTGATGTGTCGATCTTCTCTATTGTATTGGCTCGATGTCTGACCCTTTTGCACCACTCGACCTCTTTTAGGATACATCTTTGCACCTCCTCTTCGAGCTTATATCTCTCACAAGAATCAATGACCAATTCAATCATAATATAGGGTTGGGACCGAGAATTTACAAAAAAAACATTTCCCGGAATAATCAGTCCATCTCTGACCTTCAGCTAGCTAGTTCTCCCTTCAACTTCCCAAGCTGTAATTTAGTCGAACCTAAGTTAGAAATTTTTCTCTCGATCCTCTCTCTTCATGATCAATCTACTTCGTACCTCAGGCTTGGGAAAACCTGGTCTCCCGAGAAATGTTTTTCCGGGCTGCTGGTATCAATCCTTCGTCTTCAGACCCTAAGACGCATTCACGCTTCCCTTAGATTGGAGTCATGAGCAAGAAGAAGAGGGATGGGGCAAGGCATCAGGCTAAGAAAGGTAGATGAGATAGAACATGTTTCCAATAGAAGAATGAAGGTCGAATATGCTCAAACTAGGCGCATATATCCAACTGACAACAACAATCCACTCTTCTTATCCACCAGAGAGAGGCTATGTCATTTTCGAGCACAGAAATTGTTGTCCTGGACTAGAACTTCATGTATTTCGAGAATCTTGAGTGGTACCAAAATCGATGCCTTACCAGTTTGCTACACTTCATACGCTCAGTCCTTGAAAAGAGGGTGTTTGGCTAGTTATAGGGGTGTTGAAGGAGCCATGCAAGGATGCAGGGACCCCCCCCCCCCCCCAGCACATACACAATCACATTGCTAGTCCCTTTCAGTCCAACAATACTGCAGGCAGGCCATTTACCAACACTGATTATTGCCATGCACCGCCATGTCAACGCTAACGCCGCCTCTATATTGCTCTTTATAATGCTGCCACTGAGGAACATCACCGAAAAGCTCTAAAATCTATGTACAAGCCGATGGTGCACGACCTAAACTCTGATCTCGCTAATTGTGTGGATCTACACAGGTATTGCCAATTCCATGATACAACAGTTGCAAGCATCCCATCCCATCTTTAACTTCCACTCTATGCAAATTGACAAGTTGCAAGCATCCCATCCTATCTTCAACGTCAACTCTATGCAAATTGACAGCATTCAAGAATATTTTTATACAATCACTTGCCCACCACATGCACCACATTTATTTGTCAACCATGATCTTAGCTGTGTCAAGCCAGGTCTTCTTGACACGACTGACGATCAAGCAATTTACCATGGGATGAGTTTCCGAAATGGAGAGGCTATGCAAACACAAATTGGGGATTAAATCCAAATTACAATTTAGTCAAGCTTTTTCCCTAACTTGTGTCCAACGAATTTTATTGCCTTAAATAAATAAAGATCAACTGAGATATGAGGTAGATAATTTGGTAATTTAAATTAATAGCCTTAGATTAGGGTTTGTTAGTATTTATTTACTTTTTTATTTTTTCAAATTTCAAACCTTTTAATACAAAAGTCCTAGTAGGATCTTGAAAGTTTGGATTTGACTAAATATAAGTATAGAATTTTCTCCATTATATATGTTACTTCTTCCTCTTTCTTGCTCATCTTTGTGCTTCTCCAACAAAATCTCATGCCAGTGACGTGTACTCCCTTTCGCCCGCCCTTTGTTCTTTCAACCAAGCCATTTTACAATTAGCATCACAATAAATTAAGTAATCTTACTAAGAAAACGATATAAATGACGCAAAGCAACTTTAATTATAACTACTATATAAATATCCATTCATATAATCAGGCTTGTTTTACACTTGTACCACTACTTCTTGCATCGTTTACCGCTGTGCTCTTTTGTTAGTTTATTGTAAACTGTGCTCTTTTGTTAGTTTATTGCCAATTAGAATAAGCTAAACAACGGTTTGTTTATACCAAAGTCTAGTTAAGGAAATATATATTGTCCCCTCCCCTCCTACAACCTCTTGACTCCTCCCTATGCCCATTCATCACTTCTCGTGTGGATGGCAATGATGGAGATCTGTGGGTGGAGCGCTTCGGGCAGGGGAAGTCTTGTCACGAAAGGGGCTACGAGCGAAGGGGCAAGGGATCAGAGGGCTCGGAGCAAAGGAGCTATTGCCTCCTCCGTACCCTTATTTGATGGACAATCCCCAATAACTCAACCATTCAAATACATCCTTGAAACATCGAGTTATTTGATCCGACGACCTTTAAGCTTACTTCAAGTTTATACGATATATATGCATATTCTCAAGTTTAGGGAGTGTAAAACACGACTAAGGTAAATATCAAGCTTTTGTCAAGTTTGTGCATGATTATTTGGTTGTAACTTGTATCATAGGTTTGGAACTTGCCTGTTACATCTAAATTTCAGTCCCCCACGGGCATCATTTTTTGCCAAATTGATTTGTGCTATATAACCCCTTAGCGTAGGCGAGTTCATTGAATCCAATTCCATAATTGATCGCAGTGTGGAGGCATTGGAGAGCTAGTCAAGGGTCAGATCATTGTCATTGAGGGGGAGCTTCAACCCTCCTAGTCCCTTCTCATCTTCGACGAATATAGAGCACAAGTCCAATTATATCCTCATGGCAGAGGGGGTCGCAGGGTCAAAGGGGTTGGGACAAGGGGCAGAGGCATTGTGGGCCAAAGGGGGCTCTGGGAGGGCACGAGGACTTCAGTTAGACCTCTTGTCATGGCAAAGGATGGTTCTACACAACGTAGGGATGGCTCTGCTACTATTGATGATGGGTGGAATGCGGTATGCCATCGTCGATCTCAAAGGGATGTTCTGGCGTATCTACTTGCCAACTTACGATGCTTCAAGTGCGGCATTCGAGATCACCGCCGTCGAGACTACAAGATTCAGATGGTGTGACGACCTCAAAAGAACCCACTTTAAAAATCAAGGAGACCACGAAGGTCGTGAGGCTGTCAGAAGGCCTCAGATGAACCCACTTTAAAAATCAAGGAGACCACGAAGGTCGTAAGGATGTCAGAAGGCCTTAGAGGAACCCAATTTAAAATTCAAGGAGACCACGAAGGTCGTGAGGCTGTCAAAAGGCCTCAACTTGGCATACCCGATTGCATCACTTGAGAGTCGTGGCTTGATGGAGATGATAGGAAGATGCTTTCACACTTTCTTTGTGGACTACTACTTAGGAGATGTTGTGCCCTTGGAGCTTTTGTATGCGTGTATATGCGGTCTCTCTGCCTCGCAAGAGAGGATCTTGCTGGCAGCAGATGTTCATGTTTTGGGCCTTGACTGAGAGATGGGGCTTCTCCTCACCAAGCAAATAGGACCTTCTGCATTTATGGTATGACATCCACTTCACGAAGGTTTGGCTATTTCCATAGTGTGTTGTCTAGTATTACTGAGGTGGTGGAGATTGTATCGAATGGATTGTGGCCCAAAGGTAGCATCAATGTTGTAATAATGGTTGAGGGGTGCATTACATGTCAAGTGTTTAAGGTTGTATATGTGGCGGGTTGTGCCTCCTTTCGTCTGCTATGAAAGCTTGAGGTAGGGGTACTATTGTTACAATAAAAAAGATCGAGGTATATGTGTAACTGTAGAAATTCAAAAAGGGCACGTGTTAAAATCTCCATCAATACGATAATTGAATTGTCAACTTTTGTATAATAGCTTAAGCAATTATATGTCTCCATTAAATATAAAGGAAAATGATAATAAATTGACAAGTAAAAAATGTTATGCTTTTGATTAGTATACCATATTAGTTCATAGAAAAAACACAACAACAACAACAAAGCCTTTTCCCACAATTAAGTAGGGTCGGCTACATGGATTCTTCGCCTCCATTCAGATCTATCTTGGACCAATCCCGGGCTTATATCAACAAAACTAAGATCCCTTTGTATGGTCTCTTTCCAACACTTCTTGGGCCGTCCTCACCCTCTCTTAGCCAGCTCAACATCCCAACATTCACATCTCCTAACTAGTGCATCAATTGATCTTCTTTGCAAATGTCCAAACCATCTTAAACGGTTTTCTTGCATCTTATCCTCGATCGAAGTTACACCAACTTTCTTTCTGATTGCATCATTTCGAATCCGATCTTTACGTGTGTGTGTGTGTGTGTCCGCACATCCACCTTAGCATTTTCATTTCTGCTACACTCATTCTCTGCACATGTCTATGGTTCACAGGCCAACATTCAGATCCATAAAGCATAGCAGGTCTCACGGCTGCTTTGTAAAACTTTCCTTTAATCTTTAAAGGAATTTTCTTATCACAGAGAACATCAGAGGCTCCTCTCTACTTTAACCAGCCTGCATTTATTCTATTAGTAACATCTCCATCAATTTCCCCATCATGTTGCAGAATAGATCCCAGATATCTAAAGGAATCTCTCTTCTGAATGTTATCGTCACCAATCTTTACCTCGATTCCTTCACCATTACTTCCATCAAAGGTGCACTCCATGTATTCCGTCTTAGCCCTACTTATACGAAATCCTTTAGTCTCCAACTCATGTCTCCAAACCTCAAGCTTCTCATTTACTCCATCTCTAGTCTCGTCCATTATCACAATATCATCAGCAAATAACATACACCAAGGTAACTCATCCTGAATGTGATTGGTCAACTCGTCCATAATCAAAGTAAAAAGAAATGGACTCAAAACAGAACCTTGATGTAAACCAATGTTGATGTCAAAATATCCAATACACAAGATAAAGCCCTATCATACATGTCCTTTATGAGGTTAATGTATAGGACAGGTATTTGTCTCTTCTCCAACACTCTCCACAATATCTCTCGTGGGACGGAATCATAAGCCTTCTCCAAATTAATAAAGATCATGTGGAGGTTCTTCCTTTTAGCTCTATAAATCTCCATTGTTCTCCTCAACAAATGGATGGCTTCAGTCGTTGAGCGACCTGGCATGAATCCGAATTGGTTTTCTTTCACATTGGAAATTTGCATCAACCTTCTTTCGATCACACGTTCCCAAATTTTCATAGTGTGACACATCAGCTTGATACCTCTATAATTTGAACAATTTTGAATGTCTCCATTATTCTTATAAAGAGGCACCACGATACTCCTCCTCCAATCTTCAGGCATTTTCTTGCTTCGCCAAATAACATTGAATAGATTCGTAAGCCAAGTCAAATCACGCTCACCTAAAACTCTCCATACTTCTACAGGGATGTCATCCGGTCCTACACCTTTTCCAGGTCTCATAACCTTCAAAGCCTCCTCTACTTCCTTTCTTTGTATCCGTCTATAGAATTCACGATTCAAGTAACTTTCACTACAAGCTAGATCACCCAAAGTGATATCTCTATTTCCTTCCCCAATGAAAAGTTTATGGAAGTACTGCTCCCATCTAGTCTTTATATCCTTCTGAGTAACAAGCACAAGACCTTCCTCGTCCTTAATGCATCTCACTTGCGAAAGGTCTTTAGTTTTTCTTTCTCTTGCTTTAGCCAACCTGAATATATCCTTCTGTCCCTCCTTAGAGTCGAGATTTTTATACAAAACTTCATAAGCTTTTGACTTAGCTTCGCTTACAGCCTTCTTTGCTTCCTTCTTCGCTATTTTGTAGTTTGTGATAGTTTCCTCTGGTTTATCCTTAGGCATAGCTTTAAAGCAAGCTCTTTTTATTTTTTGCTTCTCTTGCACCCCTTCACTCCACCACCAAGCCTCCTTTTGACGTGGAGCTCCTCCCTTTGACTCGCCTAGCATCTCTTTGGCTACCTTTCGGATACAAGATGCTATTACCTCCCACATCTCGTTTGCACTACCGCTACAATCCCAAGATAAGTCTTCTAAAACCCTCTCCCTGAAAAAAGATATTATATAAAATTATATCGTTCATAGAAAAAAGATATTATATAAAATTATATCGTCCATAGGCTTCTAAATGTTCTTACTTTGTTTATTTTGAAGAAAAAAGTGGGCATCTATAATGGTGCACACCCTCAAAAATTATTACAAGAAAGGCGGAAGGACCACATTAACAAGGATTCAAACAAGGTCTTCACATGCACAATTAGATTTTCAACATAAACTCACTCTTGACTAAAAAGCACTACATTCCTAGTTAGTCATAACACCCACAAAAAAGCCAAAGTATTGACATGGTCTCTCCGGTTCTAAATCAAGCGAACATTAGAGAGTCCTAGGAATCAATCACAGAACTGGAATCCATACAACCAATTAATATGCTTCGCTAGACATTTCTACCTAATTCACAAGAGAAGAACCAACATTCAATACCTACCAGGTCACTAGAGCATAGTGATCATGACAAGACTGTCTACCAAAAAGATTAGCCACACGCACCTTGGTTAAAATCTTACCACTTCGCAACAGCCACATGAAGATCTCCACTCTTACAGCACCTTAGAATCCTATAAAAGCCGGCAATCCCTCGCAATCTCAAAAGAATAAAAATGAGATGGGCAAACACCTTGTACATCTTATTGATCGAGAAATCCGTGCCATACCACATCCATTGATCGCTGTCCTCAAATGGGCATTCGACACTACTCAACAACTATGTACGCTCAAAAACTCCTACATCCGCTGATTAGAGAAGGTTGAACAAAAGAAGGGGGCCCAACCACGATAACATCATGCATCAACAATACATATGTCCTGATTTAATGTCAAATGGGAGGACCTCAGAAATCCATCACGAAAGCCCCATTCTTGAAGTTTCTGCGACCCAGTTCTGCCTTGCTTGTTATTGTTTGCAAAAAAGGAAGGCTGAACTAATCTCCAGTGGGCAAACATCCCGATTCCCGAATCAAAGAAAGATTGAGAAAGTCTTAACTTGATAAAGACGTGGCAAAAGATGCAAGATAATGGCTGGGATATAGAAACATGTCTGGACAGTGTCATTGGATTAGTTTTTCGGAAGGGCGCACATCACAATGATGTGTGCACACAAGACAAGATGTTTGAATCATTTGTTATTCTTCAGAGAAGACCGAAGATTTGTTAGAGACAACATGCATCTACAAATAAGAATTGAGAGCGGTCCTAGCAGATGCATATGTTGTGAACTGCAGAAAAGTGTTCAGAAATATTACAACCAGCGTACATTTCAAAATAATGCTATATTATACTTTACCAACCCTGTTCGCAGATTTTTTTAATGATGTGCATTCCTTTTCACCGGTTAGAAGATGTGAGATTTAGAATGTTAGAAGATGCGAGATTTGTATTGAGCTGGCTAAGAGAAGACGAGGAAGACCTACGAAATGTTGGAAGGATACTATCTGAAGGGATTTATTCGGACCTAAGCCCGACAATGACCCAAGATATATCTGAATGGAGGCAAAGAATCCATGTAGCTGACCCTAATTTAATGTGGAAAAAGGCCTTATTGTTGTTATTGTAAGTTCGTTTCTTTTCAGGCAGCACCTTAATTTTCAGAAAACAAAAGAAAGAAGCTTTATTCAGTCAGCTTAGGCTAGCATCATAACATTGAAAATTTAAATGTAAAAAGAAACAGCAAGGTGAGAGACAAGCATAAAATAAACTGTAAAGGGCATTTACCTTGTGAAATTATGCAATATGAAGTCCTGGAGAACCTAAGGTAATCACGAAAGTTATCATACTAAACCTTGAATAGATGGTCCGAGAACCTAAGGTAATCACGAAAGTTATCATACTAAACCTTGAATAGATGGTCCATATGGCACAATGAATATTTACATCCTTTGAATGATAAAAAAATCAAATTGGAAAACATAAACATCAACTCACATAATCTGGGTGCCAATTTGCCAAGTCCCTCTGACTTTGATTTTCTACAACTGTCATCTACAAATGATGTTTATAGTGACTATTCGAGTACAATTCAGGGTTTGGCCAACTCATGCAGTAACATTTAACAACATGATTCAATGCAACAAGCTCTTGCAGCAAATTCTGTTGATCAACAAGGTTTTGCTAAATCGTATAACAATAAAATGCCTACCAGTAGCATTTCTGATTGCCATGTACAGAAACAGAATGTACTGGCATGTCAATAGATGGGTACTGGAGAGTGGAAGTGATGCACAACTACAATGGTGGCAGCAACGAAGTGGCGATGGAATTGCCAGCATGCCCTTGATTCAAGCCCAACAGATGTTCATCATTGAACTAGAATCACAGCGGAATTGAATCACGACAAGAATGGAATTAACAATGGAATGAAAAGGAATAAGCTTCTCCATTCCATTTTTTGGTTTATATTAAGATTAAAACAGTTAATATGAGATGTATTCCTTTCTTATGTTTGGAAGGAGAAGAAAATAGAAAGAAATTAACTTTCTCTAGATATATTTTATCAAGTACAAAACAGATTCAATATCCACGGACATATTTTTTCGTATAATTGATATATTTGATTCAAGGAATCAATAATTGAATTGAAACATAGAGTATTTTGATATTTTTTTCATATAATTGGTATATTTGATATTTCGGTATCCGTATCTGCAAGAATATTTTGTAATCATATCTATATCCATATCATAAAAAAATAGAAATGGTATCTGCAAAAAATAAAAACGCATATGCATGTCCATATACATATCCGCTAGAATATAATATGTATCCATGTTCTAAAAAAAAAGAAAATGGTATATGTAACCATATCCGCAAAAAAGAAAAACTCATATCCATGTCCATATCCGCATCCGCAAAAAAATAAAAACCCACATCCATGACTATATTTGTATACGCAAAAAAGTAAAATCCATATCCATCAAGTCCATATCCATCGGGGAAATGGGGAGTGCTATCGCGGGTCACTTCAAGGAGTTCTCGGCGAGGTGCATCCCAAAGGTTTGGTGATGGATGAGGAGTTCTCATTGTGCTGCTTCCTAAATCCTCGTCGGCCGAGCGGATTGAGGATTACCGCCCCAATGCTATTTCAAATGCTCTTTACCTTATCGTGGCAAAGGTTTTTGCTCTACGGCTTGGTCGGGTACTCGACTCCATCATCTCCCCACTGCAATCGGCCTTTATACAAGGAAGACAGATAGCGGATTGCCTTGCTCTTGCTTTGGAGCTGGTGGCGGACTGGACGAAGGAGGGGAGACGTGGGGTACTATGGAAAGTTGACTTTGCGAAAGCATACGATTGCCTTGACTGGAAGTTCATTTGGTCGGTTATGCGAAGGAGAGGTTCCCGGAGGTACGGATTTCTTGGATGTGTTGTTGTGTAACCACGGCCTCTTTTTCGTTCATGATTAATGGTCGCCCAGAGGGGGGCTTCTTCCAGTCGAGGAGGAGGGTCCGTCAGGGCTGCCCCCTTATTCCCCTTCTTTTTGTCATCGCTGCGGATGTTCTTGATCGTATTGTTGATCGCGTTGTTGCTTGCGGGCTATCAGCGGGATACTCAAGGGGTGGGGTCGTCGTGTCGTTGTTACAATATGCTGATGATACTATCTTTTTTATTTAGGGGGGGGGGCTGCGGAGGTCTCGGGCATGTCGGCGGTCGTGGACATTTTTAGTGAACTGTCAGGTCTATACAAGAATATAGACAAGTCGAAGGTGGTCCATTTTGGACTCTCGACGGATGAGGCAGAGGCTTGCGGTCATATCTTGGGGTCTCAAATTGGTTCCCTGCCTATTGATTACCTGGGGATGCCGTTGGTTGTTGGAAGAGCTAGGTTGAGGGATTGGCTTAAGGTCGTTGAGAAGATGGAGTCGAGGCTGGCTGGATGGAAGTCGGCCATTCTTTCCAGGGGGGTCGCCTCGTCCTGCTCAAGGCGGTGCTCTCCTCTATTCCGTCCTATTTCTTGTCCAACCGTCAGTTGCCGGTGGGGATTCACACTCGCCTAGAGAAGATTATGAGGAGGTTTCTATGGGGCAAAAATGAGGAAGTTTCAGGAGGGATTCACTTGATTGGATGGGGGGAAGTAACGCAGCGCAAGAGCGAAGGAGGTTTGGGTGTGCGGAGACTGGAGCATGTTAACGAGGCCTTCCTTCTTAAATGAGCCAGCAGACTCTGGGGCCCAGGTGAGGATCTGTGTAGCAGCTTGTTGTGCGAGATTCACGGTGTTAGTGGGGCGTCTCCTTCGGCGGCGGATTTGGCGGGTGCTCAGACGCCTTTTTGGAAGGGGGTGCGGGAGGTTTTCTCAAGATACATATCTTTCTTTGCGCCAATGCTTGGTAATGGAGTCTCCTTCAGGTTTTGGACGGATGATTGGTCGGAGGGGAGGGACCATTGAGCTCGCGGTTCCCTCGCCTGTTCGCTTTGGCAGCTGATAAGAATGCTTGTGTCACCTCTTGTTGGGCGGATGGCAACTGGTTCCCGTCTTTCTCTGCTAATTTCTCCTATCAGAGGCTCGAGGAGTTTCTTGCCCTGTTGGATGCCATCAGGGATGCCGGTCGTCCTTCTGACGGTAGGGACCATTGGACCTGGCGGGGGGGCCCATTCTCGACGAGGAAGGCGTATGGGACGATTTATAGGCCCCCACCATCGCGTTCGGAGATTATGGTGCGTGATTGCGGTTTCTTTTGGGGTCTGAGGGTCCCTGAACGGGTGGGATTCTTCCCGTGACTTTTTCGTAGACAAAGGTTGATGACGAGGGATCGATGCGCAAGGCTGCTTGGCAATATCTCTGACAGGTGCTTTTTATGCGACAATGCAGTGGAGTCTGTTGATCACCTCTTCTTCGTGTGTCCTAAGATCACGGAGGTATGGGAAGAGGTGGTTGTCGACTGGGTTTGCACTGCTGATGTGGCATCCTTCTGTGGTTCGTTGGTGGCCAACAAAGGTAGGGAGCGGAGGGCGCTCATGTGGCCCGTGGCTTGTCTATGGGCAATTTGGTTGGGCAGAAATGCGGCTCTTTTTTCGGGACAACGCTTTTACAAGAACATCGTTTTGCACTGTGAGCGTTTAGTCGGTGACTGGGTGTTGTTATAGAATCCTTTGTGTCCTTTCTTTCGGTACCTTGTAATTTACTTGTTTATTTAATCTTATATATTAATTGAGGCGAACACCACTGAGTGTCTCCCCCTCTTTTGAGCCTCAAAAAAAAGTCTAAATCCGTAACCACTAAAATATAACCGGTATCCATATCTTACAAAAAAATTGAATATGGTCTCCATATCCAAATCCATATCAACAAAAAATAAAAAACATATCATTGTCCATATCCATATCGGTAAATAATAAAAATTCCACATCTTGTTTGCACCCGTATCCACAAAAAGACCCATATTTGATATATTTTCATATAATTAATATATTTGATATATCCATCTCTGTATCCGCTAGACTATTTCATAACCATATATGTATTCATATCCTTAAAAAACGAAATTGGTATATGTACCCATATCCATGTTTGTATCAGTATCAACAAAAAAAACTATATTTGATATATTCTTTTAATATGATTAGTATAATAGATATATTTGTATACATAGTCGTTAGAATATTTTATACCATACATGAATCCATAAAAAATTGAAAATGGTATCAATATCCATATATGTATCCGTCAAAAAAGAGAAAAACCATATCCATATAAGTATCCATATATGCATATATTAGTAAGTTATCCAACCATTTGCGTCCATATATGCATATATTTGTAACAATGATATATGACTTAAAAAATAATAAAGAAAAATGCATTCCTTAACATTTGCAAGGAATGGAATCTCAATTCCTAAGGGGACGCCTAGGAATGGTTATTCCCACGTAAAGGGGAATCGGTTTCCATTGTAATTCTTATTACTGCCTTAATATGGTCTAACAAACACATGAATGGAATCAACATAGGAATGGTGATTCCATTCTCCCATTGATTACAACGTAACAAACGGGGACTAATGACCTTGCAAATTTCGCAGCAGAATACTGTTGCGAATTGAGACTGTACAACAGTTGCCAAAGCAACAACCACCAGATGGTCAATGGGGGAAATCTCTCCGCAGGAGTAGCACAAAGGTGATCTGAATACACACCAAGTTGCAGTGCTCATTTAATCAAGGTTCAATATATCGATAACATAATAGTCGATCTTAAATGGGATATATCAGGCTATATCAACGATATCGCTGGAAATATTAGAAAAAACTTAAAAAAGAGTTTTACACAAATTAAGATCGTCGTAACTTCCAAAATAATAAATAGCAGACAAATACACAATTGTATGCACAAATGAGGTGTATTTAGCACATTAATGCATATCATATCACAAATATCGTTGTTGTCAACGTTGATTGTTGAGTGATGAGAGGTATTAAAAGGGGAAATAAATACTAGTATATCGATATCCAAGACGTGTATATACAAATATATCATCGAGTCATCAATGATGTATCACGATATCTTGAACCATGCCTTTGCTACAAAGGAAGAATCAATCTCATGGAATTGCAAAAAAAACTACCAACACCGCTAGATTAAAAAACCACGTCAGCTGAATAATCAAGTATCTCAAGCACCTCTGAGCAAAAAGTTAAGAAGAAACCACAAGTTGAATGCAACATACTCCATCCAATGATACCTTTTAGCGTGGTTAATTTCAGTCCAGCTAGATAATGGTTAAATGAAGCTAGAAAAAGTCATAAGCGAGGCAAGGTCTCTTCGGATAATAAAAATCATTTGAGATATGTTCTTTGAAGTAATAAATGGCTTCCCCCATGATAATTGTAGAAAGGATTGGGAAGATACCTTTTATTGAAGAAAAGGAAGGAAGCGAAGGGGCAAGATTTAGTCCGAGGTAGTTCATGTGTGAAGAAAATTGCTTGAAAGTATTATTTCAAAGATAATTTCTAACATCAACATGACGATTGCCAGGATTCTATTGTGTCACCATGTGATTGAGTCAAATGACACAAAGAAATCATGTATGACGCATGGTTCACAGATGAGATTGCAAAATTATGAAGAAGAAAATGAAATCATGATAGAACTAGAGCATTCTCACTTAGAAGAGAGCTTAATTGGAAGAAGTACTTGGAGAACAAGATAGAGAGAGGGCCACATCTCTATGGACTTGCTTTGTTTTCTATCACATCTAAGGAATTATAACTAATTGAATGTTTGACACTCCTTTTTTACACTTTTTACTTCTTCATTTCTAACCTTTCTTGATGTAAGGTTCTATGCTTTTGCATATCCATTTGTTTATGCGTATAAACCTTTTGATATGAAATGAAAGATGTGATTCGAGCCGTACAATACCAGGCTTACAAGTACAAAAAGTAATCGTCAGACCAATATCTGTCCAAAGAAGCATTCAACATAGTATAATAAAAAGATCATGGGCATGGCCTCATTCACTTCATAAAAATAAGATGGGATGAAGATGTCAAAATGAATAAAGGAATGGTATTTGTGTTTTTTCAAAAAGGTGGACGGTGTTCGCTCTTTGGTAAGTGTTCATCCAGAAACTCAATTCATTACAAACTTACAATATAAAAAAGCATTACATGTAATTTCAACGGGAATCAAAGTCTCCACATCATGCCTCTCATCAAGAAAAATCATCGCATTTCTGGCCAACCACATGGCCAAAAAGGCAAAAGGTTGGGCCCTCTTCATATCTTTGTCAGTTTATAAAACTGGATATGGATGAAAATGATGAGGATGAATATGGTTAGCATATTGGTTTCCAATTTTCACCATACTATTAAGAGCGAAAGGAATTACAGCCATCAATACAAATAGTTCACAATAAGCTCAAATATACACGTAATGGATGATTGGATGGATTAAACATGACACATTTAATTTTATAGATAAGGATATCAACTGTAATCAGCTAATGCATAAAATGATGTACCGTATAGTTATAAACATATCTGGCTCTATTTATATCTTAAAACAGATTCACAAATGCGATATTTGTAGATAATAAAATGATATGCATATCCGAAACCCTGAGGTGGGGAGTCAGAGCCCCGACAATTATTAAAGCTCGCATGTATTATAATGATGTGCGCATTCATATTCATTAATGTAAATAAATAAGGATATGAATGTACAAATCAGTAGAACAGACACAGCATCAATTGATTATATATAAAGGTTGCAACCTTAGTTAGAAGCCACTATCTTGGATCATATCTTCCTTATACCAGACAAATACAATGAAATTTGGTTGCACTACTTTGTTAATGATACGAATACCATCAAAAAATTGTATGAAATTCCATGGGTCCAAATGCTGGACATCAATGTTATTCATGCAGGCAATTAACAGAGAACATTTTCCAGACACTGGCATGCTACAATCAAGATTTTGCAATGCTACAGAGTACACACCTGCTTCTCCTCAAGATATTACTCCTTTCACCTTTGACACCAATGACTAAACTGTGACAGGGATAGCCTTCTTCGCATTCCCCACCATCATGTTAACAAGAATTCCAGTGAACAATAAATCTTTCACCCTAACGCAAGTCAGACAAAGTTATCTTCATTAACTTCCAATAACATGTTTGTCTTCATCCTTGGCATCAGTCCCATAAGCATTGATCAGATTAATGACCTTCTTCTCATCAACTTCAAGGCTTGCTTCATTAGAAGAATGGTTTTTGATGACTACGGCAATGTCTATTTCAGAGGCTCCAGCAAGTTTAAATCTCTCCACAGCATCGTCGAAATTCTTCTTCCAACCATTAAGGCCAAGTTTAAACTCGACCTGAGATCGCTCAAACAGCAGGTTGCCCCAAAATAAATGAATCTGTGATCTCATCGCAGCAGCTTGTTCTGCTGCCTCCTCCGGCGATACCTCCAGCGGGGAATTAGAAGAGGGTTGTCCATCAGTGCTAGCACCATGTTTTCTTCTCCTCTTCAGCAACTCCTCCCTTTTGATTGTTGCAGGGTCTTTCACCTCATTGACCCTCTGTTCCTCCAATCTCTCCCATATCTCAGTCGCCGCCTTCATCTTCTCCTCAGAGCTATTGAAAAGCCCAAGTGTCCCAGTTGCATCCCAAGTTGCAAGGTCGACCTTGTTGGCAAGAGCAAATGACCAATGCAGCTTTGCAGTTTCAAAATGCTGCTGCCCCAAAGCCAGCAGGCCCTCATAAAAATCAGGTTTGATGCGAAGGGATTCCTCGTACTTCTGCCCAGCAAGAGTATACTTCTCTAGAATCCAATCAAATGCAGATTGCAGCTGCGCGCTCACAACATCCTTGGGAGTGGACTCATCTAGAGCTATTTTCTTCCTCGCCGCACACATGTGCACGTTCCCCCAGTTGAAATATGCAAGAGCCGCCACTTCCTGGAACTTTGTCGCTGCCATATCAAAAAGAATCTGAGCCTCCTCACTTGTAACTGTTTCCTCAAGTGCCTCAGTGCATAACTCGTTCCCAAGCTCGTGCAAATCCAAATGTGCATCCGGATCGATGCCCACATGAGTTCGAAAAAGCTGTGCGAATTCAAACAACCAATCATCAATCTCCACTTCCTTACATTCCGGGTGGTTGCATTCCTTGTGTCCATTGACCTTCTCCTTCGCAACCTCTTCAACCACCACATTTTTTGGATTATCTTCACTGGCACTCTCAGTGGTGGAATCTCCAGGAGAATTGGGAATCCTCTCCTCACTCTTCTCAACGCCATTTTCCTGGATCCTCTCAAAATTCTTGTTACCTCTCTGCTTCTCTTGCTCTTCTCGTTGCTTCTCCTCGTCCTCATTGGGCAACAGCGGTTCCTGCTCCGGACCAACCTCAACCACATGAAGTCTCAGCAACCCAACCTTCTCAACCTCCTTCTCCTTCCCGTCCGCATACGACTCCGCCATTCTGAGCTCCTCTGTGCTCGTGATCGTAACAAGATCACCATCCGCATCCGCATACTTCACCAGCACCGCCTTCGAGCATGGGAACCGCTTGCGCACGATCTCCCTCAACATCCCAAAGCTACAATTCACCGGCATCTGTGCGAGCCTTATGTCATGATCATACACAAGCTTCAACGGCCTCATCTTCACATTAACCACAGCACCATTACCATTAGAGTTGATAGAATTACTCGGGAAGTGGGCAAAGACAGGAACTTGTGAGGATTCTGGAGGTGTGGGAGGTGTGGCAGCGAGAGGCTTGGAGGGCTTCAAAGAGACCACTTTTGGAGGGGGAGGGGAGGTCTTCTTAGGAGCACGAGATGGGAGACATGGGCCAAGGCCAGCGATGGGCGCGGCACCGACCGCAGAAGCACCGAGAGCAGCTGGGGATGGGCGGGCAGGATCGGGATTAGAACTGGAGTTGTGGGAATTTTGCGAATTGGGATTGACATGTAGGGAATTGCGGAGACGGGCGGCGATCTCGAGAGCGTCCTTGTTGGTGGGGTCGACGGCGAGGAGAGAGTTAGCATCAGCGAGGGCGAGGTCGAGGGAGCCGAGGGCTTCAAGGGCGCGAGCGCGACGGAGGAGGGCACGGGGGAAGGAGGGGTGGTGGCGGAGGGCGAGGGAGCACTCGCGGGCGACGGCGCGGTGGTCGACGGGGCGCATCTGGAGGAAGCAGGCGGCGCGATTGCTGTGGAAGACGGCGCGGTCCGGGTGGGACGGCGGCGTGAGGTTGAGGGCGAGCTCGTACTGGCGGAGGGCGGCGGCGTAGTCCTGCGATTGGAACAGCCGGTTCCCTTCTTCCTTCAGCTCGTGCGCGCGCTTGAGCAGGGCGAGGTCTGGAACCTCCGCCGCCGACGACGACGACGATGACGACCCATTTGAATGGACCGTGGTGGTGGTCGCGGCGGCGGTGGAGGGATTCTTCTTCTTCCTGTTGTTGGATTTCGCCATTGTTGGATTGGAGAAGATAAACCCTAGTTCTTGGAGGGGAAAGAGAGAAGAGGGATATTTTTTCGAGGGAGGGAGGTTTTTAGTGGTCGTGGACGGGGAGATATTTTTTATTAGGGTAGCGGGAGGGAGTTGCCTAGATTATTGAAAATGTACCATATGTGGGATAACTAGATAAGATACATTGATTTCAATTATTAAATTTTTTGCTTTTGTTTGTTGAGATAATTGTTTTTTTTCTAATAATTAATTTAGTAATTTCAACTAAATAAATTGTAATGTAGATCAGGTATTAAATATAATAGATATATTTTCAGATATATTTGCTTAGCAAGTCAACTCAGGATCGGATGAGTAACTCTTGTATCTGTTGGGTGTTTGGTTAGTGGGATATGTGAGTTGGTAATGGAGGAGTTCGAGTTAGGGTTTGGTCAGTTGACACAGTCGTAAGTCGACGTCGGACGGAAGCGGGCGCCAATCAATATCATAAAACGTAGGTTCTCATTAACTCGTCTTTCCCTTTTCCAACTAAAAAGTTAGGTTTCTAGGTCGCTTCCTCGCTCCTCTTGATCTCCTTCTTCAGTCGTGATCGACTTCTATTCATGTCACAGATCTTCTACAGATAAAACTCATCGAGAAGGAGTTGTCCATATGTTAGGCCTTCAAGCTAGGACGTATATGTCCTTTTGCATCTTATGGTCACGGGCTTCAGTTGATTTGATCTTGACAAGACGATGGAATAGCAAATGCTAGAGGCGTGCTAGTGCCCTGATCTTCGTTGTAACCATTTACTTCCAAGCATCCCATCTTCACCAACTTTAGACCTCGAGGATGCAAAGGCAAGTATCGTCTTATGAGTCAACAACTCTTTTGTCTCCCCTATGCCATTGAGGGGTGGAAGGAGACCATCCAAGGTTCAGCAGGATAGATTTGCCTATAAATTGTGTGCCATGGTCAGCATCTCTTTGCACGCTCTTACATATGCATGGATCTCTATATGAGCGAAGGAGCTGCAGTATATTTGAAGGAGCTTGAAGTTGTTGCTTGGAAGGTATGTCCTTGTTTCTGTATCTTCGATTATATATTCAAAATGTATGATGATGGACGAATGCTCGGTGTGAGTTTATGTGTTGCCCATCTTTGAAGAGGTTCAAGGTACCACGGTACCCTTCAACAATGACCATGGTGTCTTGTATATTAGGAATCTCTTTTATGCACACATGTTTCAGAAATGATTTAAACATATTATATTTTTTTAGGAATTGTATGTTCACATGTTTGGATTGATAACCATAAAATTTAGATGTTATAGTTTTGGTGACAACAATCACAATTATTTCAACTATTACTGAAGATGATCGACATATGCTTCAAGCTAATTTCTAGCATTTTTCCCCAAGTAAGAACATACACTTGACAAAAGAATATCATATTAGAGATGCATGAGATGTGTTGTCTTAACTTTGGGAGGAAATTCTGATTGGAGAGGAAATAATATATTAGATGATTACTTGATTGATTCTAAGTATGGTTTCCCTATTGATACTACATGAGATGTATGTAGGCTTGGTATCCATGAACTTTGTTTGATTATTTTTAGGGTTGCAAGATTCGAGCAGATTTTAAGGCGAGTGATATGAAATGATCCATCTCATTTGATTTGATAGTTAAATAATACATGAAGGAAGTAGTATTTTTCCATCCTATGTGGATAAAAGATGCATCTAAGTTTCTATTTGTTTGAGATGGGATCATAATTTTAAAAGATATAGCTGTTGATAGAATTGGTTTCTATTGAAATTTGTTGATCTATGTATCGTATGAATTGCTTGATCATTAGCATGTAGTTGTTGTAGTGCCTTAGAATATCCTCCTACTGCCTTTAATCATTTAAGAAGAAGCATACATTAAAATATTCCATCAATTATGTAGACATTTCTCAAGACCTGTAAGTATAGTTGAGGACCATAATCCCAACCCTAAATCCAAGACTAATTCCATTGTGCAAACTATTCCATCAACTCCAACATATGAAATGATCATCTCGAATTGAAATCATGATTTATGAGAAGCATAGAACCTATCCTCCTAACATATTGCCTTTAATCATTTAAGACGAATCATACGTTAAAATGTGAGACATTCTATCCGTCTTTATGGAAGAATGTGGTATCATGAGTAGATCCATTCATTAGTTCAAAATGCTTTTTACAAGGAAACACATCCCTAGTCTTTGTCAATTTTCATTGTTGTTGCTTTGTAATGAGATGACAGGGCTTTTTATTAAACAGTTATAAATTAAATCGAAACTAAATAAATAGGTAGTAAGAATGCTTATTTTAAAAAAGTATCGATCGACACTAAGATGCTGATTTGATCCACACCCAAATCAATAGATGAGGTGCGACTTGAGATTCTTAGAATTGGAATCTGATATCTGGAATCGACATCTGTTATTTTATCCAGAAAGTCACAACAACAAGAAGATGATAATGAAGAAAGTATTTTCCCACAATTAAGTAGGGTAGGTTACATGGATTTTTTTGCTTCCATTCAGATCCATTTTGGATAATTCTCGGACATAAATCTAAAAAACTAAGATCCCTTCCGATAGTCTCATTTCAATACTTCTTGTACCCTCTTGCCCTCTCTTATCCATAAAATATAGAATAAAAATTATGATTTGTTCTTATTCAAAGAACAGAGAATGAGGGAATATAATCTATTATATGTTATTCTTATATTATATAATATAAGCTAAAATACATAGATGGACCAAATAGTTATCTTTGTTGGGGTGTTCTCCAACCGGACGTTTCTCTTCAAATCGACACATGTTCTCCAACGGAATGATTCCTCCAGAATTTTTTAAAATGCCTATTCTTACTATCTATTTATTTAATTATGAATTAATTAATAATTATTTAATAAAAACCCGACCAACTTTGCATTCAGTGGCTTCATCCAACTCTCCCTACTCACGTTGATTAAAGGTATACATTAACCCATGAGCTATTAGCTGTAGGAATCTAATTGTTAGATAGGGTCTTTCAGATCGAGTGGTAAAACCATCGCCGATAGTTGTACGAGGGCCGAATCTCGCAGAGACCTAAGTGACGGGATGTGGAGGAACGAAACAGATGACTCGAGGGTATGCACCCTATACATACCTCCATTGGGAGGTTGAATGAGTCATCGCATCTCGATCCATCCTCGACCAATGAGAGCACCTTCCCAACCACCCTGATCCCATCTCTCTCTCTCTCACGAAGAAGTCGAAGGCAGCATACCTTGTTCGTAAACTGGTGAGATGTTCGTGTAATATATACATAGGTTTGGACCCAAACCTTGCTTTTGGAATGAACAAATGTTGATTCAGACATGGAGCTCGTGGATGTTGATCTGGATGTGGACCTGGAAGTTCTTTGGGTGTTTTACTTATGACATCCTTACGATCTAGATGCTCAACAAGTTGTTTCGCATACGTAGGTTCCGCATTCGAAATATATTCACAAGAGAAAAGCAAAAGAAAGATAAGTGCATTCATTTCCATTCACATAAGCACACACGCGTGCACGCGTGCGCTCATACACACACACACACATTATATACATGCCTTCCTTAAAATCCACACATATATACATGTTTCTTAAAAAAAGTACTAAAGAGCTAACAAAGTAAATCAAAATTGTATCATGCTACAAAAGTATACGCATCCTATCTGGTGCAGCTATTACAAAACTTACTGTGTTTGGACTGCAATCTTGGACGGTATTAAGAAACTGATAGCATTCTAAACCTAGACATGAACCGTTGGTGAAGGGAACTAAGTATGACAACTTATTGGGTTTGGACCTAGACAGTAATTTTAAAAGAAATGCGGAAGTTCAAGTTATCATGCTGAAGCATCATCGAACTCGGCATCCTTTAGTGCATCTCAATCTCACATACCCAAAACAGGTCGCTCTTGAAGAAATAACTAAGATGATATTGAATTTCTACACATGTTCAGTTCCTCTCATCCTCATTTGAGGCCTTGATGAATCTGCTCCAGATTAGTTTCTGTTATTTTCATTATGGATTGTGCATCTCATATTTTAATTTAAAGAGAAACTTGACATAACAAATTAATTACAACAGTAGAACTCAACTGTGAATATACGATCAATTAGGATCTGAACAAGTTTGTCGACATATCAATACAGTAAGGCAGGTTAGTTACAACAGACCTATCATGATTGTAAGTGAAATTGGTTCTAAATACACCATAGCAATAGTATTTCTGCATCTTAAAATGTTACTCCTTCTCATACTCTCAGGACCTCAGTTTCCAAGAAGAATTTGGTTGTTTGCCAAAACTCACAAATTTACAAGGATCTTGGGAAATGATCACAGCGGAAATTATGATATAAATGAAGTAACAAAACTGCTTTCTTCCTTGCAACAGTTTATGCCCAACAACAGAGTTGGAGCACTCTAATTACAAGAAAAATGTAAAGAGATCTCAAAAATCCTACAGGAGCAGACATCTGGAAGACAACGACGCACCGTCGCTCGATGGCCCACCTTTCCGATATGTACGTTACCGAGTTGGAAGCACCTAATCTTGAACAAGTGATGCATCTTCGCAGATATGCGCTTCTCCACTGACTTCGCCATGGCTGATGTCAGCTTATTTCTTTTGAAGGACCAATATATATAGTGCTGCAAATTGATATCATGAGAAGTAGACAGCCGAGTAATCTAGGAAACAAAGGCGCAGCCTCGAAAAATGCCATGCTTGATAACTGTGTGATAAGAACCTGAAATAACAGAGGATGTCGTTTCATCGATGTCGGATTGAACATGGCCATGGATAGTAGTCATGTATCTAGATGCTAATGTTGAAATCACTAGTAGTGATTGGGCTTATAAAATTGCTTAATATTTGGGAGGCTGCATCATGAAAATCCATCCTGCGTGCTGTTATAACCTGCCAAATATGTTTAAAAAGCCCTCCGGCATGCTTACTACCTACATATCCATGGCGCAACTACAGTGTCAAAAACTGGGACACAAAACTACATCACGCATCATCCCATGTTACCCAGCATGCTTAATACCTACATATCCTGTCAATAAATTAGAGAACCAAAGACTGTGATCCAAAACTATATTTCACATCTTCCCCCCTTACAAAATGGTCGAAAAAGGTTGTCCTTTCGAGTAGTGAGGGTTGTAAATGAAGACTTCTAATTAGTACAAGGAGGTGGCATGGAGAGCTTAGCAGCAACTCCCATCATTTTAGGTTTCAAAAGCATAGTCTTAATTTTCCAGCATTAGTGCAACAATGCAAAATTTGAGCCACTTGCCTTGGTATGATTAAGCATAAACAACAACAATGCCTTTTCCCACAATTAAGTAGGATCGGTTACATGGATTTTTTGCCTCCATTCAGATCCATCTTGAGTCAATCTCGGGCTTATATCCAAAAAATTAAGATCCATTCGTATAATCTCACTCCAACACTTCTTGGGCCGTCCTCGCCATCTCTTAACCGGCTCAACATCCCAAAACTCGCATCTCCTAACTGGTGCATCAGCTGACCTCCTTTGCAAATGGCCAAACCACCTTAAGCGATTTTTTCACATCTTATCCTCGATTGGAGTTACACCAACTTTCCTTCCGATTGCATCATTCTGAATTTGATCTTTACGTGTGTGTGTGTGTGTCCATACATCCACCTTAGCATTATGATTTTGGTATTAAGAAATTAGGGTTTTATCAATTGTGTCCCTCTGAGATATTGCAATATCAGTTATACCACTCTACTTTGCAATATCAGTTGTACCCCCTGACTTCATACACCGTTATCATTTGTGTCCTTTTTGCAATATCAGTTGTGCACCCGACCAAGCTAACAAAAGGACACAAATAATAACATTGCAAGAAGTCAGAGGCACAATTGTATTGCAAAAAAGGGAAGAGTATAACTGATATTGCAATATCTCAGAGGGGCACAACCGATAAAAACCCATACCTCAAAACTGTGAGGGAGATACTCAGTTTTTATTGGAAAAATATGACTTCCAGCCAGATACACATCAAAAAGAGTACTTGATAAATCCAAGGTAAAGAAACACAGCATGCCTCATAAATGGGAGGATCATTCTAATCTGTCCAAAAACTGATCCATTTGTTGTTGAGTTGCCTTCACAGCTAAAGACTCACTACTAAGATTTGGGTGCCGTTAAATGTTAATCGACATAATACTGTATAAGCTAAATGGGCGGTGATTTTTGTACAAGAAAAGTTGATTTAAAACCTACAGATTTGACTTTATGTCAGATTTAATTTTTAATATACAAAAGAATAAGAGATAAAGAAGAAGTACTTTCAAGTAAAGAATGTTCGTCGCCTTGCCGATATTCTCTAGCTGAAGCCCACGTGCTATAAGCACCTGTCAAGCAACTTTGTTATAAGACATGCTTACATGTACCCCAGAAAAAGCCTCTACAACCCACTGATAGTTTTATGTGAGGAAAGGAGATGAATAACCTCTGCGAAGAATGCTAATAATCCCAGTATGGCAGTGACGATAAACGTATGAAGATCCAGTGGGATGAACTTCTGCCAAGAATGCAGAGAAAGATTGACTAGAAATGAAGGCAACTAATAAATTTGCATATTAAATGATGATTTTACTACAGAGAAATTCATACGGATAATGTAAATAGAACTGTTTCTGATGAAAGCTAAGTAATGTCAGAATTTATTTCCTTTTGAGTGATGTGTGAGATTGCATAGATAAACATAATCTGTAAAAGTTCGCCACCATTATATGATGCTCCCCCCAGAATCTGGGCTATTAAAATTGGAAAACCAAGGAAAATAATGAAGAAATCTCCCTGAAGGTGGTTATTAAAGAGGATACTTTGAGCTTCTCATGAAATCTAGTGGACTTTATAATTTGTCAGAATGCAAGCAAATGACATGTCCGAGATGCAACAAGATTTTTACTTCTATCTGTAAGTCTCTAACCAAGGTACATTGCTGCATCGTAGAACTTTTTAAGCAATTTTTTGCCTCGGACAATCAGGGCATGGAAAAAGAGTTGCAAGTTCATGAGTATCTTTGAGTATGTTCCATCATTAACTTCGAATAATATCCACAAGAGTAACACATACAGTATACTTCATAAATGTATACAACTAAACAATTAGAAATAAAATGTATTTTCTAACGAGATCAACACCTTACCTCAAAGAAAAAACCACATATTGCTGAGAGAGGGCAAGCAATGGCTCCAAAAACGAAAACAGTAAGGCTGCATAAGATAAGACGTTAAAGCAAAAGGAGATAATATGAAAATTATTAAATATAACATGCGGATACTCTGGGTTTGTATCTCTTGGAGGTCATGGGATTGAAAGGTGTGTAATCTGACAATTATCATGTTTGGAACAGGAACTGTAGGAAATTTCAGAAAATGTTGTAGCCTCTGGAGATGGATTGAATCCTTTGTCAAAAATAATCGTTCCACAACATAAAGAATACGCTATTTAGAAAAAAGAGGGTGTGATATCGAGGAAACGACCACCCGTAAGTTTCCATATATTCTAAAAAAAATTCCTTGAAACAAGAAGAGGAAACACGCACAATTGTCAACCCCAAGATATAAACCCTGATCTTTTGGGTGGTAGACACATTGCACTACCATCAGACCATTAATTGGATTTTCAAAAGATAGTTCGAAAGACCAAAAGGTCTTTAGCTTTTTGCATTCCGTACTAAAACAAAGGACAATGATATTCACAAATCATTTAAGGAACCATAACTAAAAATCACTTTTACATAATGACATGGCATCTAAGACCAAAGATACCATGTCAAAGATGAAACATGAAGCTAGAGGTTTACAACCACAATCATTGTTCCTTTTCGTTGTAAAAAAGGTTACCCGCCTCCTTAGACAGTTTGTAGTGCAAGAAAAGAATATGAATTATCTTATGAAATTCAGTCATTGAAAAATGAAAATAAAAATCGAACTTTCTTAAAGTTCAAAAAAATCAGATAACCATAAAAATACAAGAATTTTTATCAAGTTAATTCTTTGTGAAACTCTACAAGCTGCAAAAAAAGGGGGGAAATTGCTAATATGCAAAACAAGAAACCAAATTTCTAGACAGTATCAATTCAAAAAACTAAATTAATTATGGAAATGGCGTTCATTCAGAGTTGAAGACGTTAGAGTGATTTATAATGTTAAATGTGTAATCGGATCTCTCAAATTTCCGATTATCATTTCTCTAGTTTAGCTCTACAGTGATGAGTTTAGAACTTGTGTAAGTTGGTGGAACTGTAAATAGACACTCATACTTCTCGTAATCCTTCGGAATAAGAGTAAGAACATCAAACCCCCCTGGGTAACTTTTCCATGGAGTATGGTGGTTACCCTTATCATCTCGAGCAATGTGAATCTTAACATTATTAGCCTGGATCAAAGCATGACAGGTACACGGCATCTTCCTCTTAAAGTTCATGTTTCCTTTTAATTATCTATTTTTCTGGGGATCGCAAATTTTCAGAAAGACCCCGCAGTGATTTTGCATGTTGAAAGTGCATGCATGCATGAGATGATGCAGCTGCACATTGAGGTTGCAAAGATCCGTGATCCGACACTGTATGTGTGAGAACTGGGCTGCTGAAGTATTAGCAATGTGAGCCCCGAGCGAACCATTCCTACAATAAATGTTATTGTAATAAATGATTTATCAATAAAAGTTAATGGTTATTTTTTTTCACTCCCTTTCAGAGATTGAATGAATGAATGCACTATAAGGTCCCTCTGTATAATAAGGGTTATGTACCATGGCCAACTTGATGATCATACAGCTGTTGATTCACTGAATGAATCATAGAGGCTGATGCTTGGATGAATATCTAAGGAGTTAGATAGATGACTCATCAAGCATCATCAAATGATTGTTAAGTGATGATCTCCAGTCTGAGTAGGAGATGGCAATCCTTTCTCATATGGCTTATATCTGACCGACCTCTTGATGCAGGTCCTCTGCATGGGAATAGTGATTCGGATGTGTCAGATTAGTTGAGTCAATGGGTTGACTTAACGAGATCGAGATAACCAAAGACCTATGTTGAATGCTGTCACAGCATAGGCATGCATCCTCTGACCGGAGACAGATGTGCTGCTATATGTCTGAGTATGTATATTTGGTAGACCAATAGGTTGATGACTTAACCAAGGTCTATACACCGGCGAGATGGCGTTCATGTAAGGACATATGAGTAATACGATCTCTCAAAGGGATCATACATGTTCACTTATGAACCGGGAGACATGAGCTCACTCATGAGGTATTGGGACTGATCAAATTCCATGCATGGTCGTCATGCTTTGGAAGCATAACATGAATTTGAAAGTAAGATATATGCTTTGGGAAAGCATATGATCTATACCAATTCCCAAATGATCAAGATTGAGAAACTTAATGATCAAACCCTGATGATGACAGTGTAAAAGTGATCTTTATCTTCAGAATGATCATAGGTCTTCCAGTATGCAGGATGTACAGGTATTGGGAATACCTGAGGGTGATGTGATCATAAACGATTGTATAACCATGACGCTTCCATTCCGAGGGAGTGATGAAACGGGTTTGAATTTTAGTGACTCCTCTCATTAGAGAAGTGACCTAATCTTAGTCCATGTACTGGACAATGATCTGAATGAGATTCAGATGCAATGAGAAGATTAGGTCTACGGTCTTGATTTGATCAAGCATCTGTGGGAGGTCCATAGGATCTGGATTTGAGATATGATCTCAACATCCAAGTCACTATACGTGGAACAATACAATCGCCCTGTCCTTATCTCCAAGTATCTGCGGAAAATCGCATTATTCTTGAAAGGGTTCAAGAATAATTCCAATGGATCTAAGCATTGAAGAAATAATGATTAAATGTGATTTAATCATCTTGATGTGTGTAGAAATTGTCTAATATAATTAAATGTGATTTAATTATTATGGATAAGAATAACGTGGATAGAAATATCCAATTATTCATAATATATTATAAATGTGATTTATAATGTATTAGAGAGAGCTAATTATAATTTATATTTGTTGATTAATTATTATGTGTATTGGATACACATTGTGTAATTAATTGAATATGTAAATTATATGTTGTTTTGGGTTGTGAATGTAATTCACAGTTTTTTTAATGGCAAGATTGCAATATTCTCAAAATTAATTATGAATTATCTTTGAAGAATAAATCACAACAAAATTTGTTGGAAATTATGGGAGAAATTCATGGAGATATGTAATCTTGTGAGATTACATAGATTTGCCTCCACCATGGGTAGATGGTGGACGACCACCAATTCCACAAGGAATTTGGTGGCCGTCCCTACCACTCCTAATGGGGAGATCTCCATGCAAATCTCTCTCCATAATTGCTTGATCTAATGTAGGATTGAAATATATTTGACATGTCAAATATATTTGATTTAAATTAGATTATTATTTGTTGGCTTTTACCAACAACAATCTTGGCCATTGAATTGGACATAAATCTCTCATCCATTGATTTTATATGTCCCATGGATTGATCCATGGATCCCAAAACCCTATAAATAGAGAGGCATACCATGCTCTCTAGGGCTATGCAATATTGGAGCCAACTCTCTCTCTCTTTCTTCTCACACGCCAACTCTCTCTCCCTCTTCTTAGTGACCGTCCACCTAACCCTAGAGGAGAGACTTGTCGTCGCCTTCGCCACCGCACCGCCGCTTCGACGTTCTTCGGTTTTTTTGTCTTCTTGGAGTGCTACACTCACGAAGAAGACGTTCGATCTTATACGACGAGATCAGGAGCTTACCGTGCTTGGATCATCTTGTTGGATTGCGAGGATCACGCGGTTCATCCCCGCTCGCAAGCGACCTCTCCGACGATCGGACTTGAGACAAGAGGTCTCTTTTCTTAGAGACTCGATCAACCATGCTTCAAAAGTATTCCTTTATACTTGTTGTGGTTATCGATGAAATGATCCGAGAATCGCTCTTGGATCATGTAGTTTCATCGCATGAAAATTTTTTAAATTCCACTGCACAGAACAACTAGTACGACTAGTCATTCTGCGTCGTATCCGATACGACGATCATGCTTCCGTGATGCGCTTGATGATAATACCATATCCTTCAAGTGGTATCAGGGCCTTAGGTCGAAGGTTTCGAATATGATTCGCAAACCTAGGACGACTTGGGTTCGTTAAGGTCGCGAAAATTTTGTCGCATTTGTTTTTTCGCAGATCTGTTTAGTGAATAAATTTGGTCATGTTTAAAATGTTTAAACACAAATTAATCACTTGGATTTTGTTCCCCATTAAATAAGGAAACCATAGGATCTGAGTTTACGTAATTCGGATTCCGTTTGCTCGAGATATGGTTGTTTTAATGAACATATATGCACTGTTGCGGGAACTGCGAATCTTAACATGATTAATGTGTTAATTATTGTTTTGATCCGCCTTGAAATGCGTGAAAAATCACTTGGATTCTGTCCTAAATCAAGTTAGCAATCTTTGAAAATTGAGTTTGTCTAATTTGGATTTAAATTGATTGAGATATGTTAATTTTAGTGAGTAGGGGTCACTGTTGAAATTACAGTCCTAATCAAGAACCATGTGATTGTCAATTAGTGAAATTAATTGTTAATTTCAAGAAATAATTATGGAAAATATTTGTGAAATATTGGAAGATGATTATTTCCTTAATTGACTTGGCCTCAACCAATTAATTGATTAGATTTGATCTAGATCATAATTGGAAACATAATCATCAAATTTGATGCTTGAATAGGATTGGGAATTTGAGTAGCAAATTTCCTTATAATCAAAAATATTTTGATTATTACTATTTGGTATAATTTTGGTTGAAGAACCGATGATCATCTCAAGTACAAATTGATATATTTGGCATCATCCTTTCCTGAGGTGGATATGGTGTCTAGTCGGAGAGCATTGGGGTTGCGGGTTGCAACGTATGTGGTCCGTCCCACTCTCGTCGGTACTGGCCATGACAGCGGGTAGGGACTCGATAATGCCGGAGAAAATCAAGGTGTATTTTCTAATTATTAAAATTTGAATTAATACGTACTTTGAGATATTACCATACATATTCAAGTAAAATAGTCAAGTTTGTTGATTGAATTGGATTTATAATTAATTTAATATAATTAAATTGATTATGTCCAGTTAAGACACTCTATTATGAATAGAGTTGTTATTTCCCTTGGAAGAATTAATTATATGAATATGATTCATGATAATTGACTAAAATTTGAATATGAGGTGGAGGATCACATAAGTGACATCCATGGTCTCCCGTCAAGGCGAAGAGTTCCGTCGCCAGATATTGTATGTAGGAGACGCCTGTCCGAAGTGACAGCTCCTGCATACGATCCATTTGGATCGGGCTTGTCACTTCTCGAAAGAGTAAGGACTTATGCGTAGTGACCCCAATATTGGGTCCTCATATTATTGGGGCGATATTGGATTGCACATAGCAAGTTGTATTCCTATTGACGGTTGGTTCAATTAATGACGGGTCAACATCACTTTAGGGGTGGTGGGTTCGGGTATTAAAGACCGAATTGGGAAATGCAAGTTGGACTTACAAGGCGGAATGTGTTCCCGCTTCTCTTTATTGGAGTCATAGGTTCTCATATTATTGGGATATGACAAAGATAAGGAGGAGATCCCAACTCTTGCTTGAGATATAACGGTAAATATATCTCTTACTTTGAAAGTGATTAAGGGAATAAACTTTCAAAATTGACAGAGCAAGAACAATTTGATTTAAAATGCCTTAATCAAATATCATAAATGTGAATATATGATTATATGTTCTAATATAGTGTATTCTTAATTTCAGAAAATGAAGTCCTTGAACCCACTTAGTAGGCTTTGTTGAGGTCAACCAGTTGACCGGTCCAACTTACTCGGATTGGATCCGTAATTTGGAACTTGTTCTCTCTGCTGAGCGCATAAGTTATGTGCTCTCCGAGGACAAGCATGAAAGCCTAAATCCAAGGAAGAAAAAGCATACAATGACAAGTATGATGAAGATCATGTCTTGGCTAGATGCTATATCCTGGGTTCTCTCTCCAATGTTTTTCAGAAGGAACATGTGGAGATGAGCACATGCCAGAAGATAATGTAGAATCTAAAAGATATGTTTGGTGACATCAACCGCACCCAGCGTTACAATATTATGAAAGAGCTTGTTCGCTGCAAGATGCAGGAAGGAACTTCGGTTCGAGAGCACGTACTCAAAATGTTTGGGTACTTGTCTGAACTGGAGACTCTTGGGGCAAATATGGATGCAGACATGCAAGCTGACTTCATTCTGCTGTCTTTGCTCAAGTCTTTCAATAATTTTGTGGTTTCATTCCACATGAACAAGTTGGACTTGTCAAACACTGGTCTTCTTGCTGCATTAAAATCTGCAGAAGATGTAATGAAGAAAGATGGTCCCGTTGGCAGTGCAATGGTTGCACAGGTCAGAGGGAAGCGTGGTCGGAAGCAAGGTTCTCGGAAGGGCCCGACCCAGAAGAGAAAGAAGAAGAGTCAAGGCGTTGGCTCATCTTCTAGTGCATCCAAATTGATAGCGTCGAAGAAATCCGACGTCCATCACCACTGCAAAAAGCCGGGGTACTGGAGGCGTAACTGCCCAGAATACCTGAAGTTGTCAGACAAAGGTAAAGCCCCAGCAGGTATAAAATCTACTTTCATCATTAAAACTAGCTTTCTCGTTGGACGAGAAGGAAGTTGGGTTATAGATTCTGGTGCTTCTGTTCATGTATACAATTTGTTGCATTTGTTTCAGAAAACTAGAAATCTTGAAGAAGGGGAGATAGTCATCCAGATAGGATCTGATGCAAGTATTGCAGCAGTCGCCGTCGGGACTTGTCGACTGTCATTATCTAGTGGTAGAGTCCTAGTACTTAAAGAGTGTCTTTATATACCTGAAGTTAGAAGGGATTTAATATCTGTATCTAAGCTAGTTAGAAGTGGATATTTATTCCTTTTCTGTAATAAATTAGTTATAAATCATTATGATAAATATATTGCAGAGGGTATTTAACTTCTGGTGGACTCTATGAATTGTGCATTAATGAGCATGTCATGAATGTTACAACCACTAATAAAAACCCTAAGAGATCCAAGGAGAATAAAAATCATTTGAATATGATTTGGCATCAAAGGCTTGGTCATTTATCTGTTGATAGGATCAACAGATTGATAAAGGATGGACCTTTAGATTTTCTACAGGTTCAATCTTTGTCTACCTGTGAACATTGTATTCGAGGTAAAATGACTAGGATGTCTTTCCGTAACAAGGTTACAAGATGCGAAGTTATTATTGACCTAATACATACCGATGTATGTGGTCCCTTCAGTACCGCGACTCGAAATGGATATTGATATTATTTGACGTTTATTGATGACCATTCGCGATACAGGTTTGTCTTCCTATTACGTCATAAGTCTGAAACCTTTGAAAAGTTCAAAGAGTTCAAGGCTTTGGCTGAGAACCAAACCGATAGGAAGATTAAACGGATTCGATCTGATCGAGGTGGCGAGTACCTCTCAGATGAATTCAAGGAATACCTTAAGGAGAATGGAATTGTTTCCAATCTCACTCCTCCTGAAACTCCCCAACTTTATGGTGTTGCTGAAAGACGCAACAGGACCATCATGGATATGGTCCGTTCAATGATGAGCAAAGCACATTTACCTCTTAGTTTCGGGGGATATGTAGTAGAGACTACAATTTATATCCTGAATAAGATTCCTATCAAATCTGTACCTAAGACTCCTCATGAGCTCTGGTATGGAACCAAACCTAGTGTTAATCACTTGAGGGTTTGGGCTTGCTTGGTTCATGCTAAGTTCGTGGACGCAAGTAAGCTATAATCTCGCACTCGTGAGTGTTACTTCATTGGGTATGTTAAAGATGGTATTGGATACCAACTCTATGACCCTGAGACCCAAAAGATTTTTGTCTCTAGAGATGTGAAGTTTCTGGAGGATGATTTCCTTAAAGGTTAAGACAAAAATGAAGTAGAGGAACTCATTGAATCCCCTGAGGATTCTGAGCTTCCTAGACCAGAAATTGAAGAGATAAATAAAGATAAACACCCATACCTCTTCGAAGGAATTCGAGGGTGGTTGCACCACCTGAAAAGTATGGATTCCATGTGTCAAGTGAGACTGACATTGATCCTACTTCATTTGATGAAGCACTCGCGGATCAAGACATGAATAGATGGATGCTAGCAATGAAGTCAGAAATTGACTCCATGCATAAGAATGGTGTATGGACCCTAGAGGATCCACCTAAAGGGGTAAAACCCATTGGGTGTAAATGGATCTTCAAGAGAAAGAGGGGACCCGATGGGAAAGTAGAGACTTTCAAGGCACGGCTTATAGCCAAGGGCTACACACAGAGAGAAGGCATCGATTATGATGAGACATTCTCTCCTGTGGCTATGCTTAAATCCATCAGGACATTGCTACCTATAGCTACATATCTTGACTACGACATCTATTAGATGGACGTCAAGACGGCTTTCCTTAATGGATACCTCGATGAGGATATCTACATGGAGCAGCCCCAGGGCTTCATAACTGAGGATGGTAAAGTATGCAAGCTGAAGAAATCCATCTATGGGTTCAAGCAAGCTTCTCGTAGCTGGAACATCAGATTTGACGAAACCATAAAGAGTTATGATTTTGTGCAGAATCCTGATGAACCTTGTGTGTACAAGAAGCTTAGTGGGAGCGCCATTGTATCATCATGCTTTACGTAGATGGCATCCTTATTATTGGATATGATATAGGGATGATGACCAGTGTGAAGATTTAGCTATCCCATACCTTTGAGATGAAAGATCTTGGAGAAGCCTCTTACATCTTAGGCGTGAAGTTGTTCAGAAACCGAGAAAAGAGGATTTTGGGATTGTCACAACATGGATACATTAAGAAGATTCTTGAACGATTCCGTATGGATAGTTTCAAGAAAGGATTCCTACCCTTAAGACATGATATCCACCTGTCTAAAGGAATGGCTCCTCAAACTGTTAAGGAAAAGACGGCCATGACTGGATGTCCTTATGCATCAGTTGTAGGAAGCTTAATGTATGCCATGATGTGTACTAGGCCAGATATCTGCCATGCAGTGGGAGTAGTAAGCCGTTACCAATCCTGCTATGGAGAACAACACTGGAATGCAGTAAAGAACATATTCAAATATCTGAGACGGACGCAAGACTGCATCTTGATCTATGGAGATGGTGATCTCCAAGTTTTGGGATATACAGATTCTGACTTCCAATAAGATGTTGATGATCGAAAGTCGACATCAAGGTTTGTGTTCTTGTTGAATGGTGGTGATGTGAGCTGGAGAAGCAAAAAGCAGGACACTACTGCAAATTCAACAACAGAAGCCGAGTACATTGCCGCATCGGATGCTGCAAAGGAGGCGGTGTGGTTGCGCAAGTTCATCCTGGAGCTTGGCGTAGTTTCCTCTGATACTCCCATCCTGTTACTCTGCGACAACACGGGAGCCATTGCCCAGGCAAAGGAACCCAGATGGCATCAGAAGAGCAAGCACGTGGAAAGGAAATACAACATCATTCGGGAGATACAAAAGCGTGGTGACATCATCATCACCAAGGTGGCCTTTGCCGACAACGTTGCTGATCCTCTTACCAAACCTCTAACACAGAAGATTTTCGACCAGCATTTAATGAGTATGGGTTTAAGGATTATACCTGAATGGTTCTGAGGGCTAGCGGGAGATTGTTAGCAATGTGAGCACCGGGCGAACCATTCCTACAATAAACGTTATTTTAATAAATGATTTATCAATAAAAGTTATTGATTATTTTTTTCACTCCCTTTCTGAGACTGAATGAATGAATGCACTATAAGGTCCCTCTGTACAATAAGAGTTATGTACCATGGCCAACTTGATGATCATACAACTGTTGATTCATTGAACGAATCATAGAGGTTGATGCTTGGATGAATATCTAAGGAGTTAGATAGAGGACTCATCAAGCATCATCAAATGATTGTTAAGTGATGATCTCCAGTCTGAGTAGGAGATGGCAATCCTTTCTCATATGGCTGATATCTGACCGACCTCTTGATGCAGGTCCTCTGCATGGGAATAGTGATTCGGATGTGTCAGATTCGTTGAGTCAATGGGTTGACTTAGCGAGATCGAGATAACCAAAGACCTATGTTGAATGCTGTCACAGCATAGGCATGCATCCTCTGACCGGAGACAGATGTGTTGCTATATGTCTGAGTATGTACATTTAGCAGACCAATAGGTTGATGACCTAACCAAGGTCTATACACCGGCGAGCTGGTGTGCATGTAAGGACATATGAGTAATACGATCTCTCAAAGGGATCATACATATTCACTTATGAACCGGGAGACATGAGCTCACTCATGAGGTATTGGGACTGATCAAATTCCATGCATGGTCGTCATGCTTTGGAAGCATGACATGAATTTGAAGGTAAGATATATGCTTTGGGAAAGTATATGATCTATACCAATTCTCAAATGACCAAGATTGAGAAACTTAATGATCAAACCCTGATGGTGACAGTGTAAAAGTGATCTTTATCTTCAGAATGATCATATGTATTCCAGTATGCAGGATGTATAGGTATTGGGAATACCTGAGGGTGATATGATCATAAACGATTGTATAACCATGACGCTTCCATTCCGAGGGAGTGATAAAAAAAGTTTGAATTTTAGTGACTCCTCTCATTAGAGAAGTGACCTAATCTTAGTCCATGTACTGGACATTGATCTGAATGAGATTCAGATGCAATGAGAAGATTAGGTCTACGGTCTTGATTTGATCAAGCATCTGTGGGAGGTCCATGGGATCTGGATTTGAGATATGATCTCAACATCCAAGTCACTATACGTGGAACAATACAATCGCCATGTCCTTATCTCCAAGTATCTGCGGAAAATCGCATTATTCTTGAAAGGGTTCAAGAATAATTCCAATGGATCTAAGCATTGAAGAAATAATGATTAAATGTGATTTTATCATCTTGATGTGTGTAGAAATTGTCCAATATAATTAAATGTGATTTAATTATTATGGATAAGAATAAGGTGGATAGAAATATCCAATTATTCATAATATACTATAAATGTGATTTATAATGTATTAGAGAGAGCTAATTATAATTTATATTTGTTGATTAATTATTATGTGTATTGGATACACATTGTGTAATTAATTGAAAATGTAAATCATATGTTGTTTTGGGTTGTGAATGTGATTCACAATTTTTTTAATGGCAAGATTGCAATATTCTCAAAATTAATTATGAATTATTTTTGAAGAATAAATCACAACAAAAGTTGTTGGAAATTATGGGAGAAATTCATGGAGATATGTAATCTTGTGAGATTACATAGATTTGCCTCCACCATGGGTAGATGGTGGACGGCCACCAATTCCACAAGGAATTTGGTGGCCGTCCCCACCACTCCTAATGGGGAGATCTCCATGCAAATCTCTCTCCATAATTGCTTGATCTAACTTAGGATTGAAATATATTTGACATGTCAAGTATATTTGATTTAAATTAGATTATTATTTGTTGGCTTTTACCAACAACAATCTTGGCCATTGAATTGGACATAAATCTCTCATCCATTGATTTTATATGTCCCATGGATTGAGATCCATGGATCCCAAAACCCTATAAATAGAGAGGTATACCATGCTCTCTAGGGCTATGCAATATTGGAGCCAACTATCTCTCTCTTTCTTCTCACACGCCAACTCTCTCTCCCTCTTCTTGGTGGCCGTCCACCTAACCCTAGAGGAGAGACTCGTCGTCGCCTTCGCCACCGCACCGCCGCTTCGACGTTCTTCGATTTTTTCGTCTTCTTGGAGTGCTACACTCACGAAGAAGATGTTCGATCTCGTACGACGAGATCAGGAGCTTACCGTGCTTGGATCATCTTGTTGGATTGCGAGGATCACGCGGTTCATCCCCGCGCTCGCAAGTGACCTCTCCCACGATCGGACTTGAGACAGGAGGTCTCTTTTCTTAGAGACTCGATCAACCACGCTTCAAGAGGTATTACTTTATACTTGTTGAGGTTATCGATGAAACAATCTGAGAATCGTTCTTGGATTATGTGGTTTCATCGCATGAAAGTTTTTTAAATTCCGCTGCACAGAACGACTAGTACAACTAGTCGTTCTGCGTCGTATCCGATACGACGATCACGCTTCTGTGATGCGCTTGAGGATAATACCATATCCTTCATGAAGGAGGTTGTACCTGCACGATTCAGGCTAACTCACTGTAGTTTTTTTAAATACCTCTACAGAAAAACATGGACTACTTAATAGTTACGGAATAAACTAGCGAACAGAAAGTACACACCTAACCAAGGGAATTAGCGGAAAGGCATGCTCAACAGAATGGATAAAACCCAGGAGGGGAAGACCTAACGCCCACATACAATGTTTACATGGAAAAGGGTCAAACGGATCTACACCAAGGATCCATTTAACTGTACAACTCTCAATATCCCCGCCTCAAGTTCAAGATGGATGTCAATCATGCCTAACTTGCCACCAATCGCTTCACATTGCATAGTGGAAGCGAAATTTCAAAAAGTGTGAGGCAGTTTCCCCATCATCCATGTGTGATCCCCACTTTTAAGGAAAATGAAATAATCAAGAATTAAGAGAAAAAAGCATACTATTTTAATATTATGAAATAAGATTAGACTATGAGAAAACAACTTTAACACCACATCGAGGAATTATAAATATATGTAACTTCTAGACATCATTCCCACAAATTTAGGTTCAAAATTTGACATGTAGTGACTTCTAACTTCGGTGATTACTATTATATTGCATCTCAGCTATTATAGGTATTCATCTACCAGTAAATTTATTTTTAGTTTCAAATGCATATTGAAAGAAATACTTTTTAATCATGGTCGATGCATGAAATAAGATAAAAAAGCATCATGCTCATCAACAATCCAAAGAAAAGATAAGAATTATAACTGATATTAAAAAATCTATGAGGGGCACAACTACAAAAAAACTCAAATAATTTGTTAAAGTGGTTGAGGCAACGTCACCGTCTCAAAAAAAACTCAAGGCTTGCATCTCACAAGATTTGGTGAGGGTTTAAGCCTCAAGTCATTTTTTTGTCAAAAATACATCGAGGCTTACACCTCACTATCTTGAGGCGCGCTTTTTAAAACAAGAGTGGAAAGGTCTTTGGTGAAGTTGTTGGCCAACTAATATCTTAATTTGATCAAAGTTAGGCTTAGTTGACCAGCATCAACTTCCTCTTGTATAAGGTAATGATCCTATGGATATACTATGTTCGATAGTGTCGGACAAAATTATTAGCAAAGTTAATCATCACCTTGTTGCTGTAGATCTTCAATGGAAGATTGGTCTAGATACCCGTATCATTAAGCATAATCTGGACTCATAGTATGTCCACAACCCTAAGTCATTGCACGTTATTCAGCATTGACACTCGATTTGTCGCAAATGGTTTGCTTCTTGCATTATCATATGATGAGATTCCCTTTAAAATTAATAGAATAACCTAAAGAAGACCGGCGATTATCTAAGGATCCTGTCCAATCAATATCTATCAGGATTCTTTTTCAGATATCAAAGAATTCGATAAATTGCAGTGAGATGATATGTCGTAGCATGCACAAATTGACTCGTTACATTCACAGTGTAAGTGTTGCTGGGCCTAATTTCGAATCTGTTCTTCAATAGATAAATAAAGGTATGTGTGTACCAATCATATATAAATATGATAAATTATCTACTAATCAAGTGTATGGACTTCGGAGACAGAATCTGCCAACATATATATGACCAATTAGGAATCAATCTAACTGGCTAGACTACACCAATACTAGAAGCCGAACCTCAGTCTCTATGACCCGCATGTATAGTAGTCGAACTGGACCGAGCAAAATCCTCTAATCTGACCTCTTCAACACACTAATAGCCCAGACACTCCTTTCTGACAACTTGAAAATGAAAACCCCTAAATTTGAATTCTTGTATAATGATGTACCTTGTAAAAAATTGAATCAATTGATCTATGATAGTTTGTAGGAAACATCAGAACAAATAATCGATGATGCATGTACAACTTAGAAATGAGGGCAAAAGAAAAGGCGACCAATGTTCTTATTTCAAATGCAGATAAAGAGTCTGTCACGCAATTAAAGATAGAGATCATACACGGGCTGGTCAGTAGCTTTGGCTCCCAATTTTATTAGACAGTATGTGACTCCACCTGTCAATGAAGACAGCACACCGACCAATAGTGGACCTATGGTAGAAGTGTTGCCGCTTTCACTGACAGTAATTTTTTGTTGGGATTCCATAAATGCACCTACATCATTCAGTAGGAATACTTCATGAAATCTGCAGATAAACAATAATACTACTATTCAGATGACTATAAGTTGCTATTAAATTTAGAATTTTCAACAAGCACTTCAGTAGGGGGTCTATTCCATCACACAATTGGAAAAAAAATACAACTCCATGTATGAATGTCAGCCGTGGCCCATTTTCTAATATTCTGTTAGATTACAACTTGGAAAGATACTCGTATTTTGATCAGCTGTAGTAGAAAAAGCAAGCAGTATACTTAAGCATGTAGGCGATACCAGCATGACCAGTGCATACACCTTGGTGAGTCTTTGGCCAGAGATAGGCTGTCATCCTTATAGACGAAGGTTGTGCACCTAAGTAGTTTATCTAACACTACATGCTATTGTTTGGATTTCGAACAAACAGAGATTTATCGTTATCTAAAAAAATGGGCGCAAAAGTAAAAAATAAATAGCAAGTTACATCGAACAAAATGACAAATTATTCTCTAAGATCATTGTTAGAATAATTATGTTATTTATTTCTATCGTCTTATTTCTGTAATTTACCTATAGAGCTTTTCTCCTATATAAGAGAGCTCTAGGGTTAGATGGAATTTATCTCGTGTTATTTTCTCCAACATGGTATCAGAGCAACGGTCCTAGACCGGAGCATGTGCCCTAATCCCCTTGTCCCTACCTAAAGCCTCACTACCGCCGCCGCCTCCGGCCCAGCCTTCGTGTGCGCGCATCGCGCATCTGCTCCTTCTCTCGCGCACCAGCGTGCATCTGCACCCTCTCTCTCGCATCAGCACGCATCGCTCATCCGCGTGCGCATCTGCACCATCCTAGCGCGGTGTTCATCTCGCAGTGCTCTCCGTGCATCCGAGCACGGTTCCTGCGCGCATCCTAGCGCGGTTCTCCTTGCGCCTGCACGTGTCCTAGCACGGTTCCTGCACTCCTTACGCGCGTCTGCGCGTGCTCGTGAGTGCGGCTCCTGCACGGCTTCAGTTATCGCGTGAGTGTGGCTTCTCCGCATGGTTCTGATCTCCAGCGCATCGGTGAGGGTAGCCTAACTAGTCAGAGGAACCCTCAAGGCATGGAAGGCGTTGTGGTATGAGTCTACACCCACAACTGCCTTCGTATATGTTCACGTAGACATTATTGTCTAATCGTGTAACCCCAGTCGCCAGATATTGTTGTCATTATGTCGGACAACAAGGTAGATCTTCCATCCCTGGGCGCCTTTAAAGGTCCAGCACCCGTTGTGAAAATGGATGGCACAAACTATGAACTGTGGGCCATGCAGTTCATGAGTCTGATGCAGTGTAATGGCAAGAAGCATATCCTCATATAAGAGGAACTTGTTGAGAAGACTGGGGTTAACGCCTCATGGGAGGTTGATGATGCATATGCACGTGTATGGTTATCTGGTACGGTATCCATGGAGATAGCCAATGACATTCTGAATCAACCCAAGGCGAAGGCTATGTCGGATATCCTTACCGCCACATATTCTTCTGCAAAGAACGAGTCGAAGATTCTACAGCTTCAGCATGACATCTTCACCTCGAAACAAAATGGTCGTCCTCTTCATACCCTGTATACCTCTCTGAGGGGTATGTTTGAGAAGTTACATGGTACATTCTGTTGACAGCCACACCGGAACAACTCAAGGCATATAGGGACTCAGTGATGACATGAGTATTTCTAGCAGCACTTGATCATGAGTATGATGCCGCCACAGATGCTACCATACTTCTTATGGAGGAGGCCTACCGCAGGTTGAGTAGACTCTCCATATCTCGTGGTGTATCACAACTCTCTCAAACGTCCTCAGCCATGGCAGCATCTCGTGGCAGGGGAGGATCTCCACAGTTTCAAGGCAGAGGTGGCCGTGGCAGGGGAGGGGGTAGCAGACCCCCTCGACAGCCATGTACTTACTGTCGCAGAACATGCCACACTGAGGAAACATGCTATTCCAAGCATGGGTTTCCTACTACTACAGCACGTGTTGCAGAGCATACTCAGCATGAAGGGGGTCCTTCACATGTCCCGAATCAGAGGTTTGAGGAGTTGGGGGTGCGACTTAGAGAGATCACGCCTAGCCAGGAGTCAGCAAGTACTTCAGGATCTTCGGAGATAGCCGCATCAACATCAGCATCCACGTCAAGTACAACATATGCTCTTACTAGTTGTTACAGGGCAGATCTATCAGAGTGGATCATGGATTCTGGAGCATCTCACCATTTATGCGGTGACAAAAGACAGTTGAATGTTTTTCGTCCATCTCAGATAGGACGATCTGTGGTGATAGCTGATGGGGCACACTCTCCCATTACTGGTCAGGGGGAGATGCAGTTGACTCCTGCGATACGGCTTTAGAATGTCCTTTATGCTCCTGAATTTTCAATGAATTTACTGTCAATTAGTCAAATCACTAGAGATTTACATTGTCGTGCCATATTTGACCCATCTGCTCTTGTATTTCAGGACTTCCTAACGGGCAGAGTGATTGGAACTGGCCGTGAGCAAGGGGGTCTCTATAGACTGGTGCAGTCTCCTTATGCTGGTGTCTCTTCTTTTAATACTGGATCTGTTTCTCCATATACATGGCATCTCCGGTTTGGTCATCTTCCGTTGCAAAAGATGGTTCATATTCTTCTACAGATTTCTCCCCGTTCTACTTTTCAATGCGAGGCCTGCCAGCTTGGGAAACATCATCGATCTTCCTTCCAGAGTCATCAGAGTCCAAGTAGTCATGGTCTGTTTGAGTTGCTCCATTTTGATATTTGGGGTCCCAGTCGTGTCCCCGATCTTCAAGGACACAGATTTTATCTTGTCGCTATTGATGAATTTTCTAGGTTATCATGGGTCTTTCTTCTTAAAAAATAAGTCTGATGCTAGTCATGTTATTCAGTCTTATTAATGAAATAAATAATATTTTTTCTGCTAGAGTTAAGTACATACGGTCTGATAATGCTCTAGAATTGTGTAGTATTCAACTCTCTCAATTCCTTGGGTCCCATGGGATTGTGCATCAGACGTCTTGTGCATATACCTTCCAACAAAATGGAGTGACTGAAAGAAAACACCGTCATCTAATGGATGTTACCATAACCCTCTTGATTCAGAGCCGTGCCCCTCATTCCTATTGGGGAGATGCGGTTCTAACTGATTGTTATCTGGTCAATCGTATGCCTTCATCAGTGTTAGGGGAGAAGATCCCGTTCTTGATTGTGTTTCACGAGACGGATCTTCTCTCTCTTACGCCACGCGTATTTGGTTCTGTTGCATTTGTTCATCGCTTCTCTCCTGGTCTTGACAAGATTTTTCCCAGAGCTGTCAAATGTGTGTTTGTTGGCTATTCTAAAACTCTAAAAGGATATCGGTGTTTTGATCCTATTCGACGACGGTACTATGTAATTGCGGATGTCACCTTCTTTGAGTCCGTTATGTATTTCTATCCTACAGGTGACAGACTTAACTCTTCAGAGGATGGAGAAGATATCTATATGCCTCCTCCTCCATACGTACCATGCTCTACTCCGACACCACCACCACCACAAACACCACCATCGCCAATACCAACACCACCGCCGCCGCCACCACCACCGTCTTCTACGTTCTTACCTCAGGTCTACCAGCGACGAACCTCTGCTCATGTGCCTCCTCCATCATCCAGCACGCTCGAGGAATGTACTGAACATTTGAGTTACTTTGATGGCACGAGTGATTTGCATGCGAAGATGGATGTACAAGGTGTTGATGGTATCTCTACACCTCCAGTTGATGATCTTGATATCCCTATTGCACATCGGCGGCAGAAGCGTGCACGAACAATGAATCCTAAATATGGGCTGGAATTTGGTTCTCAGGTTTCCTTGGAACGTTTATCCAAGGACTTTCAGCAGTTTGTTGTAGGGTTATCAACTATAGAGATTCCACGGTCCTATCAAGAGGCACTACAGAGCAGTCAGTGGCGTCTAGCTATGGAGGAAGAGATGACGGTGTTGCAGTCGCGAGGTACGTGGAGTATTATGCATCCTCCACCAGGTGCGTCGATTGTGGGCAGCAAGTGGGTGTTTACTGTTAAGCATCGAGCTGATGGTACAGTTGACAGATACAAAGCCAGGTTGGTTGCTCGTGGGTTCACCCATATATATGGGGTGGACTATCAGGACACATTTTCCCCAGTAGCACGTCACTCTACCTTACTGGTCCTTATTGTCGTTGCTGTTGTACGTGTTTGGCCTCTCTTTCAGTTGGATGTCAAGAATGCTTTCTTTTATGGTGATTTACAAGAAGAAGTTTATATGCAGCAGCCACCGGGGTTTGCTGCTGAGGGGGAGTCTAGTATGGTGTGCCGTCTTCATAAGGCCATATATGGCCTGAAGCAGAGTTCGCGGGCTAGGTTTCAGAAGCTCTCGGAATTGATTGAACAAAAGGGATTTGTCAGATCTACAGCAGATCATACTTTCTTTGTAAAGAGAGACTAACGAGGTATTATGATCATCTTAGTTTATGTTGATGACAATGTTATCACTGGCAGTGATGAACAGGGCATTCAAGCAGCCAAGGATTTTCTTGGCAAGCAGTTTGTTACCAAGGACTTGGGTACACTTCGTTATTTTCTGGGATTGGAATTTGCACGAAATCAGCAAGGCATGATAATGACACAAAGGAAGTATGTTACTGATCTGTTATCTAAGACAGGTATGACAGGAGGTAGACCAACGACTACTCCTATGGATCCTAATGTTAAGCTTTATGATGATGAGTCTGAGGAGGTGGACAAGAGACGATACAAAGAGCTAGTAGAGAAATTATTGTATGTTACTATTACCCGACATGATATATCCTTTGTTGTGAGTAGGGTAAGTCAGTTCATGGAGTAACCCAGGCAAGCTCACATGAAAGCTGTTTTTATGATCTTGAGATATCTGAAGTCATCTCCAGGTGCAGGTCTTCTGTTTAGAAGAGATACATCTCTATCTGTTAGAGGATGTGCAGATGCAGACTATGCCGGGTGTCCTAATGATAGAAAGTCTACTTCAGGCTTTATTGTATTTGTTGGCAACTCACCAGTAGCTTGGAAGAGTAAGAAACAAACCGCCGTTGCTCGATCCAGTGCAGAATCAGAATATAGGGCAATGGCCCAAGGTAGTACTGAGATGATGTCGGTTAAATCTGTTCTGACTGATTTAACTATTGAAGTACATCTTCCTATGCATCTTAAATGTGATAATCAGGCAGCCTTGTTTATAGCTAATAATCCAGCCTTCCATGAAAGGACAAAGCACATTGAAGTGGATTGTCACTATACACGGGACTTGATTCAAAAAGGGCTCATTTCGACATCTTATGTATCATCACGAGATCAGATTGCAAACATGTTTACCAAGGCTCTTGCTAGGGGTCCATTTCATCACTGTTGTTCCAAGCTGAGCATGATAGATATATATGCTCCAGCTTGAGAGGGAGTGTTAGAATAATTATGTTATTTATTTCTATCGTCTTATTTCATTAATTTACCCATATAGCTTTTCTCCTATATTGGATTAGACGGAATTTATCTCGTGTTATTTTCTCCAACAATCATTAATCTGATTCATCAAATATATCTCTGAGCATATTTTGATTCCAGCATTGTTTGGACACACAAAGAGTCGCGCAATTCATTAAAACAGAAAATATATTTTCTTCAGTACATATGTAGAAATATACCTTGCGTGGCAGAAAGGGGCTGGTATACAAATAATATCCCAACAAAGCTAACAGTCAGACCTGAAAAACAAACCAAAACACTATTAAGCAAATATTTATGTAAGATTGTGAGACAACCTGCACTCAAAGTTGGCCAATTTTTCCTACTAGATATGCCTGAGTAAATAATTAATGATACCGAGCATATTTTTAAAACAAGTCTGCAAAGTTTAATTGCAAAAGCACCTATGACCAACAAAATCAAAGTATACCTCCAATTTCAAGAAGCGAAGATTTTTCCTCTAAAAGTAGTCTAGAGGCGAGAGACGCCACAACAGGGGTTGCAAGATTTACCGCAATGGCATAATGCAAAGGAAGTTTTTGGAGGCTGAAACAACCAATAAGGAGCCAATTCATACATGGAAGATGCATTTATTCACAGAAAACTTTAGATTAGAAGAGGTTAAGATGTCTACTGAATGATCATAATGAAAAGACAAAACAACTAAAAAAATCTCATCAAGAAATTAAAGAATCAGAAAAAGAATAAGTTCGCAGATTGTATCAAAAGATGTAATATGACAGGAAAAACTTATTAGGGTCACCTTAGATCTTGGTTTAGTAATGCTTTCAATGTCTTCCTTCAAGTTTATAATTTGTACAAAATGCTATTTAACATGTGCCAGACATGATTTGAATATGTAGAGATATTTCTATATTTTAGCATTGATTATTTTCATTCTCTATGTATGATGTAGGACTCTCCTCTATATAAGAGAGCCCCAGTGTCTCATAAATCATATATATTATTTTTCCACCAACATGGCTTCAGAGCAACGGTACTAGATTCAAGTTCTCATACCGAAAAAAACCCTAACCCTAGCCACAAACCACCCGCACACGCCAACCGAGACTGCCACCGCCGCTGCTTGGAGCAACCTCGTGCAGACCATCTGCCCTCCACTGTCGTTGTTGCTACTCAAGGGCAGCCTCACGCTGTAGAGCGGCTCTTATTCCTCCTTGCCTCTCCTCGCTGACCCATATCTCAGCTAGGGTTGCGTCGCTGTGTCACCGAGCATTCTAGGGAACCGTACTGGTGATCGATCGATCACGTATGGTGTGATTTTAAGGATTCCAAGGTCATTTCAGATAGATAAATCGCTCTTTACCCTAGGACACCCCTCATGTTGATGGGAATGATTGCAGTTTGAGTCTACACATGCAATCAATTCCCTTCATGTCCGTGTAGACAGGTTTTTCCTTGATTTATACGTCCCGATCTGTTGATTCGGAATCATGTCAAAAAACAAGGTTGATATTTCCTCCACAAGCGCCTTCCGAGGTCCAACGCCAATAGTCAAGATCGATGGAACGAACTACGAACTATGGGCCATGCAATTCATGATTCTGATACATTCTACCGGTAAGAAGTGTATTCTTACTGAAGAGGAGCCGACCGATAAGACTAGGACAAATGTCTCATGGGGGGCTGATGATGCGTATGCACGTGTTTGGTTGACTGGTACATTGACAATAGAAATCGCTAATAATGTTCTCTATCAACCCACTACCAAGACAATGTGGGATAGTCTTGTTGCTACCTATTCACATGCAAGAAACGAGTTGAAGATCTTGTAGTTACAGCATGGCATATTCACTACCAAGCAGAACGGACAAGACCCCTGCATTCGCTATATACATCTCTCAGAAACTTCATAGCTTCATGCCTTTTGCAGCTATACCTTAGCAGCAGAAAGAGTACGGGAATGCCACAACGGCTGACATCTTCTTAGTGGCTCTTGATCCTGATATGAGACCACTCGATCACATATTCTTACTGATGATACAATCCCTCCTATGGAAGAGGCATACTGTCGATTTAGCAGGATCATCATTCCGTCATCCAATTCATCACAGACCCCCTTTGTGATGGCTACATCACGCGGTAGAGGTACTTCACAGCATAGAGGTCGAGGGTTTCATGGTCAAGGAGGCGGTTGTGCTCTTCATCACTCATGCACCTACTATCACCTTCCTAGACACTCTGAGGACACATGCTACACCAAGCATGGTTTTCCAGCCTCTACTCGTATTGTTGAGAAGAGTGAGATTCCCACTGCGTCCACTTTCGATCAAATATTTGATGACGTAGTCTCTTGCCTGAGAGAAATCATGCCTCATGCTGCTTCTTCCGAGTCCTTGAGCACTCCAGATATGGTTCCTTCTGCCTCGACTAGTATCTCAGGTACTGCTTATGCTCTTATCAGTTGTAGTAGGGACGACATTGTAGAATGGATTATAGATTCTAGTGCCTCTCATCATTTGTGTGAGATAGAGACAAATTTGTATCATACGGACAAATAGTTCTTGGCAAATCATCGATCATAATAGATGGGACTCATTTTTCTGTTACTGGACAGGGGGAGATCAGTTTGACGCCATCCATGCATCTTCAGAATGTGCTTCACGCACCTGACTTTACCATGAATTTATTGTCTATTAGTCAGATCACTAAAGATTTACATTATCGTGCTATTTTTGATCCATTTTCCTTGTTTGTCAGGACATACGTACGAGCAGGGTGATTGGATGTATTTGTGAGCAAGGAGGCCTATATTGATTGATCCATACTCCTCATGTTGGTACTTTATCTAGTTTTATAGGATCAATCTCTCTTTTATGTGGCATCTCCGTTTTGGTCATCTACCCCTTCAGAAGATGTGTCATGTGCTTCCTCAAATTTCTACTCGTTCTACTTTTCAAAGCAAAACTTGTCAGCTAAGAAAGCACCATAGGTCTACAATCTCGAGTCATCAGGGTCATAATAGTAGTTCTCTTTTTAAGTTAATTCATCTGGATATTTAGGTTTGAGTCGTCTTCCCGACCATTAAGGACATATATTTTATCTTGTTGCAGTAAATGATTTTTTCTATATTGTCATGGGTGTTTCTGTTAAATAAAAAATCTGAAGCTGGGAATGTGATTCAATCATTTATCAATGAAATAAAGAATATATTTTCTGCTATTGTCAAATTTGTTCGCACTAACAATGCGCTAGAGTTCTGTACCTTACAGCTTTCACATTTCTTTTGATTGCTTGGTATTTTACATCAGACATCATGTGCATACACGTCTCAACAAAATGATATTGTTGAACGTAAACATCGTCATTGATGTCACACGAACTCTTCTGATTCAGAGCCGTGCTCCTCACACTTTTTGGGATGATGATGTCCTCACTGCTTGCTATCTTGTGAATTGTATGCCTTTCACTGTTTTAGGTGAGACGATTTCCTTCTCGATTGTGTTTCCCGAGAAGGATATGCTCTCTCTCACCTCTCGGGCGTTTGGGTCTGTGGCAATTGTGCATCAGTTGTAACCTGACCTTAATAAGCTAGCCCCTAGAGATGTCAAGTGTATTTTTGTAGGGTATTCCAAGATATAGAAGAGATACTAGTGTTATCATCCTAATCGTCGAAAGTATTATGTTAGTGATAATGTCACCTTCTTTGGATCTGTGATGTACTTTTCCCCCGTAGGTGACAAGTTCACTCCATCGGATTCTGGAAAGGATGTTTACATGTCTCCACCTCTCACCATCACCACTACATGTTCCAATACCACCCACCTCCTCCTCCTAGTCCCATAACCGAGTTCTAACTACGTTTCTGCGTTTGCAAGCAGCCTACTGCTCATGGGCCTTCCTAATTATTAAGCACACCTCAAGTATGTTCTGATCACAATATTACTATGGATGGTAACGGTGAGTTGTCTCTTCAGCAGGCTATTGTACAAGATGAACATGTTCTTTCACAGGAGGATAATGAGCATGTAAAGGAGGTTGTTGATGATCTTGAGGTGCCTATTACGCTTAATAAGTAGAGAGGCGTACATGCGCATCGTATCCTCTTGCTTCCATTGTTTCTTTAGCACATCTTTCAGCAGATTTCATGAAGTTTGTTATAGGACTATCTGTCATGGAGATTCCATGGACCTACCAGGAGGCTATGCAAGACCATCAATGATGTCCTCTAATGGAGGAAGAAATGGTTGTGTTATAGTCACGTGGCACATGGAGTTTAGTCCAAGTTCCTCATAGGGCATCTGTTTTCAGTTGCAAGTAGGTGTTTACCGTGAAACACCAAGCAGATGGTACAGTCAAGGTTTGAAACCACAGGAGAAGGCTTCAAAGGGCCATATGTTTCATTGAACTTTCTCATCTGACTACAGGAGTGTGGGGTTTTATATATAGCACCCACAAAGTCTCCACATCTCCAAACCGGCAGATGTGGGACTAAACTCCGGATGGGGTAAATGGATTCTGAAGAAATCCATTTACCCAACTCCCATACATATGACACATATAACAACTACTCCAATACTCCCCCTCAAGCTGGAGCATGCAATGCTCAGTTTTGACAAACAGAAAGAAACTCAACTCACGCTAGATGACACTACAGACAATATCAACTTAATACGCACAATTGTCGGTTGTTGTCGAGGACGTTGCTTCTCATGTCGTGCAGATGAGGAGGACGAACGAGCTGCAGTGTGAGTCAACGGAATCTCTTCGTCAGAGAGCATGCGATTTGAACGGTGCATGTCAGAGTCACTGCAACTGGAAATGAGTCTCCTCGTCGGAGTACTCTGGCCCACCACAACATGTGGACAACTGCTCCATCTTTGAAAAGGGTTGGACTGAAAAGTCATGGAAGTGCAATCCTCGTTAGAGTCCACGATCGCTGGAGAATGGAGTCTGAAAAGTCTCCTCGTCGGAGAACTGGGTCTCACCCATCTGGCACAGAGAATGGTACTCTACTCTGGAGTCCCTATGATACCACATGAAAACCCTTGCCAACATGGCATAGGGAATGGTCCTCTACTTTGGAGTCCCTATGGCTAACATGAAAACTCTTGTCAAAATATAAAAGATGGGGACCACACAAAAGATGGCAACATGTGTACATCTGAAAAGAAGACCGCATACATGTGCATGTCTGAAACTAAAGACTCGGAATCTGACGCCTGAATATCTGTTGTAGAGTCTGGAAATCTGACTGGTCTGGAGAATCTGAATATGAAATCTGGACCTGACCTGTGACTATACATAATACTCCCCCTTTCTCCCATACTAGTCGGAATGACAGTCGTTGACCAGATTGGGAGAAGACAATAAAAAATGGGGAGAAAACAAAATATCAATAAGCCCTTCACAAATTTGTCGGCTTTTTAAATCATTCATTGTTTTTTTTCTCGAAACATTTTTTAAGCCGTTTCAAATTTTTTTACGGCTTTTTCTTCTCATTTTTTGAAATTTTTTTCGCAAACAAATGTACGGCTTTTTATTTGTACGCGCCTTTTTTCTTTCTTTTTTTTTTTTGATATCACGACCCAAAGGGCCCAAAGACTCATCAACCCTTTTTCTCTTTTTTTAATATGGCCAAAAAAAATTTTTAACCCACAATGGGATCATTCTCTCTAACCCCCTCCTTAAAAAAACCAATCGACCTCGAATATGTGGCTCCCCCTTTTTTTTGGAATGTCGCAGCCCAAAAGCTAGGACTCCCTGGGAACCCCTTTAATTTCGATGCTCGCTGCACAGAGGGTTCCCATCAGGGAACCCTTCTTTTCCCTTGCGCTGCCGCCCCCGATGGGATTCTCCTGCCGCATGCCGTTGTTGCACGATGGAGAGATGGAGGAGCTATCGCTACGCCCGACGAGCCCGATCTGGAGTGCCACCTTGCAAAACAGGAGGGAAGTACTCGCGCCTACGCCTAGAGGGGAGAAACTGGAGCAGTATTGGAGGGTGTCACCACTGCTCGAGGGGCTTGTTGCCGCCGCTGGAGATAAGGTCCCTGCGAGTTGGGTGTGCCATCGCTTGTGGCTTCCCGAAGTTATGTTCAAGGGAGGCACATCTTGTAGGGTAAGGAGGCGTTGCTCGGCAGTCGCCTAGGGGCGAGTTTGCCCGAGATAGAGATGCAGGAACTTCTGCCTGGACTCGCCTGGAGCAGATGACGGGAGTAAGGCAGCAAGTGTCGCCACTGGCGGCGTTTTGGTGCGAGTCAGATTGGGTGCCTGCCTTCTGTGCGAGATAGGCTGCCTGGAGTACACGATGGGGCTAGCGGAGAGTCTCCGTTTGGAGCCTTCGTGCATGACGCGAGGGAGATGCGCCTACGGTACCGCTGGAGGGAGGTGCAATGGAGGAATCTGTTGGAGGCGCACCGCCGAACAAGGAGTTGTGGCTATCGCCGCCGAACTGCAGAGAGGATGGCGGCCATCAATGCCGTCTGGGATGCCTTTGGTGTTGCCGTCCTTTGGAACTGGAGCATCTCTCCTAGAGAGGAGCGGTTGTACCTGGAGCCGCTAGGGTTTCATCAACCCTAACAGATTCTCAAGAGATGCCACTGTTGACTGGAGATGCGTGTGCCAATGGGGTTCGCGCGAAGAGCATGGCCACTGTGGGCATTGCCTGCGATGGCGAGCATTGCACTTGCAAGGGGGTTGTATGGCGTGCAACCCGACGAATCTTGAACGAGCATGAACAAAACTCCAGAGATTAGGGTTTCAATAGAAACCCTAGAACTTAGAGAACTTGAATAAATAAGAACGATCACAATTGAATCTCGAATAAAAATAATGAAAAACAATTTCTCGAGAATCGACCCACTCCGATACCATGTTAGAAAATATGGAATGCGAAAGAGGAAATGATAAACAAAGCATAAGAACACAAAGACAATCATGAAGAAGAGAAAGATTTTTACGTGGAACCCTACTCCCTAAGGAGCAGGATGAAAACATAGGAGAAGACCTCAAAGGGCCATATGTCTCATTGAACTTTCTTATCTGACTACAGGGGTGTGGGGCTCTATATATAGCACCCACAGAGTCTCCACATCTTTAAACGGGTAGATGTGGGACTAAACTCTGGATGGGGTAAATGGATCCTGGAGAGATCCATTTACCCATCTCTCATATATATGACGCATATAACAACTACTCCAACAGTTATAAATGGGTCATGTACGAAGCATGCGACCCACTAACCCCCCAGCAACACCTCATAGTAGTGCCTCGACCAACGCCTCACCTCAAACTGCCTCGCCTTGCCCATCGAGACAATCGCCTCACAACTGCAGGCTGAGACGTGCGCCTCTGAACAATTTGGGAGCGCCTCGCCTTGAGGCGTACGCCTCGAGTACCTCGAGTCGTAATTTTTTGAACCATGCGTACAATAGATCATTATAAGGCAAGGCTTGTTGCGCGAGGGTTCATCCAGATGTATGGGGTGGACTGTCAGGATACTTTCTCACCAGTGGCCTGCCATTCTACACTTCAGGGTCTTCTTACTATTGTTGTGGTGCGAGATTGACCATTGTTTCAACTTGACATCAAGAATGCTTTTCTCTATGGTGATCTCCAAGAGGAAGTCTACGTGCAACAATCGCTAGGGTTTGTTGTTGAAGGGGAATGTCAGCAAGTTTGTAGACTTCATAAGGCTATTTATGGCGCAAAGCCCAAGAGCATGGTTTCAGAAGCTTTCGGACTTGATTGAACAGAAAGGGTTCACAAGGTCGAATGCAGTTGTTTGTTCAAAGAAACCATGAAGGTACAATTGTAATTATAGTTTATGCTGATGATATCATTGTTACAAGAGATGATGTGCAGAGTATTAGCAAGGCTAAGGAGTTCCTTGGGCGACAATTTGTTACTAAGGATCTTGATCCTTTACGATACTTCCTCATATTAGAGTTTGCCAGGAACCAGCAGGGTCTTGTGATGACCCGAAGGAAGTATGTTACAGATATTTTAACAAAAACAAGCATGAATAGGTATAAACATGCAACTACTCCTATAGACCCCAACATGAGACTATATGATGATGATACATAAGAAGTGGATAACAGGAGATACAGAGAACTGGTTGGGAATCTACTTTATGTTACCATCAATAGATCAGATAACTCATTTGTTGTTAGTCGGGTTAGCAAGTTCATAGAGCAATCCAGACAGGTACATATGGATGTTGTTCACATGATTCTGAGGTACTTGAAGTCATCTCTAGGTGTATGACTATTTTTCAAGAAAAGGACATCTCTCAATGTCTTAGCTTGTGCAGATGCAGACTATCCTACCCTAAGGGCATAGGTCTACCTAAAGGTTAGCTATATTTGTCGGTAGATCTTTAGTTTCCCGAAAGAGCAAGAAACAGACAGTGGTAGCCAGATCCATCGCAAAATTAGAGTACAGAGCTATGGCACATGGGACCACCAAGATGACGTAGTCAGATCAGCATTAGTCGACCATGGTGTTGATGTACAATTTCCCATGCACTTACAATATGACAACCAGATTGCATTTTTTATTGCCAATAATCCTACTTTCCATGAAGGAAAAAGCATATTGAGGTGGATTATCATCATACATGTAACATGATTCAGAAAGGCTTCATCTCCACCTCCCACATCGGGTTCATGGGAGCAGACTGCAGATATATTCACCAAGGCCTTGACTAGAGGTTCTTTTCAGAAGTGTGGATCCAAGCTGAGCATGATCGACATCTATGCTCCATTTTGAGGGGGGAATGTAGAGATAATTCTATGTTTTAGCATTGTTTATATTTACATATTGGGACTCTCCTCTGTATAAGAGAGCTTTAGGGCCTCATAAATCATATAGATTATTTTTCCACCAACAAAACATAAAGAAATATAATAATGAAATAATCTTAATTTCATGCCGATCAAAATGTCCTAATTTAAATGGAGAATAAAGACCTAAGGAGAATGATTTTGTGAGGAGAGAAAATTCATAATTGTTGAAGCACACATGCTATGAGTTTATTATATCTTAGTCAACAACTTGTATCAATTCTTTTATGATGCAAGATATACTTTTTGTAATATATATTCTATGTGATTTTAACTCAATTTCATGATTGTTGCTATTTAGCTTTGATAAAAAAGCATGTGATTCAAATATATGTATGCTACAAAACCAAGATTTCATTATATATTTCCCTATGGCGATCCAAATAACAAAGAAAAGTCTCAAAATTATATTTTAAAAACATAGATAATAATCATAATATTGTAGTGTAAAAGAAGATCACACTAAAGGACCAAGGTTCAAATCCCCCTTATGGGGGTTACGTTAGGTGGCTGACAACCATCATAAAAAACGGTCAAATCTTCTTTGAGCAAGAATCACGTAGCCAACCCTACTTAGAGTGGGAGAAGGTTGTGTCATTTGTTTTAAGATCACAGATTGTGAACTAAATTTGGAGAGGCGGATACGTTTGCTATTTTTCTTCCAAAGAAAACATTTTTAAAACAATAGAATGGTGTCTGAGCATACTAAAGTGAAAAAAAAGCCTGGAAATCCTCATCAAAAATGATTGTAGAAGATATATACACAAGTAAATTATAAAGTTAAAAGCCCGAAACACTGGCTACAGACCTATAGATGAAACATACAAGTGAAAGATACCCAACTAGGGCTCTTGAAATGAGAATAGCTCTTGTATTCATCGGACCAAGAACTGGTTGCCCCGTCCTTCTTGACCACATAAATGACGGGATCAGCATAATTGTACATCTTGTAAATACAACTTCAAACAACGGAAGTGGTTCTACTGCCAAATTATGAGAAGGAAACGAAAAGAGAATTAGCAGTTGGCACTTATTTTAGCAAATGTAAACTTAACAACAAAAAATACATCAGGTGTAATCATTCAAGCGAAATGTTGATGTCAGCTTAACAATGCACAGATTCCCCACAAAGGGGGCACTTCTATTTCAAATACACACTTCAACAAACAAAATTTCATAATGATCATTTAAATTTTGCACGCAAAGGGCCATTGCACTAACCAAATTAAAATTAGAAAATAGCAAGTGTAGTCCAAATAAATTTTACTCCAAATGACTTTAGTATGTCACTAAATCATGATGAAATACATATAAACAAATGTAAATTTCTGTGGTATTATACAGTTCCCATCTCCTTGTAATCAAGCAGTACATTAGTTTCTGCAATGAGCAAGTCTCGAAAACTAGTTCATTGAGATTCCAAAAAACCCCTTTAAGTTTGTTATGATTCGACTTGGATCAATCCCAACATCCACGAGTACTTCTTAAGATATTTCAACCCACAAACTAACGGAAATTAGAGATGGGAATGTATTTCATTTGCTTGTCATACCAAACTTGGCGACCTCTGTAGTCCTACTCAGGACATACAAGTCCTACCGGATATAGTTGTACCGTCCCTTTTGATGTGGTATTTAGGCCCCAGTTAATATCCACGAGTTTATTTTCACTTTTTTCAAGAAATCCTGCTTAGTCCCAAGACAGCAGATATCATTCCATTCTGTTAAGCAGATATCAGTCTGGTCTTCTTTCCAAATAAAGAGACATAGCACTTTATCATTGAAACGATAAATCTATCCTAATGGAGAAACTAAAAATGGATTGGCAAGAAATCATTGAAATAATAACAAAATGGAGAAACTAAAAATTAAAACAAATAAGTATTTCTAACCTAGAAATGCATTTGCAAGGTATTCCATTATACAATAGATAGTAGATGCTAAAGCCATGCAGATCATCCCGGAGAATTTCGACCCATCCCAGGCCCATGAAAAAAATTGGTTTAAAAAATGGAATCCTCCGTGTCACTTGCTTTGGACAAGTTCTCCTGAGCATCAGAATTAAAATCAAAAAGTGATTGTTCAAATGATTGCACAATCAAGCTTCAAATCAACATAAATAACATTCAAAACAAGATAATGTAGGAAATCACACCAATCTTCGTTCTAGTATTTAAGTGTTCCGCAAAGCAATCACCTTATTCATTTTATATTTCCTTTCATGCTGGGCAATGCATTACCTACAAAATCATATTATTCATGATGCACAAGCATAATCGAAGAACATCTCAAGAACATAAAAATATAAAGTGGGAAGTCCAAGAATTTATGTGGAACCCTACTATATAAGGAGCGAGATGAAATCGCGAGAGAAGGTCTCAAAGGGCCGGATAGTTCACTATAATTCTCTTAATGAATACGGGGGGTGTAAGACTTCTTATATCGCCCCACTGACAGACTGGGATCCCAATTATAGTTGATGTGAGACTAAACAAGTGAGGAGGGTAATTGTATCCGGGAAAGACTCAATTACCCATCTATTATATATTCTAACACTCTCCCTCAAGTTGGAGCTGAGAAAGCTATGCCTTGCGACAAAAGAAAATATACATGACATATCTTCACTCGATACATCTAAAAAACGGGAGGAGACCGATAAGACCAGCACGAGGACGGATTTGTGATGATCAAGATGTGCATGTAGTAGAGTCGTTGCGACAAACAAGACATGCTTGGAGTATAGTCATTGTAAAAGAAGACCAACGCGTAGAGTAGTCACATAATTAGGAGATAGGAGTAGAATTACTTGATGCTCAGTGAAGATGGCTGATATGCAACAATAGTATAGAGTGTCGGTCCTTATGTTGTGGATGGGCATTATAAGTCTGAGACGATCTCAGGTAAAAAAGTTAATATGGAATAGTTGATGTCGATGTGGAAAGCTAGAAGTAGATTGGTTGTTTCTCATAAGCAGATCTTGAGAGATGGACCTCTCGCATATGTGAACCCTGAGAATAGTGTCTCCCATGTCTTATGAGGACCTGGAGTCGGTTAGATTATATAGGGATCATGGAGAAGAGAGCTTTTTGAGGAGCCACAAGTAAAAGATGACGGACGTAATAGAAATCTTGTAGATACATCTCAACTAGAACTTTATGCCCCACTCTCACTCCCCTTTCTCCCATACTTGTCAGAATGAGAACATAGATTATCTAGTTAGGAGAAACATATAACATGCACTTTTTTCTTGATCCTTTTTTTAAGCCGTCATTCTCCTCTTTTTCTCATTTTTCAACTTTTTCTTTTTTTTCCTCAAAACAATTTTGATAAGCATTTTGTCCTTTTATTCTTGGGCCTTCTCTCCCTTTTTTTAAATACAGCCCAACTAGGCTCTAAAATGCCTCTTTTTTTTCTCTTTTCTCAACAATTAAAGCCCGATAGGGGTCTATGATCTTCTGTATCATCTTTTTTTTCATTTAAATGCATAGTAACCCTATTGGGTTTTAGAAATAAAAGAAGGGCATCAAACCCGAATAAGGGGCCTCCTCGTTTGATGCTAGGTTTCCTTTATGGGGAGAACACATCTCAGCTCCCGTAGGAGTAAAGGAGGAGCAGCGTGCAACAATGCACGTTAAAGTCGAGGGCGTTGCACTTGGTATTTGTTTCTTCCAATGGAGGATGTTGAGATATTTCTACATTCCATGTATCTTTCCTCTTATTTTATTTCTTTCTGTCTATTCTATGCATTTACCCATAGCTCTCTCCCTATATAAGAGAGCCTAGGGTTATGAGAAATAAACATCTCTTTCTTTTCTTCCAACATGGTATCAGAGTGGCGGTCTTAGATCGAAGATCTCGTACCCAAAAACCCTAACCCTACCTCATATCCACCTCCATGCACTGCCTGCCGTGCACCTTCGTCGACCTTCTCCGCGCGCAGCCGTCCACGCGTACTGCACATCGCACACGTGCACAGAGCTCGCTCATCGCTTGCACGTGCCGTCGCACGCTGATCTGCGTTGATCACGCGCGTCGCCTGCGCATATCCTGTGCGTTGATCTGTGCACCTTCCTGCACAGTACCTAGCGCTACCTACGTCGCGTAGCGCAGTTCATCACCCTCCGCGTGTTGTGCTTCTACACCCAGCCGTCGTTCACCTCATTCCTTTGATGGATTTGGGGGCATAAGTCTACATATGCACCCAAATCCACGTACATTTGTGTAGACACTCATTCGTTGGTCTACAATATCGTAGTCTTCTATATCCAGCAAGATGTCTGAGAACAAGGTTGATGTACCCGCCACAGGCGCCTTCAGAGGACCGACGCCTATTGTCAAAATGGACGGGACAAATTATGAACTATGGACTATGTAGTTTATGAGCCTTACGAAGTCGAATGGTAAGAAACACATTCTTACTGAGGAGGAACTGATGGAGAAGACTGTGACAAACGCCTCATGGGAGGCAGATGACGCTTATGCCAAAGTTTGGCTATCAAGAACATTGACGATTGAGATCGCCCAAGGTTTAAAAAACGTGAGGTGTATTGAGGCGTTTTCCAGTATTACCTCGAGGCGTAAGCCTCACTCGTGAAAGAAAATTTTTCATACAATATAATAATAAATCGTAATTACAATTTTTCAAGTTCTAGAAATTAAATAGTTATGATTAAATACATAACTCCATGATATTTCAAGGCTAACATCAAGGTTTAAACATCCAAGTTGTTATATAACTCTCTTTTTTTAAACTCTAAATCTGTAAGGAGTCAAGTAAATATGGATATGTAAGCACAATAATGGGTAAACACTCTGCAAAATTTAAAGTTTTGAATAAAATTTAACTAAAGGGACTAGATATAACATATCATTTTCAAAATTATGTGAGATATGTGTCATTCAATTGAGAAGGTAAGAGAGTAAGCAGTGAATTTGTGATCACTTTTTACTTTACCATAATGATTGGGGGATAAAATACTTGAATATTGCATGTTATGATCATCTTTGTTCATGCATGCTGATTGAATAGAAGAAAAGATGAGACATGTTTACAAAAATATACTTTTTAAAATTTAGGTCAAAGTAGGGGACTTGAATCCAAACATTTAATAAAGAAACATTTATGTTTGATTTATACTAAAGAGTAGAGGCATAGATTTAAGGACTCAAGACTCAATTTTTTTGGTCATATTGATTTATAAAAACATGCATAACAAAGTAAAAATAAGCTTAATATGTTAATAAATTAAAAAAATACATTTTCAGTGAATCATGAGCTTAAAGACTTGAAAATACTTGTCTACGGAATATGAAAAGCTCACAATAAAAAAGAAAAGGAAAAAACATTGCATAAAAAAATTAAAAAAACAACAAATACATGAGGCAGCGGCTCGAGGCGTACAGGCGCGCCTCATAAGCCTCGAGGCGCACACCTCACTGATGCTAACGCCTCGAGGCATACGCCTCAGCAACTCGAAGCACGTTTTTAAAAACAATGAGATCGCCAATGATGTGTTACATCAGCCTACTGCTAAGGCGATGTGAGATATCCTCGCAGCAACATATTCTCAAGCGAGGAACGAGACGAAGATCCTCCAATTTCAGCATGACATATTCACTATCAAGCAGAATGGACGTCCTTCGCATTCACTGTATACATCCTTGTGTGGGATATTTGAGAAGCTTCACAGTTTCATACCTCTAACGGCAACTCCTGAGCAGCAGAAGACATATAGGAATGCTACCATGGTAGGGATATTCCTCGTATCCCTTGACCCTGAATATGAAGTTGCTCGCTCTCAGATTCTAGCAGATGCATCTAATCCTCCCATGGAGGAAGATTTCCACAGACTCGGCAGGATTACTATTCTACAACCCCTAGTAAGACTTCCACAACTATGACAGCCTCTCGAGGAAGAGGAGGCCATTCTATGTTCTGTGGATGTGGACCTCGTGGTAAAGGAGGTCGCACTCGTCATCCTTGTACCTTCTGGCATTGCTCAGGTCACTCCGAGGAGACATGTTATTCTAAGCATGGTTCCCGGCATCAGCCCGTGTTGCAGAGCAGATTGAGTCTCCTGTTGCTTCTACTCTAGATCAGAGGTTAGATCACCTTGTTGCCATACTGAGAGATATTATACCCCCTTCTGCGTCACCATCCTCAAAAGATCACTCAGATGTGGCAGTCTCAGCAGTTGCCAGTACTTCTGCTATAGCTAGCACCTCAGGTACTTATGCTTTTACATCTTGTCATGTATCTAACAGTATAGAGTGGAGTATGGACTCCGGTGCTACACATCATCAATGTGGAGACAGACAGCAGCTTGCGTTATATAGACAAGTTACGCCATGGAGAACAGTTATGATAGCTGATGGGACTCATTCCCCGATCACAGGACAGGGGGAGATCACTTTGACGCCTTCAATGTGTCTGCAGAATGTGCTACATGCTCCAGATTTCTCTATGAACTTAATTTATATTAGTCAGATTACAAAGGATTTGCACTGCCAAGCTATTTTTGACCCATCGTCTCTTATTTTTAAGGACATTCTTACGGGTAAAGTGATTGGATATGGTCGTAAGCAGGGTGGTCTATATCGCCTGGTTCAGACTTCATATGCTAGCCTCTCTTCTCATTCGTCTGGATCAGTTTCTCTGTTCACTTGGCATCTCCGATTTGGTCATCTCCCTCTTCAGAAGATGAGTCATATGCTATCAAAGATTTCACCTAACTCTTCCTTTCAGTGCAAAGCTTGTCAGTTGGGAAAGTATCATAGGTTTGCCTTTCCCGGTTGTCAGAGTCGGAGCAGTAGCTCTTGTTTTGAGTTATTTCATGTGGACTTCTGGGGTCCAAGTCGTGTGCTTGATCACCAGGGACAGATTTTATCTTGTAGCTGTGGACGATTTTTCACGATTGTCGTGGGTATTTCTTTTGAAAAATAAATCTAAAGTAAGGGATGTGATTAAAATCTTTATTACTGAAGTGCAAAATGTCCTCTCTACTTTTGTGAAGTTTGTGCAAACTGATAATGCATTGGAATTTTGTACTCGTGACCTCTCTCATTTCCTGTCATCCAGAGGGATTATTCATCAAACGTCTTGCACTTACACCTCTCAGCAAAATGGAGTTGCAGAAAGGAAGCATCGTCATCTTCTTAATGTCACTCGGACTCTTCTCATTCATATTCGTGCACCGCATTCATTCTGGGGTGATGTAATTCTCACTGCATGCTACTTGGTGAATCGTATGTTGTCATTAGTCTTGGGTGAGAATAAAAATTCCTTTTTCCATAGCTTTTCCTGAGAAGGAGCTATTCTCACTCACTCCTCGTGTGTTCGGATCTGCTGCTTTTGTTCACCAGTTGACTCATGGTCTTGACAAGCTCTATCCTAGAGTTGTCAAATGTGTGTTTGTCGGATACTCCATGACTCGGAAGGGATATCGGTGTTATGACCCTCTGTGCAAAAAATATTATATAAGTGTCGATGTCACATTTTGAGTTTATGATGTACTTCTCTCCTACATGTGATAGGTTGGCTTCATCAAACCTGGATGATGAAGTCTACATGCCACCTCCTCCCGTGCTTGTCGTCCCTCCACCTCTACCTCCACCACCTCCTTATCCTACTACTACTGAGTCATATGCACCACTAGTTCCATCTCTACCTAAGTTCTATACTCGTCAGACTGCTTCTACTCATGGTCATCGCCAATCATCCACGTAGTCCCAGGTTTGTTCTGACAGTATAGCTTCTAACGATGGGTCTGGAGATGTATCTGTGCAGGAAACTAACACACAGATGGAGGATGTTCCTTCCAATCTGGATATACCTATTCCAATCCAAAAGCAGAAGAGATCTTGTGCTTCCTACCCCCTGGCTTCTCAGGTCTCCTTTCATCGTCTCACAGGGGATTTTCAGAAATTTGCAGAGGCTCTATCTGTCATGGAAATTCCACGGAATTATGAAGAAGCATTGAAAGATAGTCGTTGGCACTTGGTTATGGAAGAGGAGATGGCTGCATTATAGTCACGTGGTACATAAAGTCTTGTTTCTGCTCTAGTTGACGTGTCCATTGTGGAATGCAAATGGGTATTCATTGTGAAACACCGTACGGATGACAGGGTGGATCGCTTTAAGGCGAGACTAGTGGCACGTGGGGTTACCCAGACATATGGGATGGACTCGGTAGAAGAAGGTGCCATGATGATCTTAAAATAGAAAGAAGATCCTGTGATCAACTAAGGATGCATATAAGAGCTAAAAATGCCCTAAAACTCACGTTTCCCTTGAAAAAGGGATGAAAACCCTCAATGGACAGCAGATCTGGATTCTTGTGAGTTTTGGATCTCCAAAGAGTCCTACGGTACCCGTGGAGGGTAGCTGTGCGACTGACGACCTTCGTAGGAGGTCCTGAAAGCGCAGGGTAGCGCTAGCGGGAGGTTTGTTGCACTGGAGGCGATTGAGGGCCTTGTGCGGGCTCCTAATTCAGGGAAGAGGGAACGCGTAGGCTTTTGTGAGGCTTGAAGGTGGCGGTGGGGATTTCAGATCAGAACCCCGGTCTAGGATCGTTGCTCTGATACCACGTGGAGAAAAGAGACGAATGGAATATCTAGTCCATAGGGCTAGGGTCTCTTATATAGACAGAAAACCCTATAGAGTACAAGAGGAAAAATACATAAATACCCCTAAGGGGTTACGGAACCCGAAGGGTTAAGGGTTACAGAAACCGAAGGGTTAAGGGTTAAAACATAATTGCAATATAATAATTCTAACCAGTGTTCGGAAATGCGGTCCATGCGGCCGCATATGCGGCCGCATATGCGTATTCGGTCACTTGACCGAAGCGCATATGCCATATGCGGCAATATGCGGTCAAAACGCATATGCGGTCCGCATATGCGGTATATGCGGCCGCATATGCGGCCGCATATCTAATAGGATTCATGTTAATCCATGACATGATGACACATTAACTCGATTTTTTTCCGAGCAACTCTTATATCATCATTTGCATTGATGCATCTTTTCATTATTCTCGTATATGTTGCATTTGGGAATATAATCTAGGATATATTTTTTCTTTTATCCATTTTTTCCATTGTTCTCAACACTTATTAATGAATTGTTTACTACTTTTTGAATTTTCTATCTAATGAAATTCATTCTAATTCTTCAAATAAAACATGAAATAATTGACTAACATTCTTACACTTTACATTTTTTGTGTTTCTAATAAATTTTATATGTGAACAATCTTCCCCTATATTTTGTGTCAACATATTTTATCCCTTGGCGATACATATATGCGTATAATTTTGGGTATATGTACCTATGATTATTCTTTAGCTTTTGTTATCTATAGGATCTATATATACATTAAAGGTTTTCTTATAGAATCATGTATTCCCTGTTGAATCCAAATTTGTATATGTATATATATGCATTAAATTCAAAATACACACTAAAAGATAATCAATTTATAATATCATGCTCATATATCTTATTTGAAATTTTTGATTTTGAACTTTGTAAGATCATCAACTTTTATATATAAACACATTTTATTGTTTATTTATAATATTTTAAATTAAAATATTATAAACCGCATGAACCGCATATACTTCCGTATACTCCTCCGCATATCCGCTTACTCGCTTTAGACCGCATGACCGAACGAATACCGCATACCGCATTTCTGAACCTTGATTCTAACAAATACCACATTAATGGAGAAGATTTAAATTGCTTTATTCCTTAGCTCTAAGCATCTTAATGCATAATAAAATCTAAAGAAAAATACGACATAAGTACAAACAATAAGGAAATATGGCAAGTGACAAATACGAGCTCGTGAATGGCCGACCGGAGGGCGGGTTTTTCCAGCCGCAGGGGGGAGTGAGGCAGGGGTGCCCCCTTACTCTTCATCATTGCAGCAGACGTTTTGGCTTGCATGGTTAACAGGGTGCAACGCAGGGATCTCACGCGAAGCTTCTCGAAGGGAGAACTGCAGATCCCGCTGCTTCAGTACGTCGATGACACCATCTTCTTTGTCGAGGGGAGGACAGAAGATGCCAGGGGGATGGTAGCGATGCGCGAGCTTTTCAGCGAGATGTCCGAGCTGAGGCAGAATACAACCAAATTAAAGTTTGTGCCTTTCTCCCTCGACGACGATGAGGTGGAGCTGTGTTGTATGGTGTTGGGAACGGCGCGTGCAGGTCTCCCGATTGAATACTTGGGGATCCCGCTCTCCACGGGGAGATCAAAGTTGTTTGATTGGCTGCCCTTGGTGGAGAAGGTTGAGGGGAGGCTGGCGGGTTGGAAGGCGGCGCTCCTCTCTAAGGGCGGCAGATTGGTACTCCTAAAGTCTGTGCTATCCGCGATACATGTTTACTACTCGTCGACGAGGTTGCTACCGACCGTCATTAGGAAGAGTCTTGAGGGGCTGATGCAGAGATTTATATGGTGCAAGAGCGGCCAGGGGCGGTCTGGCGTGCCTCTTGTCAATTGGGAGGACGTCACTTTGCAGAAGTGCGATGGCAGGCTCGAGGTGCGCCGTCTAGACGCGTTGAACGAGGCGCTCTTGTTAAAGTGGGTGGCGAGGATTTGGGGCGATAGAGATGACCTCTGCACCAAACTCATTCGACAGATTTGCTCGGTTAGCAGCACGGCACCGTCAACCAGTATGATGGGGGGGCGAGACCCTCTCTCTTCTGGAAGGGTATCATCAAGGTCACGCGCAACTTCCAGGACTTCTTCATACCGGTGCTGGGGAGCGGCGACGGCTATGCTTTTTGGAGGGATAATTGGACTGATCGGGGAGACCTTGCTTCTCGCTTCCCTCGTCTCTTTGCTCTCGCGGAGGATCCGGACGTGCAGGTTGCCGCGTGCTGGACCAATGGAAACTGGATGCCACAGTTCCGCTCGTACTTCTCCGATCAACGGCTGGAGGAATTCATGGGCTTGTTTGATTTTCTTAGGGGCGCGACAGGCCCCTCGTCGGGCGTGATCATTGGGTTTGGCACGTCAAGGATTTCACGGTTCGCAGTGCATACTTGGCGATCTCCAGGCCCCCGCCCTCCATCTCGACAGATTTGGTTCGGGACTGCGCTTTCCTTTGGGGGATGGGTCTTCCCGAGAGGATCGGTTTCTTTCTCTGGCTGTTCAGGCGGAAGAGGCCGATGATGCATGATAGATGTGCCAGGCTGCTTGGGGTGGTCTCTGACAGGTGCCTTATTTGCGATGCGGAGATTGAGTCGGCGGAGCATCTTTTCTTCTCTTGTCGTGGGGTGGCGCCCCTTTGGGATGACTCATCCTTAAGGTGGGTCGACATCTCGGATGTGGGAGCATTCTGCGACGGTTTGGTGGCGGCTGGCCAGCGGGCGATGCGAGACTTGATGCGGCCGCTGGCTACGATTTGGGCAATATGGCTGGCAAGGAACGCGCTACTGTTCTCGGGGCAGAGGTTTTATTTGGAAAATGTTAAATTGCAGGTGTCAAGCTTATTAAGCTCCTGGACCTCTCAACGCGTCTTTTTGTACTTCCTTCTAGCTTTCCTTCTTTTAATAAAAACTTGGGGTGAAGACCATTGAGTGTCTCCCCCCTTTCTTGGCTTAAAAAAATAGAATATAATTTTTTAATATTTCCATACTATCCACACACATTTTCCAAGGAGGAAGGGATTTTTATATGATGAACCTTATAAACTTTGTCAATTACCTTCTCGACCTTATAAACATCGACCTTATAACCAAATAAACTTGGTTCGTTTAACACTACGAACTGTGTCATTAATTTTATCTCTTCTTCAGTCAAATTGCTTGAGTTAAGGTTAAGTTAATCAAACCATACCCCGAAATCAATAATGGATTTTCACTCCATCTCTCTCCTTCCTTCTCCCCTCTTTTTATTCCTTTTCCTCCTCCTCTTGGGAATGGATCATGCATCCTCCTTTGTCTTCTTCGACAAAGGTCCAATATAGTAGCGATATGATAGAGGATCGTGAAAGTGTCCGTCGGTAGGGGCTCATTATTGGTTGCTCAGAGCTAAACCATGCTAATGACTTGTAAAGACCTTATGTGGCTCATCCTTGAAGAACTCAGCCTTAACATGCCTTAACATTGAGTACAAAAAAAGAAGGTAATCGAAGCAATTCCCACTCGTGGTGGAGGGGGGAACCTAAAAGTCTGGTTCCCAGTCGTAGTGGGTGGTTTTTGATTGCATGGAGGTGAAGCCACAAAGGGTTCTCTTGTCTTTGTTGGACTCCTTGTCATTGGAGGCGCTTCGTAGCAAAAGTTTTATATGGTCTTCGTACCCATCTTCTTCATCATTCTCTATATAATTAGATTTCCTTCCACATCTTAGATTTAGACTTTTACCATAGATATTGGACGAATGTAAGCTCTACAGTGGAACAAATCCAACAGAGCACCCAGAGAACTATAGGATTGACTCTGGAAGATCTGATGAAGTCGCTCTTCACGCCTCTAATACCACATTGCCTTCATAAACCCTCCCTCTTCCGTCGAAACCGAATCGACGCCATAGAGGTGTCAGTCCTTCTGTGTTATGTCGAGCCATGTCATCATCTTCCATGATCGATCTCAATCTTTATGATCTCCTCGACATTAAAGTTCATCCAATCAGTCAAGGATCAAGAGTGCTTATCGGGCACTGCAATAGCGATGACACCTGCACATCCCCAATGCTGAGGAGAACAACATGGCCATTGTTCTGAAAGATGCTTACTCTATTCTGTCACACCCCATTTCCAAGTCTGCATATGACAAGGTACTTGCTTGATTTTGATTGTATTGGGTTTACCAACAAATACGAACTATATCGATTAATGGAATTGTCAACAAATGGATGTCGATTTGAACACACTAATTACTACCCAGAAACAAGCAAAGATGTTGGAGTTTCGTGGCTACACAGGGAAGTCAATATACTCAAGGCCCTAAATGTCGGTTTCGGTCACCATTTCGGTATCGATCAAAATAGAATTTCGGTGGAATTTCAACCGAAATTTCTGTCGTTTCGGTCAATTTTTGTACTAGGACCCCCATATTTCGGTCATTTCTGTCCAAGGTTGCAGAAGTCGGCAGTCGGCAGTCGGTACTCGGTCGGCAGGGTCACTGACTAAGGATTAATCGGCAGTCGGGAGAGTAATCGGATTTAGTCGGGCATTAGTCGGTTTGGAATTTTTTTTATTATTTTAAATATATAAATCAATTTTTATAACATATACTCATTTATATTCATATGTTTAGCAGTTTTAATATTTTTAAGAGCATAAAAAATAACAAGAGAAGAAAAAAGAAGCCAATAAAGAACAAAATGTTTGGCACATAGTACAAGCAGATGTTCAAAAATAAAAAAACAATTACAACATGTCCAAAAAATAATACAAGCGAAAAGTAAGACAAGTGTCACAAGCCATTGGATTCAATCCTCAATACCAAAAAAGATAGCAATGATGTGTAGAGCAAATGTTAGTGTTTTAATCATCTAAATGCAAGAAAGTGTTATGCAAAAAATACTTTAAACTAGAACAGCAAAAGATATTGTTCAAAATCTATTGTATGAAGTTATGAATACGAGCATCATGATACAAACAAGTCCAGCTGTGAAACTTTAGTTCTCTTCTTGCTGCTCTAGTGGGAAATCACGATTACACATACTGTTTTTAACGAGTATGGTTTTTTAACCATTTGGTTGCAGGACAATAATGGTGGGATAATTATTGGGGGATAAGTGATGTGAACAGGGGATAAATGGCCATCATGTTTGAAGGAGGAGAAAAGGAATTGCAGCTATTCCACATTTAAAAAATAAATAAATTATGGGATCTATATAAATAATGTGAAACTTGTCTTCATATAAGCCCCTGTTCTCGAGGCTTATTCACACTTATCCTCTAACCAAAAGAGAATGAGGATATAAAAAAACGAAAAAAATAAAACCGTAACCTGGGGCGACGAGTGGCGTTGATGCGTGACCTGGGTGAGCGACGAGCAGCGATGATGCAGCGAGGCGGTGAGGCGGCGAGAGGGAGATGTCACCTTTGGGATCTAGGGCAACGGGGGTTGGGAGCTAGGGCAGCGGGGGTCAGGTGCTAGGGCAGCGGGGGTCGGGTGCGCGAGAGGAGGGAGGAGTTTCTGTTCGATCGGGGGTAGCGCAACTTTATTTCCAATTTATTTGGGTAATCGGGTAATTTAGGATGCCCGATTTTTTCATGCAAAAAACGGCCGCTTACTCGGCCGACTACACCGATTACTCGGATGAGTAATCGGATCCACCCGATTATAGCCCGATTTTGACTATTCAAGTCGGGTACCCATCCGAGTCGTTTAGTCGGGCCGACTAGTCGGCCTAGTCGGCCGACTTTTGCAACAATGTTTCTGTCATTTCAATCGAATTTCGATTTAAACTGGATATCGATATTCGACAGAAATTCAACCGAATTTCGCTGAAATTTGAGGCCATGAATATACTCGATGTGGTTGGGACCTAAAAGCAAGCACCATCCGGTATTCATCGATATAGTGAAGTAAGTGTGCCTTGTTTGTCAGCAACACCCTTGCGATTGAATCAGCATATGGTCAAGCCAGAGTCATCGCTCAATGGGTTGATCTTGAGCACAAAATCCTCAACGCCATCCATACTTGCACTGTCTATTGCATATCGTATAGTCCATTTCACCTTCTCATAAATTCCATAAGAAGATTTAGTGTTACTGAATGCACTTGAATATCTGGTAGCCGAGTACATAAGATTATAAGTTATCATCATCTTGAATACCACAACTCAAATCCTACCGATTACCAATTAACAAACCAGCATTAACTTAAAAAATCCTCAATCTCAATAAAGAAATAGAGGAGGTCTAAGGTCCTATCCATGCTTGCATGCAGAATCAAATCTTTTTTTTAAGCCAAATAGGGGGGAAGCACTCAAAGGTGTCCGCCCTTGGATGTATTAAAAAAATTGAATGCAGGATCAACAGCTCTAGAACTCATGATGTCGAAGCAGTCTTGGAGCAGCGTGAGCATGACGACTGGTAACACCAATGGTGCCCGATCTCCCAGCATGTTCGATGAGATTGCAAAGTTCCAAAGGAAATTCAAGGAGATGAATGAAAAGCCTTGTGAGAAAGAGAAGCAGGTAATTGAAATCAATCCAATTACCACTCATTTTAATAGAGAATTTAAAAAAAATCTATGAACCTGAAGGAGAATCGAGGAGACATTCAAGAATATCGAGAGTGCAAGGGATCAGATTGATTGGAGGTTGCCGAGCGAGGGTAGGGGAGGGGAAGAGGAGGCGAGGAGTGTGAGGGGAGATGAGGGAAGGATGGTATTCTTTGTAAATTTAATGAACAAAAGGGTTATTTGGATTTTTTAACGGAATCTGATCATTTTAGGTATTTTTACCCAGCAGACCTTATAATCTTTGTCAATTACCTCCACGACCTTTGAAACAGCATAATTCTCCCCTCGACCATGTAAACTTGTTAACTCTTACCCTACGTACCCTGTAATTAACCCCCATCCATTTACCCGTTAAAACTAACCGGATTTCGTTATATTCATTATAACCATTTGGTTAACAAATTTACATTGAGTGCCATTTCCCTTGCTTTATGACCCCCGCTTTCTTCCAGTCGACCCTGCCCTCCTTAACGCCCTCCTGTTGCCCTCCACCGCCGTGATCCTCGCCTCCGCCTCCAACCTCCTCTCTCGTGTCATTGATGTTGTCTGCATGTGCTCCGATCTCCATGACGAAGCCACTTCCTCTCCACCACGCGTCAGCATCTGGAGCTCCCCTCCCCAGTAGATATGGTCGCCGGCACTCAGCACCTCCTCGGCAGCAGAGGAGGAGGCGTCAGGTCTCTTGGCACGCTTGGAGTTCTTGTGGGTGCCGACGACGACGGGGATGTTGTGGAGTGTGCCGCATTTGGTCCAGTAGCGGTGGCAGTTCTTACAGAAGTGGCGTGGTTGCGAGAGGTTGTGGTTGTAGTAGCAAAACTTGGTGTTGGTGGACTCGCACCTCGGGCACCTCAGCTGCTGCTCCTGCTCCAGCAACCTCACCGCTCCCTGGAATCCCCCTTCCTGCATCTCTCAGCAAACCTCGATGTGTGTGGAGGAAAAAGTTGGGATCTATTCATTCTTTCCTCGAATCCGATTGGAGAGATCTTGTGACAAAGGTCAAGGATCAGATAGCAGAGGGCAAAGTCCTCTGTTTCTTCTCTGGGATTTAGACATGGAAGAGGAGAAGTCCACAGAGACGATGGGTTGGGGAGGAGAGAGAGCAAGTGAGCAACAGAGGCGATTCTGCTAGATATGATCAAATGAAGAATAGAAGAACCAATGACCTTGTGCGGTATGGGAGAACGAGCGAGAGCAGGGAGGGGTGCTTCGAGATGGATCCATGGGCTCCGTCACGTGATATGGTGGCAGGTGAGGAGTGTTATAAAATAAACATGCGTAAGCGAACATGGAAAAAGATAAAGAAACTTGAAGAACGCGGGATTTTTAACGTGGAACCCTACTCCGTGAGGAGTGGGATGAAACCACGGGAGAAGCCCTCAAAAGGGCGTGTTTTTCTATTCACTTTCTCAATGAGTACAGGAGGTCTGGGGCTCCATATATAACCTTCCCAGAGCCTCCAAGTCCCACCCACAGACGGTGTGGGACTAAACACTGGATGGGGGTAAATGGATCTTCTCCAGGATACATTTACCCTGCTACAACATAAAGGGCGCACAACCAAATACTCCAACACTCCCCCTCAAGCTGGAGCATGCAATGCTCAGCTTGGACAAACAGAAAGAAATTCAACTCAACTCTACAGACACTACGGACAATATCAACCCAACGCGCACATGCTGCAGTCGAGGACGTTGCTTCTCATGCCGTGCAGGTGAAGAGGACGAACGGGCTGGAGTGTGAGTCAATTGAAGACTCGGAACCTGACCATCGAGTCTGAACTTCAGCCTGAGGTCTCCTCGTCGGAGAACTGGGTCTCTCCCATCTGGCTCAGAGAATGGTGCACTGCTCTGGTGTACCTATGATATCACATGAAAACCCTTGCCTTCAAGGGAATGGTCCTCTGCTCTGGAGTCCCTATGGCTCACATGAAAACTCTGGCCTGACAACAAGAAGATTGATGAGGACCTCTGACAATGATGGCAACTTATGCTCATCTGAAAATAAGACTGCACACTCGTACGTGTCTGAAACTGGAGTCTCTCTCTAGAGATCTCGAAACTGGGATGAACAACTGCGCATCACACCTGTAGACTCGGAATCTGAACTTCGAGTCTGAATCTTGCGCATGAATAATCTTCACCTGAAAAATGTAGAATCTGAAAAATCTGACCGGTCTGGAAATCTGAATCTGAAAGATCTGACAATCTGGATCTGAATACAACCTGTGACTCTACATATACTCCCCCTTTCTCCCAAACTTGTCGGAAAATATGGACGTCGACCAAGTTGGGAGAAGACAACAATAATGGGGAGAAAAACATATCCAAAGAGATTCTTGCGGCTTTTCCAATTTTTTTAAGCCGTCTGATTTTTTTTGTTTAAGCCGTTTCATTTTTTTACGGCTTTTCTTTTTTTTTTGAAATGCGTACGGCTTTTCTTTGTACGTGCCTTTTTTTTCAACATTTTTTTAAATGACCCACATGGGCCTGATAATCATGCGTCCCCAGAAAAAAATTGGATCACATGGCACAAGCACTCCCTCTCTCCTTTCCTTGCCCATCTGGGCTCTACAAGCAAACCCTCCTTCTTTTTTTAATCATTTTTTTGAATACTCGGCCCAAATTTGGGCCCACAAATAAGCAGCTAATCAAATCTCTCTCCTTTTTTGTTTCACCACGGCTGCCCATCACACAATTTTTTTAAAAAAAACGGCTCCATCAATTCTTCTCTCTCCATTTTTTTTTAAATCCTCCCGACCATTTTTTTTAAAATATATAATACGGCCCAGAACAACCCACCTTCTTTATTTAGGGTTCACGTAAGGGAACCCGCGCAGGAATAGCCGCCCCCGCTACGGGAATATCATCTGCCGCCGCCGGAAGAAAAGCACGCGGATTTGTGCATGATGGAGCTCCCCGCCTGAGGCTTCTTTCACGCGCCACCTGCGCGCGTGGAGATGATGATCGGAGGGCTGGTGCGGGGATAGCCTGTGCCGCCAACAGGGACTGGTAGGGTTGCGCTCCAGTACGCACGAAGCGCGCCTATGCGCACGGAGCAACCTCACGGAGGCGCGCGGGGAAGGAGGAGTTCCGCCTGGGCTCGAGGATCGGATTGGTGCTTCCAGCGTGAAAGAGAACTGCAGCCTGGAATTTGTTTGCGTCATGCGGCCAGGATTTGTTGCTGATATCGATCGTCAAGTTGAGGCTGGAGATGCATGCCAAGGATTTAGGGTTTCATAACAAACCCTTGAATTTCTTGAAACACGGACAGATTCTGCAGCATCACGTGGAGATGATCCCGCCATTGAAAACAATAACGAGAATTAGGGTTTCAGAATGAAACCCTCTACTTCAAACAATAATCGACTTGCTCGACAAAATACTTTCCACGAATAAAACTTTGAACAATGATCGAGACTCGACAATAAAACAAAATGATTTCTCGAGAATCGACCCGCTCTGATACCATGTTATAAAATAAACATGCGGAAGCGAACATGGAAAAAGATAAAGAAACTTGAAGAACGCGGGATTTTTAACGTGGAACCCTACTCCGTGAGGAGTGGGATGAAACCACGGGAGAAGCCCTCAAAGGGGCGTGTTTTTCTATTCACTTTCTCAATGAGTACAGGAGGTCTGGGGCTCCATATATAGCCTTCCCAGAGCCTCCAAGTCCCACCCACAGGCGGTGTGGGACTAAACATTGGATGGGGGTAAATGGATCTTCTCCAGGATCCATTTACCCTGCTACAACATAAAGGGCGCACAACCAAATACTCTAACAATGAGGGGGCAGAGGAGGGGAGGGAGAGGCAAAGAGGAGGAGGCGGTCACTGGAGGCAAAGGGGGAAGACTCCGACAATCACCTCCGAGAAGTTTGGGGGAGGAGGAGGGAGAATGGGGTCAGCATAGGTGGGGGATGAAGGGGATCTCGTGGTGGAATATCCACCATTGGATTCCCTTTGGTTGATTTACTCAAGACTAACTCAAGTAATTGACTCAAATAAAGTTAAAACTGATGGCAAGGTTTGTGAGGTAAGACGGAGTAAGTTTACGTGATCGAAGGAGGAATTAGGTTGTTTCAAAGATCGTGGAGGTAATTGACAAAGATTATAAGGTCTGCCGAGTAAAAATCCCTTCATTTTAATGGCCAAAAGGATTGGAGTTAACCACATGGTCTAGATGGTAAAAGTGAGCAAGTTTACGGGGTTCAGATGATAATTATGATGTTTACATGGTCGAGAATATAATTAACAAAGTTTCTAGGGTCTGTGATGTATAAATCCCTATGTTATTTGTGCAATCACGAACTTTTAGAAGCTAGAATCCTTTTTTGGAACAAAGTTACATTAATTTCGAGCTACACGTTCTCTCCAGATTTCGGTAGCATGCATATTTCCAGATCTGGCAAAGAATCAAAATCAGCATTTAACATCTTTTTTCTCGACGGTGTACCTATTACCTATGGAAAGTCCTTTGGTTGGTAGATCCAAATCTCTCTCCGACAGAAACAGGTAAGGCTTTTGTTCATTTCCTAATATACTAACCAACACTTTAATGAAGTAGCTACATTCTAACAGAAAAGCATGGAAGCAGCCCCCAAATCAGGCCTCAAAAAAATCTATCCCCAAACCGTTCTGCCTTCGAGAACACGTTTTTTGATCAGTACGATAGGTCGAATCGCAATCGTCCGCGCGAACAAAATCGGGAAGCATCTTACGCCCTTAGCAATCAACACGGAAATAACGACAAGGGGATCAGCGATCCGATGTTTCTTACGACGACCATCATCAAGCGATCACACAGGAAGGGGAAAAAACAAGAGATCGTAAGCCTTGTGAAGGAAAGTGAGATTCCGGACCTTAGGGTTTCTGTTTCGGCTGTGGGATCTGGAGATGGAGAAGATGGACATCTGGGGAGGAGGAGGAGGAGGCAGATCGGTCGTTGACGGAGCCTCGACGTCGCTTAGGAGAGGGGCGATCTCTCCGGCTTCGGCGCCGTCCGCGGAGGGCATCTCGTGGGATGCCATCGCCGGATCTATCGAGAGCTCTGTTCGGAAGCTCTGGAGCTTCGGATTGGGGGGAAGAAGGTGATGACGCTGCTGGCAGTGAAGCGACGACGTGGCGCAAGAAGACAATGTCACTTCTTTTGTATATGGTTTGACCGGACCAAATATATCCATATTGTGTTGTATTTATTATTAGGGATTTTTACACCCATCATCTTGAGTAATTTCGTAATAACATTCATAATCCTGCATAATCGTGAATTACGCTCAAGATCATGAATAAGTATGTCGTCTTACACTCATAACTTTCTGTTTACTTCATTAACTCAACCAGATGATTGAGTTAATCTCACCAATCAACGATCTAACGGCTGGGATTAACCTAAATAAAAAACATCCCACTTTCTCTCGAGCCAGCAGCAGGGAGAAGCCCTGTTGAGGACAGCGACTGACATGCAGCTTGAAGACGGTCGACAGGGTTGCTATTGACGGGGGGGACCACGGGGTTTGGAGGTCGGTGGAGGGGTGGGGGCGACCCGGGAGAGATGTTGCAGACGTGTCGTGGGTGGGGTGTGGGGGACGACAGGGGGCTTGCATTGGTGCGGAGGAGGGTTTCGGAGTGGTCGACGGGGGTCCGGAGGTCGGCGAGGGGCAGGGGTCTTGATTACAGAGGTGCGTCCGACGGGAGGGGGGATGTTGCAGAGGTGCGGTGAGTTGCAGAGCGGCGAGAGGGGGGCTTGCAAGGTTGACGACGATCACAGGAGGGGTTGGGGTGGGGAACTTGCAAAGGTCGACGGCAATCGTGGGAGGGGGACTTGCGGAGGTGCGGGGGTGGGTCCCGGAGGTCGATGACCGCTAGATCTTGGAGAGAGAACACGATGGCATAATTTGCAAATAAGAATGAGGATTATGGATAACTTTGTCATTTTCTAACGGAAACCGTCAAATATAACGGAACATAACACAAGGCTATGCCATGTAAGAGTTAAGCACTACTCGGAGTTTCTCATGTAATTCGCGATCATGTAAGGTTATGAATGTTATTACAAAATTACTCAGGATTATGGGTGTAAAAATCCCTTGTTATTATTAATAATGTCTTATGCTTCATTAAAAAGGAACAACAATATGATGTTTGGCTATAAATAATTTACTATGCAATCTCTTAGAGGGAATTTATTTGGGTTTGATGGAATTCATATAAGAAAATGATAATAATATGGTTTGAACTTATGTTCAGTCATATCATTTAAGTGGATTTATGGGTGATTCTTTTAGTTAAATTTATTTTATAAAGTTTAAATAATGGTCCGAAAAAGGGAGGCAAACTGCTTAATTACAAGATCTTTTAAGTATGGTATGCGAAATAGACGAAAGAACCCAAATTACAATGGTGTTGATTGTGATAAAAGTTCGTGTCCCCAAAAGGGTCAAGACATTATTTATTGGTAAGAGATAGTAGATGATGGAGGAAAAGATTGCATAATCTTATCATCTTTTGTATATCACAACAATGAAATGACTTTTATCATTTGTATTTTTTGGACTTATATATAAGTCAATGTTAAATACGCCAAATGATGTATTGTTGCTAAATTTTATTCGAGATTAAATTTTGAATGAACGGGAAGCATCAATTTGGACATTACACCACATTTTTAAACATTAGGTTGGATCCATTTAAATGTCAGTGTAGGATAACGCAACCTTTATCAACGTCGACGAGTATGTGTCACCTCAACATCGTCGTCCTTGGATAACTCGACACAAGAAGCAAACATTGGGTTAGGTCTCTTTTCAAGGCTGACGTTTGAACGTCGATCAAGAATTTCAAATGACAATTTAGCAACGCCTTTATATATTCAAGGGTGATATTTGAACGTTGGCCTTGGTTACCAATGACGATGTTTGAACATCCACTACAAGAAAAATGAGTTGTGGTCACGGAATGTGGCTACAGAAACTTGTGGTATAATGCTCCGAAAATTTTGACTTTTTCTGAAATATTAAAACATATACAATATCATACTCAAACAAAGTGTCTCATCGCAAGCTTTCCAACGAAATCAAGAATGCGTGAATCCGAGTTCGTATGAGGAAGTTATGCCCTTTTTAGTGAACTATGGTCGAGGACATTTATGGAAATTGGACCCACTGATTTTGATTTTATTCTACACATTGGGGAGATATTTTGGAGTATTATTCACCTTAAAATTGATAACCATGCTTCCTTATTTCACCTTTGAATGATCTTTAAGATCCATTTTATATCCTCCCATTCTCACCCTTCTCTAAGTTAGAATTCTTCTTTCTTCTTCCCTAGAGAGACAAGAGGAAGAGCTTCTTCCCCTTGGCGAGCCACGAAGCTGCGAAGCTTTGTTACAAGGAGAGGAGGAAGAACGTTGCTGTAAGGGGAAGGCGACACAAGGTTCAGGTTGTTGACCGCGTGTACGAATCGAAGGTTCTCGTTAGGTAACGGATCTTGACTCTCTCCCTTTCATTCTTCACATACCTTGCAATTTGGAGATTGTCATTACTTGGGGTTGAATATCCGATTTTGATCCTACCCCGTGGATCACCTTTTGTTGTTGGTCTATTATTTTTCTTTAATCAAATTGTGTTTTCTTAGTTTTCGCGTATAAATTTTGAGTAGGAACGGATCTTGTTGCAAGGCACGTTATCACATATTAAGGTATATTGGATCATGACGTGATCAAATGGTAAATAACTCATTGTTATCAGACCTCTGAAATTCCGTGGAAACCAATTTTTCTTAGTGTCGTATATTATATAATACAAACCTTGTCTTGTTAATATTGAATTACCATGTCCTGATTGGAATACTGCGCACATTCATGAAATCCTTATTTACTCCAATGAAGATGTGATTTGAAGCCTTCCATATGAGTTTATATCACCAAATATACACTGCAACATCTTTCCTAACACAATCAATGGGTACCCATGGATATGGAAATCGCATGTTTGCTGGAATTAATGGAAAATAAACACTACAAGGATGTTTCTGGTGCTTTAATAACCTATACACGTTGAAGGAGCTCATAAAGAACGTTATATATATATATGTATCCTGATCTAGATAACTATTGTTATATGCCAAGTATTGATGTAACTACACATATAGAGTGGGTTATGTTTCCTAAATACATATAATGCAAGCCACATCGGGCAATGCAGTGTAAGGATTCTTGACTATTGATTAGTATAAGTAATTGCCTGTAACACCCGAAATCCGCATAAATCCAAAATCGATCCAATTAAGGTCCATTTAACCTAATAAAGTTATCGGTCAGCATTAAATGACTTAAATCGATCAATTGATCGTGGACTAAAAGCATTTGGTCAAAATCGATCAAAAATCGATCGCATCGTAATGCGTGCCTGAAAAAGTTGCGATGCAAATTCGAAAACTATGAAACAAACCAAGACCATCATTAAATCCGATTTGACGAAACAAGATCAAAGGAATCGACCGTTCGTCAATCTGATATCATTTGATATTTTAATTTCGCAAAAGTTAAACCCAAACTGAAACCCGAAACCGTATCTCGAAAATTTCGGGAATTCAAAACCCGATCAAAAGTATATCAATATTATACTCATATTGATCATCGTCCAGAGACGATCAAAATGAGATATCATGCATCAAAATTAGAGACTCGACCTATGCGTATGGTCAACTTTAGTATGTCTCAAATAAATAGGAAAAATACAATAATAAAATATCTTTTTTCTCTCTACGGCAGTACAGATTACACAATCAACCACCCATTTTCTTTTTTCTCCCTTTTTCATTTGGCTAATTTTCTCTCCACTTGTCAACCAAACATTTTCCCTTTTTCCCTTATTAATAGCACAATCCCCTTCCAAATTCCTCCCACAAATTCCACCGTAGGGAATCCCCCTTTTCAAATCTTGGCTGAAATTTTCTGTCCACTGGAGCTGCATCTCCAGCTTTCCTCCTTGCTCTTCTCTTCAGTCAAAGAAGCTCTCTGAAGGTATTGCTCCTCCTTGCTCTTCTCTTCAGTCAAAGAAGCTCTCTGAAGGTATTGCTCTTCTCCGACCCTCTTCTCTCCTCCATTTTCCCTCATCAAGGCTCTTCTTCTCTGCCAAAAAGTTGTTGACCAGCAACTTGGGAAGCCTTGTTGCTGCTCCAATACTCCGTGCATCAGCTCCGACAAACTGGAACTGCTCCCTTGAAATTTCAGCAACTGTTCTACTGCAGTTGCTGCTACAAAACAGCCACCATTGCTGCTGAAGCTGATCCATTTTGGCTTCAAGAAGTTGTTGTTGCATGTTATGTTCATCCCTAAACTTTTAGATCTAAATAGGTAATATCCTTAGCCTCCATTTTGCTGCCATGCATGCTATAAAAAATGATCTCTTGTACAATCCCTCCCCTACTTGCTGCCTGCATGTTAATTACATGTTGTTGTGGTTGTTTCTTGCCTAACACACGAAATTGGTGGGAGCTTAGTTTGTGTGTCATGAAAATCCTGCAAGCTGAGAGTTGAAATTGATTTTTTTTAGATTAGAAATTTTGCTTGAAAGAATTGAAATTTTGGATTTATGGTGTTAAATCACTCTTTTCAGGATTATGTACTCTTTGATTGACTTCACTCTATTACTGTTCTGCTTGTTGTTAATCTTTGCAAACGTTACCTTGTCCGAAGATTCATATCATTCATTACTGAATGATATTACAGTTAATAGAATTATGTTTCTCTTCTAGTGTGTATTTGGATGGCTTGTTTTTACCAGGAATTATAGAATTCAGCACTTCTGTTGTACAGTAAATTGAATTTTTTATTTATCAACTTGGCAGCCTTGTTACTTCTCTGTACTTATTTCATCATCCTTGTTTATACTAAGTTATTCTATTGAAGTTGTAGCCTTTACCATCCGGGAACTTTTGTTGCTTCATACAATCAATTTCTTTCTTTGTATTTCCAGAAATTTAAGGTACATGTTACTACTCTATACCCATGGTAGACTTTTCCGGAGTCATAAATCTGTATCTTTAAAATGCGAGAAATATCTTAATCCTTATAATTGTGGCTGATTTACTCTTAACCTAACTACTAGAAAAGGTGTTTCTCCTTAAAGCGTCTACTACATATCTTATTTTCCACAAATCAACATATCAGTCTGGATTTAAAGATCTCTCTAATTATTCCATAATCCATGCTTTTAGTAACTTAAAATTGAGGTTTTTGGTGTATATTAAGCCAAAGTTCAAATCTCTCTAAATAATCCGTAATCCATTTTTTTAACTTGAAATTGGAGATGTTGGTGTATATCTAAGCCAATGTTCATATCTGTGTAAATTGCTCCTTTTTCTTGTTTGTGATGTTTAAAAATTGGGGGAATGATATACTGTTTGGTAGGACCCAAATAGTGATGTGGATGTTGCCATTAGAATGGAAATACGATGATGCATTTGACCACTTTTCTTCTTGAGATTTTCAGGAATTACTGTGTTTCGAAAATTGAAGAATCAGATAGCACAATCAAGATCAAGATGATTTTAAAGTAGATCTCATAATTTCTAAAGACAATAACTTGCATATTAGGTATGGGATTCACAAGTATGACCGAATGAGTTGTTGGATAAGGTTGATGAGCCTATTATGTATAGCTCACAAAGAGATATAAAAATCAGAGGAATCATGTGCGCTATTATGGCGATCAATATCGAAGTGAGGTAGATGGGAATACCATCTCGTTAACAAATCAAAATCGGCTACAATATACGATAATAATTAGAGTGCCGATCATGGTGATCCTTACACCTGATCGAGCGAGAACACGGTGACCCTCAACTGGGCGGAAGATAGGAATTCCAGTTTGGGCAACGACCGCCAAGTGTGCAGGTATAGGATCCCATTCCTTTCTGGGTTTTTTACGCGAGCTCGCAGTGTTTTTACGCCTCATTGGGATCCTGAATTTTGACCAATTCCATTTACCCTCTATTTTAGGATATCCATGCGAGGGATCCTCGGTTTTCAGTTTTCGTACGAGCTCGTTTGCTCGTTACCGGTTGAGCTGTTATCTAGAGTGACTTTTTCGAAGAGTCTCTCTCACATGTCTCTGAGGCGTAGTTTTGGAGTAGACCTTTCCCTCTATTGGATCGCACTTCCAACTAGAGGGTGAGACGGAAGAGCCTTTTTGTAGGCTACCACACTGCTTGAGATTTGTTTACTTTCGCCAGCAAACTTGACGATTCTACATCCAAATCATCCATGTCTACATCTAAGTCATCTAGGGTTACACATGTGACAGTTGCAGTTGAGGTTCGGAGAATTTACAATTAAAGTTGAGCTGGTTGGAAGTGACTATAATAAAATATCCCTATAAGCTAGTGGATGTGTTGGGAACTTAGTTAGTATGCATTATACAACACCACATACCTACAGAGGCACCCCAACCCTATGGCACTCCTCACATCTTAGAATCATAGTGTGAGGTCACACACTGATCAAGATCACAGACTATCCACTAGACTTGAGAATTAAATAAATCATTAAACCTTTCCAATCTCACCTTTTCCATCATCAAAATCTAAAAACATGATATCTGAACAAAATGAGAATATATACATACACACATACATTTATGAACAATCAATTACAATATAAATGTATTGTATATGAGAAATGTTGGGATAATGGATGATCATGGGAGGTGCTTATAAGCAACTTGAAAATCTTTTTACATACGCAAGTAGAAATAAATTTTACTTGTTCCTGCCTTTCTACTTGCTTGATTTTGAACATATTAAATGCATGCTTATTTCTATAAGTTTTGGGAGGTACAAGCGCCCGCTGACGCCTCTTCTTCCTAACATGTTTTGGCAGGTAAAGAGCCTGCGACACTGTAGTAGTTGTTGATGACTTCTGGTGATCGTTTGTATACCAGACGGTACGTTTCTTTTGTTTCAGTTTTTTATTCAGTTTATGATGTAATATGCTTCCTCCCTCTTCAGTCATATTTTGGGATCCACATGTGCATTGTAATACATTCTTTTGTTACATGTAATGTTATATGGAAATGAATGAATATTGGTAGAACTTCTTCTTGTCTATGTTGTTTATTTGTTTGAATATGAATGTCATGGTAGAAACGCGTGAAATTTCCCCACATTTTCAGTAGCTTGTGCGATCTCTAGCGAATATAATGTCACAAAAGTGTTGTTAACGGATACCTAGATCCGAAGGGGTTCACATTGCCCGCTACTTTTCTGTATTAGATTCTTGACTATAGAGTAATATATGTAATGGTCCGCTATCTTTATGCATCCTTTGTTTGGCAATATGAATTTCGATCTGCAGAGTTCGGTTAACATGGAACAATGTGCCCAATGATTTACTCAAACGTCCAAGATGCGAGGAATCCCTTATTTTAAGGTATACCATGAAATACATATGAGTGTCCTTTAGAACAATTATGATGCTTATAGGATGGTTAGATGAGGGTCCTGAATGTTACCGGTTCATTAATCGATTATTAGAAATCATAAAACATGTCCCAAGTTAAAAAATTAGGTAATGTATAATATACATGGGGAAATGACAAAGCCTCCCGAAGGCTCTGAAAGCGAAGAAGAAGCAAGTCTACTCTTAGTCCCTATATAACAAAGGGGACTCGCTCGGTCTACTGCATACTACAAGGTGGGTGCACACCCTTGTGGTCCGGTTGAGCCGATAGTGAGTCATCCCCACTCGAGGGGCATCACACAGTGGGGAGGTGGAAAATACTCTGGAGATTTTTAGGTGGATGCATGTGTGCATCGCGCCATTCAGATTCGTTTGTGACTATTGGTTTTGGGGTGAGCAAGACTCCCCTGGCAGACTCATTTGACGTAATTGTGGTTCCTTGAGCTATATGCCTCGTGTCTCGAGGGTCAGAGTACTACCAACCAGACTAACTGAAGGATCGCGCTTGAGCACAGGTCTTACTCTGCACTTTGAATGAAGCGATGCAGGTTTCATTCATAGGATAGACTTTCTCCTTTGACGGGTGAGTCCGGGATTAATAAAAAATAAATAAGCCAGATCAAAGAACTTAGAAGTGGAACAATTATGTAATTGTCAAAAATCTACTCATTACAAGTAACTTAATTATAGGCTTTCTACTTAAGTTTCCTAGAATATTTTCATTATACCTCTGTAGTTACTGTACTTGCATTGCCTACTTAAATTTTCTTTCATTTATAAATTAATGTTATATTCTTACCGGGTCATTTGACTCACAAGTTACCTCTCTTGGAAATCCAGCAGGAAATATTTAGCAGGAGACCGAGGTGAGAGTTTTTGGCAGCACAGTTGAGAACCATTTCGGAGGTTAATATCTAGTGGAATCGATTTCTTAATTATCTTTTCTTTTCCTTTATTGGCGATGTAATAATAAGATCTTGGATTATTCCTATCATCTTAAGTTGTGGACGATTTTTCCATTGAATGGATATTTTCTCCTGCCATTTTTTGTATGAATGTTTAATCATGCAGGTTGTATGTAACTGTTGTTGGGTAATAATTGTGAATGAGCAGTGAGATGCGCTCCTACCAAGATGAGACGTTACATGTGGCCACGATAATTATGTGGCCACTAGTTTCTCATAACTACAATCCGTGGCCAAAGTCTTCATACAAGAGTTATGGCCACAACAAGTTCTGTGGTCACTTGTAGTGGCCACATCATATTCGTGGTTAAAGAACTCTCGCGGCGAGACTTGTAGCTACGGTTACTGAGCACGACGTGTTGTGGTCAGCGTTCAATTCTGTGGCGACAAATCCCACATCTATGAGCATAATTCTGTAGCCACAACTTGTTTTCCTTGTAGTGGCCGACCGTGGATAACCATGTGTTTTCTCTAATTGTTGTTGGGTATACGGATAATGCGGATAACCAAGACCAACATTTTAATCCTCGACCATGTTCATTTACATAAATTATGCCTCAAGATATTTGTACTCCTAATTGCTCCCCTATAATCAACATCCATACATATTTATAAAAAGTTATGTACGTGATTATATGACAATAAAAAAACAAACTTTTATTATTATAAAATATGTTCAAAAGATTACATTGTACATGTTCAAAAGACAACATTGTCCGAGGGATCAAACAAAAAAAGACATGTGAATCTAATACATTGAGTACCATTCTAAATCTCAATTTACATTGCATCAAGAAAGTGAGTCACACTATAATTTGTTACAACCCATAAAGCATAATCAATCATCAATCACTTTTCATCTAATTCTCTAATATTTTTTAGGCGAAGGTCTCAATTAAGGCAGTAAAATCAAGAAAAATTACATAGAAATTGACGGGAGACGGGCAACAAGCTGCGCCGCCAATCCTTTTTAGATGGCGAATCCAATCCTTCAAAAAACACCAATCATAGACATAGGAACCATAACATTGCTCATGATTTTTTGGATTCTCTTGAGGAGCTCCACTGCTTCACTTTCCAAGAACCCAAATGTATCAAATCCAAAGGGGATGAGTACATGTTGATTGCCAATACATGCCTTCTCATGCTTAGCCACTTTAGCTGAGACAGCTTTCTATGCAGCGTCTCCTGCAACAAAATCACTCTTTATCGGACCCATCAATGGAGAAACTCCAATCAAATCATACATGCATGTTTTGCTCCAACCCATCCAAATATTGAAATATTTGTTGGTCTAAGTATCGATCTCCCCTCCTGTGATCAGTCCAAAAATTCACCGGTGCTTCTTTTTTTGAAGCAACCCCCACATGTCTGAGAACATCAAAAAGGACATCCCTGACAAAATCATGTCTATATTTAAAACCTGAAAGTTCGTGACAATGAACGACATGCTCCTCAAAAACATCCAAACATGATTTGTGGCATATTGGACAAGCCTCTCTAATATCTGCGATAGGCTAACTACTTTGGCCCTCGAGATTCATCTTCTTCTTTCCAAAATGGTCCTTACATGGATTTGAAAGAACTGCACAAATTACATATGTCATTTAAAAAAGTTATCAGAGGTTAATTCTAATATGAAATTCATGAATGGAATCAAATAAATGAACATTTTCATACAACGATTATAGTAACACGTCAGTGAAATGTATAATCTTGTCATACTAAAATGTCCTATGAAATCCGTTAACATTTCAGTGAAAAGTGAGCAAGTATAATCTTGTAGCAATATGTATATTGTCACATGGTCAAAATCCCGCTATCGATTTTGACCGATCCTGTGCGGCGTTAGCTAACCCGTAACTAACCATCCTTCCCGAGTAGAACGGTCACGGACGCACTCCAACTCTTCTCGATACTTCTGCTTGCTAACGCACCGACGCTCAGACACAAGCACAAGCTCGACTCTATGGATCGTTCAGGAACACTCTCAAGAACTCGCTCAAGAACGCTCAAGAACGCAACCACATGATCACAAAAGCATGGGCACAAAACTCTTCTCTTATTAGAAGGGAAACTATCTCAGGAGTGGGTAGACACTCTGTGTACTCTTTACACTGTGTGTTTACAAATGAGCCACCACCTCTCCTTATATACAAGACTCAAGGCAACCCAAGGGACACTCATTATTAAATCTACAATAATGATACATAAAGACACAAGAGACCCTTCGAGTTCTTCGGCAACCCTTCGCGTTCCTCAGCAACTCTTCGTCTGCTCATCTTTTCGACTCCCTTGTTGTCTTTTTGTCTTCCTGCACGATTGACGCCCAGTCAACCGCTCAGTCACCAGCACACTCGCGCTCCAACGCTTGCTGATGCAGCTTTGCCATAATTCACCAAGTGCCACCGAACACTTGGTCTTGTGCCAAAGGGAACCCGCGGCCTCCAGACCCTCATGCGGTAAACCCTTCCTTAGCGTTCTCCATGCTAAGGGGAAGTCCTCCAGAACTTCGCTATCATGGCCTCCAGACCACTCTCGTACGTGTACGACCGAGCATGCTCGACAAGCTCGTACTCAACACCTGCAACGCTCCATGCCTCCTTGGACCGCCATGCATCAATATCGATACCATGCGCCTTCGTGCGTACGCCTCTGTGACCGTACCGCATAGCTCCTCGATGCGTACTGCTTCACTACGTACCGCCCTTCTGCGCTCGCGTATGTATGACTACGTACATCCACTGTCATGTCTTGCACTGCTGATTGTACTCGTTGTGCTCGCACTGCTACAAGCTTCACGACACTCTACTACCGAGCCAGTGTCCTCTGTGACGCTTCTCCATTTTCACGTACGGTAGAGCCTCCAGACTCTTGTGAATAATCTCTCTGATATCCACGCATTTTCGGACTCCTCTTGAAGTCCAGCTCCATCGATCATTCTCGAGCATCCAGCTATCGTGTCTGCACGATCATTCTCGATCACGGAATTTGGGGGTGTGACAAGCCTCCCCCACCTGAAGAATCGGTTGTCCTCAACCGAGCATCTCCTCTTCAGCTGGCGTCCCGTCACGATCCTCCATCCGCTACGCACCTCTTGATGCGGCTCAATTGGAAGGGTGGTGTCGCCATGCAGTGCCTCCCTTCCTACACCTGATCTTTCACGAACCATGTCCCTCCGTGACTTGGTCTTCAATGTGAAAAGTGGAGCTTCCTCGTCAGCTCCCATTTTTGATGTGTCCCTCCTGGATACAACAGCTCCATCATTGGTGTGTGGCAGCTCCAGCTCCACATGTGGATTACTCACCTCCATGCTTGCTCGTTGACGATCTCTATCGTTCCCTGTGGACGTACCTATGTCCTGGGGAGTCAGCACCTCCTGCGCTCCGAGCATCTTCCCTATCTTACCTCCTGCAAGATCATTGGTGGTGTGGTTCGTCACCACTCCACCCCCATGGACATGTATCTTCTTGCCCGTGCTGCATCACCCTCCAGAGCTCTGCATCGCCTTCTCGTGCACGGATGTTCTCCTATCCGCGGCTTTGGTTGTGTGCCTCCTGCACACACGTTGGTGCTCAGCACGCACCTGCGCACTCCTGATGAATCTCGTATTCATCATGCTAAAAGCCACATATTAAACCCCTGGCTTAAGCAATCCAATAAAAATCACATATAATTCTTTGTTTTTATCTTGTACTACATTGTGTAAAAATTCACCATTAATTTACTGTATTTAATTTTCCTTTATTTTTCTTGTAATTATTTTATCTTCAAAAACCCTTAAAAATGAGATAGGATAATTGTCTATAAATCACTGACCACTAAAAAGACTAAAAAATACAAAAACAACTCAAAACCGCAAAATCGGTATTTTTATCCCCTTAAAAATACCCCCAAAAATACGTTTTGTACAAATGACCTCTTTTGGCTTTTTGACCAACATGAAAGTTGTAGATCTCATCGAGACAAGCAACTTTCATGTTTTGACTTTTTCCAAATTTGGCCTCTAACTATTTCTTTTCTAATTTTCTTTGTATTTTTATCCTGAATTTTCTCATTGGGCCACGTGGCACCCTCTGGGCCGCCCACGTGGCCCGCTTCATCTCTCGCCACCCGGCCCTCTCCTGGGTCGTTGGATCACACTAGCGCCTAGTCCTTAGCCATCCGATCTCTCCATCATCCCACGTCCCTCCATCTGCCACGTCTCCCTCCAATCTCCACCGCCCGATCTTCTTCCCATCTGAAGGCCCTCCAACCGCCACGTCATCTCCTCACCTACCACCATTGGATTCCCACCATCTTCCAATCCCGACCGTTTTTCACCGCCTCGCATCCAGTCGTACGATCAGATCTAATGATCTGATCGCATCCCTCCGTTCGCGCCTCAATCCCAGCCGTTGGATCCCTTGATCCAACGGCTGTAGCTCATCGTCAACCTCCGTAACCCCCCTCCCCCCAGCTGTTTCATCTCGCGACCTCCGTTCCCCCTTCCATTTTTAGCCACCGTACCAGTCACTTCCTTCCACTCATAACGCCTCTCCCTCGAAGCCCTTTCCTCCGTCTCCCTCGCGTAACCCCCATCTCCACCCTCCATCACTCCACCATTTAATCCTCGGCCATTGAAAACCGCCTCCACCTCACGTAACCTCCGACCTCCGCCTTCTATAAAAAGCCTCCTCCATCATCCGGTCACCTGGTCCACCAATTTGGCTCTAACCTTAGCCTCCTCCGCCCCTCCGGTGACAGCGGAGGGGTGGAATGTAGTAGCGACGATGGGTTTTTGCCGGTGTTGACCCACGGCGGCGCTCCGTCGTCTCCAGGTGGTTCCAGCCACCACTGAGCTCCGTGCACCGGCCGCGCACGCTGGGCGACGACCCAGAGCTCCACCGGGGCTCAATCACAGGCCGCTACCTCCGCTAACTCCTCGCTCCGGCGGGGAGACTTTTTCTTCTCCGTTTCTTCGATTTATTACACCACCCTCAACCATTGCCACCTTCGTCTAATCGCACCATCAGCTTCGCCAAACCACCAGCACCCTCGCGCAACCATCTCCTTCCTCCAGAACCCCCTCGCGCCCCGACTCCACTCCTCCGTCCCCACGGCGAAGGACTCGCCTGAGCCATCACCTTCTCCACCTCCGCCGGCTCCCATTTCACCTCCCGCACTTTGCACAACACGTCCGCACGCTTCGGCTATCACTGACCCCTGCAGGTATCTTCAATAGCCGGAACGCATGTCGGAGCATCTTCACGCTTCCCTCCTCCGACGACAGTCCTTCGTCGTGCAGCTCCAGACATCTTCGGAGCTCCGCGCCTGCTCAGAGATCTTCGCCGGAGGCCCAGCTAGCTCCATCGACCTTCAGACGACCCATTGAGCGACAGCGGAGCCAAGGGCGGGTCCGCCGGAGCCCCGCCCCCTCCGGTGGCCCGCGATGAAGAAGAAGCTACAGGTGCCGTTCGATTCAACTGAATCGAACGGCGGTGACGATGCCACATCGACGCCCGAGCCTCGCTCCCAACCTAAAGGCTCTGGTCCTCCATGCCTCACGTCGTACCATCAGATGCGTCCACGTGGCTCGAGCCTCAGCCAGCCACCCGAGCCTGGGCCCTCACGTGCACCGCATGTGGGGCCTGGGTAATTTGCATGAAAGACCCCGAAAGAACTTATATTTACACTTTGGTCCCTAGGCACGTGCCTCACGTGTGTGCCTGGGTATTTTATAAGGAGGCCCTCAAAGATTTCTTAAATTGCAACTATGCCCCTGCGTGCAAATGGACAAATTGCAACTGGACCCAGGCGGTTTTTGCTATTTGCACTTAGGTCCCTCCAGAGGCCTAAATGCAATATTTATCCCTTTATTTTATTGCATTTTTATTACAATTATGCCCTTGCACTGTTTTTAGCATAACTTGAGCATCGTAGGTCCAAATTGCATGATTTTAGTGTCGTTTTGATCCTTGTTTTGTCTTCTACATTTTAGCATGCTTAGTTATTTCATTTGACACTGTTTTAATTTAAGTGATGTTTTATGTGAAAAATGGGACCATGCTCTACTTGTCTTGCTTGATTTGATGACCGATTTTTAATGATGTGTTCAAATTGACCCTAATTTCATTTTATATTGCGTTGCTCGCATTTTAGGGTATAATTCTGACATTCTATTCATCATGCATATTCTCTTGCATTATTTTCCCATACATCATTTTAACTTGCATAGAAACAAAATAAAAAAAATGCATACAACATAGCATCACTTTGCATTGCCGCATAAATTGCATGTGGACCTGAAATTGAGATTAAAGCACATTGAGCTTCATGAATCAAAATTCAATACTCTTGTTAGGCAGCTGTGTCCCTGTGTTCGACCTTGGTACACTTGCCAAGTATAAATATTCCACAGCATTCAAAGTCTGTGGTTTTTGCTGAACCAAATTCGCCTCCTGTACTACAGCATAATTCCACATTATTATAGAGGCGAATTTGACGTTCATCAAATGAAGGCGGAGCTTTTTATTTGAATTCCAACTCCTGTGCGTCATCGATCGAGCCTTGGCACCTCCAATGCTCGCTGTTGTGGAGTTCCCTCCCTCCACTGAATTCGAAGCTCCAGCTCGAAGTGATGTGAGACGTACCTTGCGCATAGCACCGATGGCTCCCAAGCGTACCTCACGTTCTTCTTCCTCCTCCTCGTCCTGACGAAGAGAGTTCCGCTTCTCCTTCTTTGGACACTCCCGTGCCCGATGCGGTCCGTCGCATATGAAGCATGCTCCCTTCTCTTGGAGTACTCTCGTTCCTCCATTGGTGGATCATGGGCAACGCCTTTGCCCTTGTCCTTCGACTGCGCCTTTAGCTTGCTGGTGAACTCCTTCTCTTCAGCATTGTGACTTGGTTGGGCCGCCCCCATAATCGACCAACGCATCTGCCACCACGATCCGCTGAATTAAGGTCCTTCATGCCCTGCCTCCGCAGGTCAGCTTGCGCTCGACTTTGCAACCTATCGTGAAGTTGAACAGCTTGTCCTCCTCGAACATCCCCTTGATGTCAACAACAAGGATGTGAACTGCTTCACGTACTCATGAACTGTGCATGTCTGCTTCAGGCGTCGAAGAGCCTCCCGTGCAATCCACGCAGTGTTCTTCGGCAGGAATTGTGCCTTCAGTTCCGCGACTAGATCATACCATCTGGATATCTTCGGTCTTGCCTCATCTGTTGCACGGCTCCTCCACCATAACTTGGCGTCGCTCGACATGTACATCGATGCCAAGCCGACCTTCTCGGCTTCCGTCGTCTTGGTTGCCTCGAAGTAAACTTCCATATCCTATAGGAAGTTTTCCAAATCCTTGGCACTCCGTGTACCTGTGAAGGATTTGGGCTCAGGTACCTTGCATCGCTGCACCTCTGTTGAGCCTCCGCTATTCGCCAATGCCTTCTTGATGAGGGAGATCTCCTTGCATAGATCCTCCATCATCGTGTGGAACGCCTCCAGTTTGTCCTCCAAGGACTTGATCTGCTCCGCTGAGCGTTGGGTCTCGTCCCCAACATCCGATCCTCTGAAGAACGATCCTCCAAGGCGACGATGCGATGGGCGTGAGTCCCAGTGGTGGACTCCACTTATGCTATCGCCTGCTCCAATGCTGCTACAGCTCGGTAACACCCACCATCTTCGCTCCGCTGATTGAAGATGTACTTGCACCAACAAGTATCCTCCTATTCCCGCGATCGACTGCTCCAACAGCCGCTTGTAGCTTTGCCCGCTTTTCTTGGCACCAACCAAGCTCTGATACCACTTTGTGCCAACGAATTGGTATGCCTTCAGCTCTGATACCACTTGTCACAGGGTCAAAATCCCGCTATCGATTTCGACCGATCCTGTGCGGCGTTAGCTAACCCGTAGCTAACCAGCCTTCTCGAGTAGAACGGTCACGGACGCTCCAACTCTTCTCGATACTTCTGCTTGCTAACGCACCGACGCTCAGACACAAGCACAAGCTCGACTCTATGGATCGTTCAGGAACACTCTCAAGAACTCGCTCAAGAACGCTCAAGAACGCAACCACACGATCACAAAAGCACGGGCACAAAGCTCTTCTCTTATTAGTAGGGGAACTATCTCAGGAGTGGGTGGACACTCTGTGTATTCTTTACACTGTATGTTTACAAATGAGCCACCACCTCTCTTTATATACAAGACTCAAGGCAACCCAAGGACACTCATTATTACATCTACAATAATGATACATAAAGACACAAGAGACTCTTCAAGTTCTTTGGCAACCCTTCGCGTTCCTCAGCAACTCTTCGTCTGCTCGTCTTTTCGACTCCCTTGTTGTCCTTTTGTCTTCCTACACGATTGACGCCCAGTCAACCGCTCAGTCACCAACACACTCGCGCTCCAACGCTTGCTGATGCAGCTTTGCCATAATTCACCAAGTGCCACCGAACACTTGGTCTTGTGCCAAAGGGAACCCGCGGCCTCCAGACCCTCATGCGGTAAACCCTTCCTTAGCGTTCTCCATGCTAAGGGGAAGTCCTCCAGAACTTCGCTATCGTGGTCTCTAGACCACTCTCGTACGTGTACGACCGGCATGCTCGACAATGCTCATACTCAGCACCTGCAACGCTCCATGCCTCCTTGAACCACCACGCATCAATACCGATATCGTGCGCCTTCGTGTGTACACCTCTGTGACCGTACCGCATAGCTCCTCGATGTGTACTGCTTCACTACGTATCGCCCTTCTACGCTCGCATATGTATGACTACGTCATCCACTGCCATGTCTTGCACTGCTGACTGTACTCGCTGTGCTCGCACTGCTACAAGCTTCACGACACTCTGCTACCGAGCCAGTGTCCTCTGTAACGCTTCTCCATTGCCACGTACGGTAGAGCCTCCAGACTCTCGTGAATAACCTCCCTGATATCCACGCATTTTCGGACTCCTCCTGAAGTCCAGCTCCATCGATCATTCTCGAGCATCCAGCTACCGTGTCTGCACGATCATTCTCGATCATGGAATTTGGGGGTGTGACATATATATTAAACAAGTGTGACTGAAAAATCCATTAACCAACATCAAATGTTGGGCTTGTGTTGAAATCCAAAGGAACTTGTCATTTCAATAGTAGGTTTCCAACAAATATATCAGCTAAATCTATAGTAGGTTCTATCGACCATGATTATTAGAATGTGCTTCTATAAATCAACCAGAAGTTGGGATTTTGCATACCATTATTGAATGCGAGTTGGGTTTAAATAGAGAGATTGGTGTGGGACTGTGTTGGTCGATCATGGACCGAAGCCGGCATACACTTCAACGTCCCTAACCTTCACCACAATGCCACGAACTGTTTTCGCTGCCATCGACCACAATAAGGCTGGTGTCGAAAACTACGTCGCTGTCGTGCAACACGTCGTCGTTGTCCACCATACCCCCATCGTCGTCGACCATACTAGCGGAGAGATGTGTAAATTTTAACACAAACGTTGATAAATAAATATATTCTCAACGTCTACGTAGTTGTCGGCTAAAGTTTGATCAAGCACGATGCTCGAGACGGTTGAGCATCAGTAAAGACATAATTTGTTCTAGTTAATCATAATGGAGAAAATGTTAAGGCGAGATACATAGATTTGAGTTTACAATAAGTAATATTTGATTTTGTAGCGGTTTAATGCGGTTTAATGATGATGTGCAGTCCCTAATGAAAAGATGAAAGAAATAGTGGAGACGAAAGTGGCACCAAGTACAATCAGAGGATGTAAGAGTTTTGTTTAGATTATTTTCTTTAACAAGGGAACCAAACATAATCTTGTATATAATACCATAAAGTGTGAGAGTCGGTTATGAGTGGACCACTACTACTTGACAACTTGGATTTAAGAATTGAGGATGGTTGCCAACAGGTCCAATATAAGTTGTTTGGGTCAATTTTCTTCGATAATAGCAAGGGTCTAGTGCTCGAATGTTCAGAGTACTCCACAAGGGGTTATGCTGGCAATTATGCATCAAGATGGAGGATTCATATTTAGACATCCACAAGCCTTTTACAGTGTAGAGATTAATCTCTTAAAACGACTACAATCACTCTTTTGTTAAGATCGATGATATAAGCTTTTTATTGGGTTTTAAAAATAATAATTAAGTGCATTATTATTGCACCCCAATTAAAAGGTTGTAAAAATATTCAAAATTTGTAAATTGGTGTGACGGTGAAGTACGAGACCAAAAGTATGGACAATAAATATTTATGATTAAATGCAATAAAAATATCAAAGCAAATTACTGTAGTTTTTGTATTATTATCTTTAAGGTTTTTTGCCATAAAGTATGAAAGACAATATATTTTTAACTTTTCTAGTTTGTCTACTTTGTCAACATGCTCATTTACTCAAATAAAATATATGAAATAAAAAAAATATTTTTAAGACTTTTAGGAAATATCTTATTTTTTATGGACTTTATGTAAATCATAAATAAGTGGGATTAAATATCCAACAAAAATCACTACATGCAACAATGACAACATTCTTCAATGGATTTTTTGTGCTATGTAAAGAACTCAACATGAAACACATTTTTTTGCATTTGCTTATGTAATATGGTTTTTATAAGATTTTCCAAGTCGGTACATGCAAATTGAAAATACTTGTTTACAACTACCAAACGTCCACATAAAACCTAAAAAAAATAAGTATCTAAAATTAAGTTGCTTATCTTCAAAATTTTAGCTTTAGAGATTGTGTACACTGGTGCAAAATATGAACCTAAATCATAGATCAAAAACTAATTTTCATTATCACAATTGGGATCCGATCAAAATGAACAACATGGCAAAATATAACTTAATTAGACATATACGCATGAAAATATAATGGGTCAAGAATTGTGTAAAGCGTAAACCATGTTTGCAAGATATACGTTGTCACTTTTTAATAATGACAAACAATTATTGATAGATACTTGTGTTTATTCATCTATGCAGCATGAAAGATTGATCGAGACATTTAGTTCAAACCACAAGATACAAAGACAATAGAGACATCTTAAGTTATAATTGTATTTCACTTGTAATATTGTTTATAAAAGCTCACATGTTGTGTAGTGGGTGTGAGTGCGTGCGCATGTGTATGTGACGTATGTGGGGGAGCATATGTGTATGTATTGTGTGTATGCATATGTGTGCATGTGTGTATGTCGCTGAAGTTACTCCAATTGATCAACATATACTCTATTGTTTTGACTTTGATAGATCAGTACTTATGAGGACTTCATTAATCACATGTACTTTTTCTTTGACTAAACACTTTTATGATATGACCGGTCACTTATAATTATCATTACAAGATCGATAAATTACCCTTAATGACATGATTGGTCAATCACTCGATCTTGATCAATCACCAATAATCACTCGATCGACCACTTTAAGTTATTGTACACAAATTAATTGATAAACTTGTTGATGCAATCAATCACTATTTGAACTTCGGATATTCAATTCACAGTAACCACCTGACTGATCAATTAATAAAAAAACATTATCACTTTGAAATCTGATTAATCAATATATCATGTGATCAATTCATCGCTTATATTTTTCAAAGAAGTTTTGAATGTTGATTCCTAATTTGATTTTCAAAGATTCTATTAAGCCTAAAGTTATATTATTCAATTATATATTGAATACCTCTCTACATATAAAATGCATAACATTCATATATCGTCTGTGTGATGGGAGGTTAAGCCTCGCACATCACAAAAATGTGGAATAAATGAATCCAAATTACAATAAGGTGTTCATCGTAAGAGAACCGATGCAATCACGTAATAAAAAATGATTGCAAATACGAAACCATTTGGTAATAGAAACAATTTCTGCACATTTTTACAAGATCATAGAAGTATAGAGAACTATATTTTGATGTGTAAATCTTGAAAATAAGCGATGAATGGAGTCCGATATGACGGGTGCTTACACTTGCGGACATGATGATGAGTTGTGATGCTTCCTACAAATTAAGGGATATTCTCCACCAAGTTGCCCATGCAAATAAAGATCTTGGATAATCTCTTTCTCCTGATTTAGTAGCACAACATCGAGTCCTACTTGTACATGAATCGTAGAGAAAGAAGGCCAATCTTCTTACAATTGGTAGATGGCCAAGGGGACTTGATGGAGTACATGGACGGGACAACCAAAGGAAAATATGAAAACAATTCTCTATCATTCTATCTTCTTTCTCCTTGGGACTAAAGAGCACTTGAAGGTAGAAATTAAACTCTATTCAATTTTAAATAAATTTTAGAAAAGCACACATACTTTTCTTTTATTGGGATATGGACAACTAAGATGGAATCCTACTCTATCCCATGATTAGTTTAGTAGAGAGCAAGTCTTTCTCCCCTCTCAGTTTACTTAGTTGTAACCTCCAAACATGAGTAGTGAATAATTTTTCCCTTGAAACTATCGCTCTGATTGTGGACGTCCACCATAAGATGTTGAAAGTGTTGGGGCAACAAAGATTGATGGTGGATAAGAAGCAAATTAGAGAGATGGAATACAAATCAATGCACAAAATAAATATGAACTAAAGAACTTCTTTTCATTAAAATTTGAAACACGAATACAATACTTAGAATTTTTCAAGAAGAGGATTTACAATTTTTACAACAAAAGAAGAAGGACTTTATAATACTTGAAAAGAGTATGACACTTGAGAGACTCTTGTGGTGGTAGTGTACTTCTTCTTCATGTTGTTGTAAATGAGGACTTCTTGGGCGGTATTTATATGTCATCCAAGAGGGTGGAGATATATTTGGAACAGGGATCTAGAATCATCGTTCATGCTTATTCTTGAGTGGAAATATATAGATATTTTGATGAGATATTTTCTCCACCTCTCTTTTTTCTATAATCTTCTCACGAGTAGGCTCTCTTTTAATTATTTGACTGTAGGTGTTTAGGCTCATAAGTGCAATTTCCCCATTAGTGATAACATTTATACATGGACACATTATAAATACATACATTTTTGGCATCCCCTCTTAATTTGTAATTTGCATATCATCTGAAGTGTTGGAGTTTTTATATTAGAAGTAGTTTTGTAAAAACAACTGCAAGTTGATCCCTTATGATGACGAACTCTAGCTTGATATTGCCATTCTCCACTAGCTCCTGTACATAATGATGGTGAAGTTCAATATGCATTGTTCTTTCATGAAATACTAGATTCTTTGCCATAACAATAGCTGGCATGTTATCGCATAATATAGTTGTTGGAAGAACATTCTCTTTTGAATATCATGAAGAAATCTTCTCAGCCAGACATCTTCACATGATGCATTTGTGACAGAAATATATTCGATTTCAGCAGAAGAAAGAGCTATAGTCTTTTGCTTCTTAGAACTCCAAGATATGACTTTCAATCTCATGCAAAATAATTAATTAAATGTACTTTTTCTATCATCTATAGATCCAACCCAATCACTATCTGATTGGAATTTGGGAGAATTTTCTTATGAAGTATATTTAATTTCAAAATTCTTGGTACCTCGAATATAGCCAAGAATTTATTTTACGGTTGCTTTATGAAGCTTGCTTGGCTTACTCATAAATCTTGATACAACACTAACTGCACATATTATATATGATCATGTATTAGTTAAATACAACAAAGACCCTACAAGACTTCTATAAAAGAGAACCATCATCTTCTTGGGCTCCATCATTCACAGAAAGTTTTGTATTAGGCGTCATAGGAGTTGCTTCTGGTATGAAATTTGACATATGAAATTTCTTGAGACGATCGTGAATATATTTTCTCAAGAGATGAATATTTCACCTTCTTTTTTTTAATTTGAATAATAAAAAAGTATCTCATAAGATCGAGATCTATCATTCCGCATTCTTTCATCATTTTTTCCTTGAATTTTGCAATCATCTTGAAAGAATTACTTGTATATATATCTGATCCTCAACAAGAAGGCATACAATAAGGAAATTATGCATTCCTTCTTTTTTCACGTACAGAGATGGCTCATTGTGACTTTTTATCACAGAAAATATCCATCAATTTTATTATTCCAAGCTCTTGATTCTTGCTTTAAGTCATACAAAACCTTGCAGAGATGATAAACCTTTTCTTCATTATCTTCGAAGATATATCCTTGAGGCTGTTCAACATAAACCTATTCTTTAAATTCTCCATTAAGAAATATAGACTTGATATCAAATTGATAAACAGGTAACTTCTTTTAAGCAACAAGTGTAAGCAAGGTTCTAATTATCTCCGTACGAACAATATGTGCAGAAGTTTCATTATAATCAATACCTGGTTGATGTGAATAGCCTTTAGATACCAATTGAGTTTTATGCCTATGAATAGAATCATCTTCATTATATTTGACTTTATAAATCCATTTAAGACCAATGACATCTTTGTCCTTAGGTCAAATCAACAAGCTCATAAGTATGATTTTTATTAATAATTGCAATCTCTTCATTCATTGCTTGAACTTATACTTCTTCTTTAATTGTTTCTTCAAAATTTGTGGCTCACAAAGCGAATAAAGTAATAACAGAAGATGATGCATAACTTTTTTCAAGAGACCGTACCTTTTTTGTGGATGTTCTATATTAGATACATTTGACCCAACTAGTCTTTGAATTGAAGAAAAAATATCTTCATCATTTGAATTATCTTCTTCAGATGTATCTTGCTTTTGTGCTATTAAAGAATCGTCCCATTTCCATGAAGACGATTCATCAAAGATGACATCTCTTGATATAATCAATTTCTCTTCTTTGAACTCAAATAGATGGGAAACCAAATTGTAATTTACCCTATAATCTATAGGCTTTATATTCATCATAATATCTAATGAAAATATACTTTTCACCTTTTCATCAAAATTTTCTTGTCCAACTTGAGATGGAATATATGCATATGCAATAGAGCTAAAATTTTTGAAATGACTAACCTTGGACTTCCTTTCCTACCAAGCTTCATAAGGTGTCCTATTCAACATTACTTTGGTAGGAGATCTATTCAATATATAAAAACCAGTATTTACTGCTTCTATCTACAGTTTATTAGGAAAACCCTTACCTTTCAGCATACTTCATGGCATATCAACTATCATTCTATTTCTTATTTCAGCTACTCCATTTTGTTGAGGAGTATATCGTGTTGTTAGTTCTTTCTTAATCGCTTGAGTAATGCGGAACTATTTAAATTCCTTGGATATAAATTCTCGTCCACAATCTGATCAAGGGTCTGGACCTGATCCAATGGTGGCTGGAAGCAAGGGCGAGCGGTGGAGGTGGCAGTCTGGTGAGGTGGAGTGAGCGGAGTCAATGCCTCAGCCAACACACGACATGAGAGCAACGATTGGGCTAAGTCGAGTCAACGTGGAGGCAAAGGAGCTCGACTAAGGAGTTGAGGCACACAAGAGGTCTAGCGGCTGGTGGCGTGGAGATGCCTCCGATCGAGAATTGTAGGGGTTATCCCAAAAGAGGAAAGGGGAGAGGGAAACGGAGCTCCTGCGCGGATGGAGGAAAGGGATCTAGAGCTCTGGCCTTTGCAAGGCTGGAGGTGGTAGGTCTGAGAGATAGAGGGGAAGCATCAAGGCAGAGAGATGATACTGAGGTTATCGATAATGGCGAAGATGGAACCGATGGTTGAGGTTCCCTCTACCAGAGGAAGGTGATCAGTGAAGGTGAGAAAAAAAGGAGGTAAAGAGGTTACCTGAGGTTGGGTTGTGATCGAAACTAAGTTGAGAGTAGAGGCGGTCGATGATGGTGGAGTCGAGCAGAGAAGGGCAACCGCCTGGGTATGGCCTAAAGGTCAAAGGGCCTTGGTCGATATTCACTCGAAGGCTATGACGGAGGAGGCATAAGCTGCGCACCTATTGTGGGTGATGCAACACGATGCGAGAGCAACTTGGATCACGTAAATACCTGAGGCTCTTCGTCGCTCGACAAAGCCTTCTTGGAGATATCACCTTCGTGGAATCTCTAGAGCTCGATCTCAGAGATTGGGAAAATGGCGGACGAAGATGGGTGAGGGTAACGATGAGGCTTTTATGGTAGAGGAGGAGAAACAGTGAGGAGGCTCAACTCGTAACAGTTGTAGCGAGTGATGGTGATAGTTACGGGAGAGGAAGGAGGTGATGGGTGGTGGCGGTTACGGGAGATGAAGGAGGCGACGGGAAGAACTTTGAAGACGAAGATAAAGCACGTGTCACGTACGCACGCGTGGAGAAGGATGGTAGCACATGCGTGGCACGCGTGAGTGGAAAAAAGTGGAGCAGGAAGGGGTCACCTGTTGCACACATGACCAGGCTGTTGTAGAGAGATAGAGAGAAGGGATAGAAAGAGAAGAGAGGGGAAATAGAGAGGGAATAAAAAATTAAAAAAAAACTTTATAAAATAAATAAAAATTGATATAAGATTACGATAAAATAAAAAAATAAAATTAAGGATTAGATAAAAGTAAAATAAAATACAGAAAATAAATTAAGATAAAAAATAAATAAAAAGCAAAGAAAAATAAAAAAGAGAGAGTTTATGAAGTCAAATGAAAAAGTGGTCAACATGAGCATCGCTCGTCTTGATGAGATCTAAAACTTTTATGAAGGACCCCAAAACTATCAGAAGCAAACTGTACAAAATGTATTTTTGGAGGTACTTTATAGATGATAAAATATTGTATTTTTACATTTTGTATTTTTTTTGTATTTTTAATTTGATTTTAATAAGTAGATTAATTTATATACAATATATGCAAATCTAATCTAACTTTTATGGAATTGTTTTATAGGTTAGAAAAAGGTAAAATAAAGCTAGCAAAGATAAAATATGTACAAAATATAAAATGTCAGCTATTTTTAATTTCTTTTAATTTTATGACTTTATGGGTTTTAATTCTTTATGTTGTGTTTGCTAATTAATAAAAGAAAAAATTAGAGAAAGAATTAAGGTAAAAATAAATATTTTTGTGCATAAATAATAAGCTCAATCAAGGTAAAAAAACATAGATTATTTTATTACAGATTTTAACCCTAAAATTAGCACAATTAGTGCATGTTGATAAATCGATTTTAGGGGTTTTAAATTAGCGATTTATTAAGATGATTTTGCTAAGATGTCCATATAAAGTAGATGAATCCTGGATTCATCACTCACGTGAGGTGCATCACGTGTGCCACCCTTTTTTGTGCCCACACCCTTGCGCTTTCTGGTATTCACACATATAACCCATACTATGGGGTTAAATTATCGAAGATACCTGACACCTTCTTAAAATTGCAGGAGAACCACTTCAAAGGTTATTTTTTAGAACCTTTGTAATTATTTTTATTACTTATATGCTCTCAGACAATTTGATTCATATCTTGAGCATCCGGTGTCTGATTTTTATGAAGTGATGTTATTTCGAAGCTACTTTAATTCTTTATAATTTGAGACACTGAGATATTTAATTTGAGAAATTATTTGATATTAGTAGATTTGAGGAGTTCATTTAATTATTATGAGTACACATGTTATTTGAAATTGATTTTTATTGCTTATACAACCGTACAAAATTGGGGAATTAATTTAAAAATTAGTTGACACATTATTTCTGAAATTAATTAAAGGGGAAAGGCTCATTGATTAACTAAATTGTGACATGCTTGTTCTTGCATTAATCAATTCACACCATTCATACATCATTTAAAAAATCTCCATAAAAATGCATTCTTTATTTTCTCTCACATATCACATAGCATTATCTTCTTGCATAATTTTTTTACAAAAACACCATGCATCATTTTTTTATATTTCAAATTATAACTCTTTTAAAAATCCATTAAAATTTGTAAAATCTAAAAAGTAAAATAAAGATTCATCTTTGAAAACCTAACTCTGAGTTGTTTAAAAACTAACTCTAGACACTCAAATCATCTCCCTGAGTTTGACCCTGAGACTTGTATAAGTAAAATAAATAATTAATCGCATTGAAGAATAATGTTCACATTATTTTTGATGTGATCATTTTTTATTACTGTCTCTTTATCAACTGCTACAACCAACTTATTTCTATTAAGTAAGAGTTGTAAAGGGTGCGTCTTCGGTTGTACAGCTGGAAAACCCGAAAGCCTTAAAATGTCATGAGCCTAAGGGCTCGTACAACTATTAAGCACAAAGCATTGGGGTGAGGGACTCAATGTAAGACATCTAAGCGTAAGAAGTCACTAATTCTCAGTTTCATACCCTATCCAATTTCCAAATGAGAAAATGATGACTATATCTTGTAGTAATAATTAAGATCTTTCCAACGAGCTACAGAACATCAAAATCATAGTTCATATGATGAAGTTACGAGGAAAATACAAATGATTTACTACTTTTGGACCCAAATCAAAATCTGATCTGGTTCAAGCCTATATAAGGAAGGGGGGATGAGCACAAGTGGTCTAGCTACTTAGTCTAACTAACCGGACCACTTAGCCTCACCAGAACTCCACCCCCTTCGTTGGAGCTCCATCACCAGAGAGGTTTTCAGTAGCCAATCCAAGATCCGAGATCTTCGTCGTGAAGACCTTAGAGCATGGAGTCACGTGGCAGGTGTAGAAATATGCTAAACATCATAGAATAACCATTCTAGGCAAAGGAGAATCATATGAGATGATCACGTGCTACATACGCCACGAGGATGTCATAGAGAGAGAGAGGAGGGGGGGGAAGAGAGAGAGAAATAAAAACTAAAAAAACTTCATAAATAAATAAAATTAAAATAAAATTAAAATAAAAAAATAAAATTAAGGATTAGATAAAAGTAAAATAAAAAAAATAAAATTAAGGATTAAATAAAAGTAAAATAAAATATAAAAAATAAATAAAGATAAAAAATAAATAAAAAGCAAATAAAAATAAAAATAAATAGTTTATGAAGTCATATTACAAAGTGGTCAACAAAAACGTCCCCCATCTTGATGAGATCTACAACTTTTGTGAAGGATCCCAAAATCAAAAGAAGCTAACTGTACAAAAATATATTTTTAAATGTACTTTATATATAATGAAATACTGTATTTTTACATTTTGTATTTTTGTATTTAATTTAATTTTAATAAGTAGATTAATTTATATACAATATACACAAATATAATGAAAATTTTATGGAATTTTTTATAGGTTATAAAAAGGTAAAATAAAGATAGGAACGATAAAATATGTACAAAATATACAATGTCAGGTATTTTTAATTTCTTTTAATTTTATAACTTTTATGGATTTTAATTCTTTATGCCATGTTGATGAATCTCGTATTCATCATGCTAAAATTGATCATTTAGGCTATGTCCCCCATTATCCACTTGTAATTAATCATTAATAGAGCATCATTAGCCATCATGCATGTGTAAATAATATCTGCATTTCATCAGGCATAAATTGCATTAAAAATCCCATGTGTAAATTAGCCCAAAAAGCTGCTAACTTCTCACATTTTTAATTAATTCATCCTAACTCTGATTGACCCCAAACCACCTCCATTGTGTAGATATTACTAACTTTATTAAATAAAAAATACAAAAAAATTACTAACTCCAATAAGTGTCAAATAATCCCAAAGTCAAATTTCACATCTGACAGACTAAATTGAGCATATCTCCCACATGCAGCGTCCGATTTTGGTCTACTCGCTTTTAAAGTACTCCATTTTCAAATACCTTCAAAACAAGATCAATTTCGTAAAATTCGGAGCTCATATGTGAAAGTTGGGTTTTGGGCCTCTTTTGCGCATTTTAACTCTTTGCTAATTTTGACCTGAGTTTTTGTGTGCATAATTAACTCTTTTAATTTTATTTCTTCTTCATTTGTGTTCTTTGATGAAAGTTTTATTAAGAGACATAAAAATTCAAATCCAGATTCAAACTGAAATCAAAGAAACTGACTTAGTCCAAGTGTCCATTGTCGGTCTGTATAAAAGTTGTGTGTTTCTGACTTCTATTTTATATTCCTATTTTCTTATTTATTAAAAATCCAAAAAAATAGAATAATGTGTAATTAATTTTCTCGTATTTTATCGTATCTTCCTATAATTTTTATTTCCTTTAAAACCATCAAAAAATTACAAAACTCCAAAAAGTCGATTTTCTATACACATGGAAAACCACCAAAAATACCATTTCGCATAGGTGACCTCTTTTGCTCATGGGTCCTTTATAAAAGTTGTAGATCTCGTTGAGACGAACAACTTTCGTCAAGAGAATTTTTTGATCCGAGGTCTCCTTCTACTTCTTCTCCATCCTTAAAGTTGAAATTTTTTTGGGGGCGCCACGTGGCAGCCCCTGGGCGTGCCATGTGGCACCCCCATCAATCCCTCTCTCCTGTCCCCCCAGGTCACGTTCCCAGCACGTGATCGGGGCTTCCCCTACCTCCAGCCGTTATCAGCCGCCATCCCCCCCTTGCCGTTCCTTCCACTTCCATAACCGCCTGACCCTCTTCCTCCTTGCAACGCCTCCGCCCCCTCCGGCCGTTACAAGGCCAGTCGCGCACGCCACCTCACCCGCTATTACGACGGGCTCCCTATTTAATCCCCATCTCCATACTCCTCCAGATCATCCGCCATTTCAGGAGACCAAAGCCCTCGACGTTCTATACTCAGCCTTGGTGACAGCAAGGCTTGGCCAGAGGGTGACCTCCGGCGAGATCCAACCGCCCTTCCTAGCGTGCTGCCACGAGCTTCCAAGCTCGCGTGAGCTCGGGTTCGCCGTCCCTTGAGCGAAGATCCAATCAGGAGCTCCGAGCTCCTTTCCCAGGCGATTCACCACGTCTTCTCCAGGTAAACTCCCTCTAAACTTTGATTCTCTCCTTCTTATTCCTCTTTCATCATCCTATTCCATTTTGTAATCTGCTACTTGCACTCATGCCCTGATCTGAACACCTGAATCAAGAACACCCCCCCATACTGCCATCGCCTGCCAGTGCCGTCGGCCTTCCCCTTCACTTCTGTTCTACCTTCGGAACCTCTCATCTCCTGTGATTGGCCCAAAGTATCAGCTCCATCCTATCCTTCAAGGGAGCTCTGCTTCTCCCACTCTCTTTGGTTTTCGCTCAAGACCAAGCAAAGCTCGGATATTCCTTTATATCCAAGTTAAATGAGCACGATTTGCAAATCAAACCACACACATTCTCTCCGTGCTTGTCTATCTATGCATAAACCCACAGCAACATTAGCAGTTGTCATTATTCTCTCTGGAGCTGATGGCACCGGCTGGAAACCTCTGATCATGTCCATTCATCCTTACAAATCATGTTTTGAATAGATTCTGTTGATGAATATTCTTGATTCTATAATCATGGAATAGCATTGCTAAAGGATAAGTGGTTATTAATTTTCCATTAATACATCCCCCTCATGGAATCTTATTACAAGTTGACCTGGGATTTTTAATTTGCCTTGTGGAATATAATGCTGATTCTGGAAGCATAGATCGAAGGAGGCACCAAAGCATGCAGGTCTTTATTAATCAAATCCACCCATTCCATTCCTCCTATTTGATCTGAGTCCAAAACTCGTCTGGGTGATTTCTATGCAAAAACAACTTTAAAAGGTATTGGATTCAAGTCGTTACTCTTGATTGATAATTTCTGAAATTGATCTCAGTAGCTCTGCTTAACCAACTGAACTCATTGTCTCTGAATTATTCGATTCAAAATGAATCGAGAAGAACCTATCATCTGCAGATGTTATCTCATTTGGGAAGCTGAGCCTCGGTACCTCACCCCAACCTCGATCTTCAACCAGAGGAGTTGCAGCCTCTGATCATCACCATCTACTGCCCAGAAGAATCAAAAGAGCCTGTGCGACCACATGCCGACAATATAACCGCAAGATCAGCCCCTGCTCCCTTATTGAACCAAGCGCGTGGAGCGTGCGAGCAGAATCACATTCGTTGGGAAGATATCATGCACGCTCTCACACCTTTGGGGGTGCACAGAAAAGACCCCGCGGTCCAGGACACGTGTTTCTCACGTGGCAACTTCGGAATTTTGCAGAAAGAGCCAGACGATTTTATGTTATTGCATATAAGTCCTTCAGGGACAAAAATTGGGAAGAAAACTTATGTTTTTATTGCATTTTAGTCCCTGCGAATTCATTTTATCATATCCTGCTCATTTGAACTTCGATTTTCGCGTATAATATGTCATTTTGAAGCTATTTTCATGCTCTATCATTTGGCATATATTGTGGACAGATCTGAGATTGTTTACTGATTATTATTATTCGAGAACTTATTTGATCTCATGCAGGTTCTATTGACATTGTGTACTGATTAACTCGAGGAAAAATTGATCTATTACAGGGGCATATTCAAGGATAGATAATTGAGTTATTTTCTCGTATTATCAATCACTCTTTGAGTATTAAATCACAGAAAAAATTAGGGGTCAAAATTCCTTGAAAATTATTGTTGATCTCTTTATCTGCAGGACTACGTAGCTGGTGATTGATCTCATACCTCACAGCCTGGTTCTCTTATTGATAAATATTTCTTGAAATTATTCGATCTGTGATAGTATTTGAGGATCATTTGATAAATTTATTTGAGGATGAAACTTCATAAATCATAGATCCGGGTCTTCATTTTCCCTGTATATTTTGTCACATTTGCATATCATTGCATTGTGTATTTTCTCAACACAGAAATTAATCGAGCATTAAGTTAGTTATTTTATTTGATTCAAAACCACGCAACTAAGATTCACCGTTCCCTGAGTTCGACCTTGGTAGACTTGCCAAGTAAAAATACTCCACAACATTCACAGATTGTGGTTTTTGATCGACCGATTTTCGCCTCCTATACTACAATTTTCGATTATTAAAGAGGTGGATTTCGCGATCATCACATGTTTGCTAATTAATCAAAGAATAACTTACAAAAAGAATTAGGTTAAAAATAATTATTTTTGTAAATAAAATAATAAGCTCAACCAAGACAGAAAATATAGCTTATTTAATTACAGATTTTAACCCTAAATTTAGCACAATTAGTGCATGTTAATAAATCAATTTAGGGGTTTTTAATTAGTGATTTATTAAGAAGATTTTGCTAAGATGTCCATATAAAGTAGATGAATCCTGGATTCATCATTCATATGAGGTGCATCACGTGTGTAGGGTGGAGCATGGGCCGGGCTCGGGCCGGGCCCAGCCTAGCCCAGCCCAGGCCCATTTACCAAATCGGGCCCACGGGCCGGGCCCAGGCCCGCTAATTTTCCAAGGTCTGAGCCCAAGCCCGAGCCCAGCCCGACTTATGATGGGTCGGGCCTGGGTCGGGTCGGCCCATGAACAAATCCCGCAAAGATCTATGTTATTAAAAGCCACGCAAAATAATGGTTATAGGGGGTTCCTAAGTGCTGGATTCACAATAACACTATAATCCACATTCTAATTCACATTCTACTACACATTCAAATTGACATTCACATTCTAATTCACATGCCATTAATAAAAAAATTTTCAAGAGAGGGAGCAATATACCGTAGCCCGCAGCCCACTGGGAAGGCGGAGAGGATTTCCAGTCGTTCGCGCGGCCGGAGGGGAGGGTGGACTGGTGGCGTTCGCGCGACCGGATGGGAGGGTCGGTTGGTGGCGTTCGCGGGCCGGAGGGGAGGGTCGACAGGTACCGTTCGCGGGCCGGAGGGGAGGGTCGACTGGTGCCGCCGTTCGCGCGGAGGCGAGTTGCTCGCGTGCGAGCGGAGCCGCGGAGGGAGGGAAGGTGGGGTGGGGCGACAGGGAAGGAGGTGGAGGGAGGTGCTCGCGGGCCGCGGGGGGGTAGGCGGAGGGAGGGAAGCTCGACGGAGGGAGGAGGGCTCGACCGGCAGGGCAGCAGGAGGGGAGTTGGGTTGGTGACGGCGGTCGCGGGTGGGATGGGGTACTGGGGAGGGAGGGGTAGCGGGAGTCGGGGGATGTAGTTACGGGGAAAAGAAATTAGGGCTGCAGCCCGCGGGGGGGGGGGGGGGGGGGGGCGATTAGGTTAGAGGGCGGGCGGCGGGCCGCGGGTCGGGCCGGCCGGGCCTGGAAATGGGTTTGTGGTCGGGCCGGCCCGTGGGCTAATGGGTTGGGTTCTTACAAGCCCGAGCCCGGCCCGATATACTAAATGGGCCAAAATTCCGGCCCAGGCCCGCCCATTATTGAAGTGGGCTAGGGCCTGGGTCGGGCTTTAGCGGGCCGGGTAGCGGGCTGGGTCGGGCCGGCCCTGACCCATGCTCCACCCTACACGTGTGCCACCCCTTTTTGCACCCACACCCTTGCGCTTTCTGTATTCACGCATATACCCCATGCTATGGGGTTAAATTATCGAAGATACATGATCGCCTTCTTAAAATTGCAAGATAACCACTACAAAGATTATTTTTTAGAACAATTGTGATTATTTTTATAACTTATATGCTCTCAGACAATTTGATTCATGTCTTGAGCATTTAGTGTCAATTTTTATGAACTTGATGTCGTTTCAAAGCTAGTTTAATTCTCTATCACTTGAGACGCTGAGATATTTAATTTGAGAAATTATTTGATATCGATAGATTTAAAAAATTTGTTTAATTATTACGATTACACATTATCTGAAATTGATTTTTATTGCTCATACAACTGTACAAAATTAGAGAATTAATTTAAAAAATAGTTGACACATTATTTCTAAAATTCATTAAAGGGAAAGGCTCATTGATCAATTAAATTGCTTGACCTACTTGCTCTTACATTAATCAATTCACATTATTCATTCATCATTTAAAAAATCTTCATAAAAATGCATTATTTTTTCTCTCTCATATATCGCATAGCATTATTTTTCCTGCATAAAATGTTTACAAAAAAATCATGCATAATTTTTTATATTTCAAAATATAACTCTTTTAAAAATCCATAAAATTTTGCAAACTTAAAAAAGAAAAATAACTATAGACACTCAAATTAATCCACAAAATTAATCTTTGAAAACCTAACTTCAAGTTGCTTAAAAGTTAACTATAGACACTCAAATTATCTCCCTGAGTTCAACCTTGAGACTTGTCCAAGTAAAATAAACAATTAATCACATTGAAGAACAATTTTCACATTATTTTTGATGTGGTCATTTTTTTATTGCATTCTCTTTACCAAATGCTACAACTAATTTATTTCTTTAAGTAAGAGTTGTAAAGGGTGCGTCTTTGGTTGTACCTCTTGGAAAAAACTGAAAGCTCTAAAATGTCACAAGCCTAAGAGCTCCTACAACTATTAAGCACAAAGCATTGGGGCGAGGGTCTCGATGTAAGACATCTAAGTATAATAAGTCACTAATTCTCAGTTTTAAACCTTATCCAATGTCCAAATGAGACAAATAATGACTCTAACATGCAATAATCATTAAGTTCTTTCCAACGAGCCCAAGAACATCAAAATCATAGTTCATATGATGAAGTTACGGGGGAAATACAAATGATTTACTACTTTCGGACCCCGAATCCAGATCTGATCAGGCTCAAGCCTATATAAGGGAGGGGGGATGAGCACAAGTGGTCTAGCTACTCAGTCTGGCTAACCAGACCACTTAGCCTCGCCGGAGCTTCACCCCCTTTGCTAGAGCTCCACCACTAGAGAGGTTTTCAGTAGCCGAACAAAGATCTGAGAGCTTCGTCATGAAGAGCTCAACGCATGGAGTCAAGTGGCATGTGTAGAAATATGCTAAACATCACGGAATAACCATTCTAGGCAAGGGAGAATCATATGGGATGATCCTGAGGTAACCTTTTTACTGCGGTCGGATTCACGATGTTTTTTTATACCGTTGGGTTATGGGGGTTACGAGCTATCCATTGCTGGTGTTTTGTCATATTTCATCGTGGTTTTGATGCAACATGTATCTTATTGTATTATATTTTTGGATTTTTCGGCCAATCCGTGGCATGCATGCCTGATCCAAGTATATATTCTCAATGTGGGCGTTAGAAGGAACATAATGGTGTAATTAGATCATCACTCGGAGTATTTTCACAGGATATCGCTAAAGTGGTTCCGACTACTGTCCAAGTATGACCGATCACACTTTTTTGTTGATCGATCATGTCTTAAGGCTGATTGATCATTTGATCCAAAATGATAGATCATGGTTGGCTTTTATGACTGATCAATACTGACCAATCGTTAAAATTGAAAGATCGGTCATTCTGGAGCTGTAGACCCATTTGGACCTTAAAGTTATTGGAATTTGATACTAAAAATGATGCATACAATATATGACATTCAAACACACATGTCTAGTTTATGGAAATAAAATGACAATTAAATGAAATGGGTCTGATTTAATCTCTCGATTAAAAATAAAGAATGCCAGTGGATTCGGTGAGGTCCGGTGAGGATGATCTTTAGCATCTTACTTACACTTTCAGATTTGATTTCAACTCTTAGAACTAGTGGTTAAGTTTCCCATTGTAGTTCCAATTTCATACCATTGTATCTGACTTTCAATGGCATGTGGATAGCGTGGAGTAGCACTATCAAGGGAGGGGAAAGCATCCTTGGGGTGCCGGGTAGAAGCTTAGTTAACCACGATCCCAATAAGTTGTTAGTCAGGGAACATACTACTTGACGTACCGGTGTGTCCTTTTTACCCAGTATGTAGTCTCCATTTTCAGATTTGTAGTGCCAAGTAGTTATGGTTGGTTGTCTGCGCTTCATTCTTTTACTTAAGGTTGGTACTTCGATATTAGTTGGTGTAGGTCACATTGATTAGTATCTAAGTATTATTCTTAAGTGGGAAATTCTAGGAGTTATGTTATTTAAAGGAGAAAATTGTTTCAAGATTAGACTTCCAGGGATGGGCTACAACCCAGTGATAAGTGTTGGCACATGGTAAAGTTTGGATTGGTTTAGCACACGGTAAAATGTGGGATTTCATGATTTAGATCAAATCTAGTATCAAAATGATAAGATAAGAACGTGGATCAAAGTTTTGGGTTTTCTGGTTAGTTTTAGTGTAGTGTGGGTTTTACATGGTTACATATTTTTGTACACTTTCCTGCTTTAGTGGTTCTTTCTTGGTTAGTTGTTTTAACATCATACTGGGCACTTTACTCATGTCGTACCTACTTTCGCAAATCTGGCAGGTTCTCAAGAGCATCCACAATGGTTATTGGCTTATTGATTCCTCTTTTGTTGTGGATGTGGTTACTTTTGGGTATGTATATTTTTGTAGTTTCTAGTGTCTTTACTTGTACCTTTTTGAGAGATCTATATTATATATTCATGGATATTTAGACATGGTTACTTGTAAATGCATCTGTAAATGTTAATGGAAAAAATTTATTGCATTTTCTATTGTTTTTATTCTATTTTTCTATGGTGATTTGTATTTTGAATGTGGATTGCATTACATGGATCGTATTGCAGAGTATCCAGGGCCAACGGTCATCATAGTTTGGTATCAGAGCAGTGATGCCCTCTTTTCATTCCTCGAATGTAATTCCTTAGTGGTATTCGAAGTACAAGATTGTGTTCGAAAGTCTTTTGACCCGACACAAATAGCATAAAAACAACAATATAGATGCTCATATAAATCTCATAAATAAGACAAGTATTAATGCTATATTTCTTTTTTAGGACAATGTTGCCTTGCATGGATCCTGACATGGCACAACAGTTGGCATTCCTTGTCTACGCCATACTAGGTATGCAACATCGCTAGGAGGGGATTGAGTAGATGAAACAACAGTAGGATGATTCATCATACTGCCTTCCCCAGAGGAGGAGGACAATGTACAAGGGATAGACTATTTGGAGTTAGAGTTATTTGGGGATGCAGATGCATTACATATGCATCAAACCACATACACTGTATACTAGTGAGCACAAGTGCTACAGTTCTTTGGCACCGGCACAACAGAGGAGGTAGATCTTTAGATTAAGCATGTGTCTAAAGTTATGTGGATGATTAATGCACCAATGGAGGAGCGAGTGACATTTGTTGAGTTCTCTTTGGCTGGATATACAAAAAGATGGTGGCAAGCTATCAAGGAGCATCTAATAGATATCACTACTTGGGATATCTCTGTGGCAGAGTTTCTAGTTGAGTTCTACCCTAAGCACTGGTAGAGGAGTAGATGCCACCGTTTGTTGAGCTGATGCAGGGGTCGACGACAGTTTAGGAGTACCTGATATGATACACAAAGCTGACATAGGGATCTAAGTGAGTTTTACCCCGAGCGTCGCGTAGAGGAGCATGGGCAACAATATGGTTCGATATGTTATTGTATGAGCGAGAAATCTAGCATGGAATGCATGCTCATTGAAAACTTGGGTTCGACTATTGAAGCTATACATGAAAGTCAGTATTTTTAAGGATTTTTTTCACGAGTTAATATGATCAATATATGCACTATGGTGATGTTTTCACATCACTTGGAGTTGATATAATTTATTAGAAATTAATATGTTTTTTTCACTACGCACAGTTGATTATGCACAGAGGAAAGAGTTTGATTCATGATTTTCTTAGCTTTATTTCTCCCTTCATTTTGTACCGGTTTATATATTATTTTATTACTTTTATTTCGAGTTATGTATTTAGAATAATATAGTATTATGATGCAAATGCAGGTGCTTGTTAAGGTTTTGAGCTCAATTTTCATGTAGCAGGTATACAAATCATTGGTTCATTAATGTCGTCAAGCAAGGGTCTCACAATTCATGTTCACCACATGCACACATCTTGACATGATTCCCTTTACATCTGAGAATACAAACACAATAGCACACACACACCCCTAAGAGGAGGGGATGTGAGGAATGACATGGATTTCTAATTTTAATAAACAAGAATGGTATACCAACATACTTTTATCGGAATCCGGTCAAATGGATGTGACTAATCACATAAGTTGTATGTAAGAGTTAGTAAGTTTGCAGTGATTCCGGTACAATTCCGAAGAACATGTATGCAAGCGGGTAATCGACAAAGTTTGAAGGGATTGTGGTGTAAAAAATCCCCAGATATAAAGGCAAAAAAGAAGAAGCAGAAAGTAGAATTTCAGGACACATCTGTAAAAATCCCATCTTATTAAGTGCATCCAATATTACTGTATCTTCTTTCATAGCCGTTGATCCGGGGAAAACAAAGGAATATAACATATCATTTACAGATCCACAGAGATCTGACCTTGCTCACTGAACCCGAGCCCCAACGCTCCCTGCGGGACAAGTGGACCTCTGGCTCTAACGTTCATGAGCAAGACAGCGACCCCCCGTTCCAATCCTCCTATTTCTCAGGGGCTTCACATGCAAAAAGGAATAACAATGGGAAGCGCGCTTTTGACTGTAGTCCACTTATTCTTTACATTATATTTACATTTGTAACCCTGTAAATAAATGTACGAACCCAAGAATACATGCATGAATCTTACCCAAGAATACATGCATGAATCTTACATGGGCGCATTACTAAGGCCGTGTTCGTTTGGGGTATAAGGAGGAATGAAATAAGGGGAATAAGCCTCCAACACGCTTCCCCGTGGTACGACTATTCCTCATTATTTCATCTTATTTCACTCTTATTCCTATCTTTATCCCACCTTACCTACCTTTATTTCACCTTATTCTCCTTATTCTTATCCTCCAGCCGAACGGAGAATAGACCCTTATTCCCCTTATTCCCCATCCTTATTCCTGCTTATTTCCTACCGAACGGGCCCTAAGAGATTTTTATACCCATAATCTTGAATAATTTCGTAATAACATTCATAATTCATAAATTTGCATAATAACAAATTACATGAGAACTCTTGAGTAATGCTTAACTCTTACATGACATAACCTTATGTCATGTTTCGTTTAGGATGTCCGTTATGTTTGACGGTTTCCGTTAAAAAAATACAAAACTACCCGTAATATCCATTCTTATTTGCAAAACATGCCATCGACACTTCCCTCTCTCCCACACTCGAACTCCACTCTTCCCCTGCCGAGCACCACCTCCGCCTCCCCTGTAGGCCATGCATCGAGCACCCCCGTTGTAGAGCTCATCCCCTTCGGACCCTCCGTCGACCACTGAGCAAGCCCGCTCCCCTGCTCGAACCATATTGCCGAGCTCCATCTCCTTCGAACCCCACCCCCCAGGAAGCAAGCTCGTTCCCCTACTTGAAGCCCAGCGTCCAAACCAGTCCGTTGCTTGAAGCTGTCCCCCCGTCGAGCTCTGGAATCGAAGCCCCCCCCCCCCCCCCCCCACACACACACACACGCCCGCCCCTACAGACCGACCAGTCAAGCCCCTCCTTCCTGACATGCCTCTCAAGCCCTCAGTCCTGTAGCTTCCCTCCACCGCTGCTCTGCACCCGCTTGCAGGTCTGCCGCAACCCTCCACTATCGCCGAGCTGCCGCAGCCTGGCACCATCGTTCTACATGTAGTGTCCCCACTCCTTCCACTGCCTTGCATTATATCCCTTCCGGCCGCAAGCAAGTTCGTCAGCCAAAATTTATATGCGGGGGTTGGCTGGAGAGAAAGAGACGGGATACTTATCCTTTTATTAAGATTAAATTTCAGCTGTTAGATCGTTGATGGGTTAGATTAACTCAATCATCTGGTTGAGTTAACGAAGTAAAGTAACAGAAGGTTATATGTATAAGATGACACACTTATTCAAGATCTTGAGCGTAATTTACGATTATACAGGATTATGAATGTTATTGTGAAATTACTCAGGATTATGAGTGTAAAAATCCATATTACTAACCCCAACGAAATAAGGGAAAAATGATTTAAAAATCCATCCTATTTTGCATATAACCTCTTCTTGCAATCTCGTATATCAATCACCACCACCCCCACTCCATCACCTTCGCCTTCCCCACTCCCTCCACTCTTTCCACCACCATCACCATCACTACTACAAGAGAGATAGAAAGGAGAGAACCAACACTTTCCTCCCACCTCCAGGAGCCGCCGCCATGGCTCCGCACCTCGTCCTCCAGCTGCTCCTCCCTCTCCTCGTCCTCTCTGCAGGTACGTCTCCCACGACCCACAAATGGGGTCTCCTCCCCTTCCCCTCCTGACCCATTTCTTGCACCCCATTGCAGAGGCAGCAACCGTAGGCGTCAACTGGGGCCGCGTCGCCAACGACCTTCCCTCCGCCACCAATGTCGTCAAGCTCCTCCACTCCTCCGGGATCAACAACGTCAAGCTCTACGACGCCGACCCCGCCGTCCTCCGCGCGCTCTCCTCCTCGCCCATCACCGTCACCGTCGCCCTCCCCAACGAGCAGCTCTACCACGCCGCCACGCTCCCCTCCTTCGCCCACTCCTGGGTCCTCCGCAACGTCGCCGCCTACTACCCCTCCACGCAGATCCGCGCCGTCGCCGTCGGCAACGAGGTCTTCGTCGACCCCCACAACCTCACCGCCTACCTCGTCCCCGCCATGCAGAACGTCCACGCCGCCCTCCAGCGCCTCCGCCTCGACGGACCCATCAAGGTCTCCTCCCCCATCGCCCTCACCTCGCTCTCCTCCTCCTACCCACCTTCCTCCGGCGCGTTCCGCCCGGACCTCGCCGAGACCGTTATGAAGCCCATGCTCGACCTCCTCCGGCGTAGTGGGTCGCCTCTCATGGTCAATATCTACCCCTTCTTCGCCTACTCTGCCAACTCCGACGTCATCTCCCTCGACTACGCTCTCTTCCGGCCCAACTCCGGCGTGCGCGACGACTCCACTGGTCTAACATACTACAGCCTCTTTGAAGCGCAACTCGACGCGGTGCTGGCGGCGACGAAGGCGGTGGGCTACGGCGACGTGAAGGTTGTGGTGTCGGAAACAGGGTGGCCGTCGAAGGGTGACGGGAAGGAAACTGGCGCCGGGGAAGAGAACGCAGCGGCGTACAACGGGAACCTTGTCAGGAGGGTTCTCTCCGGCAACACCGGGACGCCGGCGGCTCCCGAGGCCGACGTGGACGTGTATATTTTTGCTCTGTTTAACGAGAACAAGAAGCCGGGGCCGACGTCCGAGAGGAACTACGGCTTGTTCTATCCTTCTGAGGAGAAGGTCAGATCTTTCGGTTCTTTAGAGTTATTATTATATGTGGTCGTCATATAATCTATCGATTACATAATCTAAAGTGATTACATATTACAACTACAATCTAACCATTGTTACGCACAGGTATATGACATCGACTTCCGGCTTGGTGCTGGTGGCAGCAGTAGCAGTAGCGGCAGCAGCAGCAGTAGCAGTAGTGGCAGCGAAAGCAGTGGGGGTGGACAGGAGGAGACGACGACGAGAGTGGTAAACACGCCAACTAACAGTGGCACACCAGCGGTTAGCAACGGCGAGACGTGGTGCGTGGCCAACGGTGCTGTCGGGGAGGAGAGGCTGCAGGCGGCGTTGGACTACGCGTGCGGCGAGGGCGGTGCCGACTGCCACCAGATCCAACGCGGTGCGGCGTGCTATGATCCCAATACATTGGAGGCTCATGCGTCCTTTGCATTCAACTACTACTACCAGAAGAAGGGGAGGATGGTCGGCACCTGCGACTTCGAAGGCGCGGCCTTCGTCGTCTCGCAGCCTCCAAGTAAGTTGATCGAACGAACCACATTTTGACTGTAGAACTCTCATCCAGATGAACTGAACCAGTTAATCTGAATGTAGTGAATATAAATAAATAGGATGCAATTTCAATGTTTGTTTAGTTGATAATCACTCATTAGGATCTTAAAATATGAAGTTGCTCTGATTTTCTGCAAATCAAAAGTCCTCAAATATTTGTTCTTCCATGTGAAGAATTTCCTCGGAGGTTTCCAAAAAACTCCACATTCTGAATTATGACTTTCTCTTTATTCCCTCTCCTTTTCTCCAGAAAATCACTTTTATGGTTTTATTTGGCATACCACACGATTTTCAAGCTCAAACTATAGATCCTAACCATCATTAGATTCTCCAGAATACAGTGAAAAAGAAAATAGTATGGGTTTTCAGGATCAATGGACCCCAAAACACTTTAACATCCTCACCACCATAATAAGGATCACACACATGGGTATTTATGCAACGAATATGCAAGTTGATGCTTACATCAGACTAGTTTAATGACTACTACATGTGTGGTAATCGACCAAGAGGGATCTTAATGTGGAGCACGGTCACCAATGTTTGGTTGGACGTAAGGTCTCCTCTAAAATACGCCTTGTCAGCTTTAATGCATGTCAGTGGGCTCTGTTTACGATGGCACACAGTGGTTCCCACAACCAGAGGTTACCATACTGTGATATAAAAATATATGCCCTTATTATTACAGCAACCCACAAAAAAAAGACAGATGCAACAATTACACCTCACATGTCATTGTCCTCTTGCTTTGTTTCTGTCCCCTCTCCCTTTCTCCTTTTCCCATTTTCATCCTAGGGTTTTAGCTGTCCAGAGTGTTCCAAGATATCCACCATATAAATTCAGGAATCTGTATGAGTGCACAAATCTCCCTCTTCAATGGCATGTTTTGATAGTTGGAGTCACTTGTTTGGTGCATTAAATATATATCAGTGAATACTGTTCAGCTCTCTAATCTTTCTCCAATCTGTCTTTGCTCTGTTTAGTATATAAAATGGACAAAAAATCTTTTAAACATGTGCATGCCACCTTGTGAAAATAATCTGATGCAAATGATGAACACACCACTTTGGAGGTCGGTAGAAATTTCATCTAAATGACATTGGTCATATCCACATGGGTGATGTGAGAAGTGGACAAATCTGGAATCTTGCATGTGATATCCACGTCGAATGCCTCTGTTTGCCAATTGTTGTGCTGTTATCTTCTGCTGTTCTGAATGCGTGGGCATTGATTTTGCTGGTTTTTCTTTTGAACATATTTTAATATGGAATGGTTAACCTGCGATTTTAATCTGTGTTGCAGAGTATGGTAAGTGTGAGCTCCCCACTGGAGTCTGAGGTTTCGACGACTAAATGCTTGGCTGGTGGAGTAGGTGAAACAGATGAAGAAATCTAATCTAAGTTGTGTTGCTTTTTGGTTACTGTAGAAATCTCTCTTCTTATGTTTATGGATTACATTGATATAGTAAGCAGTTGGGGTTGGTGGTGGAGGAAAAGTGAAAGGAGAGCAGTTGATGTATGTTGTGTAAGGTCTATTTTCTCAACTCTATTTAAGTCTCCCTTTCCACCTGCCATCCACTCATCTTTAGACTTTTTTTCAAGTTCTAGGGTTTGGTAAGTTTGGTGTAAGGATGGTGATGTAAGTTATGAATGGTATACTTTTTTTGTTGAGAGAAATGGTTTATTGTCTCCATTTATCTTGCACCAGGATTGGGCTCTCAATAATTCGTTCCAAATATGATGACTGTCAATGCAAATGTATAAAAAAGTAGAGGCGAAGTGTAAAAATTATGCTAATGAATGTGGCAGAAATTTTACAGTAAAATATCAATCTGGCACAGAACCCACCTGAAATATAAGTAAAGATAATCCGTGTTTTCTGTCCTTATCCTCATTTTTATAATTCATGGAATAAATAAATATTGATTACCGTCTGTGACTGTTCATAGCATTTATTTCACAATAGCTACTCATTTTACTGTAACAATCACATAGTCAAGGACAACAAAACATATAATGGATAATTTTCCCTTATTTTCATTTTTATCCCACTAACATAGAAGACTGAGAAATATAATTTAAGCTCATTTTTTTTCATGTTCTATGTTTGATTGTAGTTCTTATATAATAGTTATTGTTGAGTAAGCAGTTTGAATAGGTTTTATATACAAGGAATAATGGTTGTAGATTGAGAGGATCCCATATTATCTTTTCTTATTTTCCAACTGAAAGGAGGGAAGAAAAAGGTTGAATAAAGTCCAAATTTAATAAGGGATTTTTATACCTATAACCCTGATTAATTTCGCAATAACATTCATAACTCTGCATAATCGCGAATTATATGAGACACTTTGAGTATTGCTTAACTCTTACATGACATAACCCTGTGTTACGTCCCTGTGTTACGTATTGTTTGGGATGACTGTTATATTTGATGATTTTCTTTAAAAAAAGACCAAATTGCCCCTAATCTTCATTCTTATTTGCAAAACTTATGCACAATGAAATCCACCCCCTCCCCTTTGTCGAGAACCACCTCCCTCTTCCCTGCAGGCCATGCATTGAGTCCCCGTTGCCGCCGATCGACCACCTCTGCAACCTCCCTGTCGACCACGACCCCATCTGTCAAGCCCCCCATCGCCAGCTGCAATCCCCCCTCCCAATCCCGTTGACCGACCTGCAAGCAACAAGCCTCCGCCTCCTGTACCCCAACCCCCCGTCGACCAACCATTAATCAACCACCCCCACCCCCACCCCCCGGTGACCGAAGTGCAACCGCCCGCACCCTCGTCGCGATCGACCTGCACCCCCCTGCGCGCGATCGAACCGCACCCTCCCCCTTGTGATCGACCTGCAACTCCCCCCTGCATGCGATCGACGCACCCCCCTGGCCACCCAGAAGCTCTTCTCTGTCAGGTACCGACCTTCCCCTTCCTCGCCCCCGCCCAGCGGAAGCAACCCTCTCGCGCCCTGCCTAGACGAAGCCCTTCCCCTCGCCGCGCCCCCGCACGGTGGAAGCTCGGAGCAGTGACGGAGAGAGGGGGGGGGGGGGGGGGGCTTAGCCCCCCAAGCTCCCAACCCAACTCCATATATATGTTCAATATATAGTATAATACATAATCTAAATACATTATTTAAAAAGTAAAATTTACATGTTATGTATAATAGCCCCCATATCTCAACAAAAAAATCTATATATATATAGGGTAAAATGTGTATGCCCCCTAGGGGGAGCTAACTTAGCTCCCCTCGTCCCTTTTTCACATATTTTTTTATTTTTTTTGAAATCCAAAACCGTGTAAATTCATTATTAAATCCATATAATAAGTCATTCAAATTTCATGCGAAACAGAGACTCCTACGACCTCCATCCAAATGGGGTCGATTTAAAAAATCTTGTTACCGTTAAAAAAATGACTATATGGATGGAGGCCGTATGAGTCTCTGTTTCACACGAAATTTTTATGACATAATATAGGGATATAGTGATGAATATTCACGGAAAAAAATTTCAAAAAAAATAAAAAATTTGAAGAAAATAGGGCGGGGGAGCTAAGTTAGCTCCCCCTAGGGGCAACCCCATTTTCCTCATATATATATAGATGGAGAGAGAGAGAGAGAGAGAGAGAGAGAGAGAGAGAGAGAGAGAGAGATGGGACTACCCCTCGGGGGAGCTAACTTGGCTCCCCATGTGCCATTTCACCCATTTTTTTGAAATTTCTTCCGTGAATATTCATCACTAATCTCTATATTATGCTACTCAAATTTCGTGCGAAACATAGGCTCCTACGACTTCCACACAGACAATCATTTTTTAACGGTAACAGAATTACTAAAAACGACCATGCTGGATGCTACTGCGCATCTTGTACTTGTTCACGATCATCGCTAACAGGGACAATGTCGGGTTGAAGAGGGAGCTGTTCATGATGAGCACGTCCACGTCATGGGGATTGGTCAATGTGGAGATAAAGAGCATGTCCACAGTGCACCCTCTTTTTTTCTTTTTCCTTTTTGATCAATCCTAGTCGTTAGGTGTAGAGTGGTTAGATTAACTCCCTCCTATGGTTGAGTTAACGTGTTAAACTAACGGAGGGTTATGGGTGTGCAACGGAGTGACTATCCATGGTCTCTCATGTAATTCACGATTATGCAGGGTTATGAATGTTATTGCGAAATTAGTCAGAGTTATGGGTGTAAATCCTATTTAATAACATCAAGGAAAATGGAATAAAAGCAAAATAGCAAATTTAAAAGAATAAGCAAAACATATTTGGGATTGCTTTCTTATTACATCCAAAATCCATACAGCCAGCAATGATAAATTAACTTCCAACCTTTTCTCACCACCCTCGGGTTTGTTGGTTTACAATTGACATATGATTAAACTACAACTATACAAAAAACTAGCACATCAGAAACCCCCCACAAAGATCCATCAGTTAGAAAATCAAGGTGTCAGATGTTTAGGACCAAAACCTGCTGTTCCTCCTAAAGCCACCATCTTGCTCTCCCACAAAAAGAATCCAAAACCATCTGGAGAAGATTAGGATTGAACTTGGTCATGTTGGGGGGAAGAATCGATTGAGATTGAAGGGCAATGTGTAGAACTCCTCGTTTCGGTTGTCCCCTCGGAATGTCCTGAACTTCACCCACCAGGGCATTCCCCTGTCCTTTTTCGACTTCTCCACGTCGAGCGTGTTGTCTAAAACGACCGCAACAATGAGCCCGACTGTCGGAGCTGACAAGAAGAGCGTGTTGAGGAATGCGTTGAACTGCAACCGACAAAATGAAACATTGTAATCAATGGATGGAAGAGATAACATAATACCTCAATTATGATTACAAACAGAAAAAAGCCTTGTTTTATATACAGGAAAAGTAACCATATCAGTTTTATGCCATGATGATAGCCTATGCAACATAGCAATTTACAATAAAAGTAACCATATCAGTTTGAAGAAATTATGCTAGAACTATGCATCAGGAAATGAAAGCTATCATCAAGTTAAAACTCGGGGAAGGACGTCCAGGCTCCATTTCACACCCCCTTCCTTCTCCTTGCATATCGAAAAATAGCAGTTGTTTTAACCTCATCCTGAACAGAGGTTTGCATATGTTCCCCTCAACCTGAACAAATAGAGGTTTCAATATTCCCCTCCAAAAGGACAGGGAGGGCACCGATACATCTTTAGGTTCAAGGTTAATTTCAAACTAGGTCCAAATTGAGGGACTTCTCCGATGTAAACTGACGCAACTTGTTTGTTTACAATGGAAATGATGCATGAATCTGATGAACATTGCCCATTTAAACAGACTGTAAAAAAAGCACCATTAGTATTAAAAATTTTAGATATGCAAGCAAGCTAAACTGCCATCAAATAAACTGCAAGCGTGCGTGCATGCACACACACATGGAAAAGGGAATATGTTGCTGAGCTGCAGGAAATTATGTGCTCATCACCTTCCATCCATTCTTGATTTTGTCTCGGGATAAGCAAGTGCAAGTGGTTGTAGCTCGGAGTGGCTAAAAGATGATGAATATGGATCAACTGAGTTGGATAATACCCCCACCCCCCAATATATATTTAGATACACAGACTATTTCACCATTTATAAGATCTTCCTTACACAGAAAACAAAACCACCTTTTTCATCCTCAACAAATCACTATAAAAGGACATTATTTCTTGAACTCTTTAAATATTGTGAGCTATGAACGCAAAATTCCTCTTTTCAACAGCCATGTCCCTATCATTTTAGTATAATGGAAACTCAAAACACAGCAATAATGAAGCAGATTTGTAGTGGTAAAGCTTACCCATCCAGCGTTGGTACGAACAGGGCCGTGCCCAGAAGTCAACATATAGTCGCTAAAATACTGTGGAACAGATATCCCAAGAAAGAGTGAAAGCCCCGTTATGATGAGGTTTCTCATAGAGTTCATATTTGTAAACTGAAGGAATGACAGGCCTAAAGAAGCTTCAAACAAAAAACATAAAATTAGCATTATGAGGGGCAGTCCAGAATATCGTGAAAAAAAATCAATCAGCATACCAACTAGTCCAAAGAGAATGCAGTACAATGCAGCGAAAATGGGCAAAGGAATTGATGCAAAAACAGCCCCAAATTTTCCTGAAAGAAAATGGAGATTATTCTTAGAGTTAGATTGGAAATGGCTCCTTGGGTTTTCTGAATAGCAACAGACCTAACATAGCGAAGAATATCATAAAGCCTGCTGAGATCTGAACAACTCTTCTGCTGCCAACACGAGTCAGACCAAGAAGGCCCACATTCTCACTGACAAAGGCAAGTAGACCGAGAAAATCTTGTTATACCAAAACAATAGCAACTAAGATATAGCTTCAAGCTTCAGTCAAATTATCTTTCTTACACAGATACAGTTGAGCCGGTTACAGTTCCAAAAAGTCCATCAAGCAATACCCCAATTCCCTGCATGATCCCTGCAGAAGATCAGTATACAGAAGAGGAAGATATCTTGATATAAAATTATTTATGCAGCATGCGATCATTTAAACTATAGGAAGGCATACAAAGAAAAACATAAAGAATAATTGATATCTGCTCTTGGAAGAGATCTCGGACAACCTAACTTCCAGACGAAGAATTCAGATCCCTGATATGCAAGCATTCTAGAGCACACTTGTACTCGGATCTTTGAGAATTCGGGTCAGTTAAGCTTATAAAAAAAGGAAGCATGTGTCTTTAATTGATGGGATGGTAATAGGAATGATCAAGAGCTTGTTTCTGTTGGTAAGGTGCATCCACACAAATGTTTTAATAACAACTAGTTTTTCTTTATATGCTTGTGACAACAGCCCGAAAGGAGGAACTGAATCGAAGATTTGATCACTCTACAAAAGGACAAAGGAGAGGAATTCGGGGACAAAACGCCAACGAACTAAAGATCAACAGAAAATGAAGAAGAAAAAGTTCAGGAAGGAGCCAAAAGAGGGAGACAAAAGCATTGGAGCTTCAAATTGAAAGAACAAAGAAAAGACCATTCAAACACGTGTAATAGATTAGGTTTTCTTTTCTAGCTCTTTGTAGAAGCCTTGAAAGAACTAATGGATCAACTCCATTTCATACATCTTCATTGGTTCATTGGAGGAGGAGATATTGATTGTATGCTGTTGGCAGCAAACAGACCTAGAGATACAGTAGGAAATTGCAGTTAGACGTGGTGGATGCGGGAAATCACAAGTTCACTTGGACAAATTCTGCTTTACGATCACAGATTGATAGAATCTTGGCTTTGACTGAGCTTATGCAGTTTTCCAACTTGAGAGCGCCACAAGATCAAACGTCTCTGCTGGGGAGTTCAGGATAGGACGTTCATCCTCCGTAATATTTTAACACGTCTAGATCAGATCATACACCTCTTCTGTGGAGTTCAGGAGACGTCTCTAACCACATCGGTTGTGGTGAAGTTTTGGTGCTTCAATATATCGCTCTAGAGCCAATCAGAACAAACTTCTCTTATAATCGTTGCTTGCATAATAAGTATTGCTATGTAATTTTCCCATTACATTTCTAATTGTGTAACAAGTACTGCAATTTAGCTCTCGATTAACCCTGGGGTAATCTTCTCCTAATGAAAGAAATGTCTAAGGTCTAGTGCATCGAGATAAATGTCTAAGAAATGTCTAAGGTCTAGTGCATCTCCAGAGCTCTAGGCCGTGTCAATAGCCTGCCAAATGTCATCTCCTCTTCTCTAGCCACCACCACTGTCACCATCCACTATATCCTCTCCCAGTTGCTGCTGCCAGAAGAAGGGAGGGTGAGTCTTTTCATCGATGTTGCCAAGTAAGAGATTCGGAAAGATGATTTGATATGATGAAAACATGATAAATTTCCTAACAAGTAAATCTCGCATATGCTTCACTCATTATTTATCTCATTTCGCTTCCAATTATCTTTTGTGGATCATCTCTCCTGCTGGTTTGCAAGGGAACGTCTATTAAACTAAAATGCGCAGGAAATTACATTTTATGGTCTTAGGGCATTCAATTTTTTTTGCAAGTGGGCAATGGAAACTTTCTACTCACCAAAGAACTTCTGACTGAGAAAGATATTTGTTTTGATAAATTAGGAGTATAATAACTAGTAGGTTATCAATTGGTTGCTAAATAGCGTTGAGCAATCCATTGTTCTTTATTCAAAACAGATGCCAATAAAATATGAGACAATTTGGCTAGGATGTTTTCATAATAGAAAATGAGTCCCGCCCATCTGATATATATTGGAGAATTCGATACACAATCAGGGTTTATTCAGTATTTCACTCTCATGTCAGGATATTTTGAAGAGTTTGATGGTTTTCAACCTTTATGTTGTGATAAACATGACAGAATGGCATATATACGGGTTTCTTGACGGCTACATTCTAAGGGTCAACATACTCTTGTTGATGGAACCTTCACCTCTCTTCGAGTTGTTTTTGGTCACATGCTATGTTTACAATCTCCTTCTTTGATATCACCTTATGTTGCTCCTAATACACTAGATATGGGTGCATTTGAGATCTCTGCTCACTTTTCTGCTGTATATAGAGGTGGAAGATCTGGAACCCGTGGGCATGACCGTTATGGTGGACGTGGTTGCGGTTGTGGCTTCCCTCCATATATTCATTGCCAAGGAACCAACCACTCATCTGATCGATGTTTCGCGAAGTTTAAGTGTCGGCCTATTTGGTTGATCAAGCACATATCTAATCTATGAGTAGTAATCCTGATGTTGTGGCATCTGAATCACAGGTTATTCATCTCTCCAATCACTATAATGGGAAGTTTTTGGAGATGCTCAAGAATGTACCTTCTACTTCTGGAGTACAACTCTCTAATGGCCGGGGCGATGAGGCCGTACTGAGGCGCTACCTTGATTCTACTATATATTTTTTGAAAAAGGTAAGATGCTACCTTGATTCTACTATATATATTTTTTCAAAAAAGTAAATAAAATCATTTAACTAATATTTTTACAGTAATATTAAAGGTAAATATAGAATCGCAAATTCGTAAGTTTTTGAAACAAACAAGGGTTTCATGTCGTAAAATAACATATATAGTTAATATGGTATATTGTGAGCATGTGTTTAATCTGGAATACACATATTTAGGATTTATGATAATATAATTTGTGAATGCTCGAAGTTTAATAGTTTATGACAATATAATTACATATAATAGTAGTTTGCATGCATGTTTTCTCTATAAAATTTGTCTTACACCTCGACATCTTCAAACTCACGCCTTATCCCAATGATAGAAAATTGTCTCAATCCGCCTCACATTTTAAATACCTTGGTCACTACTTATATTCTGATGTCACATGTTTTGAGAAAACCAACTTCTTTGACAAATCTATGTCTAACACCCCCTTCGAAGTTTGGTCTATTATACAAGTAACCCAAAAAACTTTTCAAGTTCTCTTACCATTACCACTTAATTATATACAAGTACATGATCATTCTAGCTCAGACATGTCTCAATCATCTTCTCAGGATATCTCCATGTCTCCTCATACGATCCAAATTATCCTAGAACTATGCAAACAAGTGAGATCATGCACTCTTTATCCTAATGCAATGATCCTTGTGTTAATAGCCTACTTGTAGGTGATACACGATTTGCAGTTGCACTAATACATTCTATTGTTCCAAAGGATCACACTACAACTTAACAAGATCCGAGTTGGAAAAATGCAATGGATGATCAAACGGAGCTCCTTACCTTACATGGTACTTGGGATCTTGTTCAACTCTTCAAAGGTGTTGCATAATGCAAAAGGCTTTGTTCCTCGTCTGGTCGGAAGAGGTTTTACTCAAACATATGATGATTATTTCGAGACATACTCAAACGTTGCCAGAGTGGGATCCATAAGGGTGACTAACGATGTTGTGGCTATTCAAACTAGTTAATCTTTCAACTAGATGTAAAGAATGCCTTCCTATATGGCAATCTTGAGGAAAAAGTTTATGTCATAACCACTCAATTATGATGTTCAAAAGAAGCTTCTATGTCAACTATACACTTTAAGGCAGAGTCTACTTGCTTAGTTAGGTTGTTTTAATGCGTTTTTTATGTAAGTTGTTTTAATGCATAAACCGGTTCTATTGGTCTCAAACACACGGTTGGTCACAATCTTTGCCAAACATAACGCCGACGACAATGTCATACTGACTGTTTACGTTGTTGACATGATTCTTACAGGAGATTATGCTTTAGGAATCCAGGAGGCCAAAGACATTTCTATAGAAAGTCCGTGTGACAAAGAACTTCGCCCTTTAGTTCTTGGGATTATGGTTTTAAAAAGAGAGGTGTACACCTCGAGGCCCTCGAGGCGTGAGGCGCCCGAGGCGAGGCAGAGGTGTAATCCCCGTTGGAGCCTCTTTTTTTATTTTTTGGTCACATGCTTTCTTATTCGCAAATACAGAGAAATCGAAGGGTTTCTTTCTGTAACCCTATCTCCCTTGCATGGAGGAGCTCTAGAACTTGAGGAATGCTTGGCGGCGCACAACATAAATTGAATGTGGGCAGATCGGTACAATTGACATACACGATCAACTGGAGGGGGAGTGTTAAAAATATTGCAATGGGTTAAATGGAATTTGATTGTGGACCTAGAAGGAGCTTTCGGTTGGCTAGGTTTTTGACCATGTTTGACCATGTTTACACACAACATACCATAAATTACATAATAAAGAGAAAAACCTAGCCAACCGAGAGCTCCTTCTAGGTCCATTGTTGTAAAAGTTAGATAATTAGGCTGTTTTTCTTGGGGTAGTCAACATGACTTTATTTTAACAATGATTTGTGATTTTTTCTAAATTTTTATAAGTAAACCACAAGTAAGATGCTTAATATTCGGTTGAAATTCAATTGTTATTGTTAGTTTGTTATGGTACTATTGAGAACGTCCATATCGACATAAATATATAAGAATGTATGTATAAAAATATTTTTTAAAATTAAAAATAGTGAAATAATAAAACTAAACCGACTAAATCTAATTAATTGTCTGACTATCGAATTTTCCATAGTTAGCGATCTTTCTGACTGAATACCAACTACTTTTGCAACTTTGGCTAGGTCATTGTTTCTATGGTTTTCTCCCTCTTGTAGAAGAGGGTTTCCATATAAATCGTGTCTCCATTGAATGTTTACTTGGTTTTTTTATTTCTACAAATCATGTTTAGAAGGCCCACCTGCCAGCCAATACCCCTGCTCAAGACATATGCCGGCGGAGGCGTTGCAATTGCCAGTCTTGATGCTGCTTTATATGCACCAGTGGACTGCATCAAAGACAATTATATTCAGTAAGAAAACAACCGAAGTGATATAAAAAATGATTAAAGGCACCTCTATCATGGACACCAGCACAGAAGCCATCACTGCAACAGTATGGCCAGCATCAAAAGTTGGAGCACCCCATTGTAAAGGAAGTGGAAACTTAAACCTGCAAAAGTACAAGTGAGCTACAAACAATAGCTAAGAAATTACCAGAGACAAACACGCATTGGTTATGGTTTCTTCAGAATACCATGGGGCAGAAGAAATAAGATTTGCCCTGTCAGTGCGGCAACTATTTTGTGTTCTTCCTGGTTTGTGTCGGTAAGCTCCTCCAGATGTAAGAATAAGTGCATATAACCAAACAATACTGACACATATCAGAACTGGAAAACGTTCAAAGATGGGAATATCCTTGAATGGCCTGTAGTTCTTCAGATACTGGAAACAAAGTTCACATTGCATCATTTTCAGTTCATTGCAAATGAAAAGATTTTCAGTTCATTGCAAATGAAAAAGAAGAAAAAGGACATTTTAGATTAATAAGAAGTACCTGTGACAAACCAACAACGAGCAAAAGCATTGGTATACCAATCTCAACACAGTTTCCTACCTATAAAATGGAATCTTCAATGATCACAAGCTTCGCAAAGATATGGAAAATTAACTGCTGGATGTTACCTCAGGAAAACCCCGTTCAAATAGTCCCAGACCCACTAATCCAACAACAGGTGCCATGCCTAAAGGACTAAAAAATCTATACCAGCAACATGCTTATTAGAGATTATGAATAATTGATGGAACACTATTATTAAAGATGGTACTGAAGTTGTTACCTAGAAAAAATACCCCAAAGCTGACTGTATCCCAGAATGATTTGTAAGCTGGAAGCCACAATAAGAGCCCCTTGAATAGCTCTCATTGTTCGTATAAATCTCTGAGGCAAAGAAAAAGTTACGAATATAAGTATGGTGTTCAATGATGTTCATTCACAAAAAAATATCAAACTCAAGTATTCCAAAGTCTAAAATCGAGACAAAGCCGCAAAGTCGAAAATAGGAAAACTCACTTCATGAGGATCGGGAATATGTTCTGGCGAGAAATCACGTATTATATATACTATTGGTATCACATAAGCAAAGGAGCCACCAACTACCGCAGGTAAGCGCGTTCCAAATAAAGCTTGCAAGAGTGTCTTAATTCCGGAAACAAACAAGAGAGTCTGGATGACCCTAGCTTTGTCGCCCTACATAGCAAAAATTAAAGCACATAACAAAAAGAGAAAGTGGAAAACACAAAGGTATAAAAAAATAGTACCAAAGCGCTTACATCAGTTCCACCCATCATAGGAACCAGAATTGAAGGGATCATTACAGTAGTTCCAAGCATCAATATGTAATTTTGAAAAGCCAATAATATTGTTTCAGCTGGAAAAAAATATAAAGCACTTGAGTTATATAGGGAATTTCTAACAAAACCAGTCGAAATTAAATTGAAGACAAATTCTACATATAGATTCGGTTAATTAGTGCATGCTATAATCAAAAGGTATTTAAGTTTCACTGATGTTTTTAAATTTTAATATTGACAGTGTTAAGATATTCATGTTATTCTGTCATTTTTCCTATATTTTTTATTTCTATTGTCCTGCTTATGTAATTTACCCGTAGAGCTTTTCTCCTATATAAGAGAGCTCTAGGGTTAGATGGAATACAACTTTTCATTCTTTCTTTCCACATGGTATTAGAGCGGTAGTCCTAAACCAGAGCCTGTGCCATGAATCCCTACCTCCACCAAAACCCTACGCGCTCGCGCACCTACCTGCTCCTGAGCACCGTGTGCCTCCGCCTGCACTCCTGCGCGCCACCGCGCATCCGCCTGCGTTACTGTACGTCGCCGTGCGCGTCGCCGCGTGCTGTTGTGCGCATCTGCACGTAGCTGTACGAGTGCACCAGTGCGGGCCTGTGCAAGTCTGAACCTGCTACACAGCCTCGAGCCACCGGTTGCCCTTTGGTTTGAGTGTCTAGGGTTTTTCTTGATCATCTAAAGATACCCTGGCCTTCCAGAGGAGTCTTCAGAGAACGGAAGTGATTGTGGTATGAGTCTACACCCATAATCACTTTCCTATATGTTCATGTAGACATTCTTGTCTAAGTTTGTAACCCCAGTCGTTAGAGATCGTTGTCACCATGTCGAACAACAAGGCAGATATTCCATCCGTGGGTGCCTTCAAAGGTCCAGCACCCATTGTGAAGATGGATGGGACGAACTATGAACTGTGGGCCATGCAGTTCATGAGTTTGATGCAGTGCAATGGCAAGAAGCATATTCTCACACAAGAGGAACCTGTTCATAAGCCTAAGGTTAACACCTCATGGGAGGCAGACGATGTATATGCACGAGTATGGTTATCTGGCACAGTATCCATGGAGATAGCCAATGACATTCTGAGTCAGCCCACGATGAAGGCTATGTGGGATATCCTCGTCGCTACATATTCTCCTGCAAAGAACGAGTCGAAGATTCTGCAGCTTCAGCAAGACATCTTCACTTCGAAGCAAAATGGTCGTCCTCTTCATACCCTATATACTTCTCTAAGGGATATGTTTGAGAAGTTGCATGGTTATATTCCCTTGACTGCCACACCAGAATAATCAAAGCATATATGGATTCAGTGATGACATGAGTACTTCTAGCGGCACTTGATCATGAGTATGATGCAGCCAGAGCACAGATTCTCACAGATGCCACCATACCTCCTATGGAGGAGGCATATCACAGGTTGAGTAGACTCTCCATATCTCCTAGTAGCACCCAACCATCTCAAACGTCCTCAGCCATGGCAGCATCTCGTGGTAGGAGAAGACCTCCACCATTTCGAGGATGAGGTGGTCGTAGTAAGGGAGGGGGTAATCGGTCCCCTTGACAGTCGTGCACGTACTGTCACAGGACAGGACACACTGAGGAAACATGCTATTCCAAGCATGGGTCCCCGGCTACTACAACTCGTGTTGCAGAACAGACTCAACAGGCAGGGGGTCCTTCACATGTCTCTGATCAGAGGTTTGATGATCTGGTGGCGCGACTTAGAGAGATCATGCCTAGTCAGGGGTCAGCAAGTTCTTCAGGATCTTCAGAGGTAGCTGCATCAGCATCAACATCCACGTCAGGTACAACCTACGCTCTTACTAGTTGTTACATGGTTGATTTATCGGAGTGGATCATGGATTCAGGAGCATCTCACCATCTCTGTGGTGACAAAAGTGTTGCAATAGTCGGCCGACTATCCCGAATAGTCGGTCCGACTATGCGGTGCGGTGGGGTACCCGACTGAAAAGACCTCCAGTCGGGCAATAGTCGGCTCGACCGAATAGTCGGCCGACTGGCCCGACTATGAGGCCGACTGGAGTTTGACTCTTCATATTTTTATTTTTTTTTCAATTTTAAATATTTATGGGTTACATTTTACCACAGTATCACCACAAATGTCAAATTCTATATGTCTATTATATTGATTAGTACTTTTATCTTGGTTTCATGTTAAATAATGACCATATATGTATAAAAATATAAGAATATATGTATTATAAATAATTTTTATACTAAAAAATACAAAATCGAATAATTCCGAATAGTCGCCCGAATACCGATTATTCTCTATTCAGTGACCCATCCGACTGAATACCGAATACCGTCTTCTGCAACACTGTCGGTGGTAATAGCTGATGGAACACACTCTCCCATTACTGTTTAAGACTCAGGGGGAGGTGCGGTTGACTCTTCGGTGTTAGGGGAGCAGATCCCGTTCTTGATTGTGTTTCCTGAGATGGATCTTTTCTCGCTTAGGCCTCGTGTCTTTGGTTCGGTTGCGTTTGTTCATCATCACTCTGCTGGTCTTCACAAGCTCTCTCCCAGAGCTGTCAAATGTGTGTTTGTTGGATATTCCAAAAACTAAAAGGGATATCATTGTTTTGACCCGGTTCGACGAAGGTACTATGTCAATGTTGATGTCACATTCTTTGAGTCCATTATGTATTTTCTCCCACAGGTGACAATCTTACTTCTTCAGAGGATGGAGAACATATCTACATGCCTCCTCCTCCGTCATTACCATGTTCTACACTCCCACCTCCTCTACCAACACCACCACCACCACCTCTACCAACACCACCACCACCTCCTATTTTCTTTCCTCGGGTCTACCAGCATCGACCCCATGCTCATGCGTCTCCTCCATCATCCAATACACCCAAGGTATGTACTGAACATTTGAGTTCTTCTAATGGCACAAGCGATTTACATGTAAAGACTGAGGTGCAGAATTCAGATACTATCTCTACTACTCCTGCTGATGATCTGGATATTCCTATTACACTTCGAAGGCAGAAACGTGCACGTCCGATGCACCCTGTTGGTTCTCATGTTTCCTTGGAGCGTTTGTCCAAGGATTTTCAGCACTTTGTTGTGGGGTTGTCAGTTGTAGAGATACCACGGTCGTATCAGGAGGTACTGTAGAGCAGTCAGTGGCGTTTAGTTATGGAGGAGGAAATGGCGGCGTTACAGTCACGAGGTACGTGGAGTGTAGTCAATGCTCTACCAGGTGCGTCTTTTGTTGGAAGCAAGTGGGTCTTCACTGTGAAGCATCGAGATGATGGTACATTAAACAGATATGAGGCCAGGTTGGTTGCTCGGGGGTTCACCCAGACATATGGGGTGGACTATCAGGACATGTTTTCTCCTGTGGCGCGCCATTCTACCTTGCGAATTCTTATTGTTGTCGTAGTACGTGATTGGTCGCTTTTCCAGTTGGATGTAAAGAATGCTTTCCTGTATGGTGATTTGCAGGATGAGGTCTACATGCAACAACCACCCGGGTTTGCTGCTGAGGGGGAGTCCAGTATGGTGTGTCGTCTTCATAAGGATATATATGACCATAAGCAAAGTCCGAGGGCTTGGTTTCAGAAGCTCTCAGAATTGATTGAACGGAAGGGATTTGTCAGATCTACTGCAGATCATACTCTCTTTGTAAAGAGACACCAGCGATGTATTGTGGTCATCTTGGTGTATGTTGATGACATTGTTATCACTGGCAGTGATGCACAGAGCATTCAAGCAGCTAAGGATTTCCTTGGATAGCAATTTGTTACCAAGGACCTGGGTACACTTCGTTACTTCCTTGGACTAGAATTTGCATGTAACCAGCAGGGTATGGTGATGATACAAAGGAAGTATGTTACTGATCTTCTTTCTGAGACATGTATGACAAGATATAGACCAACTACTACCCCTATGGACCCTAATGTGAAGCTTCATGATGACGGATCTGAGGAGGTGGACAAGAGACGATACAAAGAGTTGGTAGAGAAATTATTGTATGTTACCATTCTACCTTGCGAATTCTTATTGTTGTCGTAGTACGTGATTGGTCGCTTTTCCAGTTGGATGTAAAGAATGCTTTCCTGTATGGTGATTTGCAGGATGAGGTCTACATGCAACAACCACCCGGGTTTGCTGCTGAGGGGAGTCCAGTATGGTGTGTCGTCTTCATAAGGATATATATGACCATAAGCAAAGTCCGAGGGCTTGGTTTCAGAAGCTCTCAGAATTGATTGAACGGAAGGGATTTGTCAGATCTACTGCAGATCATACTCTCTTTGTAAAGAGACACCAGCGATGTATTGTGGTCATCTTGGTGTATGTTGATGACATTGTTATCACTGGCAGTGATGCACAGAGCATTCAAGCAGCTAAGGATTTCCTTGGATAGCAATTTGTTACCAAGGACCTGGGTACACTTCGTTACTTCCTTGGACTAGAATTTGCATGTAACCAGCAGGGTATGGTGATGATACAAAGGAAGTATGTTACTGATCTTCTTTCTGAGACATGTATGACAAGATATAGACCAACTACTACCCTATGGACCCTAATGTGAAGCTTCATGATGACGGATCTGAGGAGGTGGACAAGAGACGATACAAAGAGTTGGTAGAGAAATTATTGTATGTTACCATTACTAAGCCTGATATATCTTTTGCTGTGAGTAGAGTAAGTCAGTTCATGGAGCAAACCAAGCATGCGCACATGGATGCAGTCTTTATGATCCTGAGATACCTGAAGTCATCCACAGGTGCAGGTCTTTTGTTTAGAAGAGATACGTCTCTCTCAGTTACAGGGTATGCAGATGCAGATTATGTTGGGTATCCTAATGACAGGAAGTCTACTTCAGGCTTCATTGTATTTCTTGGAGGCTCACCAGTATCATGGAAGAGTAAGAAACAAACTGTTATTGCTCGATCCAGTGCAGCATCAGAATATAGGGCAATTGCCCAGGGTAGTACTGAGATGATGTGGGTCAAATCTGTCTTAAATGATTTGACGATTGACGTACCTCTTCCTATGCATCTTAAATGCAATAATCAGGCAGCCTTGTTTATAGTTAATAATCCAGCATTTCATGAAAGGACAAAGCATATTGAAGTGGACTGTCACTGTACTCGTGATTTGATCCAAAAGGGGCTTATTTCAACATCTTATGTAGTATCAGGAGACCAGATTGCAGACATGTTTACTAAGGCTCTAGCTAGAGATCCTTTTCATCATTGTTGTTCCAAGCTGAGCATGATAGATATATATGCTCCAGCTTGAGGGGGAGTGTTAAGATATTCATGTTATTCTGTCCTTTTTCCTATATTGTTTATTTCTATTGTCCTGTTTATGTAATTTACCCGTAGAGCTTTTCTCCTATATAAGAGAGCTCTAGGGTTAGATGGAATACAACTTTCATTCTTTCTTCTCACAGATAGTTTAAATACCAAAAAATCCCAAGGCTACAAGATTGAAATACAACATAATTTTGTTGGCATATCAATGTGGGTAGTTGAGGGCATCCAAGGTATGATAAAGTACCATCCCACATATAGAACACATACTCATTGGAGCATTACGACCACCAATAACTGGGTTTTTGGTTGCTTGCTTCTCTTTCGTCAGGTGATTGATTTCCTTGACCTTATAATGAAATTCCTTGATCGGACCTCATGAGGGGAAAGCTCTATTTTATGGTGTATCCAACAAGCGAATTAAAATTAAAGTTGTTAATATTTGAATTTGCAGTAAATCCCCCAGTTAAGTAGTTATGCATTATTATAGAGACTCCCAGTCGCATTCTCTGGCAAATACAACCCTTTCTGAATGTTTCTTCACATATACTGCAATAGCAATCAAGTAATGTCCTTCTAATTATTTAAAAAAAAGATCAAGCAGTACTTATCCATGATTCCGATCTAGAGTTCCCATGTGCATATGTTTGTTTCTTTATTATATTTTTTGAATTAACATTTCTTTATGTTTATAGGCAACTCTTGATACAAGTAAGGTAGTATAGTTATTTCTTTTAAGTTTAAGAGAAGCATGATGCCCATAATCCATAGAACAATTTGGAATAAGCAACATAAATTGGTCAATATATGGAAAACAATAGCATCTATGATGTAAACAAGGACATAGAAAATATGAGATTACTTTTCAAAATTAGATAAGGACATAAGTCTGGGTTTCCATGCAATCTTAACCAAGACCATGGGTAAGGCAACTTCAACTAGCTAGTGAAAACAATGGCCCAAAAAGTAAGCTCAAGCCTATACACAATGGATGAGATAGTTTGTAACTATCAAAACCTATGCTTGAGACTCGAGCTTCTGTGCTTGTTTCATAGGTAAACCTAATGTTTTTTCTTTGTCAATCTAAAAAAAATGGAACTTAGCAAAACTTGTTCGATAACAACAACAACAACAAAGCCTTTTCCCACAATTAAGTAGGGTCGGCTACATGGATTCTTCGCCTCCATTCAGATCTATCTTGGGTCAATCTCGGACTTATATCCAAAAAACTAAGATCCCTTCGTATAGTCTCTTTCCAACACTTCTTGGGTCGTCCTCGCCCTCTCTTAGTCGGCTCAACATCCCACCACTCGCATCTCCTAACCGGTGCATCAGTTGACCTTCTTTGCAAAGCGGTTTTCTCGCATCTTATCCTCGATTGGAGCTACACCAACTTTCTTTCTGATTGCATCATTCCGAATCCGATCCTTACGTGTATGTCCACACATCCATCTTAGCATTTTCATTTCTGCTACAACCATTCTCTGCACATGTCTATGGTTCACAGGCCAACATTCAGAACCATAAAGCATAGCAGGTCTCACGGCTGCTTTGTAAACTTTCCTTTAATTTTTAAAGGAATTTTCTTATCACAGAGAACAGCGGAGGCTCCTCTCCACTTTAGCCAGCCTGCATTTATTCTATTAGTAACATCCCCATCAATTTCCCCATCATGTTGCAAAATAGATCCCAGATATCTAAAGGAATCTCTCTTCTGAATGTTATCGTCACCAATCTTCACCTCGATTCCTTCACCATTGCTTTCATCAAAGGTGCACTCCATATATTCCGTCTTAGCCCTACTTATACGAAAATCTTTAGTCTCTAATGCATGTCTCCAAACCTGAAGCTTCTCATTTACTCCATCTCTAGTCTCGTCAATCAACACAATATCATCAGCAAATAACATACACCAAGGTAACTCATCCTGAATGTGACTTGTCAACTCGTCCATAATCAAAGTAAAAAGAAATGGACTCAAAGCTGAACCTTGATGTAAACCAATGTTGATATCAAAATAGTCAGTCTTCCCCGTCGGGGTCCTTACACAAGATAAAGCCCTATCATACATATCCTTTATGAGATTAATGTATAGGACATGTACTTGTCTCTTCTCCAAAACTCTCCACAGTATCTCTCGTGGGACGGAATCATAAGCCTTCTCCAAATCAATAGAGATCATATGGAGATTCTTCCTTTTAGCTCTATAAATCTCCATTGTTCTCCTCAGTAAATGGATGGCTTCAATAGTTGAGCGACCTGGCATGAATCCGAATTGGTTTTCTTTTATTTGGGAAACTTGTCTCAACCTTCTTTCGATCACACGTTCCCAAATTTTCATAGTGTGACTCATAAGCTTGATACCTCTGTAATTTGAACAATTTTGAATGTTTCCTTTGTTCTTATAAAGAGGCATCACGATACTCCTCCTCCAATCTTCAGGCATTTTCTTGCTTCGCCAAATAACATTGAATAGATTCGTAAGCCAAGTCAAACCACGCTCACCTAAAACTTTCCATACTTCTACAGGGATGTCATCCGGTCCAACACCTTTCCCAGGGTCTCATAACCTTCAAAGCCTCCTCTACTTCTTTTCTTTGTATTCGTCTATAGCATGCACGATTCAAGTAACTTTCACTACTAGCTAGATCACCCAAAGTGATCTCTCTATTTCCTTCTCCAATGAAAAGTTTATGGAAGTATTGCTCCCATCTAGTCTCTATATCCTTCTGAGTAATTGAGGATTATTTATTCTCTTGTGAACCTACTAGGTTAAATGATGCTATTGTGGGCAACATTAGCGGTATATTTGAAGCAGGAAAACAGAAGTGTACATATATATAATCTGGTAAAATAGATTTGCAAAGACCTACTTCGTCCATACTTCATCAAGGTTCCCAAGTATTTTTTACAAATAAGCTTGACATTATGCATCTAGGGAAGGAAACTGCTTTAATTAATTTCCAAAGATAAGTACATGAAGCCACATAACACGTAGACTTTACATTTAGAAGTGGCCAACATGGCCTTGAAGCTAGAAAGATTATGTTGAGCTATGACCTAGAGGCCATATATAAAGCAAACTATAAGTATGTATTATTAAGGCCAACATGGCCTTGAAAAAAGGAAGTACAAATCAAAAGGTAGATGTTCAAGACATATATAGAAAGTAACTCTTATACAATGATGTTACTATATTATGGGATTCCATTGGTGTGGACTGGAAGGATATAGAGGAGAGATCAAGATGTATGGCAATGATTTGGGCTCTATGGTTACCTACCCATAGATTGGATGATATTTTGGCATTGACCATTTTTATGGTGAAAATGTTGTGGTGCATGCTAAAGCATTAGCAGAGAGTTGGAGCTTGTAATTTTTGTTTTTTAGCTGTAATAGGCATGGTGGTCTTGTACTCATTTTAATGATTTGGTGGTAGTGTAGTATGCTTACCACTCAAAAGATCAAGGTTCAAATCCCTCCTTGTGGAGATTACGTTACGCAAATACAACCATCGTAAAAAATAGTTGGATCTTTCAACATATATTTACACAAGAATCCATGTAGCCGACCCGACTTAAAGTGGGAGAAGGCTTCGCCATTTTTTGACCTGTATAATAGGCCTGTACAATTTTTTGGTGATTAAATGTGAAGTTTTTGAGCACACACCTATACAGTGGAGGCCATGGTTTCTTTCAAAAAAACTCTTCTACTGTGAAGTGACAAGTACATTCGCATAACACCTCTTTTCTTCCTTACTAAATAAAAAGGTATTATTTGAAATCTAGCTTCTTTAATACTAAATATGTAAAATCCGGATTCGCCCCCCCCCCCCCCCCCCCCAACTTATTCTAAAAAAATCCAACTTCTCCTCCTTAGTCACACATCATAAATGATTCCCTCTCTTCAACTCCTCATTATCAAAAGACATTATTGCACTTCTCTTCCTCATTTTCCAATCATCCCTATTAAAAAACTCGTGTTTTTCTTCTTCTTCTTCTTGTCGTTTTTTTAAGATTACATGTTTGTTTTGCCTCTGTCACACATGCAATACTTTAACATTCCAGAAGGAAGGAAAAATCATCCGCATTGACTTCTATGGCCTCCCCTTCATTCTTCTTTAGTACAAGAAGCCCTCGGCCATTCCTTAACCTTCGTTGGAAATTCTTTATCCAACTCATCATAATAATAATCATAAATAAATGAAAAATTGAAGCTCTTCCCTGGACCAGTGCAACTGCCTAGTTCCCACAAACCCTAAAAGTTGGTTTTGGTTTCCCAACTCAAGTACCACCAATCTTGATAGCCATCTTTGTTCGCAACAAAAATGCCACTTAGATCTTCTAAAAAGTAACATATGAAGATTTCCGAAGGTGTGGAGGATCTGATGGAAAAAAGAAAGAAAAAATTGAAAAAGAATGATATGATGAATAATTATGATTGTTTAGATGACATGATGATAAAAAGCATCTAAGGAGAAGTATGCTCGTGTATGTTTGGGGGATCTATTTAAAGGGAAATTAGTACGGAACAAAGTGCAACATACTTTATATATACACCCGGATCACAACTTACAAGCAAAGATGATAAGGAGGAATGATGTGTTTATATAAAGAATGGAGTTGATCTTGATCCATCAATCTCCGCACTACCTAATTCACAACTACATGCTGGTAATGAGAAAAAGATCAAGGTGTCTGCCTAAAGCAGATAAAATGTAAATCTCAAATGAGGAGCAACAAAGGTATGACTAATATAGTGAACATCAACCATTTTCCTTAGATGGACTATGAGTGCAACAAAAGCAAGTGGATAACAGTAGCTCCATCAGCGCAAAGCAGCTGACACTTTTTTGTGTGTTTGGGGAGGGGAGCAAAGATGAAGTGTGCCCCATATGATCTTGCTCTTTCACCCTATCTTGAACTCGCTAGAAGAGAGAATGAAGAAAGCCCGAAGAAGACCCTGACCAATTCATGTAGCCTACTTGATGAACATCATTGACAGCGACATCGTAAATTGGTCTATGGGCATCGCTATCAATCTTATGTCCTACTACATATGTTGCAACAATCTTTACCAAGTTCGAACGATAGTCGACCACCAGCTCTTCACCCTAGCCTAAAAGCACAAATCCTCGACACAATACAATCGCAAAGTACTCCAAAGACTTAAATGTAGTAAACCAAGAAGGAGGTCAAACCCTTGATGAGTTCCCAAACAACATAGAGCTTGGGAAGGACGGACCCAGTCAATGCTCCGAACGAGGACTTCACACTCAACCACTTTGATCCCCCCAATGCTTGTTGTTGGACTTTTGTTGGGGGCAGGGGTGTCTAAGCAACAAATTGACTCTGCTAGAACAACAATATGTGCTAGCTGAAATACAATACCCATAACTGCAACATAAACATCAAGGTCAGGTTGGAATTGAAGGGCCCATTAGATGATGTCTCGGAAAGCTTTATTCGACCAATGATTGTTGTTGGACTTTGGGGGGGGGGGGGGTTGTCTAAGCAACAGATTGACTCTGCTAGAACAACAATCTGTGTTAGCTGAAATACAATACCCATAACTGCAACATAAACATCAAGGCCAGATTGGTATTGAAGGGTCCATTTGATGATGTCTCGGAAAGCTTTATTCGAAGAAAAATAAAACCTGCTGTACAATCTAATTTTCTAATTGATGGTCTGAATTTAACAAATAAATGGTATGCTGCATATAAAGACAGGGAAAGAAGGAATGAAGAGGTTGAGGGAGAAGGAGGAATCCATTCGGGGATCGCCAGATCAGTCGGGGTTGGTCACTTCGATGTATTGGAAACAAACATTTGGAGAACTGCAAAATAAGTTCGCATTTGCCATACATTTGTGAGAATTATTATGAAAAATCGGTCAATGATTTGCCGAAGGCGGAAGAATGGAGGGTGGGTTCTCACTTCTTGAAAATTGAAGAGGCCGAAAGGGAATTTGAAGTGATTGACGACACTTCCTTTTCCGATGTGCAAGTGATGCATGCTTGAAAAAGACAAATTAAACACTCTACAACCAAAGATATCAAGAAAATAAATTAGTTAATCAACTTAATCTGTGGGGTGGGGGTGAGTGGATTGTGAGCAAAGGAACAAAATGAATTCCATTGAAGGGTAAGAAGAAAAGCGAGATATCCATTGGAATGAATGGAGTTGATGGATTATAGGAAAAGGTTGGGACAACTAGATTTAAAACAAGCTGTTTTGATCAGGAAGGAGTTGGATCTCAAGGATTATTTCAATGCGAGGAAGAAGAGAGGTGGCATGAAGACACGTTGAACCATCTTTCTTTACAACTACTACTTTGTTTTCATGGCTTGAGGGAGAGATGAAGGCATAAGAACTTTGAAATTTTTTAGCCTTCACTCTTCGGCTTTCATCTTTTATACCTTATCTTTTCTCAAGGTCGTGTGACCATAGCTTGTATTTAGCTTGCTTTTATCAAGGCCATGTTGGCCCTATGACAATATTGGCCATACCCCCATGCAAAGGCTAAGTGTCCTACCTTTTATTTATGTATATACCTTTTGAATTTATGAAAGCGGTTGCCCAAGCCACACACCATCATGTTTATAAGTAAAAAAAATATAATAAATACTGCATTAATAAGAAAATCGATTTTCTTTGCGATATTTGTCCACATGTCATTGTAGACAAGCTCGTTATAGTTCATTACCCGAAGAACAACTCGTTAAGGAGCATAATCACCTTCATCTAGCATGTTTGCTACACAAAAAAATGTATTTTGAAAATGAAGTGCACTTTGGTCAACACCATTTAATTTTGCATAATTCTGTCCTTGGGTTAAACTCAATAAAAGCCTGGTTTATGCCAAATTGGTTCTTATAACACCAGCAACAAAATCTGATCTTTCCAACTTAATAAGTATCCATGGATATTGTGCTTCTCTGTTACGAAACCAATTATAGATGATACTTTCTCATTTCCCCCGAACCTAATAACAGTATAGTTTTGTTCCAAGAGGTCAACATCCAAATTAGGATTTGAAACCATCTACTGATGCCAACATTATATGGGCAGACTCAAATGGCTAAGTATATGACGTAACTCAAGCCCTTCAGCATCACCATAACATGTACGCAGTAATTTAGACATACAGATACATCTACTTCTAAAGTTCTAAGCAGTATATGTCAGACAACAAATTTTGGAAAGGAAAATGTGAATTTTTACTGGATAAAAAAGAGCAAAAATGTGAAGAGAGCTAAGAAAACATCAATCAACAACCTTAAGCGAAGCCAGTGAAGAGACTTTAACCTCTATAACCATAGCATGCTTCGTTTCTTAAGTCTAAACTATTGCCAATATAACGGAACAAAACGGGAGATCGCATATATGACCCAAAGCAGCACAAAATTCAACAAAAAACCAATTTTTATCACCCCCAAAAAATAAACACACCAATGCAACAAACAGCTTCCACGAGAACCAACGAAAACCCTCGTCACCAAACCCGCGCAAAGTTCGATCTTTCAACCGGAAACACTAGCAAAAGACCATTTTAAGAGTGCCCACAACAAGGGGAAAAAAACACATACCCCAAGGCGGGTTAGAATCTATGCAGTACTCGAGGTCTTGCAGTTGATCCATCGGTGGGTGGCTTATGTCCGCCATTGCAGAACGACACCCAAGAACAGAAGCTCCGAGTCCTAAGAGGATGAGAGAGTATCTGAGGATGATGAGAAAGGACTGCTGAGGGAATAAAGACGATGGTTCGGTCGATGCAAAGTTGATGGAAAGATAGGAAAAAAATAAAGACAGAGGAAGATGAGCAGAAAAAGGTCAAGATGCTTCGAACCTCTCACCGTTACAACAACAGGAGAGCAACGAAGAAGCCAAAGCCTTTTTAGAGAGAGAGAGAGTGCGTGTGGGGAAAGATGGAAACACCTCCAAGAAGCTCTGCACCGGAGAGAGAAGAAGCAGAGAGATGCGTAGAGAGAGAGAGAGAGAGAGAGGACAGTCTCGAGTTTTTTGAAATGGGTAGCGGTAGACGATGGGAATGCCCTGTCAAGATGGTGAAATTACCAGAATGCCACTGAGCGTCACGAAGATTATTGGCAGAATATGGAAATCGACGCAGATTGGTTGTGCAATGTAACGTTTGCATTGTTGGGAGATTTTAATGCGAGAAATTTAGGGAAGATGTATATGGTAAGCCATTATCTCTTGATTTCCCTCACTCTTCTCATGATATCAGAGGGATACACACGACACAATGGGAAAACTCAGAATGTATACGAAACCCTTTTTGTGATGTATGATATCCTTCACAGCGCCACTTTGATGTTCTATCCAACATGTTCCAATCACTCATCATGATTCCTTAGAACTTGTACTGCACACCTCACGTCTAAAGTTGCATTGCTGAACTCCCTCAAAGGTGAAAGCAAAAGGTTTGCATCTTTCCAGAGCAAGATTCAAGGTTATTTTTTTCAGGAAGCAGCAACTAAAAAGATTCAAATGCGATTTTCTGGTGGAAGGCATACTGTTCAACCATTAAACCCGACGTATTGATTGCGCAAACAAGTGACAAAACTTGAATGCGTTTCTTGACTACCAGAAGAGGGTGGGCAATGAATGTGAATGGAGTACAGTCAAAAATTTGCAACTGACGGTTTTGCGTCAGGTGAAACTCCTCTCATTTATTCCCACAGCATTTATTATGGGTCGCTCCATCAGCTTTACAGAAAGAAAGGAGGGGGAGAAGATGGTGCAGAGTGTGAATTCGATGTTCCATGGAGGGTATTATAGTCATTTCAGGTGCTTGTCCACGTGGCTGCCTGTCCAGCTTCCACGCCTGCAAACATGCCCCTTTCCCCCTCCAGGCCCCCCTTCCCCCACCTGCAAAAGAATATTGGCATTACCTCTTTGTTTATTATAATTTTGGGACTTTGGATGTTCTTCCAATAGTCAGGAGCTTTTGGTGTTTAGCTTATATTCTTCATGGGTTAATTGCATTTTAAGCCCACCTCGGCATCTGAGCTTGGATTGGCTTCCCCAGCCACTTAGGGCCCGTTCGGTTCGGGAATAAGCAGGAATAAGGATTGGGAATAAGGAGAATAAGGGTTTATTCTTTGTTCGGCTGGAGAATAGGAATAAGGAGAATAAGGTGAAATAAAGGTAGGTAAAGTGGGATAAAGATATGAATAAAAGTGAAATAAGATGGAATGAGGAGGAATAACCGTACCATGGAAAACCGTGTCGGATGGAGAATAGGCCCCTTAAAAAAAAGCTGCTAACAAGGAAGAGATATGAAGGGTAAATTGCAATAAGGATCCTCATCTCTGCGTCAATTAACAATTAGGATCCTCACGGCTAGAACCTACAAATTTTAGGTTCGGTTACTTTATTTCATCGAGCATAAAATTGTGTTTAGGTTCGGATCATTTACTTTCGAATAGAACCTTTATTTAATGAAATCGAATCTAAGCGAGTATCGAAGTTAGGAATTTCTGATGAAAGGGAGTGAAAAGAAAAGAAGTTGAATTATATATAATTAGAAAAACTATTCATTTAATTTTTTCTTTATCTAACTCTTCTTCATTTTTAAAAAAAATTGCATCAATGAGGATCCATCTCTTCGAGAAAAAAAACATAATTGTAGTATAATTTTACATTCGTTCTAGTGAGGGATAAGAAATAAGGTGAGGATAACATATATATTAGTTTTACACTTATTATATTGATTTGAGGGATAAGGAAGGGAAAAATAATGAACATATAGATAATGAATGAACATTTATCTTAGGATAGTTTAAACAGAGATAAAGTTTACTTATCCCATAGATATTCACTTATCTCTAAACAAAAGTCCACTTATCCAAAACAATACCTGCATATCCCAAAATAAGGTTCATCTATCTAGATAAGGATATGTAAATAGATGTATATCAACCTTTCAACTAATCGAAACTAAGCAAACCTACAATTTTTAGGTTCGGTTCGTTTATTTAATCAAGCATAAACTTATAATCAAGTTTGATTTGTTTATTTTCGAACCGAATCTAAATCAAACTTTTAACAAGCAGAATCTGAGCGAATATCGAACTTGAGAATTTTCTGACAATCTTAGTTACGAAAGCTCAAGTTAGATTGCACTTGAGACATAAAAAGCAGGTTCAAATCCTCTTTTCTTTGTTAAGTTTTCAAAAACCCCAATTGGGAATCAATGCATAAATGAAGCTTTTTTGTAATTTATTCATATAAAAGTGCTAATTGATATGTAAAAAAAGATGTTATTTTTTATAAATTGATGTGAAATTATATAAATGCAGATGCTAATTAGAATCCTAAGAAAACCCCTAAGAAGGAGAAAGAAAAACACAATTTGTTGCAGAATAAGGCACTTCTCAGAAGGCTCTAAATATATATGCCCCTGAAACCACCAGTATTGGGAATTGGCACCTGACTTGAAATTATTTTATCAAGTTAAGAACAAAGGCATTGGTTGTCCTTTAGCACTGATCTAGCTGGAGTTCTTCAACACCACTGAAGCCAAGTCCAGACAGGTCAATTTCATACGCCGAATCGATATCATCGAACGTACCCTCAGGATTTCGATCCCTAAAACCCATGCACGCATAATTTTCCAAACATTATGAAACAAAATCAAGCAATGAGAACACTCTTTTTACGAGCCTAAACACGGTTTTCCTAAATGCAGTAAGATGTATGCGTTCACACTCCGGATTTGGATCAAGTATTGGATGGGCAAAGATTTTTTGCCCTACATTAATAACTAACCTGGACTTTCACCACCTCATCCAAAAATACTAATCATCTGTAATATATACGTCAACCTTTTCACATCAAATTCCAGATGAAAAATAAGATATTGTCATTAATGCATCTTCTGCTTCTAAGCTGACCACAAGTTCAACAAACATGAATAATGACAAGATAAGCATACCAGTTCGAATAATCAGTTTCTTTAGCTTTCTTTTTCCTTTTGTTTTGATGTATAATGTCAATAGACTATACACAGGATGACAATCCAGTTCCATCCACTCCGAATCAGCATAATTTACATATTTGTGCATATATCAATGAATACTATGTACAAAGTGTGGCATGTGAATTCGAGTATAGGGAATAAAAAAGTATTAGCTTTCAGTCTTCAACAGACACTTGAGGATTTAGTGACATTTCTATCTCCTCAAGGGATCTTCCCTTTGTTTCCACGATGAACTGTACCGTGAACAACACCGATAGCAATGAGACAGCGCCAAAAGTTGTATAGACAGGCTGCACTCCGAATCTCTCCACCAGTTCTAAGAAAAATAGTCCAACTAGAAAATTGCAGACCTGAGGAGATCAAAACACCACAAGATTAATTCCAACAGGACATGTATTCAGCAGTTTAACCCAGAATTTTGAACGGAAGTGCTAACGCTCAATAGTAACCTTCAAAGATATTTATAAAAATTTAGACAATCACTTCTTGGCCCTTTTGACAAAAATTATATTTTTTGGGAAACTAATGGCAAAATCCCATCAGATGTGAAGGTATACGAGCAAAAACAATGTCCAGCAGATGAACAAAGTATATTTTAATCCATCTATCATGTCAAATTTGCCATAAATCATACTGATAATATGAATAAACACTTGAGTTTGGCTGAGCAGGACAGGCAAAAGTGACATGATTGTAGGAAAAGCACATGCAAATTGGCATTTAATTTGAGATATATCAAGTAATTTTTTCAACCAATGATTTTATAAAAAAATCGATGGCACCAATAAAAAAGATGATGCCTTATTTGTTATATCAGAAAAGTCATAATAGAGGTACCCATGACAAACATAAAACATACCCAGTGCACAGTCAAGCTGAAAGCCATTATTTTTGCTCGAACTCGAGTACTGCTAAGCTCAGGAATTATTATACCTGTCACTGGTCCGGCACCAATGGCAAAGGTGAATATGTACCTGTTGGAAATGAAAAGAACATTGCCATTCAACCAATTTATATAACTGAAACTCGACTGAAATTGTTCACTGTACATATGCTTCAGAATTCATTTCATTTTCGAAAAAAAATAGTCCCAGTGGTCATTAATAAAAATAAACTCACTTTAAAATCTAGCATGCTAGTTTATGATACCTCTATGATTAAGAAGCAAGATTTTGCAGCCAGGAACAGTAAAAATTTGAAAAAAGTTCTTACATGAGTGTCCCGAGTATTGACAAGTTGTGCCTCATCTCCACATCAGCAGAACCAACAGCATATACAATAAGAAACATTGACAGTGCCTGCACAAAAAGATCTAAATAATTTACATCCCACGGAGAGAAACAAACAAGGAAGTTATTTGCAACGGAATCTATTATCACCATCCAGTTCCCATTCTCCTAGCTCTCTCCGCTAATGGGAAACTGAACAATCATCATTTTCTGCTTGTCGCTCAAATTACAGGGAACATAGGGAACATTTGTAAAGACGTGAAATTGGCTGAATTAGTCCCTCTTCGATGCTTCTTTCTGGCAGAGCTTCGGAAGTGACCATTATACAGATGGATGATTTGTTAATTATTTGAGCTTTTGTAAGTGGTAATTATGAAGTTTGTTGGGATTTCTGATGCAAAGTTTTGAAGGCTTTGTCCCACGCAATTGGTATGATATCTAAACTAATAAACAAATCAAGGTTTCACATCTAGATCAAGTCATTATTTTGCTCTTCAAGATTGAATGTATTTAATAGTCCAATTTATATTTTTTTAGTAAGAAACGGTGGCATCCCAAGATGGAACCCACCACAGATATAACTTATAACAAAAATGTAATCATGTTATAAGGTTCCAGGCCGAACAGATGCCCCTGAAATGCTCCAATACATTTTCAGGATACAAACGTTGTCCCCAGAGGATACATTCTAACATTCCAAATGGCTCACACGAGTACAAAGACATGAGAGCTATCCTCATGACAATTCCTGCAAACTGTTCTAACAGATCTCCAAAAAATGCAAAGTTGTCAGTCCCAATCCAAGTAATACCAGCTTCAGCCCAAGCCCAGTCTCGAAATAATGCATATGAAAAAAGATGGTCCAAATCTCCTCATTGCCATCACAGCTGCTTTCACACACCACATCCTCCGTATTCAAAAGTATATCTTGCATCACCTTTGTAAGCAACCGACCATGTCTGATGACTGATGAGCCAAGTAAAAACCTTAATCCAGAACGGAATTCTACTGCACCAAATAATAGGGCAATCACAAGTAACATCCTTTTGTGTTGAACACGCGCTGTGAGAGAAGAAACAACATGCGCTCTTGATTGTAAAGCAACCCTCATTCCATTCAAAATAATCACATCCATGATTGGTACCCCTGCAATCAACAAGATCCTCAAGCAATGTCAAGAACTCTATCAATCGTTGTTCCAGAAAATCTGCATTAAAGGTCGGGGTCCAATTGCCATCTGCCCAAGCATGACGAACTGAAATGGCATGATCCTCTACCAGAGCGAAAAGACAAGGGTATCTCTCATTTAATGTGCCCAACACCATCCAATCATCTAGCCAGAAACGAAATACATCACCACTGCCCACCATGGGTCGCAAGCATGGGCTCACCTCCAGAAGAATCTTCATAATGCCCTGCACAAAGAAAAGGGGGGCCAAATACTACAAGCAAGCAGAGAACCTCAGATCCTATATATTGCATGCATCAAATGACATACTAAAGCATCGTCACCTCCCTACAATCGACGAAGCCACTTGCATAAAAGGGCCTTGTTCATGCATTCTATGTTAGACTTGTGAGCCCTGGGCGAACCATTCTTACAATAAATGTTATTGTAATATTTAAGTTTATCAATAAAAGTTATTGATGTTTCACTCCCTTTCTGAAATTATATGAATGAATGCACTATAAGGTCCCTCTGTACAATTAGGGTTATGTACCATGGCCAACTTGATGATCATATAGCTGTTGTTTCATTAAATGAATCATAGAGGCTGGTGTTTGGATGAATATCTAAGGAGTTAGATGGAGGACTCATCAAACACCGTCAAATGATTGTCAAGTGGAGATCTCCAGCCTGAGTAGGAGATGGCAATCCTTTCTCACATAGGCTGATATCTGACCGACCTCTTGATGCAGGTCCTCTGCATGGGAATAGTGATTCGGAGGTGTCAGATTAGTTAGGTCAATGGGTTGACCTAACGAGATCGAGATAACTTAAGTTCTATGTTGAATGCTGTCACAGCATAGGCATGCATCCTCTGACCGGAGACAGATATATTGCTATATATCTAAGTATGTACATTTGGCAGACCAATAGGTTGATGACCTAACCAAGGTCTATACACCGGCGAGCTGGTGTGCATATAAGGGTATATGAGCAATATGATCTCTCAAAGGGATCATACAGGTTCACTTGTGAACCGGAAGACATGAGCTCACTCATGAGGTATTGGGACCGATCAAATTCCATGCATGGTCGTCATGCTTTGGAAGCATGACATGAATTTGAAGGTATGATATATGCTTTGGGAAAGCATATGATCGATACCAAATCCCAATGACCAAGATTGAGAAACTTAATGATTAAACCCTGAAGAAGACAGTATAAAATGATCTTGATCTTCGGGTTGATCATGGGTCTTCCAGTATGCAGGATGTACAGGTATTGGGAATACCTGAAGGGTGATGTGATCATAAACGATTGTATATCCATGACGCTTCCATTCCGAGGGAGTGATGAAACAGGTCTGGATTTTAGTGACTCCTTTCAGTAGAGAAGCAATCCGATCTTAGTCCAAGTGTTGGACATTGATCTGTATGGGATTCAGATTCAATGAGAAGATTGGATTTGCGGCCTTGATTTAATCAAGCATATGTGAGAGGTCCGTAAGATCTGGATTTGAGATGAGATCTCAACATCCAAGTCACTATACGTGGAATAATACAATCGCCCTATCCTTGTCTCCAAGTATCTGCGGAGAAAGCACATTATTCTTGAAAGGGTTCAAGAGTAATTCTTTTGATAAAATATCCAAGCAAGGACTTGATGATTAAATGTGATTTAATCATCAAGCTTAAATATGAATATGATTCATATTGTGAAAATGATTATCTAAGATAATTAAATAAGATTTGATTATCAAGGATTAGGAGAATGTGGATAGTACTATCCATGATATATGTATGTTATAAATATGATTTATAATATACATATATAAAAGAGAGAATTTATGTAAATAGCATTTGTTAATTAATAATGTGAATTGGATTCACATTTGTTAATTAATTGGAAATGCAATTTACTAACTAGTTTGGGTTGTGAATATGATTCACATAATTTTCAATGGCAAGATTGAAATATTCACAAATTAATTTTGGAATTATTTTGGTGGATATTTATTGTAATTAATTGAGGAATAATATAATAAATAAAATGGAGAAAACAACCACCCACATGGGTGGCGTCACCCATGAAGAGTTCATGGGTGACGCCCCCCCCCCTTTTTAGGGGTTGGTTAACTCCACTTCATTTGTTATATTATCTCTTGATTAATTAACTTTAAATTGTTGTTATTAAACAACAATCCTAGCCATTGATTTATCATGGACCAAGCATAGCCCTTGGATCCATGTGTCCCATGGATTGAGATCCATTGGATCCTAAACTAGTATAAAAGGAGGGCTAGGGTAGCCTCTCCAAGGTACATCATCTAGAGTTGTGAAAGACAACTTCTCTCTCTCTCTCTCTCTAAATCTCGTGTGGTCTCTCTCTTAGTATCCAAGTGGACGTCCACTTTGATATTGAAGAGGAGAGCATCTTGCTTCGTCTTCGTCGCTTGGATCTTCGTCGAAGGATTGCGGGAAGGACGCGACTCATCATCGTGCCCGCAAGTGCATTCTCCGTGGGTCGGACTCAAGATAGGAGGATCTCTACTTTGGGATCTCGCGATCACAACCACGCTTCAAGAGGTATTTCTTGTACTTTGTGGTTTGATGAAACGATCCGAGAAGTGTTCTCGTGATCATGTGATTTCATCGTTAAGTTTAAAAAATTTTAATTTCCGCTGCATCTAGCATCTAGTACGACTAGTTGCTCCGATCGTATTCGATACGATCAACACGCTTCCGTGATGCGCTTAAGGATTCACAATATCCTTCAAGTGGTATCAGAGCCATAGGTCGAATAAGGTTTTGGATGTGATCCATGAACCCTAGACGATTTGGTTCTTGAAAGGGTTGTGAAAATTTTACTGCATTTCAATTTTCGCACCTCTGTCTAATTGATTTTTTCCGTACTGTTTAAAATGTTTAAACACGAAATTTTCAATTGGATTTTGTTCCCCATTAAACAAGGAAACCATAGGACTTGAGTTTACTAAATTTGGACTTTATTTGCTCAAGATATGGCTTTTTGAATATGACTATATTCACTGTTGCGGGAACTGCGGATTTGAACGTAATTAATGAGATGATTACGGTTTTAATCCGCCTTGAAATGCATGAATTATCACTTGGGTTCTTTAATAAATCAAATAGGCAATCTTTGGAAACTGAGTTTGCATTTTTTGGATTTAAATTGATCAAGATAAGTTAATTTTAGTGATTGGGGGTTACTGCTGGAAATTAACAATTTTGATCTTGAACCTTGTGATATGTCATTCAATTATCATGATGAAAATTAATTGTTAATTTTCTAGAATAATTAGTGATAAATATTTGTGAAATATTTAAAGAAATAATTATTTCATTGAATGACACTTGCCTAAACTACAATGATAAGATATTAGATCTTGATCATTGTTTCATCAACAAACATTGCTTTCATGAAAACCATAGTTTATCCTACAATAGTTGTAGGACAACTTTTACATGAAAAACCCTTCTTTTGCTTGAATAAGATTGAAGATTTGTCTAGCAAATCTCCTTATAATCAAAAATGTTTTGATTTGTACTATATGGTATAACTTTCGGTTGAAGAACCGATGAACATCTCAAAGTACATGATGGTCTATCTGGTATTATCCTTTCCCGAGGCGGATGTGGTGCCTAGTCGGAGAGCATTGGGGTCGCGGGTTGCAACGTATGTGGTCCGTCCCACTCTCGTCGGTACTGGCCATGACAGCGGGTAGGGATTGTATAATACCGGAGACAGACAATATGTATTTTTCTAATTATTAAAATTCGAATAATACGTATTTTGAGATTATACCTACTATTCAAGTAAAAGACGTGTTTGTTGATGATTGGGCTAAATGATTAATTTAATATGATTAAATTAATCATACCTAATAAACACACTATTTTGAATAGATGTGTATTTCCCTTGGAAGAATTAATTTTATGAATATGATTCACAATAATTAATTATAAAATTTGAATATGAGGTGGAGGATCACATAAGTGACATCCATGGTCTCCCGTCAAGGCAAAGGATTTCGTCGCCAGTTGTTGTGTATGGGAGACGCCTGTCCGAAGTGACAGATCCTGTGCATGATTTAATTGGATCGGGTTCTTTGCTTCTCGAAAGAGTAAGGCCGTATACGTAGTGACCCCAATATCGGGTCCTCATATTATTGGGGCGATATTGGATTGCGTATAGCGAGTATTAAGCCTGTTGACGGTTGGTTCAATTAACAACAGGTCAACATCATCTTAGGGGTGGTGGGCCCGGGTGTTAAAGACCGAATTGGGAAATGCAAGTTGGACTTGCAAGGCGGAATGTGTTCCCGTTTCTCTTATTCGAGTCACAGGTTCTCATATTATTGGGATGTGATAAGGATAGAGAGGAGATCCCAGATCTTGCTTGAGATATAGCGGTAAGTATATCTCTTACTTTGAAAGAAAAATAAGGGAATAATCTTTCAAAGTCGACATGGCAGGACAAATTTGATTTAAAATGCCTTAATCAAATTATTCTTAAAATGAATATATATTTAATCTATATATTCTAATATAGTGCATTCTTAATTTCAGAAAATGAAGTCCATGAACCCACTTAGCAGGCTTCTAGAGGTCAACCAGTTGACCGGACCAAATTATTCGGATTGGATCCGAAATTTGGATCTTGTTCTCTGTGCAGAGCGCATCTCCTACGTGCTTAGCAAGGACAAGATAGCAGACCCTGTGACTGATGAAGATAAATCATATAATGAAAAATATGATGAAGATAATAATCTGGCAAGATGTTACATCCTTGGGTCATTGTCCAATGTGCTTCAGAAGCAACATGTGGAAATGAACCATTGCCAAGAAATTATGCTGAGTCTGAAAGAAATGTTCGGTGACATAAACCGCACACAGCGTTATAATGTGATGAAAGAGCTTATTCGCTGCAAGATGCAGGAAGGGACCTCTGTCAGAGAACATGTACTCAAAATGTTTGGATACCTCTCTGAGCTGGAAACCCTGGGAGCGTACTTGGACTCTGAAATGCAAGCTGATTTCATTCTCCTGTCGCTCCCTAAGTCTTTCAACAACTTTGTTGTGTCTTACCACATGAACAAAGGTGATTTCACAAACGCTGGGCTGTTGGCTGCATTGAAGTCTGCAGAAGACGTCTTGAAGAAGGACGGCCCCTCTGCTAGTGCAATGGTTGCACAGGTGAGAGGAAAGCGCGGGCGGAAGCAAGGTTCTCAGAAGGGCCCAGCCTCAAAGAGAAAGAAGAAGAATCAAGGAGTTGGTTCATCTTCTAGTGCTTCCACACTGATGACATCGAAAAAGACCGATGTCTGTCACCACTGCAAGAAGCCGGGGCATTGGCGGCGTAACTGCCCGGATTACCTGAAGTCTACCGACAAAGGTAAAGCCCCAGCAGGTATGAAATCTACTTTCATCATTGAAACCAGCTTTCTCGTTGGACGAGAAGGAAGTTGGGTTATAGATTCTGGTGCTTCTGTTCATGTATGCAATTCATTGCATTTGTTTCAGGAAACTAGGAATCTGGAGCATGGGGAGATAGTTATCCAGATGGGATCTGATGCAAGTGTTGCAGCAGTCGCCATCGGGACATGCAGACTGTCGTTATCTAGTGGTCGAGTCCTAGTACTTAAAGAGTGTCTTTATGTACCTGAGGTCAGGAGGAACTTGATATCTGTGTCTAAGCTTGTTAGACATGGGTACTCTTTCCTGTTCTGTAATAAATTAGTCATTAATAAATATGATAAATTTGTTGCGGAAGGTGTTCTGACTTCTAGTGGACTCTATGAATTGTGCATTGATGAATGTGTCATAAATGTCACTACCACTGATAATAAAAACCCCAAGAGATCCAGGGAGAATGGAAATCATTCGAATATGATTTGGCATCAAAGGCTCGGTCATTTATCTGTTGAAAGGATCAATAGATTGATAAAGGATGGACCTTTAGATTTTCTACAGGTTCAAACTTTACCTACCTGTGAACATTGTATTCGAGGTAAAATGACCAGGATGCTTTTCCGTAACAAGGTTACGAGATGCGAGGGTATTCTCGACCTAATACATACTGATGTATGTGGTCCCTTCAATACCGCGACTAGAAATGGATATCGATATTATTTGACATTTATCGATGACCATTCGCGATATGGGTTTATCTTCCTGCTACGTCATAAATCTGAAACCTTTGAAAAGTTCAAAGAGTTTAAGGCTTTGGTTGAGAACCAAGCCGACAGGAAGATTAAACGGATTCGATCTGACCGAGGTGGTGAGTACCTCTCAGATGAATTCAAGGAATACCTTAAAGAGAGTGGAATTGTCTCCAATCTCACTCCTCCTGGAACTCCCCAACTTAATGGTGTTGCTGAAAGACGCAACAGGACCATCATGGACATGGTCCGTTCAATGATGAGTAAAGCACATTTACCTCTTAGTTTCTGGGGATATGCAGTAGAGACTGCAATATATATCCTAAACAAGATTCCTAGCAAATCTGTACCCAAGACTCCTCATGAGCTCTGGTATGGAACCAAACCTAGTGTCAATCACTTGAGGGTTTGGGGATGCTTGGTTCATGCGAAGAACGTGGACGCAAGTAAGCTAGAATCTCGCACTCGTGAGTGCTACTTCATTGGGTATGTTAAAGATGGTATTGGATACCAGCTTTATGACCCTGAGACCCAAAAGGTTTTTGTCTCTAGGGATGTGAAATTTCTAGAGGATGATTTCCTTAAAGGTCAAGACAAGAATGAAGTAGAGGAGCTCATTGAATCCCCTGAGGATTCTGAGATTCCTGAACCAGAAACTGAAGAGATAAATGAAGATGAAACACCCATACCTCTTCGAAGGAGTTCGAGGGTGGTTGCACCACCTGAAAGGTATGGATTCCATGTGTCAGGTGAGACTGACAATGATCCTTCTTCATATGATGAAGCACTTGCGGATCATGACATGGATAGATGGATGCTAGCAATGAAGTCAGAGATTGACTCCATGCATAAGAATGGTGTATGGACCCTAGAGGATCCACCTAGAGGGGTAAAACCCATTGGGTGTAAATGGATCTTCAAGAGAAAGAGGGGACCTGATGGGAAAGTAGAGACTTTCAAGGCACGGCTCGTAGCCAAGGGCTACACACAGAGAGAAGGCATCGACTACGATGAGACATTCTCTCCTGTGGCCATGCTTAAGTCCATCAGGACACTGCTAGCTATAGCTGCATCTCTTGACTACGACATCTGGCAGATGGACGTCAAGACGGCTTTCCTCAATGGATACCTCGAGGAGGATATCTATATGGAGCAGCCCCAGGGCTTCATAGCTGAGGACGGTAAAGTATGCAAGCTGAAGAAATCCATCTATGGGCTCAAACAAGCTTCTCGTAGTTGGAACATCAGATTTGACGAAACCATAAAGAGTTATGATTTTGTGCAAAACCCTGATGAACCTTGTGTGTACAAGAAGCTTAGTGGGAGCGCCATTGTGTTCATCGTGCTTTATGTAGATGATATCCTTATCATTGGGAATGATACAGGAATGATGACCAGTGTGAAGATTTGGCTATCCCATACCTTCGAGATGAAAGATCTTGGAGAAGCCTCTTACATCTTAGGCCTGAAGTTGTTCAGAAACCGAGAAAAGAGAATATTGGGATTATCACAACATGGATACATCAAGAAGATTCTTGAACGATTCCGTATGGATAGTTCGAAGAAAGGATTTCTCCCCTTAGGACATGGTATCCATCTGTCCAAAGGAATGGCTCCTCAAAGTGTTGAGGAAAAGAAGGCCATGGCTGGATGCCCTTATGCGTCAGCCGTAGGAAGCTTGATGTATGCCATGATGTGTACTAGGCCAGACATCTGCCATGCAGTGGGAGTGGTAAGTCGTTACCAATCCTGCTATGGAGAGAAACACTGGAATGCAGTAAAGAACATATTCAAATATCTAAGACGGACGCAAGATTACATCTTGGTGTATGGGGATGGTGATCTCCAAGTCTTGGGATATACAGATTCAGACTTCCAGTCAGATATTGATGATCGAAAGTCGACATCAGGGTTTGTATTCCTGTTGAACGGTGGTGCTGTGAGCTGGAGAAGCAAGAAGCATGACACTACGGCGGATTCAACAACTGAAGCCGAATACATTGCCGCATCGGATGCTGCAAAAGAGGCGGTGTGGTTGCGCAAGTTCATCTTGGAACTTGGCGTAGTTTCCTCTGATACTCCCGTCCTGTTACTCTGCGATAACACTGGAGCCATTGCCCAAGCAAAGGAACCCAGGTGCCATCAGAAGAGCAAGCACGTGGAAAGGAAATACCACATCATTCGGGAGATTCAAAAGCGTGGTGATATCATCATCACCAAGGTGGCCTCTGCCGACAACATTGCTGATCCTCTTACCAAACCTCTGACACAGAAGGTTTTTGACCAGCATGTAATGAGTATGGGTTTACGGATTGTACCTGAATGGTTCTGAGGGCTAGTGGGAGATTGTTAGACTTGTGAGCCCTGGGCGAACCATTCTTACAATAAATGTTATTGTAATATTTAAGTTTATCAATAAAAGTTATTGATGTTTCACTCCCTTTCTGAAATTATATGAATGAATGCACTATAAGGTCCCTCTGTACAATTAGGGTTATGTACCATGGCCAGCTTGATGATCATATAGCTGTTGTTTCATTAAATGAATCATAGAGGCTGGTGTTTGGATGAATATCTAAGGAGTTAGATGGAGGACTCATCAAACACCGTCAAATGATTGTCAAGTGGAGATCTCCAGCCTGAGTAGGAGATGGCAATCCTTTCTCACATAGGCTGATATCTGACCGACCTCTTGATGCAGGTCCTCTGCATGGGAATAGTGATTCGGAGGTGTCAGATTAGTTAGGTCAATGGGTTGACCTAACGAGATCGAGATAACTTAAGTCCTATGTTGAATGCTGTCACAGCATAGGCATGCATCCTCTGACCGGAGACAGATATATTGCTATATATCTAAGTATGTACATTTGGCAGACCAATAGGTTGATGACCTAACCAAGGTCTATACACCGGCGAGCTGGTGTGCATATAAGGGTATATGAGCAATATGATCTCTCAAAGGGATCATACAGGTTCACTTGTGAACCGGAAGACATGAGCTCACTCATGAGGTATTGGGACCGATCAAATTCCATGCATGGTCGTCATGCTTTGGAAGCATGACATGAATTTGAAGGTATGATATATGCTTTGGGAAAGCATATGATCGATACCAAATCCCAATGACCAAGATTGAGAAACTTAATGATTAAACCCTGAAGAAGACAGTATAAAATGATCTTGATCTTCGGGTTGATCATGGGTCTTCCAGTATGCAGGATGTACAGGTATTGGGAATACCTGAAGGGTGATGTGATCATAAACGATTGTATATCCATGACGCTTCCATTCCGAGGGAGTGATGAAACAGGTCTGGATTTTAGTGACTCCTTTCAGTAGAGAAGCAATCCGATCTTAGTCCAAGTGTTGGACATTGATCTGTATGGGATTCAGATTCAATGAGAAGATTGGATTTGCGGCCTTGATTTAATCAAGCATATGTGAGAGGTCCGTAAGATCTGGATTTGAGATGAGATCTCAACATCCAAGTCACTATACGTGGAATAATACAATCGCCCTATCCTTGTCTCCAAGTATCTGCGGAGAAAGCACATTATTCTTGAAAGGGTTCAAGAGTAATTCTTTTGATGAAATATCCAAGCAAGGACTTGATGATTAAATGTGATTTAATCATCAAGCTTAAATATGAATATGATTCATATTGTGAAAATGATTATCTAAGATAATTAAATAAGATTTGATTATCAAGGATTAGGAGAATGTGGATAGCACTATCCATGATATATGTATGTTATAAATATGATTTATAATATACATATATATAAGAGAGAGAATTTATGTAAATAGCATTTGTTAATTAATAATGTGAATTGGATTCACATTTGTTAATTAATTGGAAATGCAATTTACTAACTAGTTTGGGTTGTGAATATGATTCACATAATTTTCAATGGCAAGATTGAAATATTCACAAATTAATTTTGGAATTATTTTGGTGGATATTTATTGTAATTAATTGAGGAATAATATAATAAATAAAATGGAGAAAACAACCACCCTCATGGGTGGCGTCACCCATGAAGAGTTCATGGGTGACGCCCCCCCCTTTTTAGGGGTTGGTTAACTCCACTTCATTTGTTATATTATCTCTTGATTAATTAACTTTAAATTGTTGTTATTAAACAACAATCCTAGCCATTGATTTATCATGGACCAAGCATAGCCCTTGGATCCATGTGTCCCATGGATTGAGATCCATTGGATCCTAAACTAGTATAAAAGGAGGGCTAGGGTAGCCTCTCCAAGGTACATCATCTAGAGTTGTGAAAGACAACTTCTCTCTCTCTCTCTCTAAATCTCGTGTGGTCTCTCTCTTAGTATCCAAGTGGACGTCCACTTTGATATTGAAGAGGAGAGCATCTTGCTTCGTCTTCGTCGCTTGGATCTTCGTCGAAGGATTGCGGGAAGGACGCGACTCATCATCGTGCCCGCAAGTGCATTCTCCGTGGGTCGGACTCAAGATAGGAGGATCTCTACTTTGGGATCTCGCGATCACAACCACGCTTCAAGAGGTATTTCTTGTACTTTGTGGTTTGATGAAACGATCCGAGAAGTGTTCTCGTGATCATGTGGTTTCATCGTTAAGTTTAAAAAATTTTAATTTCCGCTGCATCTAGCATCTAGTACGACTAGTTGCTCTGATCGTATTCGATACGATCAACACGCTTCCGTGATGCGCTTAAGGATTCACAATATCCTTCATTCTAACCTCAAGATACCAATCCCACTAAACTTCTTTGGCATCATCATCGTCTCCCAAGTCAACATGGTGTATACTACGCATATCTTGCAAACTGTCATCCTATAAAAATCTTCGCATCATAGCCACACGCATTGTTGTAAGTCATCCGACTAGCTGAGTCGGGGGGTAACTGACTCGACTTGGCATAGTCGGCCATTAGTCGGTCAACCCAACTAATCGGGCCGACTACTCGATCGATTTTTACATAGAGATTTTTTATTTTTTTTTGTTTTTAAAAAGCAAACTTATTCTAATACGCTTAATGTTATATTTAAAGTCAATTACTTCTTTTGTTTCATTATGATAATATAGAAAATGTATAAATCTATACAAATATATAAGAATATGTCTAAAAAATATGTACATATTTAAAATAATTAAAAAAAATTCAAAACCGACTAATGACTGATTAAATCTGATTAGTCATTCCGATTGTCGATTAATCCTTAGCCGGTAACCCCGTCGACCGAGTACTGACTATCAATTTCTACAACCTTGGCCTCAAGCCTCATCCGCACCCCCCGGTAGAAGTCTAGAAGAATAGAAGAAAATGGGAATCAACAAAACATGCTTGAGAAGAATCAGTTTCCCACCTCAGGAAAGAGTCTTCACCTTCCAACCTGCTAATCTGCTTTCAGAATTGTCCAAAATCGGCTTCTAATTTGCGACCTGCAACCAAGGTTCAGAAGTCGGTATGTGATATTCGTTCAATCAGACGATCTGGAGCGAGTAAGCGGGTAGGCGGAAGTATATGCGGAAGTATATGTGGATTATATGGTTTCTATTATTTTAATTAAAATAAATAAAACTATAATAATAATAATAATTTCAAACATTAGATATTTATATTTTTAAAAAATATAAGATGGAAGAAATATGAAGTGAAGACATTTTTGTACAATGTGATATCAACCAAAGCATTTCCAAAAGTCATCAATTTTCAAAAGATAAAGATGTGAAGTTAATGTTGGAGAGAGTAAAAAATGTTGTAAATTGATTGAAGATAGAAAAAATACTAGATATCATTGTCCAAATTGGAAGGTAAACTTTTTGTGGAAGTGTAACCTGGTTAGCAAACACAATCATGAACCTCCGTACTTAGGAAATTGTGTATTTGTCCGCTCAAAGTTAAATATTAAAAAAATAAACCATTTAAATTAAATATATGTTATTTGTTCTATATTGTTATAAAATTCCATGCAAATCCAACATCTATATTCATTTTATCCCATAAAAGATCTGAGATAAACATACTACATCTATTAGTAAAGTTAAATATTAAAAAAATCAACCATTTGTTCTTTAGTAAATGGTGTTCCGTGCAGTTACCTATATTACATATGCGGCCACATATGTGGATTACTCGGCCGAGTATACATCATAACCCGCATATTGAGCGAGTATAGCATACTCGGTGCGGTAGGGGGACCGCCTCCGCTTATGCGACCGCCTGGGTCGACTTTTTGAACACTGCCTGCAACTGCCCTGGATCCAGATGTAAACCAAGATCACCACCAAGAGTGCATCGTGATTGCAACAAAGAATGGAACTGGCCTCCAGAATCTCTACCTCTTTGAGTACAAATGGCATAAATACCGACTTTACCCTATGCAACTGTAGACCCAAGATATCTCCAAAATTGTCTAGAATTTGTGATGCATATTGTATCTGTCTTACCTCTCCCTTGATAAAAATCACGGTATCATCCGCGTACTATAGAATATGTATAGAGATGCCATCTCTGTTATATCCAGGGCACAAGCCGGATTCAAATGACAAGCGCATCATAGTAGTCAAAGCATCAATTGTAATCACAAAGAGGAGAGGCGCCAGTGGGAAACCCTGACGCACGCTCCGTTACAGCTGAAAATATCCTCCCTTTGGACGCCCATTCACAAGCACTGCATATGAGGCTGTCGTGATGCATCTTTTCATCAAAGCGATCCATCTATTCGGGAAGCCACATCGTCGTAAAGAATCCCAGAGAAAATGCCAATCCATACACTCATAGGTCTTAGAAAAATCGACCTTACATAGCAGGCCATTGTCGTGTGTATGTTTCTAGTCCAAAACTATCTCTAAAGTAAGCACCCAACCATCGGTCATCTGTCTTCCAAGCACAAACACGGTTTGCTCGGGAGAAATAATCTTATTCAGAATTCCCTTCAGATGATTAGCCAGAACCTTGGCAACAATCAGATAAATGGCATTGGATAAAGCTATTGGTCTAAAATCATTCACTCTACTAGATGCTTCCCTTTTATGCAATAGGAAAATAAGGCTCTTGTTTAGTCGATCAAAACCAAAATTTCCTTCCATGAACTCTCGTGCACCGCCAATACATCCTCCTTAACAACATCTTGGAATTCTTGGTAAAAGAACACCGGAAAATTGTTAGGACCAAGAGTCACATCCACATTCAACTGCCAAACCGCCTATTTCACCTCATCTTCTAGGAGAGGAGCAACCGGATAATCAACATCCGCTGGCGAAATCTCCTTCACTCCCTTACCCTTCCATCCCCCTCCAAATCACCTAACCCTCCTGCTCAACTTCTGGAAATGTGCTTGGAGTGCCCTATCCACCTCAAGATCCCCCTCAACATGCACCTCATCCACAGAGATGGAGTGGATGTAGTTCATGTGCCTTTTGCCTGAGGCCATTAAAAGAAAGAAGTGTGTGTTGGCATCCCCCTCGAGAAGAGAACTGCTGTCGCGATCTCTGTTCCCACTCGACTTCCATCTTCTTCCCATCCTCGTGTTGTAGTCCAGTTCGTATTGAATGCCTATGAAATTGAATAAGCAAGAAAACTATAGCATTTAGAAGGGGCAAACATTGATGCCATGCATTTGCACGAGTAAATACTCTCTAATAAGCTAAATTAGTAAAAAAGACAAGTAACCTAGTAGATTATCAATTTACACACAACCATCCTCCAAGCTTCAAGACACGGAACAAATAAACTTGTATTGGGATGTAACCAAGAAGGTGAGCTTGATACATCTGTACAAGTTGGTCATATCTGACCAAAAAAAGGACACGGGAACGAGATGAGGTACCGAGGTTTTGTAAGAAAAAGGCAAGGCAAGGGCGTGTACAATAATTCCAAACTTATTCAACCCTTTCCTACATAACGCATATCAATAACTTATAATCAAGGCGGCATTTAATTATAAACATCTAATGTGGATAACTTTGCTAAACAACTTTTTTTATTCAAAATGGGATGAGGTCCCGAGTTGGGATTCACCACAAACTTCATTAATTAAGAAGAGGTTACCTACCTGGACTGCCAGAAATGAAAAAGCACGTGGCAATGAGATACAACATTTTCAGTATAAAAGTTCTGACCCTTAATAATAAGATCATTTCTTCCTCCCCAAATGGCCCACAAAGCAGCAAACGCATTGTATACTTCGGCCAAGGAGTTGATCCCCTTGTTCCTCACTGACGCCCAAAAATCCGTCGAGCCAATAGTTGACAGCCAAGGCAGCGAAATCCTGCCCTATACCTGCGCTGACCTCTAAAAAGCGAAGAACAGATGCTCATAATCCTCCGTGTGGTGTCCACATCTGTCACACGTAGTGTCTTGAAAGTCCAGCAACTACTCCTCCTCTCTTTGCCACCGATTCTACCCCTTCTCAGGTACCAAAGGAAGACTTTGATTCTGGTTGGAATTTTACTTTTCCAAATAGATTTCAAATCCCTACGAAGATCGACATCCACGTCTACATTGCCCCTCTTGAACTCCGCATAGATTTTTCTTAACTGAGAGCTTAACTCCAATCCATTCGAAGTGATCTCTCCCAAGAGGAATGCAACCCATCGGCGGTAGTTTGGCCTGCATTCTGTCAAACTCCTCGAGGTGTTGGTTCGAAAGATTCATGACAAAAGTCGGTAACCAAGTCCCCGAAGCCCCCGCATCCCTCACCGTGCACTCCTTCATAGTAGCCAGCGCAAAGAGTCTCTGAAAGCGGTCTCTTAGCCTCCCTCCTCCCGTAGAATCGTCCACCCAGAAGCGAAAACACTCGCCTCCACCAACTTTGGGCTTGAAATTCTGCTCAATTGCCCGCAGAGTCCCTCGTACTCCTACCCAAAGCGACGATTCAAACCGGCACTTCTCTGCCTTCATATTTCCCTTTACCTCGTAAAGTTGCCGCAACATTCTGTCCACTAATCTTTCGGAGCTACCCCAGATTTCGATCGCCCATTTCGCCAGCAAAGCCTTATTCATATAATCCACATCTCTAATGCCCAAGCCACCATCCTTACATTCTCTCGTCAGCTTGTCCTAGCCAACCAGATGCATTCCTTGCTTTTGCTGTCTACCATCTGACCAGAAAAATCTCTTCATCATGGCTTCTATCTTCTTCCTCACGCCAACATGCAATCGTCTTGTAGAGTGGAAAAAGAGAGCTGTTGTAGAGAGAACGCTCTTCAGCAACACCAACAACACTAGAAAAAGAGAGGTATTGCAGAGAAAATGCTCTTGCTAAACAACTTTTGCATTTGTTGTCTAAGAGAGACACTAAAAGTTGTTCATGTCAACTCAATTTTGAAAAACAATTCACTAACCATACAACCACCAAGCATTTGTACATCATCTAAAAATGGATGAATCACTACCACTACCACCACTCAGTTTGTGAATGTACTTCCTATGAGGACAATGCGTCCATCGCATTCCTAATTTGAGACATGTTTATCAATTCAATAGTTTTCACTTTTCAGTTTTACAATATTCTGTGAAGCCTTCTCCCACTATAAGTGGGGTCGGCTACATGGATTCTTGCTCAAATCCATGTTGAAAGATTCGACTATTTTTTACGCTGGTTGTCGACTATCTAATGCAACCCCCACAAGGGGAGATTTGAACCCTGGTCTATTGGGTGGCCTCGACCTTGCTGACATTGATATATGGTGACACTTTTAGTGAAACAATTTCATCATAATGTTTATAAGACTCACATTTATTATTCGACATGTTGAATTTACGTTAGATTCTTTTTTCCATCAATATTCTTAAAGTGGACATATCTTTGTACAACCAAAGCCACTCCAGGCCTTTCCCCACTGCAAGTGGAAGGACAGGTTGATTTCACAAATAATCTAATTCCAATTGAACCACATAGCCAATTAAAGTAGTCTACAAAACTACAAACACATTGATAACCTAAAATAACAGCAGTTAATCAGTTATTGTCCTCACCATCCCCAGATAGCTCCCTCCAAGAAGTACTTTTCTTCCTTGCTTATCCATAAGGTATGAAGCAACCAATGCCCCTGCAGAGAACTAGCACAATATTCCATGTCTCTACTCTTATAGACACCAAAGATTATACACATTCTAGTTAGAATATAAGACCTGCAAAATTTGTAAGACCAACATATAAGCTGGCTAGAGCACCACTTTTAATGCCTACATCCTGAAATGTCAGTGACGAAAAATATAGCACTCCATTTATTCCAGCAAATTGTTGAAGCAAAAAAAGAGATCCACCAATAAGTGCAACTGCAATGTAGAGGAAGACGTTAGTATAGCAGCAGTATCTGTGCCATGATAGGCGTATCCAAACAAATAGGCAAAGAACTTCATAACTTATTATAGAATTCTCTGAGGTGGCTGTGTTTTGCCTATTAAAATAGAAAACAGAAAAAGTCAAACCTATTTTACATCAAAGGGTCGTATGTGAATGGGCTTATATGTTGTTGTTGTCGCCATTATTAAAGATAAGTGCGGAATTCTTTAAAAGAATTTGGATATGGCATTTCTAAGCGCTTATGGTTTGAATTCTCTAAGCTGCTTGCAAGAGCTCTAGCACCAAGTTTATGTCATAGCCAATTACATGACGATGTAATTCTAGAGGAAAATAAATGAATTGTTTATTGACCAAAGGGCTTTGTTATACAGAGAGGAATAACCCTACATGGCAAATTAAAATAGACATTAATACAAATATATAAATGCTAATAACTCTCAACACTCCCCCTCAAGATGGAGCATAGATGTCAATCGTGCTCAGCTTGAAACAACACTTCCGGAACGGCTCCCTTGGTAGGTGTCACAGGGTTAAAATCCCGCTATCGATTTCGACCTATGCGGTGTTAGCTAACCCGTAGCTAACCAGCCTTCACAAGTAGAACGATCACGGTCACGCTCTAACTCTTCTCATACTCCTGCTTGCTCACGTACCGATGCTCCAACACAAGCATGTGACGAACTTCGGATCGCTCAGGAACACTCTCAAGAACACACTCAAGAACTCATACAAGAAATCAAACAAGCACGAGCACAAAGCTATTCTCTTTATTAGATGGGGAACCCGCTTTGGAGTGGGGTGTATGATACTCTACACTTGTGTGTTTACAAATGAATCACCACCTCTCCTTTTATACAAGACTCAAGGCAACCGAAGGGGCACTCATTATTACATTTACAATAATTACAATAAAGAAGACTCAAGACCCTTCGAGTTCCGTGCCAACCCTTCATGTTCCACAGCAACCTTTCGTCTTTAAGTCTCTTCAACTCACTCGTTGTCCTTTCGTCTTCCCGCACGGTTGACGTCACATCAACCGTCCAGTCATCAGCATACTCGTGCTCCAACACTTGTTGATGTAGCTTTGTCGTAATTCACCGAGTGCCACTGAACACTCGGTCTTGTGCCAAAGGGAACCCGCGACCTCCAAACCCTCGTACGGTAAATCCTTCCTTAGCGTTCTGCATGCTAAGGGGAACTCCAAAACTTTGCTATCGTGGACTCCATACCACTCTCGTACGCGTACTACCGAGCATGCTCGACAATGCTCGTACTCAGCACCTGCAACGCTCCATGCCCTTGTGGATCGCCACGCATCGATATCGATACCGAGCGCCTTCGTACATACGCCTATGTGATCGTACTGCATTACTCCTCAATGCATACTGCTTCACTGCATACCGCCCTGCTGCGCTTGCGTACGTACCGCTACGTGCATCTGTTGTCATGTCTTACACTGATGTTTGTACTCCATTGTGCTCACACTGATACAAGCTTCACGACACTCTGCTACCAAGCCAGGGTCTTATGTGATGCTTCGCCGTTGTAACATACGAATGAGCCTCCAAACTCTCGTGGATAACCTCCGTAATACCCATGTATTTTCGAACTCCTCCTGAAGTCCAACTCCATCGATCATTCTCGAGCACCCAGCTATCGTGTCTGCACGATCATTCTCGGTCACGAAATTTGGGGGTGTGACAAGCCTCCCCCACCTGAAGAATCGATTATCCTCAACCGAGCATTCCCTCTTTAGCTGGTGTCCCTTCACGATCCTTCATCCGTTGTGCACCTCCTGATGTTGCTCAATTGGAAGGGTGGTGCATTCTTGCTCTGTCTCCCTTCCTGCATCTGTTCTTCTCACGAACCACTAAGTCCCTCCATGACTTGGACTTCGTCGTGAGAAATGGAGCTTTCTTATCAGCTCCTGTTCTCAGTGTATCCCTCTTGGATACACCAACACCATAACAAGTATGTGGTAAATCCAACTTCACATATGGAGTGCTCGGCTCCATGCTTGCTCGTTGACGATCTTGATCGTTCCCTGTGGACATACTCGTATCCTTGGGAATGAGCACCTCATGTGCTCCGATCATCTTCGGTATCTTGCCTCCTAGAAGATCATTGGTTGTGTGGTTCGTCACCACTCCACCCCCATGGACATGTAACTCAAGATTTTTGAAACCGAACTGGACACCGAATCGGAAACCTTGCTGAAATGGACAGATCGGGTTGAACCATGTAATCAAATCGATTCAACCGTATAATGACATCATTATTATTTAAAATCGGATTAAACCGGATCGGTGAAAAAAGTGGTTGAACCGACTAATCAAACTGAAATAAAATAATATATATATATATAATATACACTTAATATACTTGAAATATATATAAAATACATAGATAATATATATATATTTAACGTTATACATAAAGTATTTTCATATACACCATCTAATATCATATATATACATATTATTTGGATTGGATGCTCTATAACATGATAATAGTTTAATTATATTTAAAACCCAATACATGCAAAAAGTCGTGTTAGTGTAGTTAGTTAGCAGTGTGAAATAGGTAACCAAAGGTCATGGGTTCAACTCCCACTACCAATAAAATTTTTAAATAATTTAAAAATTAAATGTGGTTCAACTTCGGTTGAACCTGGTTAAACCGGGTCAAAAAATAGGTTGAACCGGACGGCTTAATTAAATTTTGAACAATTGAACCGAACCGACATAAATCGATTAACCGGACCGGTCCAGGCCTGGTTCACCGGTCGGACCGGTCGAACCGGCCGGTCTGGTGCCCTCCAGAGCTCTGCATCGCCTTCTCGTGCACGGAAGTTGCGTAAATACTCATCTTGTTGTTCATTTCCAAAAGGTCAAGTCAAGGTTCAGGAAAGCGGTATACGTATGTGTTCGGACAAGTCATCGAATACTGAATAAGCAGTATGAGGGGTATATGCGGTTCTACGCGGTTTTCTAATTTTTAATTTAAAAATAAATAAATATATGTGAATAACATTACCTGAATTTATGTAACTAAGTGGAGTTAAAGATCTAAGAAAAACAGTTCATGTTAGATGGGTGTTTATATGATTTTAATTGCCTCATATTTAATCATAAAAAACATTTACCACAAAAACTTCACATATTAGATGATTCATGATAACAAAACTTCAATACACATGCATGCACTACATGAGCAAAACCTCAATCGGCATGTATAAAATATTCAACGATTTATTGCATATACTTGTGAAAACAATACATGAGGAAAACATAAAACATTGCATATACATGATGATATAATGCATTGCAATTGTATACAAATGCATGTTATATTCTTACAATAGAATGATGAAAGAAGCATCGTTACGGAATTAAGGACCTAACTGAGAAGATTGAAAAGTTGGAGCTGATGGAGTAGTATACGGGGCATATGCGGGAAGGGCGCATAATGCACTGATTCATGTAATCGGTGCGTTCTGCATGCCGCACGGGCATATGCGGCCGCATATGTGGCTCATGCGGCCGATTTCATGAACACCGGGCGTCAAGTGGGCTACAATATGATTCTCATGTCATTTTATTTATGTTTATAAAAAATATAAAAAAGTTACTATGTTTATTGAACATACTCTACTTGTTTTTCACAGTTAAAATTACCAAAGTAACTCATTAAACAGATTGAGTGCGACCTACTAACCAATCAATTATTTATTCCTTGATGGGAACATTAGAAATTTCGTTGCAAATATTTGTTTTTCCACGAGTTTGGTCAAGTTAAGTAGTGGCCTTTGCTGGAATTCACTCACGTATTTTTCTTGTACATGGAATTGAAATGAGTATGTAGCCATAGTGTTGAACCTCCAAAAAGAACTTGCTTTAATTCAAAAATCACATAAAATTCGAGAAATATATTGAAATACTGAAAAAGTGATTTGTACATCACATTCATCTTGTGAACTAATTTTCCATCAAACTAGTGTCTGTGGATCGACCTTGTGCCTACCACCCTACAAATACAAATTAAAATTATTTAATGTTTTAATTGGTCAAATTGTGGTTGCAACGACATAGAAATACCTTAAAGCCACTATCTAAAATCGCTAACCAGGAGTTGCAATCTCCCTCAAACGGGAGAAAAGATCATCATACTTCTAAATTTCTAATCAGCAGAAGCAGTTTTGGGCTCATACAGTTCACCAACATGGGTAGATGCAGGGTGACCATGCTTTTGATGGCGTGTATCCTATGAGTGCCTCGCACGATTGCATTGTGCACTATTGTGAGGACGTCCTCCTCCTCTGCCACGAACACCACGTCGTCTAAAATGTCTCGAACCTCCGCTACCGTGAGATGCCTATCATCGTAGAAGTGTGAGTAGTAGGAGCAAGATGCATCGTGATCTTGTTTAATCGATTGTAGACCTCCTCCATGGGAGGTATAGATGCGTCAATGAGAAGTTGGTTAAGAACAACATCATAATGTGGATCAAATGCCGCAAGAAACATGCCCGCCATCGTAATATTCCTATACGTCATCTTCTACTCAGTGGTAGAATTCAAAGCCATGAAGCTTCTCGAGCATGTCCTTGAGCCATGAATAGAATGCATGAAGAGGATGGTCATCATGCTTGATTGTGAAGATGACGTACTGAAGCTGCAGAATTTTCATCTCATTCCTCACATGAGAATACATGATGGCGAGACTGTCCCACATAGCCTTGACAGGAAGCTAATGGAGAATGTTATTGGCTATTTCCGTGATAAAGGTACCAGATAACCAAATGCGCGCCCACGTGTTATCTTACTTCCACAAACCATCCACTCATTCTTATCGGCCAGCTCAAGTTATGTCTGTATGTATTCCTTTTTATAGCTCTACATGATACTCATGAATTGCATAGCTCACAATTCATAGTTGGTCTTGTCCATCTTAACGTGGTACCTTTGAAAGCTCCAAAGGATGATACATCGACCTTGTACTCTATCATGACGAACAAAGGAGCCAGCAGAGGATGTGACTAGGGGTTGTGGCAGCGACGAGATGATACCCATTGGAGGTTGTTGCATGTGACGGTGACATGCGAGGGTGGGGCTGGCTGCGAAGGGCATCGAGGCAGCGTGGCATGGGGGGAGGGAACCAGATGGTGAGGTGGGAATCCACTCTGATGACTGATACCATGTTGAGAAGAATGAACGGATTGTTTATTTAGGAGGTCATATTGCTCTCTTATACTGAGAGGAGTAACCCTATATGGAAAATTACAAAAAACTAAAATAACAAAGACATGAATAATAATAACCCCCTGGGGCGGACACCGATGTGTGTTAGCCCCTTTTTTGTCTTTTCAAAAGAAAATAATAACCCTCAACAGTAACACTAGCACATACACATTGCAACTTGAACAAGCAGTTTCTAACCATAATATTTTTGCTTTTCCTTTTCCTGTGATGTTATGTTTTAGAAGTGGCTTCTAAGGCTGAGCAAAGAGCAAATCTGATCAAAGAGGTATTTAAGCATTGCAAGTGGTTGATGTTTAGAAGGGGCCTGTACATTTTTTATTATTACTAACATTTAAAAAAAGCTTATATTAGCATGGGCATGCAGCTATTAACTTCTAGTAGTCATTGCTTTTGCTTTCAGGAATCCGAACAAAGAAACAACAAAACTTTGAAGATGTGATTCAACAATGAGTTCACAAGTTAGTTTGGGTTATCTATATAGATTTTTTGTCAAATAGGTTTAGCATCATATTAAGTGCTGATAGAAATAACCATAGGCATCGAGTTGGGATGCACATGACCTTTATTATTTGGTTCCTGAAGAAGTTCTAACCAACCAGCTTGAACGTCTGTACTGCTGTCTGTAAGTACAGATTTGAACTCTTCAAGAGAATTCTCAACTTCAGATTGTCCCCAGAGACTGCTGATAACTTTTACAGCCTCTTTTGATCTCCCTACCTTCATATAATCAATGAAAAGACAATGATCTGTATCCAAAAATTGACGAAATAGAATACAGGATTTATCTATTTAATATTTAACATTCACTTCCTTAAAAATGGAAAATCCATGCCATTTTTCAGCGAGTCATCATGAATCTGCATACTGAGCTACCTTATACAACCATCGAGGACTTTCAGCAGCGAATTGCATACCGAGCACAAGGAAAAAGCCGGGGATACTAGCGAAGTATAGCAAGGATCTCCACCTGAGACCAGTTTCAGAGTGAATAACAAGCACACAAAAAATCTAAAAATTTATATACAAAACCAAACCAAGCCTTTTTTCCAACACAACACTTGATGGAGATCAGCCAAAAAATGGAATTAATGTGGTAGAAATGCAATTCAAGGACAAACTTCTCAAATGTACAGCTAATGTCAATCCTCAAAGGTTGAAGATTCAGTTAGAAAACATGTCAACAGATGTTCTCAAGAAGGTGTGCTACTAAAGGAGCTCCACACATTTAAACCAAAATATTGTATGCAAATCAGGACTCAGCCGGTATTGTATTCCGTACGGAAATTTCATGATTAGGTAGTGCTTTTATCCAACAACATAAAAACATGATACTGATCTATTCTCTGAGATAAGTACTCAATTACATTATGTTAAGAAATATAGAAAGTGGAAGCGAACATGGAAATAAAGATAAAGAACAATAAGAACACAGCGGGATTTAAAGTGGAACCCTACTCCGTGAGGAGCGGGATGAAACCACGGGAGAAGCCCTCAAAGGGGCGTATGCTTCTATTGCTTTTCTCAATGGTTACAGGAGGTTTGGGGCTCCTTATATAGCCTCTCCAGGGCCTCCAAGTCCCACCACTAGACGATGTGGGACTAAACACATGGATGGGATCCATTTACCCTGCTACAACTCAATAGGCGCACAACCAAATACTCTAACACTCCCTCTCAAGTTGGAGCATGCAATGCTCATCTTGGACAAACAGAAAGAAACTCAACTCAACACTACAAGACACTACGGATAATATCAACCAACGCGCACATTGTTGCAGTCGAGGACGTTGCTTCTCATGCCGTGCAGGTGAGGAGGACGAACGGGCTGGAGTGTGAGTCTGCTGAATCTCCTCGTAGGAGAGCATGTGCTCTAAATTGCGCCTGTCAGAGTCACTGCAACTGAAAATGAGTCTCCTCGTAGGAGTACTCTGGCCCGCCACAATAGTGTAGACAACTGCTCCATCTCTGAAAAAGGGCCAAACTGAATAAGGTCGTGGCTGTGCAATCCTCTTCGGAGTCCACGGCCGCTGGAGAATGGAGTCTGAAAAGTCTCCATTCTCAGACTCATCTGGCTCAGAGAATGGTGCACTGCTATGATGTACCTATGATACCACATGAAAACCCTTGCCAACATGGCATAGGGAATGGTCCTCTACTCTGGAGTCCCCTATGGCTCACATGAAAACTTTGGCCTATAAAACAAGAATAATGATGGGGACCACGAACAATTGATGGCAACATTTTTTTGAAATTGCGTACGGCTTTTTTTGTACGTGCCTTTTCTCTCTTCTTTTTTTTCGTGGCCCACTTGGACCCAACTCATTCTCCCCCATTTTTTCCTTTCCAGCTTTCTTTCTCCACTTTTTTTTGCAAATAATGCCATTTTTTTAATCAGGGAACGACCACTCTTTTTTTCATGGGGCCCGCTACTCCTATTTAGGGTTCCCAACGTGAGAACCCTCTCTCTAACATCGCCGCCCCCATCGGGGCTTTATCTCAATTGCAGCTGTTGCCGCCCTAGAGTCGCGTGGAAGATCTGGATGCCGCATGTTCTGGAGGCACACGGTTGCCGCTTGAGCGCGGTCGATGGCGCGAGGAAGGGGAGGGGGCGCCTGGTGATCGTGCGGGCACGGGTGGGCCGTCGCCTGAAGGTTTCGCACGAGGTGGGGCTTCGCCTGTCTGGAGGGTAGAGGTACGAGCACCATGCGGCTCGTGCGCCAGGAGGAATCGCCTGTTGGGGCTCGCTGGAGGGGGGGTAGGCCTGGGGATCGTGCGCGGTCAAAAGATCGCTGATGGGGTTCCCCGATGGGAACCCACCTGTAGTCGCGCGGAGATGGGGCTCCCCGCTAGGGTTCCCACGTTAGAGGACTTGCTGGTGGCACGATGAAGCAGGCGAGCGGGAGGGCCCACCGCGTGGACCGTCTGAAAGTCGTGCGCCGCCTCGTGCACTTGAAGGAGCCGTCAGGAAGCCCGTGCGCAGGGCTCGCATGGGCCTGGACATGGGTGTAGTGCCGCCGCACGGTGGGTTTTCTTCTCGCTCGCAGGAGTTGCGCTGGAGATGCACCTGCCTAGGCATGCGCCTGGGCTTGAAGGCGGCGAAGCAGGAACCAGTATTCAGGAAATCGGCCGAGTATACCGCATACTCGGCCGCATACTCTTACTCGGAAGCCTTAGCGCTCCGAGTATGACCAAATCGACCTCTAGGCGGGTCAAGCCGTTTACTCGGCCGAGTATACCGTATATGCGGCCGAGTATGCGTCCGATTTTCAAATAAACAATTTCTAAAACCTTAACCTAAACTCGTACACCCGATTTAACGCTCTTACAATTGATGTTTTTGCTCATTTAACTCTATATTACTTATTATCCTAATAATTTTGTTCCTTGTACCGTCAATTCTTTATTATTATAATCAAGAGATATAATATTTAGATGATATTAACACGATATTGAAACATTATTTACATTTTTAATAATAAAAAATATCAAACCGCATAAAACTACATATTCCCCGCATACTCTCCCGCATACCGCATACTCTCTATGCAGTGACCCCTCCGACTGAATACCGCATACCACCTTCCTGAACATTGGCAAGAACCGACGCCTTGATACAACGAATTTCTTGATAGCATATCTCGGGTTTCAAAAATGAAAACCTTGAATCAAAACTTGAATCTCCCAACATACGTATTTAGGGTTTTGAATAACCCTAGCCCTCGAACTTGAACATGATCTCCCAAAAAAATTCTTTACGGATAAACAATGAATCGAATCTCGAACAAATAAAGAACACAAAAAAACTCCTCAAGAATCGAACCCGCTCTGATAAAATGTTAAGAAATATAGAAAGCGGAAGCGAACATGGAAATAAAGATAAAGAACAATAAGAACACAGCGGGATTTAACGTGGAACCCTACTCCGTGAGGAGCGGGATGAAACCACGGGAGAAGCCCTCAAAGGGGCATATGCTTCTGTTGCTTTTCTCAATGGTTACAAGAGGTCTGGGGCTCCTTATATAGCCTCTCCAGAGCCTCCTAGTCCCACCACTAGACGATGTGGGACTAAACACATGGATGAGGTAAATGGATCTTCTCCATGATCCATTTACCCTGCTACAACTCAATAGGCGCACAACCAAATACTCTAACACATTACAAATACACTTGTCCGAAAATTCCACAACGTGTTGTACCTCTTGTTAGAAAGAACAACTTTTAGAAGCCAAAGAATGGCTACACGATATAGGTGCACACGGTGCTTCTCAGGTGCACAAAATTAGGCTCGTCAAAGAAACAATCAGACCTTACACCGCACACGGTGCTTCTCAGGTGCACAAAATCCAGCGTCTTAAAGAAAATGTGATTTGAGTAAATGATTGCCTTTTTGTAGATAAAATAAGAAGACTTAACATTTTTCTTGCTTTATCATTATATCATATCTGCACTTTTCTTCAACATTATTTGTCTAAACCTATGTATGGTGATTTGGCATGCTGCATCCTGTCAATCCGCACAGCCATATTGCACGTATTATGTGCAGAGACAGGTTAACGACAGGGATTTTTCACATGTAAAGTGAGGCATACATAACTTTAATTAAATTAATAATCCAAGATACTTAAATTAGGCCCCAATAATGATATTATAACCACGTGGGATGCAACTTTTCAATAGGAATTAAAACAAAGGAAAGTCTCCAAGTTCACAGAAATGGTGAAAAGAAAAAATGGCATTGCCTGAGAAGAATAAACAGAATATTAATATGGCATGTCGGGCATGCCATAGTCTTGTAAATATTGAACCACATAAAAATTGCTTCCTAGAATTAGCCCATACATAAATATATCCATTGTACACAACCATGGTAAGTATGAGAAGAATAAATGAAGTTTTCTTGTTCAAAAAGGAGGAACACGCGATGGTCTCCGCCCCATATAAATTAATAAAAAAGGAATAACCAGATTACAAAAGGTAAGACTCGAGGTGACTCTTAGACTCTTAGCAAAAATAGTCACATTCTCCACGTAGAAGCGCTCCAACCGGGAGACAACCCATTGCTCGACAACCAAATCGCCCAAATTGCCGGCACAGGAAGCAAAAGTTCCATGTAAAAGCATAACCGAGCGCCAGAATGTCGCGGAATTTCCTAAGTTTAGCCCGTTAATTCACAAGTCCTCCCAAATCCCTTAGCTTTATTGCAATGAAAGGGTAGGTGATCATTTGTACCCACCCTTGGCTTTATCGCAATGAAAGAGTAGGTGCTCATTTGTCTCCACCTCCCTCCCACAGAGGGAGCAGCTATGATCATTTCCCTGGAATAACTTGGACCATCTCTCTTTGTTTGGATTTTCTCATGCCTCAGCAACCAAAGTCCTTGATGTGTGTTGGGATCTTCAAATCCAAATAAATTTGTAGTCTCGATTAGATTAGTTCTCCAAGTCTAAGACTTGGTTGGGTGTCAATAACCATGTATGCCCGCCGCACAGCAAATTTCCATCTAAATCCAAATATAATGATCTTTGTCACCTGAGGGCTCATCTAGCCCTCTAATTGCCTCCAAGAGATGCATGAAATCCTGCAAGTGTTGATCAAATCTGACTGAAAGATCGGCGGGCATGTACCATCCCCCGGTCCAGAAAACAAAGCATCACGATTTGCCGCAAGTGCAAAGAGGCAAGAGAAATGAGCTGCTAAAGTCCCTCCATTGGAACAATCGTCAGTCCATAAAGCAAATGAGTAATTGTCGCAAAGGACATTGCGGAAAACCAAAGGTTGTTATGGCATGATGGTGAATGTGCCTTTCAAGAATAAGGACCGCAAAAAACGGGGACGGAAACTACGGGATTGTTGATGATTTTTTAGAGTAAATCGGATGGCATCCCAAGTTGCGACCCACCACCAACAAGTATATATATAGAGACTTATAGTATACAAGAATTACACCAAGTCACATGTTCCAAGATGAAGATAAAGCCCTACAATGTTCAATTACTTTTTCTGAGTAAAAACTTCCCCCCCACCCCAAAAATGACTTCATTCCTCGTGCGCCAAATAGCCCAAATCAACGCAAAAGCGTACGCACAGTCCTCGTGACCGTAACTAGGGATGGGCATCGGGCTGGGCAGACCCGACCCAGCCCGAAACCCGGCCCAAAAAGCCCGGCCCAGACCGTAACTAGGGATGGACATTAGGCCGGGCCTGGGCCTAAAATGTCGGCCCAAAAATACTTTGGGCCGATGGCGAGTGCGAGCGGTGCGATTGCGAAGGGCGAGGGGAGTGCGAAGGGCGATCACCCCCAGGGGAGGGCGAAGGGCGAGGGGAGCACGGCGGGCGATGCGCGAGAGGGGGATGAGGTTGCGAAGTGCGAGGGAGTTCGTTGCGTGCGAAGGGGAAGGTGGTGGTCTTCCTAGACGAAGCTGTTGCTGATCATGGCGGTGCTATTGAGGGGGAGTGGACGACGGTTTCGCGCAGGAAGGTGAGGAAGCGTTGTTTCAGATGTGGGGAGAGGGGACACCTCGCGTCTCGCTGTCCCCTTCCTCCACGGTGTTTTGCATGTGGGGCTACGGGACACCGTCGCGCCTCCTGTTGGGCACTCCGCGATCGGCGCCCGATGCAGTCAGGGATGCCTTCTTCGTCTTCCAAGGTGCGTGCTTTGCATGGCTCTCGTTCCGATCCCTCTCGCTTGGCGGGAGGTCTCGGTTCGCTCTTACGCTCAGGTGGTGGACCCCCATTCCCATTCCTCGCGCGAGGGATCCTTGGATGCGGGTCTTCTGGTTCGTGGTATGGGGCTGCCTCAACGCCCCCCTGCTGGCGAGTGCCCTCTGGTGGCGGATGGTGTTTCGGGTGTTGGTGCAACTTATGATGCGCCAAGGATGGCTTCGGCAAAGGAGCTCTTAATCGGTCAGGAACGGCATGTGGAGGGCTCTTTTTGGCGCGGGAAGGAAGACTTTCACGTGGCCTGTCACTCGGTGCTCATCGGGGTCGCACGGCGGTGCGACGTCGACTGGGATGTTGTAAGGTCGCGCATTCAGGTTATTCTGGGGACTCACTACCATGGGGATCTTTGCATGTTGGACCCTTCTCATTGTTGCGTGCGCGGCCTATCCCCGGAGCAACGGGATAGGCTGCTATCTGATGGCTCTATCGATGACGTATTTTGGAGGGCTCGAGTGGCTGATGGGGTCTCTACCACCAACGAGGTTTGCCTCGCGGCAATTATCGGCGTCCCATTCTTGTCTAGGACGGTCCCAGTTCTCAATATGGCGTTCCGCCGGTGGGGGGGACATTCTCTCGATCATCAATGACGGCCTCGCTCCGGAGGCTGACTGGAAATCTATTAGGGTTCTCCTTGAGTGCAGTTCCAGCTTTCTCAAAGATGCGCCTGGAAGGACATTCTTCGGGTCCCTGAAGATTGGGCGTTGGAGGTTCAAGCCTCAGCTTTCCATTATTCCACCTACGTCGGCGACCTCCAACCCGGTGGTACTGGTGGAGGGCCCGGTTCTTTCGGCGGTGGCGCTCGGCGATGACGTGGGGCTGGAGTGCGACGCTTCGTCTACACCGTGCATCGTGGGGGCTGACGCTTCGCCTCCGCCTTGCCACGTGGGGCGTGTTGTTGATTCTTCCGAAGAGTCTCTTTGCATGGCTGATGTGGTGGGAACCTTCGAGCCGACTTTTCGGGCCCCGCAACAATCGAGTGCAACTCCTGAACTCCCTGCCGTACGGTTTCCCGAGGACGATTCCACTTTTCTCTCTCCTAAGATTGGGTCGGCGCCATCATTCCCGTTTGGCTTATCGGGTTCTTCCGCGGATCTTCGCAACTTGCGGGTAGGCGGACCCGTTCAGTTCGGATCTTGGCCGGGGGCCTTTCACCAGATTAGTCGGGCACTCTCATCCGACTCTTTGTTGGTTCGTGTTGAGGCTTTGCGCCTGAATGCTAGCTCTTCTCAGGCCTCTTCGCGGTCTGGTTCTCCTAGGACTCCGGTGCGGCCCTCCCCTGTTCGTCATGAGGCCTTCTCGCCTTCTTGTCTTCCACCGGGAACCCTTCTCTCCGGCGCTGAGGAAGGCCCTTCTTTCAGACGCTTTGGGACAACTTACAGAAGGCGCGCTATTCATGTCCATGGTGCTCGGGTGATTCACTCTTGTGCCTCCTTGCGGGAGGTTGTGGCGGAGGCTGCGGGCCTTCGTAGCCTTGGGGGAAGAGATGGAGGCCTTGGAGCGGGAGGCCTGGGGGCGAACACCGGAGGTTTTTAATGAAGGTCCTCTCCTGGAACGTCCGTGGTCTCGGGGATTTGGTAAAGCGTCGATCCTTGGGCTCGAGACTCTCTGATTGGTGTTGCGATGTTGCCTTTATTCAAGAAACAAAACTGGCAGCGGTCGATGATTACACGTGGCGTTCGTTTGGTGCTGGTCCATTTGACGAATTTCGCGCGGTGAATGCGGAGGGATCCGCTGGGGGTTTCCTTGTGACTTGGCGATCTCATTCCTTCTCCTTTAGTTCCATGCTGGTTGGTCGCCACATGATCTCTGTTGCTCTGAACCGGGTTGAGTCCACTCTGATCCGATGGTATTCTCGTGTATCTACGCGCCTACGTGCCATATTTTGAGGCGGGAACTTTGGGAGGAGATGCAGGAAGCAGCTAATCATTTTGGGGGGATACCCTGGATCTTGGGGGCGATTTCAACGTCACCATTCACTCTTCCGATCGGCCTCGCGGCAGGGGTGGCCGCGACCCGGGATCTCAGGGATTTCTCGACGTGATCGATGGCCTGGCACTATTTAATTTAGTTCCGAGCGACATTTGCTACACATGGCGGAACAACTCCTCTCGCTCTAGAATTGACCGGTTCTTGGCTAATGGGTTGGCTTTGGAATCCTTTCCACTTTGCTCTGTTTCCTCTCGGCCCCGCTCATTCTCGGATCACTCTCCCATTATTTGGGACTCTGGCGATGGTATTCGTCCTCGGGGGCTTTTTCGGTATGAAAAATGTTTGTTATTGGAACCTAATTTCAAATCGCTCGTTCAGGATCATTGGACGCATGTTTCCGTAACTGGCTCCGCGGCGTTTAAACTTGATCAGAAGCTTGCCTCACTGCGGAGAGTCCTTGCTGAGTTCAGAAGAAATTCCAGGCAGACGAGGCTTGCTGTGCGCGCCGAGGCGGAGGAGACTATCTTGCATTTGGATTCGGCGGAGAATGAGCGTGAACTCTCGTCTGACGAACTTCGGGACCGCAATTCTGCTCACGCTCGGGTGCAGGAGGAGGATAAGAAAAGAGTTGTCGAGTGGCGACAGCGCTCGCGGTTGAAATGGCTTAAGGAAGGCGATGCGAATACGGCCTTCTTCCACCGGGTGGCGAGCAATCGGAGGCGATATAACTTGATGCGGTCCATATCTATCAATGACATCAATTTTTCCGGGGATAGGGAGATGGGGTGCGCCATCGTCGATCATTTCAGACGTGCCTCATCTTCTCTTTCCCCGCGTAGGTGGCGTTGGCTTGGTCTGGGCGCTTCCTCTATCTCTGACGCAGACTTCGCGACCCTTATTCGCCCAATCTCTCTGGAGGAGGTCAAAGCGGTTGTTTGGGCGTTAAATCAAGACTCTTCGTCGGGGCCGGATGGGTTCTCCGTCGCCTTCTATCGTGATTTTTGGGAGACTGTATCTGGGGATGTGATGGATGTCGTCTCAGATTTTTGTTCGGGGAACTTCGGCTTCGACCACCTCAATCGGGCTATATTGTGCTCATCCCAAAAAGAGAACCGGCATTGCGCATTGACGATTTCCGTCCTATTGCCGTCTCCAATGGTATATACCTTATCGTGGCAAAAATTTTGGCCACGCGTCTGTCTCGGGTGTTGGATGGCCTTATCTCTCCGGTTCAAGCGGCGTTCAATAAAGGGAGGCATATCGCTGACTGCATCGTGGTGGCGTCCGAAATGGTGGCGAATTGGAAGAAAGAAAAAAAGAAGGGGATCCTTTGGAAAATCGATTTTGCCAAGGCGTATGATTGCATCGAGTGGAGCTTCCTTTGGTCTGCTTTGCGTAGGCGGGGTTTTTCAAACTTATGGATTGCTTGGATGCGCAGATGCGTCTCCACGGTTTCGCTGTCTGTGTTGATAAATGGGCGGCCGGTTGGTGGTTCATTTCAGCCTCACCGGGGGGTGCGACAGGGATGCCCTCTGGCGCCCCTCCTCTTTGTTCTGGCCTCCGATGTGCTGGCGCAAATGGTCTACCACGTAATTGACGCGGGTCTTACTAATGGGTTCCACAAGGGGGAGGTTTGCGTCCCCTTGATCCAGTTCGCTGATGATACGATTTGTTTTATTGAGGGCGGTTCGGAGGAGGTCTCCGGTATGGCCAATACTGTTGCTCTTTTCTGTGAATTATCGGGGCTTTCGATTAATGCCTCCAAATCCAACGTGGTGCCGTTTGGTTTGTCGGCTACGGAGGTGGAGGAATGTGCCCGGCTGCTTGGTTCTTCGCCTGGGGAGCTTCCAATTGCTTATCTTGGTATTCCTCTATCGGTGGGGCGGGCCAGATCTAAGGAAAGGCGTGTTATCACTGAACGGGTGGAGTCACGCCTTGCGGGTTGGCGGGCGACCTTGCTTTCTCGTGGTGGACGCCTTGTAATTCTTAAAGCCGTACTATCATCTATACCCGTTTATTTCCTATCGGTTCGAAGAATGCCTGCGGGGGTTCGCTTGCGCCTGGAGCGGTGCATGCGACGATTCTTATGGGGACGGAAGGATGGGAACAGTAGGGGCATGCATTTGGTCGCTTGGGATGTTGTGTCCATGCCTAAGCGCTGCGGCGGGCTTGGAGTACGAAGATTGGACTTGGTAAATGACGCCCTCCTACTCAAATGGGTATATAGACTTTGGGGAATGGATGATACCTTTTTCACCAACGTTCTTCGTGTGCTCTTGGGTAGCGACTGGTTCGGGCTGCAGCGGGAGGCCTTGCAAATTCATTCTTCCCCTTTCTTGCGCAGCGTCTCGGCCACATTGCAGAGGAATGTGGCGCTTTTCACCCCGGTCCTTGGGACGGGGGAATCCTTCATGTTTTGGCTGGATGTCTGGTTGGGAGGAGACCCTCTTCGGGTTCGCTTCCCGAGATTGTTCGCGCTTGCATCGAACATGCACGCGTTTGTCGCGGACTGCTGGTCTGACGGTTGCTGGTGCCCTCGGTTCTCTGGGAACTTCTCCGAGCAGCGGGTGGATGATTTCGTATTGATGTTGGAGGCTCTTAAAACTGCTACTACGCCTTCTTTGCAGAGGGACCATTGGCGTTGGAATGACGGGGCCTTCTCCACTCGGAAGGCCTACCGGGCACTGCTCCCTTCTCCGCCTCCTACGACTTCTCCTCTTTTGCGTGATTGTGCCTTCATCTGGGGGTTGCGCTTACCGGAGCGCATTGCCATTTTCCTTTGGTTGCTTCGTCAACGGAGATTGTTGACTCGCGACCGTTGCACCAGGTTCTTCCCCCAGACCAGCGCTTCCTGCCATCTTTGCTGTGATGAAGACAAAACTGCCGGTCATCTTTTCTTTCGCTGCTCCGTGGTTGTGGGTGTCTGGGACGATGTGGCTTGGGCTCGCGCGGACAATCTTGAAGACTTTTGCGAGAACCTGTGGTCGAACAGGGGTCGGGCCAGGTCTGATGTTTTGACTCCTATCGTGCGGTTGTGGTGCATTTGGCATGCCAGGAATGACGCTATTTTTTCGGGTCAGCGCTTCTATCGCGAGAACGTCATCATTCTGGGTTCTAGACTTATATCTGATTGGTGTACTGCGTAGTTTAGTGGCTCATCTGGGTCTACCTTTTTTGTATTCGTAATCTGTTTCTATTACCTTCTACCCCACCTCCCCTATGTAAGTATCTTTCGTCTTTCTCCGTTTTACTTTTATATATAATTTTGGGGCGAGCACCGGCGAGTGTATCCCCCTTTTTTTTGGAGCCTAAAAAAAATACTTTGGGCCGGGCTCGGGCTTGGCTCGGCCCAACCCGACTCGGCCCAAGGCCTAGCCCATTCGGGGGCCCGAGGAATGGCCCGAAGTTGGCCCGAGGGTAAAGCACAAGACCAGCCCTAACATGGGCATGAGCCTTAGCCAAGACGTTTTGCCTACTAAAGTATACCGTATACGATTGTTGAAGTACTGCTATTGCTACTATTTAGCCATTGATTTCTCATTGGAATATTACTATTGTTTAGCCATTGTTATAAATTCAAGATATGTACAAACTTAGTTGTTTTGCAGACATCTTAGATTCTTATGCAAGGTTTAATAGCTACTTTAATGTAGATAGTCTTGTGATTGTAACTTCTTTTTTTGCGCTTGATTTAGGGATGCGTAATCTAGCATGATCCATCATTTCTATATTTCTCGTGTTGTGGTTTTCATGACCAGGAAATGAACCACGGCTTGGGCCAGGTCTGGGCTTGGGCCGAACAACACAAAAATTTGCCGGCCTAAACCTGGCCCAAGCCCGAAATATTTAGACAGGCTTGGGCATGTGCCCTTCAGGGCCCGACCCATGCCCATCCCTAACCGTAACCACACACCGATCTGGTATCCCTCCAGAAGCTCGAGCTATCCCCCCCATGAAGTCAAGATAAACTCGCCATGCTCCACACCTGAGTCGAGGATGGAGATGAAAAGAACAGATGATCCACCTCCTCTACTATCGATCCGCATCTGTTGCACTCCACGTCTCCCAACCCCATCAACTGACCCCTGCGCTACTTGGTGAGGATCCTGCCAAGCTTGAACAACCACAAAAAAATCTTGATACGATCCGGCACCTTGCTTCTCCAGATCATCTGTAAGTCCACTCCAACCAGCTCCGCCCCCCCCCCCCCCGGTCCTCTGCAAAGTAACGATAAGCCTTCTTAACCGAGAATCTACCATCCCCACAAACATAGTGATCCCTTCCAAACGATGGGTCCTCTACCGGCTCTGATTCACCCTGCAAGGCCAAGAAGTCCTCCACCCATTGGTTCGACAGCCGTAAAGAAAAAATCGGAGACCACACCCCCTGGTCCCGAACTGTCTGCACTGCCACGTCCTTATCCGCTGCTAAATGCAGTAGTCGTGGAAACTGCACCCCTTGCACCCTCACCTCTGACCAATCATCCCACTAGAACCAAAAATCGCTCCATTCCCAAGCACCTGTCTCAACTGACTGGCCATCTCTGGAATCTCATGTGAAATGTCCTTCCATAAAGATGATGGTAGCTTCCCCACGGCTACATACAACGACATGGTTATCCCATAGATAATAGATTTTCCTTATCACCCTGCAAACCAAATCCTCCAACCTTTCCCATAAACATAACACCCATTTTACCATGAAAGCCTTGTTCATTTCTCCCAGTCACAGCATACCCCACCCTTCTTCTTCGACGTCGTCAACCTATTCCAGTCCACCAGGAGGACTCCCCTCCTCGACTGCCTCCCATCCGACCAGAAGAATTCACGCATCACCACCTCAATTCTTGCAAGCACCCTCGCAGGTAGCAACCTCGTAGAGCAAAAGAAGATTGGGATAGTCGAAAGAACATGCTTTAGCAGAATCAACTCCCCACCTCTCGACGTCATCCTAGCCTTCCAACATGCAAGTTTGTTCTCAAGCCTCTCCAGCAGTGTCTCCTAGTCCCTCTTCTTGGGCTACCCTATCATCAATGGAAATTCCAGATACATGATCGGCATGGTGGCAATGGGACAACTCAATAGCACTGCCACCCTCTGCGTCTCCTGCTCTGACAGGCCAAACGGAACCACTACCGACTTGTCTTTATTGATCTGAAGCCCCGAAATGTCTCCAAGGATGCCCATAATCAAAGACGCACGTCGAATCTTCTCTTCCTCTGCTAAAAAAGACAGCATTGTGCCATCAGCATATTGCAATAGCGGAATGGATATCTCCTCCCTCCTGTATCACGAACACCACCTGACGCTCATCGCCCTTCTCATCATCACAGTTAAAGCGTCAGCCACAATGACAAAAAGAAGTGATGCCAAGGGACATCCCTACCTTATGCCCCTCTGGGGCTGAAAAAAGCCCCCTCCAGTTGACTGTTAACCCACACCACATGCGAAGCCGTCATCACACATGAAATCCACATACTCGAGAACCCCCTCTTTTCCAACGACGCCCACAAGAATTTCCAATCAACAAAATCATAGGCCTTGGAAAAATCAACCTTCCAAAGCACACATCTAGCTTTGCACCACTTCAAATCCGTCACCATCTCTGAATCCATGAACAGACCGTCTGCCATATTTCTTCCGAGCACAAAAGTCATGTTCCGACGAAATTAGTCGCTCTATCACCCCCTTTAAACAATTCGCTGGGATCTTAGGCACAATGAGGTAAATAGCATTAGATAGTGCAATGGGTTTATAATCATAAACCTTGAATGGTGTCCTTCAGTAAGAGAAAGATAGTCGCCTTGTTCAATCTCTCGAAACCACGGTTGCCCTCCCGAAATTCCTCCAACACCATCATGACCCCATGCTTCATCATATCCCAAAAATCCCTGTAGAAGCCAACCTAAAAACCGTCCGGACCCGGTGCTCCGTCTGCATTCAGTTGGAAGCATGCTTTTCATGCCTCCTCCTCAGTGAAAGCACTCAGCAAACCTTCTATCCTTGCCATAGATGAGGATCGTTGAGGATTGATTGCTATAGATGTAGCAGATTAGTCTGCAACACAAGTCCTCATTGCTATCCCATATCCTTAGTCCACTTCAAAAGCTAAATTCCATTCATGTTATCCAAACGAGGAATGCCAAGGCCACCTTCTTCTTTTGGGAGAGTCACAATATCACTATCTACCAAGTGAATCCCCATACTACTCTACGCATTTCTGCCCCAAAAGATCCATGTAATTTCCTATATACGACGACATAACCTGATTGGCAGCGATCACGACACATAAAGAAAACAAGAAATGTCACCAACACTGCCTTAGCCAGCACCAATCGCCCACTACGAGGAAGTATAGAGGCCTTCCAACTAGATAACTTCCATTCTAGCTTCTCAATAACAGGCAACCATTCTGTTACCGCAAACGGTCACAAGTTAGGGGCAAACATAAATAGGGAATCAGCAAGGAACCACATGTAGTGCCTAATTCCACAGCATAAATCACAACATCTAATTCAAAGAGGCCGAAAAGAACCATGGACGACTTGCTTCCATTAAGCCTTATTCTTGAAAGATTACCGAAGATGTCAGCCTCTCTTCTTAGGTTAAAAAATGACATCATCTGCGTACTGAAAAATGAGAATGGAGATGTCTCCCATGGAATACACCACTGAAATTCATTTATTAACCACTCGATCAACCATTCGTGCAAGAACGTCAACCGTTACAATAAATAATATTAGGAGCTAGCGAGCATCCTTAAGCTAGAAGAAACCTCTGCTAGGGCATCCATTTACTAGCACTGAGTAAGATGCATTTCAGACATATCTTTTCATCTAAGAGAACCAATTATCAGGGATACCATACCTGGTAAGGGAAGGCCATAGGAAACACCAGTTCACATTGTCATATGCATTGGAAAAATCCACTTTCCAGAGCAACCCGTTAGTCTTCCACATCTTCCAGTCAGCAATAATCTCTATGACTTTTGTCGAACGGTCATCAATCTGCCCATCGGGAATGAAAGATTGGACTGGGGAATCAATTCATCAAGAACATCATTTAGCATAGTAACCAAGACTTTAGCGATCACAAGGTAGATAGCATTCGACAAAGCAATTAGGCAAAAACCTTCCACACGTTTCGACCCAACCTTCTTTGATAATAAAAAAATGAGTGCATTGTTGATCCTATCAAAACCTGCATTGACATGTGTAAACTTATCCACTAGCGACATGTCATCATTTCCCGCCACATCTCAGATCTCACGGTAAAAGAAGACCAATAAGTCATCCGAGCTTAACACGCCATCAACATTAAGATTCCAAACAACCTTCACCTCCTCGTGCTCAAAAGGTGTCATGAGCATGGTTTAAAAAAACGCGCCTCGAGGCGCAAAGGCGCTCGAGGCGAAACGGGGCGTTGGGAAATCGCCCTGAGGCGACCGCCTCAGACCCCCTGGCAGAGGCGTGCGCCTCGGATGCCTGAGGCGGTCGAGGCGAGGCGAGGCGTTGAGGCGGGGCGAGGCGCAAGGTGAGGCGTCAGGGGCTTTTTCAAGTATTTTTTTAAAGAAAAAATTATCCTATTCGTATTTTCATATGTTTATAAAGGTTTTGTTGTTGAGTATATATTTATGGAAGATGAATGCTTAAATTTGACCTCTTTCATATTCATATGCTTAAATTTAACCTCTTTCATATTCATATTTAACATTAACATGTCCAATTATTTCCATAAAGTCTTACTATTACACCTTTAACATATAAGAAAGCGTATACGAATTCGAATACACATATAAGAAAAAAATTTTGGTAGAACATATGGTGGCACAGGGGGAACATCATACCGTTCTTCATCCGGTTCAGTAGAACATATGATTAGGATTCAAATCGTATGATTCATATCAACAACTTAGATATCTTTAGTGGCAACTATAGCCAATCCCTTTTTGATAAAAAAGTTAGTGATAGTTATAGCCAATGGTTTCCTTTTGATTTGGTAGAAATTTAGTAGAAAGGTTTATGGCATTAACATATCATTTTTTAGTGTTCTTATCTTAATAATATCATCGTATATTACATTGTTATATACTATATGTTTGTCAGATTATAATAATTCACCAATAATTATATTTATTATATGTTTTATAATTATTTTTCTATACAAACTGAGGCTTACGCCTCGACCGCCTCGAGGCTACGCCTCGCCTCGCTTCCAGGGAAAACGCCTCGTTCCGCCTTTCGTTTTTTCAAACCTTGGTCATGAGCGGGAGAACTTAAGGGCCTAAGAGACAAGAGGGCCCAACACCGACCCATCTTCAAGGTTTGTTCACCTCTTTACAAGAAATACGATGAAAGTAATTTTCCATTACTCTACCAATCTCCTACTCTCCTTCAACTCGTGAGTCATCAACCACCACAACACGAATGAAATTGTGCATACATCATCTTATGGAAATACCCCTTCCATCTAGTCTTTATATCCTTCTCAGTAACAAATGTGTAGCCTTCCTCATCCTTAATGCATCTCGTTTGAGAAAGATCTTCGGTCTTTCTTTCTCTTTCTTAAGCCATCCTGAATATATCCTTTTGGCCCTCCTTAGAATCGAGATTTTTGTACAAAACTTCATAAGCTTTTGACTTAGCTTCTTCTTTGCTTCATTCTTCGCTATTTTGTAGTTTGTGAGAGATTCCTCCGTTCTATTCTTAGACATAGCTTTAAAGCATGCTCTTTTAATTTTTGAGCTTCTCTCGCACTCTCTCCATTCCACCAAGCCTCATTTTGGCCTAGAGTCTTCCTTTTGACTCACCTAGCATCACCTGGGCTACCCTTCGGATACAAGATGCTATCGCCTAATACATCTTGTAAACATATATTAGTCTCCTTTATATCTCTCTGTTATTTTTCTTTTCTGTCGTATGTTTTATGTAATTTACCCATAGGCTACTCTCCTATATAAGAGAGCCTAGGGCTGGTGGAATAAACAACTCTTCTATTTTTCCCAACATGGTATCAGAGCGACGGTCCTAGACCGGAGTTCTCGAAACCCTAACCCTATCCCTACCCCACCCGCGTGCCTCTCTCTCCGCCGCCGGCGCATACCCGCGCTCCCTGCGCCTCCGCGCTTGCGCCCTTGCGCACCTTGCGCGCATGTGCGCATGCGTACCCTCGCCCTCGTGCGTCTGTGCGCCCTCGTGCTAGCGCCAATGCGCTCCAGCATGCACCTGTGCCCTCCAGCGGGCATCTTAGAGCCCTGTGCGCGCACCTGAGCCCTCCAGCCGTGTGCCCTTGAATCCAACGCGCATCTGTACATCTCTAGAGCGCACACCGTCAACTAAATGGGTTTGGTTGCTTGAGGTCTACACACGCAACTAAACCCGTCTATGTCTGTGTAGATGAATCTTATCTTCAGTCCGTTGCTCCAATCTTCGGTTTCCAGTATGTCAGAAAGCAAGGCGGATATTCCATCTATTGGCGTCTTTCGTGGTCCAGCGCCTATCGTAAATATGGATGGTACGAACTATGAACTGTGGGCGATGCAGTTCATGAGTATGATGAAGTCAACTGGTAAGAAGCACATTCTTACCGAAGAAGAGCCTGCTGATAAGACTGGCGCCAATGCCTCATGGGAGGCCGATGACGCATACGCCAAAGTTTGGTTATCTGGAACTTTGACGATCGAGATTGCCAATGATATTCTCCATCAGCCCACGGCCAAAGACATGTGGGACATTCTGGCAGCCACATACTCTCAAGCGAAGAATGAGACAGATTCTGCAGCTTCAGCATGATATATTCACTATAAAGCAGAATGGCCACCCTCTACATTCACTCTACACATCCTTGCGAGGGATATTCGAGAAGCTATACAGCTTCATGCCCCTGACAGCCACGCCAGAGCAACAGAAGACCTACCGGAATGCGACTATGGTGGGCGTTTTCCTTGCTGCACTTGATCCAGAGTATGAGGCGGCACGATCCCAGATCCTGGCCGATTCCACTATTCCTCCCATGGAGGAAGCCTTGCACATACTGAGCCGCATCACCGTCCCTTCTACGGCCACAAATCAGAATGCTTCAGCCATGGCCGCCAATAGGGGCCGTGGATTTCATCATCAGAGCCGTGGACGTGGACCTCGTGGCAGAGGAGGCCGCACTCGGCCAACATGTACCTACTGCCATCGCGTTGGACACAATGAAGACACATGCTGCTCTAAGCATGGATTTCCTGCATCTGCACGAGTCGCTGAGCAGATAGAGCCTCCATCTGCTGCCACCTTGGATCAGCAGTTCGATGATCTAGTTGCCCGTCTAAGGGGCATTATTCCCCCATCTGGCCCAGCACCTACCACTAAGAGTCAATCTGATGCTGCTGCATCTGCCTCTGCGTCTACCAGTGCATCAGGTAGCATACTTGCATTTACCAGTAGTAGATCAGATACTTTACCTTGGATTATGGACTCCGGAGCTACACATCATCTATGTAGCGATCAGAGTTTACTTACATGATATTCTCAGATTCCTTCGGACCGAACAGTGGTCATTGCCAATGGTACACATTCCCCAATTACTGGTCAGGGGGAGATTAGACTGACATCTTCTATGCAGCTCAAGAATGTGTTACATGCGCCTGATTTTTCAATGAATTTATTATCAATCAGTCAGATTACAAAGGATTTACAACGTCGGGCAATTTTTGATCCATCTTCTCTTATTTTTCAGGACATCCTCACGGGCAACGTGATTGATCGTGGCTATGAGCAAGGAGGCCTCTATCGCCTCAATCAGACTCCTTTTGTTGGAACCTCATCCCTACCTACTGGACCCGTATCTCCTCTGTTGTGGCATCTGCGCTTTGGACATCTACCGCTTCAGAAGTTGTGTTGTGTGTTACCCCAGGGTCTGCCTCACACATCCATCCAATGTGAGGCTTGTCAGTTGGGAAAGCATCACCGGTCTACCTTTCCCAGTCGTCCGAGTCGGAGTAGTACCTCCAAGTTTGAGTTATTTCATATTGATATCTGGGGTCCGAGTCGTGTACCTGATCATCAGGGACACAGATTTTATATAGTTATTGTGGATGATTTCTCTCGTGTGTCATGGGTATTTTTGTTGAAAAATAAATCTGAAGCAGGGAATATTATTATCCATTTTCTTAATGAGATTCGTAATGTTTTCTCCACATCTGTTAAAATTGTGAGAAGTGATAATGCCCTGGAATTGTGCACTCATGTTCTAGCCAATTACTACTCATCCCACGGGATTATCCATCAGACATCATGTGCTTATACCTCCCAACAAAATGGGAACGCTGAAAGGAAACATCGCCACCTACTAGATGTCACAAGGTCACTTCTTATACAGAGTCATGCTCCTTATTCTTACTGGGGTGACACGGTTCTCACAGCATGCTACCTAATTAATCGTATGCCGTCCTCTGTTTTAGGTGAACAGATTCCTTTCTCCCTTATCTTTCCTGGTAAGGATCTGTTTTCCCTTACTCCTCGTGTGTTTGGTTCGGTTGCCTTTGTCCACCAGTTGTCTCCCGGTACTGACATGCTCTCTCTTAGGGCTGTCAAGTGTGTGTTTGTTGGGTACAAGTGTTTTGATCCATTGCGCAGGCGGTATATTGTTAGTGCAAATGTTACATTTTTTGAATCTGTAATATATTTTTCATCCTCAGGTGATCAGCACCTACCTCCAGTTACTATCGATGCCATCAATATGATACCACCACCACCAGTACCACCATCACCACCACCACCACCACCAGCAGCTCCTTTACCATCATCCGCACCTCCTAGCTCTATCCCTGTTTCACCACTACCATTTCATTATACCCGCAGGCCTACTCCAGCTCATAGTCATGACTCATCACCTAGCTCGCCTAAGGTATGTACTGAAGATATTACTCTTGATGGATCTAATGATGTTTCTGAGCAGGATATGTTGCAGAGGCCAGATGAGGACACAACCGATTTAGATGTTTCTGTTGCTATACGCAAATCGAAGAGGAGCTGCGCCACATATCCTTTAGCAGCTTCTGTGTCATTTGAACGACTATCTGGGGATTTCAGGGACTTTGTGGTTGCCTTGTCAGCTGTGGATATTCCACGGAATTATCAAGATGCTCTGAAGGATAGTAGATGGTGTCTAGCAATGGAGGAAGAAATGACAGCACTTCAATCTAGGGGAACTTGGATTCTAGTTCCTATACCTGCAGATGTGTCCCCAGTGAGCTGCAAGTGGGTATTTACAGTCAAGCAGAATGCAGATGGCAGTATTGACAGATATAAGGCTCGCCTTGTTGCTCGTGGCTTTACACAGACATACGGGGTGGATTATCTTGATACGTTCTCGCCAGTAGCCCGTCATTCTACCCTACGGATCTTGCTATCAGTTGCGGTTACTCGAGAGTGGCCGCTATATCAGTTGGATGTGAAGAATGTGTTCTTATATGGAGACTTACAAGAGGAAGTCTACATGCAACAACCACTCGGTTTTGCTGTTGAGGGGGAGTGTTCTAAGGTGTGCATACTTTATAAGGCTATCTATGGCCTTAAGCAGATCCCCAGAGCATGGTTTCAGAAACTCTCAGACCTCTTTGAAAAACAGGGATACAAACGATCTAATGCTGATCATTCCTTGTTTGTACAGAAGACTTCAAGAGGTATTATTGCAATCATGGTTTATGTAGATGACATCTTGATTACAGGAGATGATGAATAAGGAATAAAGAAGGCGAAAGAAAAGCTGGGTAGCGAATTTCTCACTAAGGACCTTGGAGTCCTTAGATACTTTCTGGGGCTGGAATTTACCAGAAATCCGTATCGGCTAGTAATATCGTAGAGAAAATATGTTACGGACCTGTTGAGTGAAACATGTATGCTTGGGTGTCGGCCTGCTACAACACCAATGGACCCTAGCATGAAGCTATATGATGATGACACAGAGGAGGTGGACAGGAGAAGATACAGAGAACTGGTAGGCAAATTGTTGTATGTCATGATCACTAGGCCCGATATATCCTTTGCAGTGAGTCGTGTGAGCCAGTTCATGGAGCAACCACGTCAAGTTCATATGGATGCTATACATATGATACTCAGGTACCTCAAATCATCTCCAGGTGCAGGTATGCTATTCAAGAAAGGCAAGGGGATCTCTATCTCAGCATATGCAGATGCAGACTATGCAGGTTGTCCCAAGGACAGGAAGTCCACCTCTGGGTTTGCAGTTTACGTTGGAGATTCTTTAATCTCATGGAGGAGCAAGAAACAAACGGTAGTAGCCAGGTCTAGTGCTGAATCTGAATATAGGGCTATGGCCCAGGCTAGCACAGAAATGATGTGGGTAAAGGTTGTGCATAGAAATCTATGTATAGACATACCACTTCCTATGACCTTAGAATGTGACAATCAGGCAGCCTTGTTCATTGCAAACAATCCAACATTCCATGAGCGAACCAAGCACATCGAGGTTGACTGTCACTTCATACGTGACATGATTCAGAAGGGATTCATTGCTACATCTCATGTTACTTCAGGAAATCAAAATGCATATATATTCACAAAGGCATTACTACGAGGCCCATTCAAGAAGTGTGCGTCCAAGCTGAGCATGATTGATATCTATGCTCCATCATGAGGGGGAGTGTAAACATATATTAGTCTCCTTTGTATCTCTCTGTTATTTTTCTTTTCTGTCGTATGTTTTATGTAATTTACCCATAGGCTACTCTCCTATATAAGAGAGCCTAGGGCTGGTGGAATAAACAACTCTTCTATTTTTCCCAACACATCTCATTTGCACTTCTGTTACAATCCCAAGATAAGTCTTCTAAAACCATCTCCCTGAAGATTGATTGCTTCAATTAAAAACTCAAACATCTCTTCCAAAAAAATATTTCAACATCTAGTTCTACTGATCTTAGAAACTCTCCTTTTCTTTACCAGCCTTTTTATTTGCGCATACATGACTAACAAGCGAAGTTAAGTTGTCAAACTCTCTCCTTGGATTACATCGCAGTTTTACAACACAACCAATCTCTTCCCAATGTAAAGCAATCTATCTATGTTCTAGTTGGGCCCCTCTTATAAGTAATTAAATGATCCTCTCTCTTCTTGAAAAGAGCGCTTGTTATGAAAACATCACAAGCCATTACAAAATTCAAAATGACTTTTCCCTCTTCATTTCTATCCCTGAAGTCATGGCCTCCATGAAAACTAGCATACCCAAAAGCACGATTTCCCACATGCCCATTAAGATCTCCACCTAAGCAAAGTATCTCTCTTTGTGGGATTCTTGATATAATTTTATCCAAACCATCCCCAAAATCTTGTTTAATCCTTTCATCTAAACCATTTGTGGTACATAAACTAAGATGATATTCAGGATTTCTTCTTCGAGCACCAATTTTAGCAAAATAATCCGGTCCTCGAATCTTTACACCTCAACCACGCAATCCTTTAAATCTTTATGAACAACCATTCTAACACTATTTCTGTCCTTATCTTTACCTGGATATCAAACTTTAAAGATTTTCTTCTAGATCTCCATTGCTTTCTCTCTAACCCATTTTGTCTCTTGGAGACATAGTATCTGAATCTTCCTTCTTTTCATCGTATCTACAAGTTCCATCGATTTGCCAGTTAAAGTGCCAATATTCCAACTATCTATCTGCAACTTCCTTTGCAACCTCTTTTGGACTAATTTCTTTACTCGCATGTGTCCATCATACGAGAATACTTGCACATTTTGGAATGCATCCGGGCGTCGATGCTACAGAACTAGCTTATTTACTTGCATGTGTTCCTCAAGCGAGAACTCTAGCAAACTTTGAACTACATCCGGACACTGATATAGCGGCCCTTGCAAGCTTCTCATTGTATTCAGGTGACGCAATACGTCGCTAGTAGGGCACATCCTAATGAAATCTAAATATGTGCTTACATCCATGTTGAAAGATCCGAACTATTTTGAGACAAATTCCTAAATAGTGTTCTTAAGAAGAACACTATTTATGAATTTGTCTCTCTTGTGACGGTTGTCGGCTACCTAATGCACAACCCTCCTCAATTTACCTGGGCTTGACCTCCACTTACAACCGCATGAAAAAATTTCTTGTTTGAATCAACCTCTCTGATCTATTTATGTTCGAATCTTTGTTTCCATTATGTTGCTTACTTATCCTCTTCTAAAACAACTTTCTAACATGCAGCTCTTTCTTCTAATACTATTGTACACAGATATATGATGTCTTCAACCATGTTCCATCTCCCTACTTCTAATTATATGATGGTTCATTCGTAGATCCTGTAATTGCAAAGTCAACTCATAACACAATTAACTTCTGAACCACTCTGGCTACAATATATACAAAATAATCGGTCGATGCCCACTGCTCAACCAAATCTCTGAAGTCATCTTCCAAGAGACAAAATCTCTCAAATCTAAAATTATACAAAGGTAGATCCTACAAAGAAAATGTTGAGTGCTTTACAAGGAGACTGGTATATGAGTGGATGATGTATTGATCTTTTCTTGTTTTGTGTTTTGGGGTGTCGTTACCGTGTGATGTAACCTTTTGCCTTTTTAATTATAAATTTTTGATGGGGTGGGCACCACCGAGTGCTTCCCCCTACCTTGCAGACTTCTACAAAGGAAGATCCCCTTACCCCGAGTCTCACATCAGAAGAGTATGATCACACCTCGAACACAAGCAAGATGAGGTGCTTGCCAAAGGGATCGGAAAGCCTCCAGAAGCTCTACAAAGCCTAGATAACACTCTAGTCTGAATTGAGATCCCAAGTTACATCAAGTATATCACACATCCATCGCATCAAGGATCTCTAGCTGCAGCTCACCAACAAGTTCAGCAAGAGTACATGAACTCATGTCCAAATCTAACCCCACAAGACGAGGACGGTCAGAGGAGGGAAGAGTCACATTAAAATCTCCCCTATGAGCCAAGCCATATCCCAATGCCTTTCTCAGATCTCCCAAAGTTGCTCACACAGCAACGGGTCTCAAGGATGAGTTGGTTGGCCCATACACACAAGATATGACCAAAGATAAATTAGTTTTCCATGGTTGCAATACCATAGTTTAAACGAATCTACTCGAAGACTGGGAAATGAGGGCATAGATATCGCTCTTACATGTGATGACAGAACCACCGGCACTACCAACCATATCTACTGCTCTAAATTCAGAAAGAATAGGCGCTCCAAGATATCACCACAAAAGCTCTATCAACATGTGCAGCTTCGTCTCATGTAGTACCACCACATCTCCATACCACATGCTCAACAAAAAATCTATATACCGATGTTTTTCAGGGTTCCCTATCGTCTACTGAAGGAGTCTTTTCGCTTCACTTCTTATGGTCTACAAAGGCACATGTGGTAAAATGCCCGTCGATGAGGCGGATTCCATTGTGGGGTTGAGCATCGAGTCGGGTCGAGTCAAGTTTGACTTGGCTTGGTCCAAACCCATTTTAGTATATGAGTTAACGGACCAGGCCTAGACCCATTTTATTTTTCGAAATCTAGGCCCAAGCCCAGCCCAAACATTACGGGTCGGGCTCGAGCTGGGCCAGCCCAATTGATCTACAATGGTCTCAAGTATTTATATATAGGTTGCCTTGTTGCGTTTAGATAAGCACCCAGCATGCCCTGCTGTGTTCAGATAAGCACCCAGCGTGCCCTGTTGTCTTTCCGCTTACAATAGATCCAAGCCCATCTTGGGAGCACTAGCATATACAACAACTTTGATCACAACCCACTTAGTGTTAACTGGAAGGATTAATTCAGAGTTCTCTGAATTCTATTAGGAAAAAGATCCAGATTGATGATTGCAGCATTGGGTCATCAACTCATTAAGCAGTAAACTTGGAAAGTGCAATTGAACCTATTTTCTTGTTCAACTACTGTTGGGAAAATAAGAAAACTTGTTTATTCCATCAGCCCTAAGCTCTCTTATATAGGAGAGTAGCCTATGGGTAAACTACATAAAGAGTCCAACGGGAAAGTAAAATAACAAATAAAGATACATAAGTGAATAATATATATCTACACTCCCCCTCAAGATGGAGCATAGATGTCAATCACGCTCAGCTTGGACGAGCACTTCTGAAACGGCCCTCGAAGAAATACCTTGGAAAAAAATGTGTCATTTGATCCTCTGAGCTAACATGGGATGTAGCAATAAATCCCTTCTGAATCATATCACGTATAAAGTGGCAGTCAACTTCAATGTGCTTGATTCGTTCATGGAATGCTGGGTTATTTGCAAGGAATAAGGTCGCCTGATTGTCACATTCCAAAGCCATAGGAAGTGGGACTTCTATATGTAAATCTGTAAGCACAGCCTTTACCCACATCATTTCTGTGCTAACCTGGGCCATAGCCCTATATTCAGATTCAACACTAGACCTCGCCACAACAGTTTGTTTCTTGCTCCTCCATGAGACTAGAGAATCTCCAACATATACAGCAAACTCAGAGGTGGACTTCCTGTCCTTGGGACACCCTGCATAATCTGCATCTGCACAGGCTGAGATAGTAATCACTTTGCCTTTCTTAAACAGTAAACCCGCACCTGGAGATGACTTAAGGTACCTGAGTATCATATGTATGGCATCCATGTGTACCTGACGTGGTTGTTCCATGAGCTGGCTCACTCGACTCACACCAAAGGCTATATCGGGCCTGGTAATAGTAACATAAAGAAGTTTGCCCACCAGTTCTCTGTATCTTCTCCTATCCACCTCCTCTGTATCACCATCATATAATTTCATACTAGTATCCATAGGTGTGGTAGCAAGTCGGCAACAAGCACTCTTGTTTCACTCAACAGGTCAGTGACATATTTCCTCGGAGACATTACCAACCCATAAGAGTTTCTGGAGAACCCCAGTCCAATAAAATATCTAAGAACTCCAAGGTCCTTGGTAACAAATTCATGACCCAGCATTTCTATCGCCCCCTTTATTCCCTGCTCATCATCACCCGTAATCAGAATGTCGTCTACATAGACCATAATTGCAATAATGCCTCTGGAAGTCCTTTCTACAAACAAGGAATGATCAGCATTAGAACGTTTGTACCCCTGTTTCTCAAATAGATCTGAGAGCTTCTGGAACCACGCTCCGGGGCTCTGCTTAAGGCCTAGATAGCCTTATGAAGTCTGCACACCTTAGGACACTCCCCCTCAACAGCAAACCAGGTGGTTGTTGCAACAGGAAAATCATCAGATCCATCAATAGTAATATCTTCAGGATATACCTTACGCGAGCTAGATGATGAGCGATGACCATGAGCTGAAGCAGGCCTGCGGGTATAGTGAAATGGTAATGGTGAAACAGGTACAATGACAAGAGGTGTAGAAGATGGTAACGGTTCTGGTGGTGGTGGTGTTGGTGCTGGTGCTGGTGCTGGCATGTATATGGCATCAGTATTATCAGGGGGTATCAACTGATCACTTGAAGCTGAGAAATACATAACATATTAAAAAAATGTAACATCAGCACAAGATACCGCTTGCGCAATGGATCGTAACACTTGTACCCCTTCTGAGTTCTGGAGTACCCAACGAAGACACACTTGACAGCCCTAGGAGAGAGCTTGTCAGTCCCAGGAGATAACTGGTGGACAAAGGCGACCGAACCGAACACACAAGGAGTAAGGGAGAACAATTCTTTGTCAGGAAAAATAAGAAAGAAAGGAATCTTCTCGCCTAGAACAGATGACGGCATACGATTGATAAGGTAACATGCTGTAAGAACAGCATCACCCCAAAAAGAGTGAGGAGCATGACTCTGTATAAGAAGCGACCTGGTTACATCCAGCAAATGGCGATGTTTTCTTTCAGCAACCCCATTCTGTTGGGAGGTATAGGCACGGGATGTCTGGTGGATAATCCCTTGGGATGAGAAGTAACTGGATAGGGTATGAGTACAAAATTCCAGGGCATTATCACTTCTCACAATTTTAACAGATGCAGAAAAAACATTACGAATTTCATTAAGGAAATTGATGATAATATTCCCTGCTTCAGATTTATTCTTTAACAGAAATACCCAGGACACACGAGAGAAATCATCCACAATAACTATATAAAACATGTGTCCCTAATGATCAGGCACACGACTCGGACCCCAGATATCAACATGAAACAACTCAAACTTGGAGGTACTACTCCGACACTTACGACCGGGAAAGGTAGACCGATGATGCTTTCCCAATTGACAAGCCTCACATTGAATAAACGTGTGAGGCGAAACCTGAGGTAACACACGACGCAGTTTCTGAAGCGGTAGATGTCCAAAGCACAGGTGCCATAGTAATGAAGAGATGGGTCCAGCAGGTAGGGATGAGGTTCCAGCAAAAGGAGTCCGACTGAGGCGATAGAGGCCGCCTTGCTCATAGCCACGCCCAATCACGTTGCCCGTAAGGATGTCCTGAAAAACCAGAGAAGATGGATCAAAAATTGCCAGACACTGTAAATCCTTTGTGATTTGACTAATGGACAACAAATTCATTGAAAAATCAGGTGCATGTAACACATTCTTGAGATGCATAGATGGCGTCAGTCTAATATCCCCCTGACCAGTAATCGGGGAATGTGAGCCATTAGCAATAACCACTGTACGACCTGGAGAGATCTGTCTGTACCCTGTAAGTAGACTTTGATCACCAAATAGATGATGTGTGGCGCCAGAGTCCATAATCCATGCTAAGGTATCTGATCTACTACTAGTAAATGCATATGTGCTACCTGATGCACTGGTGGATGCAGAGGCGGATGCGACAACATCAGAGTGGCTCTCAGAAGTAGGTGCTGAAGCAACTGGGCCAAATGGAGGAGTGATGCCACTTAGACGGGCAACAAGATCATCAAAACGCTGATCCAAAGAAGAAGCAGATGGGGGCTCGATCTGTTCAGCGACTCGTGCAGATGCAGGAAATCCATGCTTAGAGTAGCATGTGTCTTCGGTATGTCCAGTGCGATGGCAAAAGGTACACGTTGGCCGAACACGGCCTCCTTTGCCACGAGGTCCACGGTCGCGAGCCCGATGATAGTGACCTCCACGACCCCGATTAGCTGTCATAGCAGAGGCAGTCTGATTCATAGTCGAAGAAGGAACGGTGATACGACTGAATCTGTGAAAAGCTTCCTCCATAGGAGGAATAGTGGAATCCGCCAAGATCTGGGAACGTGCTGCCTCATACTCAAGATCAAGGGCAGCGAGATAAACTCCTACCATAGTAGCATTCCGGTAGGTCTTCTGTTGCTCTGGAGTGGCTGTCAGGGGCATGAAGCTATAAAGCTTCTCAAACATTCCTCGTAGAGATGTGTACAGTGAGTGCAAAGGTCTTCCATTCTGCTTAATAATAAATATGTCATGCTGGAGTTGCAGTATCTTCGTCTCATTCTTTGCCTGAGAATATGTAGCAACCAAAATACCCAAATTTCTTTGGCAGTGGGCTGGTGAAGAATGTCATTAATAATTTCAATTGCCAAAGTTCCAGATATCCATACTTTGGCATATGCATCATCTGCCTCCCATGAGGCATTGACCCCAGTCTTCCTAGCAGGCTCTTCTTCAGTAAGAATATGTTTCTTACCGGCTGACTCCATCATACTCATGAACTGCATTGCCCACATTTCATAGTTAGAACCATCCATCTTCACGATCGGCGCTGGACCTCTGAAGGCGCCTATAGATGGAATGTCTGGCTATCTGCATTGCTTTCTGACATATTGATATTGGAGGACTGGGGAGATGGACTGAAGATATGATCGTCTACACGGACATGAACGGGATTGGTTGGATGTGTAGACTCAAACAACCAACCCCATTGATCGGAGGTGCACGCTAACCAAGTTCTGAGCACACGCACGCGCTAGACCTAGTGTTGCACGTGCACTAGGGTTGAAGACTTTACACGCACAGTGGTGCGTAGGAAGATTTCACGCAGGGCAGGAGATGCGCAATGGAATGCGCATTGGATGTGCACTGGAATGCGCGAGGTCACGCAGATCACGCAACACCCGCGCAGGAGGAGGATGCGCTTGTGTGCACCGCTTGTGTACAACACCCGCGCAGGAGGAGGAGGCCGCTCACGCCACTCAGTAGCACAAGCGCATGATCACGCGCTAGGCGAAGAAGAAGATCGCGCACTAGGCGTACAGCGCGAGATCGCTCTCAACACGCAAGGCGAAGAAGACCGCGAGCGATCGGCGCACGCTCACGCGTATGGCGTGCGAGGCGAGGAAGACCTAGATCGGAGACGCTAGGTCGGAGGCGCAGGAGAGGCTCGAAGGTGGGGGGCTAGGGTTAGGGTTTTGGTTCAAGAACTCTGGTCTAGGACCGTCGCTCTGATACCATGTTGGGAAAATAAGAAAGCTTGTTTATTCCATCAGCCCTAGGCTCTCTTATATAGGAGACTAGCCTATGGGTAAACTACATAAAGAGTCCAACTGGAAAGTAAAATAACAAATAGAGATACATAAGTGAATAATATATATCTACAACTACCATTTACATCCTTTAAGAAACTTAAGGTTCTTTACATGTATCATCTTGCTCCCAATCTCTGCATGCAGGCAATTCTTTTCCAGGGACTGAATTGAGGCATTTGAAATGCGAAGATAGACATCAAGCATGATAAAAGCTGATCTTTACATAATTTAATCCATGGTATCTACTACGTATTAACATTCTAAATAGAAAGGGTCTTAGCGATGAAATGTGGGAACTTTAGCACCTGTATTTAATTCTCTCTAGCTGTACCATTACGGTGAAGTAATGCATTTGCCAATCCACTTGCTCAAAGAAAACATACAATTTATACACTACTGTTCTATTTTTATATATCATTTTTTATACAGATTGATTGCATCTCCTGATCAGAATAGAGTTGCCAAGATTTGAGTCACCAACCCTGAATGTAAAAGAAGCATTAGTGTTGAGCAATCACTTGTCAAAATCATCTGGATTTTGAAATGAATAACCAGACCTGAGTGTACAGCTGAACAAAACAAGTGATAGCCACATAACAATTGGGTGTGGGGATATGGCCCTAATAGACCCTAATCGGGCCAGGTTCATGCCTTAAATTGGGTTGAGCTAACGGGCATTCATCGGTAACTAAAACAAGCCAGGCTAGCGGGCTTGCAGGAACCCAGTCCAAAAACATATTTTGGATCAAATTAAGACCCAAAGCTAGCACAATTAATTGTGGGTTCGGTTTGAGCCGGGCTACATGGGTCAGGTTTCGGGTCGGGTCAGGTCGGCCTGGCTCAATGCTCACCCCTATTCCATTGTAGTTGGCTTTGGGATAAACATTTGGTTACTGCCTCAATCCTCTTTTTCTAAGGTTTATATCGCTTTAATTTTCTGTGTGCACAAGATTCACCCTGAAAATTCTCAGAAGATTCCACCAGAGGTACAATAAAGGCGGCAGATAACATAGCATCATCGTGTTTAGCGAGAGGATCACCGGCCCTAATCAATGGAGATGAACCATCGCCATCACACGAAAAAACTTCTGCTATCACCAGCACAAAAAGGATGCTACAACAGTTCCAAAGGCTCGGGGCCACAAGATGGTAACGTCGGGGCAACCAAATCAAGAGCAGCAGAAGGATCTGATTGCCTGACCACCGAAACGGGCATCGAAGTTGATGGGTTCACCCCCATCTAGCTCCCTTTGTATTTGCGTTTAGGAACAGGTTAGCCAAAACGTTACAAAAGGCGGGTTAAAAAAAGAGTTTGGTGAAAAGTTACCATTACTCGAGTCAAATAATCGGGTCTCGTAAATAGTTATAATCTGGAGGATTCGAAATGGACTCCCCTCCATGGATCTCGACACCACCCCATCCACAAATTGTGCCACCAGCTCTTCCACAGATCTTGCCCCTACGATTGACTCCATCAATGCGAGCAGGAATCATGGTGGTTTGCCAAAGCATTAATCATTTTCGATAAATCCAAGGGTCTTGAAGGTGTTGTTGTCATCACCATCGCTAATTTGAAAGAGTACCTCCTTATCGACAACTAACCCCCCAGCGAGATCACATTTACTGCCAAAAGCTCACAGTTCACACTTTCACAAGAGAACCAAGCACAACATGACTTTCACCTTCCATCTACACATCAGTTTATAGACATTAATCTTTTGGAAAGCCAAAGGATCTTGTAGACATTCTCAGAAAGCCAGATATTACCTTAACAGTGTTCAGATTAGAAGTCATAAATTGTTATTCTTAGTTCTCCGTAGCCTCTTTCGTTAACAGTGTTGAGATTTAGAAGTCATAAATTGTTATTTTTATTTCTCTGTAGCCTCTTTCGTAATATTACCTTGCCTTCTATTTAGAGGACGGAAGCATCTGCAAAATTATCATTATTTTGAGTCAAAAGAGGGGGAAACAACGAAGGCGTATCAGTGAAATTATTGTTCCCAACATTTTCTGTCTTTATTGGTTCTCGTTAAGTTAATCTAGATGTGCTTTAGAACCAGCAAGGAATCAGTGCAACAGCAGTAAAGATGCAACCAGTGTTGTTAAAAGCGATAGGCGCTCCAAGGCGCTAGGGGGTGCAAAACGCCTGAGGCGCTAGGCGCTCCCTAGGCGCTCGCCTGAGAAAAGCAAGGCGCCATATATAAAATAAATAAATTATGCACGGGTCTATGTAATATATGCACATACACACGTATATGTATGTGTAATTGTAGATATATGTATGTATAACTTATATTTCAATCTAAGACCAATCCAATATATTTGTGGGTGTGTTTACATGCACGTATATAAATGTGTACGTGTACATGTGTGTGTATGTATGTATAGTTGTAAATATATGTACGTATAGCTTATATTTAAATTTAAAACCAATCCAACATATTTGTGGGTGTGTTTATAAGCGTGTATATAAATGTGTGCATGTACATCTCTATGTCTATGTATGTGTATGTATATGCTATCACCAAATTATATTTTGTGATCAATCCACTGTTTATTAATATTGTATGTATAACGTATGCATGTACTTGCATATATATACATATGTATGTATGCATTAAATATTTGTGTTTATGTGTGTATTTGTATGTATGTGTATATATATGCATATATATATTTGCATACATGTGTGTGTGTTTATGTATAAGTATGCATACATGCTTATGTATACATGTGTGTTTTGTCTATTTATATGTATATATATGTGTGTGTATTTATAATACTTCAAGCTAATATATATATAGAGAAGAATAGATACTTTTTAGTCAAAAAGTATATGTGATATTTATAACTAAAACATGAATGAGCGTCAAAAAAAAAACTAAAACATGAATGTACATGTATACGTATATGAAATAGAAGTGTGTGTAAATTACATATACATGTGTGTGCATATGTATAAGTTTGTGTGTTAATGATACTTTGAACTAATATATATATATATATATAGTATAAAAACCTAAACATGGATAAAAATCACACAAAGTCGACAAAAAGCCTTACTTTTGTCTAAGGCGCTCAAGGCGAGCGCCTAGAGCCTCAAGCCAGGCGCTCGCCTAAGCGGCGCCTGAGGCAAAACGCCTCGCCTGGAAGGAGGCAAGGCGCTAGGGCCTCGCCTTGCCTTGCCTGGGAGCCTAGGCGAGCGCCTGGAGGGCTTTTGACAACACTGGATGCAACTTTAATGGAGTGACAGAGAGATACAGTACATAAAAGCCTGGATAAAGAAGAGAAGTTCACGATTGCCTATAAGCATACTAGAAACTCACCAGTGGGGATCGCCTTCTGAATGAATTGCTAATGACAATGATGTAATTATCCCCAGACAGGTGCCCACCTGGCACAAAGTCCCCAATGAACCTCGGTATCGAGTTGGCGAAACCTAGGCAACTCAAATGGTAAAATTCATCAGCATTCCATCACAAATCAACAAATGTCTCACTGTGTGCAGCTTACGTTTGCTCGTAAAACTCATGCTTGGGCCCAGTCGAGAATAGTAAAGAAGACTGCTCGACTGGGCCTAAGCATGAACTCAAAGCCGGAAAACTCAACTGGTACATTTTAAGCATGAAAAATACCAGTTGAGTAAACCTCATGCTTGGACCTAATTTCAAAATACCAGCCAGTGGAGCCCTCAATAATCAGGCCCAAGCATGAAACTCATCTGAAATTATTGAAATCAGACCCAAGCATACATTCAGCACTTCCGATTATTGAGTTTTACTAGCATTCCCTCACTGGAGGATGAAACCAGCAGACATCAATATACCAGTCGAGGATAGTACTGAAAATACGTTTGCTCAAGTCTTACTATGCTCAAGCATTCCTTACATTTAGTAAAGAAGTAAAAATGTTGATAAATAGAAAATTATTCCATCAATGAAGTAGTAGTTTTAAGCATGAAGATTGCACATAATACCAGGCTTAAAATCGTGTTTTCCATTATCCAAGCCTAGGTAAGAGCGCAAGCTTCTAAAATGCAAGTACTTACATAACCAGTTGGAAACAGTACCTCTGAAATATAAACAGGAACTAGAACTGTGTTTACACCAATGCCAATGCCAACAAGAAATCTTCCAAGAAGCATACCATCTATGGAATCTGCGTGTGCGCTGTACCAATTGCAAAATTTTATTCAAGGATCAACAAATATCAGATAGCAACATGACATCAAGATATACAATGTAAAATAATATAAGACTACCGAGAAAACATACGTGATTCATACTTGACTCGTTGCTACAGCATTAAAAACATAATGACAAAGACCTTTGGTATGTAAGAGACCTGATAAGGGCACCGAGGATCAAAGGTATAGTATCCATCTGAAGAGTACGGCGACAGCCGAATTTATCAATAAGTGTACCGCAACCAATGCTTCCAATGAACGCCCCAGCAATAAATATGCTCACAACAAGACCTTCAAGGAAAGCATTCCCCTCAAACCTGAGCTCTCGAGCAATTGCTTCTATTGGGCCATTCATTACTCTACGGATAGCATCACAACATCAAGTAAGATGGAAATAAATTAGAAATTGCACACAGATACTATTAAGCAAATAAGACCTTTGGATACCAAACGATTTGGCAAACCAACTTTGCATGTCTGAAAATAACATCTACGAATAATTTAGTGATTTTATCACTTGTGCCCCTCCGAGATATCGCAATATCAGTTATGCCCCTATCTTTTTGTTAATATCAGTTGTGCCCCTTACTTCTTTCTCCGTCATCAGTTGTGTCCTTCCGTCAGATTGACCGTCAAAAAATTGAAATAACCATAATTACTCAAACCATGGTGTGGTTAAGAGGGGTAGTATGGTCAGAATAAAATCAAATGAGGAGGTGGGTTGGGGAGGAGGAGCGAGGCTGTGGAGGAGGTGTGGGATGGCGGCAGGGGCCGGGGGAGGTGCGTGGCTGCAGGAGGAGGTCGGGTTCACGACGTTATCGAGGGGTTGGTGCTGGTTGCGCAGTTGCGCGATCGGTGGAGAGCCGGCGTCAGGGAAACGCAATGAATGACGGAGCTTGATCGACGGGCGCACGATGGAGGTTCGGTGGAGTTGATGGGAGCCGGGCAGCGCACGTGCGCGCAGGCGACGCGGGCACGGTGCGGAGCAGGGGGAGGTGGCGGTGCGGGGCAGGGGGGAGGGGGAGCAGGGGGCGACGCGTGCGAGGGCGGGGGAGGGGGCGGTGCGGGGCAGGGGGAGGGGGAGCAGGGGGCGGTGCATGCGGGGGCGGGGGAGGGGGAGGGGGAGGTGCGGGGCAGGGGGGAGGGGGAGCAGGGGGCGGCGCCAGGGAGGGGACATTGCGGGGGGCGGAGGTGCGGGGCTGGGAGGGGTGCAGCCCAGGGGGAGGGGGGGGCGGCGCCGGCGAGGGGAGGAGGTGCGGGGGGAGGAGGTGCGGGGCTGGGAGGGGTGCAGCCCAGGTGGTGGGGGAGCAAGGGGCGGTGCCGGGGAGGGGAGGGGGCGGCGGGGCTGGGCGGTGCGGGGCAGGGGCGGGGGCTGCGGGCTGGAAGGAGGTGCGGGGAGCTCGGGGCGGAGCTGGGCGGCGTGGGGCAGGGGCGGGGGTGGAGAGGGAGGAGGAGGAGGTTGGAGGAGGAGGAAGAGGATGAAGAAGAGGAAGAAGAAGAGGATGAGGAAGGGGGTATAAAATGACCACATAACCTTTTTTAAAAATTAATTCTGCTTATGTCCTCAAAACTAACGTCCGTTTGCACTGTGGATGGACGGTCACTAACTCGAGGGGCACAAGTGATAAAATAGCAAGAAGTGAAGGGCACAACTGATATTACCAAAAAGATAGGGGCATAACTGATATTGCGATATCTCGGAGGGGCACAAGTGATAAAATCCTAATAATTTGTAAATATTTAATTCAGATTTATGCTAAAGGATGTACGAAAAGATGTAAACTTATAAGTTGTTACTGTATATTTACAAAACAACTATTCCATCAACATATGTGATTAAAAATGATCTGTTTGCCCACAATCAGCTTATCCAGGTGTAAAAAATAATGTACCTGCTGCTAATTTACTCTATATCATTTAAACTCTCAGATCCACATTTGCTTCAAGATAAAGATACAACACAAATTTAAAGCATCACAATCCACGATCCAGGTTCAGTTACACCAAGATTTAACCATTGAAAGAACTAAACGACTTGCTTGTTGACAGTGAGACTTTCCTTTGGTGAAAGATATAAAGCCTGCCATTGCTCGACCATGATTACCATATGACCTTCAATATTCGCTTTCATAAAATCCGTGATCCTATGTTAAATATCCTTACAATTACCACATTTTTAAATACCAAATCATCTACGATTAGATATTAGTATAATGCAGCTAATACCATATTTAACGATCCCATAACAACAGAAGATTAAATATTATATAATACATTAAATTAGGATTTAATCTGGCCCATGATCAAGCCAAGATTGGATGACCAATGGAAATCAAGCAGCTTGCGAGAATAGGAGTTGGCGAGAGAGGTTTTGCGGAGCGGGGTGCGAAGTAGGCGGGTGTGGGTTCCGAAGGTTCAAGGCGGTCTTCATCGTTCGGACGTCCGCGGTGGCACTAACCCTGCCACTCGTCGCGCCCATCCGGACAGATCAGCGGGCGATGCGTTTGAGGATGACGGTCTTCTGTGGACTAAGATCTCGCGTTCTAAGGTCGGGCGACGTTGCTTTCGGTGTAAAGATTCGCGGCCATATTGCTTCTACTTGTAGGGCTCCTCCTCGCTGCTTCCGTTGCGGGAAGGTTGGTCATCGCATGCTTTCGTGTTGGGCTGGGCGCATGGGTGATCGCGCACGGAAGCCTTCTGTGCGCAAGGAGATGCCTCATCGTGGTCATGGCTCGTCTGCTTTCGTGGATTCGCGCTCCTTTGCTCAAGTGGTTCGCGATGGAGGGAGCGGCTCCTGTTCCGAAGGCCCGTTGGGGGAGCGTTCCTCCAGTCCTCCCCCTCGCGGCTCTTCGGTGGAAGGTGGGTCGGTGGCTTTTCCGGTGGCGGTGGTGGCCGGGCCGCGCGGCGAGGTGGAGTCGCTGGATCAGTGCGACTCTACTGCAGGCGGTGGTTTTGGTGCGGAGCGGGAAGGTGATCTCTTTCAAGTTGGCGCTCCTACTGGGGATGGTTCATCCCAGGTGCCGCCTGCGTCGAGGGCTAAAGCGAAGGCGGTGGACGTCAGAAGTGCGGTGGCGATTGGTGTGGTGCAGCGACCGGGGCTGGGTCGTGACGTGATTCGCGCCGGCACTTTGCTTCTTCTGGGAGATGCCTTTGCCGGGGACTTCTTCTTCTTCGACGATTTTCGCTGCTGTGTTCGAGGGCTCTCCCTAGAGCAACGGGAGACCCTCCTCTCTCGTGCTGATGACTCGGTTGTCAAATGGCGTTGTTTGCGTGTCGCGGATGGTGCGAACATCGTCGCCGAGACGTGCGTGGTTGAAGTTCGCGGCGTCCCCTTCCTTTCGCGCTCGGTGCATTGTTTATCAAAGGCTATTAGCAGCTGGGGTCAGGTGGTGGCCATTCTCGACGACGGCCTTGCTCCGGGATCGGATTATTCGTGCACGAGGGTGCTGGTAGAATGCTCTTCAACTATTTGCAGTTCCATGGCAGGAAAGGTCTTGTTCGAGAAGCTCTGCTTGGGGCGCTGGTCGTTCAAGCTTGAATTCTTCTTCCCGAATTCGCATGGTTCGGCCCCGCCCTCGCCGCTTGCTGGCGGTTCTTCCTCCGGCGCGGGTTTCGCCGGTCCGTCCTCCGACGTGGGTCTCGGGGCTACGGGCGGTTCGCATTCCCCGGGACACGTGTCATCATGCAGGGATTTTTCGAAGCGCTGCAATTTCTTGGCGACCGTCCGGGGACGTCGCCTGGTCCTCGAAGCGCGCGTGCGGCTGGTGGTATTCCTTCTTCGAGGGCAGGGGTCTTTTTCGAGGGCGATTCGTCTCCTGCAGGTTCATCCGCTTTGTCGGATTGTCAGGCCCTCGTGGCGGTCTCGGGAAATGAAATGACGCTTCCTCTTTCCGGTTCGGACCCTCTTTCTTGGTCCCTGACTCGGCCAGCGCCCGACCCGGTTCCTCTCTTTGGGTCTCTTATTGGATCCTCCGATATTTTATGCCATCAACCGCTTTCCGCGCTGGCACCTTCTCAGTGGCATCCTTTCGATGAGTTCTTCAATGCTCCTTATTTCTCTCAGCCTTTATTGATGATGAATGATTCGCATATCTCGGAGGGCTCATCTATGCATCACTCTTTCGCGGCAGACGTTGGTACGTTTCCTCCTCATTTGATTCAGGCCTCCTGTTATAATGTATTCTCTAGGCCAGGCTTGGGCCCGCTGGGAGCTTCTCCGATCGCCTCAACGGGCTTTTCGAATCGCTCGGGTTTTATTTGGAATGCCCGGAGTGCTATGACTGCTTCCCCTTCCCGCTTTGGCAATGTCTACTCTTGTCGCCAGCAGAGTGTCTTCGAGGAGTCATCTCCTTCCCCTACTGTGCGTATGCGCGATGCAGTGGCGGTGGCGGCAGGTCTTTGCCGCACTGGTCATCGCTCTTCTGCTTGATTATCGTTCGGTCTGCTACTGTTTTTGGGGCCTTTTTGTATTGTTTAATGAAAATACTATCCTGGAATGTTCGTAGTCTCGGCGACCATGCGCGCCGCCGTGCCCTGGGCTCTCGGTTAGTCGAATGGGATTGTGACATAGCGTTCCTGCAGGAAACAAAGCTATCAGGAGTCGATGACGCTATGTGGAAGTCTTTTGGCGCAGGGGGCGTCGATGCTTTTTGTTCGTTGGACGCTGTTGGCTCCTCTGGTGGTATTATCTTGGCCTGGCGTTCGTCGAGATTCTCTTTGTCCTATTCTCGTATTGGCCGTCATTCTATTTCGGTGGTTTTTGTGCGTGCGGACTCTAATGCTTCTTTGGCCTTCTCTTGCGTATACGCTCCTGTTTGTCATGTGGCACGGCGCGATTTATGGGAGGATTTGCTTACTGATGCTGTGTCTGTGGGGGATACTCCTTGGCTCGTGGGGGGTGATTTTAACGTTACCCTACTCTCCATTGACCGTCCTCGCGGTCGTGGGGGCAGGGATCCGGGTTCTCGCGATTTTTTTGAATTCATCCAGGAATTGGCTCTTGAAGATCTGGTGGCTAACGATATTATGTATACTTGGCGAAATAATTCCTCCAGGTCGCGGCTCGATAGGTTCTTGGCGAACAGTCGCATGATGGAGGCCTTCCCTCTTTGTTCGGTCACCTCCAGGCCGCGATCCTTTTCTGATCATAGCCCCATAATTTGGGATGATGGTGCTTCTTCTCGCTCGCGTGGAATTTTTCGCTATGAACGAAGTTGGTTGCTGGAACCTCATTTTAGAGATATTGTGCGCAATCATTGGTCCCAGAGCTCCTTTAATGGCAGTGCGGCTCGTCGGTTTGATCATAAGCTTTCGTCCCTTCGCGACATTCTCGCGTCTTTTAAAATTTCCTCTCGTCGGTCACGGCTCTCCTCTCGTATTGAGGCTGACGCTACTATTCTCCGTTTGGATCTGTTGGAAAACGAGCGGGAGCTATCTCCCGAGGAATTGGCCGAGCGGTCCATTGTTGTACAGATCGTTGCGGAGGAGGACAGGAAACGAGCTATTGAATGGAGGCAGCGATCGCGTCTGCGGTGGATCAAACATGGGGATGCTAATACCGCTTTTTTCCATCGGGTCGCTAGTACTCGTAAACGTGCTAATACATTTTCTTCCATTGAGGTTGATGGTGCCTTCTTTCAGGGGGAGCTGGAGATGGGTGAGGCCGTGGGTAATCACTTCAAGAATTTCTTCGATCGGCAGGCTCCTTGCCCGTGGCGGTGGACGGGCCGGGGGGCTCCTGTCATCTCCACTTCGGATGCGGATATTTTAACTCGGCCTTTTTCGCTGGCGGTGGACGGGCCGTGGCGGTGGACGGGCCGGGGGGCTCAAAGGGGCGGTCTGGAATCTTAACGTTGACGCCGCTCCCGGCCCTGATGGTTTCCCCATCTCTTTTTACCGGGACTTTTGGGATGTCATCGCGCCTGACGTCTTGGACGTTGCTCTCGATTTTTGTGCGGGAAATAGAGGTTTCGACAAGATTAACCGGGCTAACTTGGTTCTTATCCCTAAGTCCATTGGCGCTAGTCGTATTGAGGACTTCCGGCCAATATCTATTTTAAATGGCATATACTTAATAATTGCTAAGGCCCTAGCTCGGCGACTGGCGCCTCTTCTCGGCTCTCTCATCTCTCCCTCGCAGGCCGCTTTTGTCCAGGGGAGGCATATCTCTGATTCATACGCGTTGGCCTCCGCGATCGTTGATGGTTGGCACCGTAATGCCGTGAAGGGGATGCTTTGGAAAATTGACTTCGCTAAGGCATATGACTCTTTGGATTGGAGATTCCTTTGGTCGGTTTTGAAGCAGCGGGTTTTCCGCCGATGTGGATTTCTTGGATCCGCCGGTGCGTTACCACTTATCTTTTTCCATCTTTATTAACGGTCGTCCGGCTGGGGGGTTGATCCAGCCTCGTAGGGGGGTTCGTCAGGGATGCCCCCTTGCCCCGCTTCTCTTTGTTTTGGCGGTCGATGTGCTGCCACGTATGATTCATGGTGTGGCCGAGGCTGGTCTTACTCGCGGTTGTTCCATGGGCGAGCTTCATGTTCCTATCCTCCAATTTGCTGATGATACCCTTTGTTTTATTAAGGGGGATCGGCATTCTGCTTTGGGGAAGGCTACCTCGCTCCAACTTTTTTGCGAGATGTCGGGGCTCCGCATCAATGGGTCCAAGTCGAAGGTTGTGCCGTTTACTTTATCTCCGTCAGAGGCTGAGGTTTGCTCTTCTATTCTGGGCTCTTCCATTGGTGGCCTTCCGCTTGATTATCTCGGCTTGCCTCTATCTGTGGGTCGTGCTCGCTTGCGTGACTGTTGGAGGGTGGTGGAGAAGGTGGAGGCTAGGTTGGCGGGTTGGCGCGCGTCTCTTCTATCCAGGGGGGGCGCTTGGTTCTTGTTAAATCTGTGCTTTCTGCTATCCCAATTTATTTCTTGGCTGTGCGTGGCTTGCCGAAGGGGATTCGGGTGCGTTTAAAAAAGTGTATGAGGGGCTTTCTTTGGGGTCGGAAGGGCGGTGGCAGAGGGGGGGTCCATTTGGTGGGCTGGGCGGATGTTACGCGTCCCAAGCGCGAGGGAGGTCTGGGTGTTCGGCGGTTGGAGGTGGTGCGCGAAGCCTTGCTTCTCAAATGGGTGGCTAGGCTGTTGGGGCCGGATGATGATTTCTTCCTGCGGGGCCTTCGTGTGGCGGCGGGGAGTGCGCTGGCTGGGGCCTTTGGTGGGCGGGCTCTTGGTCACACCCCCTCCTTCTGGCGTGAGGTAATGTCTGCCTTCGATCGCAATCGATCCTTTTTCAGGCCTGCTCTCGGTGATGGGACTTCTTTCCGCTTCTGGTCGGAGGATTGGTCCGGTAGGGGCGTCCTCCGATCTTTGTTTCCGAGATTATTTGCGTTGGCGGGTGACAAGCTTGTCTCCGTGGCTGCTTGCTGGGTCGATGGATGCTGGAGCCCTTTGTTGGTGGGCAATCTTTCTGATCAACGGCTGCTCGACTTCACTGTCTTGATGGCTCTCCTTGTTGAAGCTCCCACGCCCGTTGGGGGCCGTGATCACTTCGCCTGGAAGGAGGGGCCCTTCTCTTCGCGGAAGGCGTACTTCTCTATTCTCCCTTCCGCCGAGGGGATGGAGGCATCCCTGCGCAATTACTGTACGCTCATCTGGGGTCTCAAGCTTCCGGAACGGGTGGGTATCTTCCTTTGGATTCTTAGGCGTGGAAGGCTACTTACTCGTGATCGTTGTGCCTTGTTGTTCCCTAATGTTTCTCGATTGTGCGGCCTATGTGGGTCGGAGGAGGAATCTGCCGGTCATCTCTTCCTTCTCTGCGACCGTGTTCGAGCCATTTGGAGCGACATGGGGTGGCTGAATCTGGTCGGTATTGCTTCGTTCTTTGAGAGCTGTCTAACGCCGGGAGTCGCTCGCGGGTTGACAGGCTGGTCCCCATTGCGCGCCTTTGGAGTATATGGTTGGGAAGAAACGAGTCTCTATTTTCGCATCAGAGGTTCTATTTGGAGAATATTTGTACCACAGCATCTCGTTTCTGTATTGATTGGTCGGCCTTGTAGCGTTTTGCGGGTGCGGGGATGGTTACATCCTCCTTTTGTTTTGCTTTTCCCCTTCCGCTTCAAATAGTCCGCATTGTAAGTATTCATCCTTTTCTTTTTAATATTGGGGTGAACACCGCTGAGTGTCTCCCCCTTTTTTGAGCGTCAAAAAAAATCTATTTTATTTTTATATTTGTATTTATCCATTGGTTGCAAGTGACCAAGAGATATACTTCTCTTGCTAAATAAAATGGTGTGCCTCTTGAGTGAAAGTGGGTCTATATAGAATGGGCGACCACTCCATGCCCATTTCTCATCTTAAGGGTATGTTTGGCATATTGCATAAATTCATGCCGACCACAACCAGTATGGAACAACAACAGACATATAGAAATGCCACGATGACGGGTGTTTTTCTGTCCTCCTCTTGACCCTGAGTACGATGCAGCACGTACTCAACTTCTGACTGGCGAGACCATTCCACCTATGGAGGAGGTTTATAAGCGATTGAGTAGGATTACTAATGCATCGGCATCTACAGCACAGCCTACTCCTTCAACTATGGCTGCCACTCGAGGCAGAGGAGGATTGTCCACTTTCGAGGTCGTGGACCTCGTGATCGAGGGGAGGCAGACATCATGGTCCATGTGCTCGTTGTCACCGTCCAGGCCCTTCTGAGGAAACATGCTTTCACAAGTATGGATATCCAGCCTCTGCACGTATTGTCGAGCAGACTGAGACTCCCTCTGCACCTATCTCAGACACTCGCTTTGATGACATTGTCTCCAGACTTCGGGAGATGATGACTACTCCTACGTCTCCGTCTCCAGGTTCCACAGAGGTTGCAGGCTCTGCCAGAGCGTCGTCTAGCTCATCAGGTACTCATTATGCACTTACCAATACTACTTGCTCAAACTTGACAGATTGGATTATGGACTCCGGGGCTTCCCATCATATGTGTGGCGACAGGATGCAGTTTACTACCTACAAAGCACTTATACCTGGCAGATCTGTTGTCATTGCAAATGGGGTTCGATTACCCATTGTTGGTCAGGGGAGATTACTCTAACGCCTTCTTTGAGTCTTCAGAATGTCTTATATGCTCCTGATTTTCAGATGAACATGTTGTCCATTAGTCAGCTTACAAAAGATTTACATTGTCGTGCCATCTTTGACCCATCTTCTTTTGTGTTTCGGGACATACTGACTGGCAGGGTGATTGGACATGGCCGTGAGCAGAGAAGCTTGTATAAGCTTGTTATACTTCATGTGTTGGACTTGCTACTATTCCGTCTGGATCAGTTTCTCCATTCCTTTGGCATCTACGATTTGGCCATCTTCCTCTACAGAAGATGTGTCATGTCCTACCACAGATATTTACTTGTACCGCATTGGATTGTGAAGCCTGTCAGCTTGGGAAACACCATCAGTCTTCGTTTCCGAGTCATCCGAGTCGTTATAGAAGTCGGTCTTTTGAACTGTTTCATTTTGATATTTGGGGTCCGAGTCGTGTCCCTGGTCTTCAGGGGTATCGTTATTATATGGTTATTGTGGATGATTATTTCAGATTGTCTGGGGTGTTCTTGTTGAAACAAAAGTCTGAAGCTGGTGCCATTATCAGAAAATCTATTCTAGAATTAATAATATCTTCTCTGCCAATGGCATTGTTCATGAAGTTTCTCAGTTCCCATGGCATTGTTCATCAACCTTTTGTAGCTACACTTCGCAACAAAATGGTGAGGCGAAACGCAAACATCGTCACCTTCTCGTTGTCACACGAACATTGTTGATCCAAAGTCGTGCCCCTCATTCCTTCTAGGGGGATGTTGTTCTCATTGCCTGCTACTTGGTGAATCGTATGCCGTCTACTGTTCTTAGAGAGAAGATTCCCTTCTTGATCGTGTTTCCCGAGGACCTATTCTCACTCACACCTCGAGTCTTTGGGTTTGTGGCTTTCGTGCATAATTGTACCCCTGGTCGTGATAAGCTCTCACCTCGAGCTGTCAAATGCACTGTTGTAAAAGTCGGCCGACTAGGCCGACTAGTCGGTCCGACTAGTCGAGTCGGGGGGGTACCCGACTCGACTAGGCCAAATCGGCCAATAGTCGGTCAGACCCGATTAATCGCCCGATTAGTCGGCCTAGTCGGCCGACTAGTCGGCCGACTTTTGCATAGAGATTTCTCGGCTGACTTTTTTGTTAAGCAGAATTGAACCAGATTGCAAATTTTCTCTTATATGCATCGACTCTACTTTCTTTTGCAAGTTTCCAAAGTTCATCCTCTCTTTTTCACTTATAATTTGTAATCTATCCAACTCATGAGTAGTGTTCGAAAGACGTATAGAAGCATTGTTGTTCCAGTATCATAATGCAACAAGTTTATATTAGAACCAATTAATTAAATAAAGCATCATCTATAAACGTTGCAGTGCAAAGTAACCTATCAACTATTTAATTTGTCCATGCTTTCTAATATGGTCTTACCATTTAATTAATGCATGTGAAAGGAAACTCCCAGCACGTTTTGATGATAATGCTCATTACATAAATTTGGAAAACGGACATAGCAGCCCGTCCCGATATTCAAAGTAAATTGTGTTACCAACTGCTACTGTCATTTATAGATTACAACATCATTAATCACAAGATTACCAACTACTTTTATCAGGTCATGAACAACTACTCTCTTTCACTAGTTCCCATCCTCTCTTTCTTATATTTTATAAATTGAAAAGCACCAATGATAATAAAGCAAAAAATGACGAAAGGGAACTATTTTTCTCGGCATATTAAATAAACAGTTGAGTTTATCACCATACTTGAATTACAAAATGCTTCTTAAAGTAGATACCAACATCAATTTAAGCTCTCAAAAATATTAAAACTGCTAAATATATGAATATAAATGAGAGTATATATTATAAAAGTTGATTTATATATTTAAAATAATTAAAAAATTCAAAACCGACTAATGTCCGACTAAATCCGATTACTCTCCCGACTACCGATTAATCCTTAGTCAGTGACCCTGCCGACCGAGTACCGACTGCCGACTTCTGCAACCTTGGTCAAATGTGTGTATGTTGGATACTCTCGTACTCAAAAAGGGTATGGATGTTTTGATCCGGTTAGTAGGAGATATTATGTAAGTACTGATGTTACTTTCTTTGAGTCTATCATGTACTTCTCTCCAAGGCCCTAAATGTCGGTTTCAGTCACCATTTCGGTATTTAACCAAAACATATTTCGGTGGAATTTCAGTGGAATTTCGATCGGAATTTCGGCCATTTCGGTCATTTTTTGTACTAAGATCCCCATATTTCGGTCAATTCGGTCGAATTCGATTTCCGACTGGATATCGATATTTGACAGAAATTCGACCGAATTTCGCTGAAATTTGAGGCCATGCTTCTCTCCCAGGTGACAGGTTATCCAATAACTATGACGAGGATATTGTTGTTCCTCCACCTCCGTCTCTTCCACCACTAGAACCTGCGCAACCATCACCTCCTCCACCACCACCACCTATTCCTCAGCCAAGATTCTTACCCATTGTTTACACTCGCATGTCTTCTACTAGCTCTTCTGCACATAAGCCGTCCACATCATCCAGCACGCCTCAGGTATGTCATGATAACATTAGTTCTACTGATGGTACTGGAGTTCCACATCATACACAGGATGATTCCAGCGTAGAAGACAGAGGTGATGCGGATTTGGATGCCCCTATTGCGTCGAGGAAGCCTCGACGTAAATGTGCCACATACTCACTTGTTGCACATGTCTCTTTGGATCATCTTTCAGATGAGTACAGGAGGTTTATAGTCGGACTTTCTGCGATTATTATACCCGAACATATATGGAGGCTTTACAGGACGACAGGTGACGCCATGCCATGGAAGAAGAAATGACAGCCTTAATGTCACGAGGGACATGGAGTATTGTCTTTGCCCCACAAGGAGCTTCGATTGTAAGCTGCAAGTAGATATTTTCCATTAAGCAAAACGCAGATGGGAGTGTGATCGTTACAAGGCAAGGTTGGTGGCACGAGGCTTCACCCAAACATATGGGGGTGATTATCAGGACACTTTTTTCTCCAGTAGCGAGATACTCGATGCTACGAATTCTATTAGTTGTTGCAACTTCACGAGATTGTCCGTTATTTCAACTTGACGTGAAGAATGCATTCCTCCTATGGAGATCTTCAGGAGGAGGTTTACATGCAGCAGCCACCTGGGTTTACTGCTGAGGGGGAGTCCCAAAAGGTATGTAGGCTACATAAGGTAATTTATGGCTTGAAGTAGAGTCCTAGAGCTTGGTACCAAAAGTTGTCAGAATTGATTGAACAACAGGGGTTTGTGAGGTCCACGGCAGACCACTCACTTTTTGTTCAGAAGACACGGAAATGTACGGTTGTCGTTCTTGTTTATGTAGATGACATACGGTTGTCGTTCTTGTTTACGTAGATGACATTATTGTTACAGGGAGATGATGCTCAAGGCATTCAGATAGCCAAGAAGTTCCTAGGTAAAGAGTTTGTGACCAAGGACCTTGGCACCCTTCGCTACTTCTTAAGGTTAGAACTTGCCAGGAATCATCGTGGTCTAGTGATGACCTAGAGAAAGTTTGTGATGGATCTCCTCTCAGAGACATGTATGACTGGATGCAAGCCTGTTATTACTCCTATGGATCCAAGTATGAAATTGTATGATGAGAATAGTGAGAAAGTTGATAGTAGAAGGTATAGATAACTAGTTGGGAAGCTTTTATATGTTATTATCACCAGGGCAGATATTATGTTTGCAGTAAGCAAGGTGATGAATCTCGTATTCATCATGCTAAAAGCTCCTTATTAAAATCCCTGCTTAAACAAGCCAATAAAATTATCCTCTAATTCTCTATTTTTATCATGTACCAAATTGTGTATAATTAGCCTTTAATTATTTGTATTTGATTGCCCTTATTTTTCTGTAATTATTTTATCACTCAAAAACCCCTAAAAATTAGGTAGAATAATTGTCTATAAATCACTGACCCTTTAAAAGACTAAAAAATACAAAAACAACTAAAAACCACAAAATCGGTATTTTTATCCCTTTAAAAATACCCCCAAAAATAGCTTTTGTACAGATGACCTCTTTTTGGCTTTTTGCCCAACATGAAAGTTGTAGATCTCGTCGAGACGAGCAACTCTCATGTTTTGACCTTTTCCAAATTCGGCCTCTAACTATTTCTTTTGTATTTTTCTTTGTAATTTTCCTCTGAATTTTCTTATTGGGCCAACGTGGCGCTCTCTGGAGCAACCACGTGGCCCACCTCTTCTTCTGCCACCCGGCGCTTGATCTGGCCGTCCGATCTCTTTCAAAACACCCTCATCTCACCCGTCCATCATCCGCCATATTCCCAAGCTTCAGCCCCTTCTGGTGACAGCAGTAGACGGCTGCTGTTGGCGTGATCCACGAAGGATCTTCGTGCCCTAGCGAGTCCCAGCTCGCTGCCTGAGCTCCTTGGCTTGCGGCCACTTCTCGGCCATTACCGAGCTCGAAGCTCCACCCCCCCCCCAGGTACTCCAGCACACCTTCCCTTCGCGTCATCACCGGCCTCGCACAGGCCGGGGTTCCTTCCCATCGCCGCACACCCCCCCCCCCCCGTTTTTCTACTAATCTTGCAGGTACCTTCGCGCGGCCTCCGCCAGCGCCGCACCTCTCCACCGCGCGCGGCCTCCGCCAGCTCCACCTCCGGCCGCCTCGCGCGGATCCTCCGCCGCTCCGCCTCAGGCTGAGCTCCTTCGCCGCGGAGACCAGCTCCGCCTCGCCGCTCCGCCGCGAGGTCGACCGGCCCATCCTCTCTGCCGCGCTTCGCCTTCGGCGCGCGGGGGTGCCAACCTCCGCTCCTCCGCCCAGCTCCACCTCCACCGCCACGCATCACAGCTGCCGTCAGATCTGGGCTAACCGCCCTTGATCTGACGGTCCGTAGGCCGCCACGCGCCCCCCCCCCCCCCCCCGAGCCTCGGCCCCAGCCTCGAGGGCTCGGGGCCCCGAAGCTCCCAATCGCTGCCATTTAGGCTCGGGCGTCCGAGCCTGAGCCTAGCCTCTGAACCTCAGGCTCGGGAGCCCGAGCGTCGGGCTCGGTTACCCGAGCCAGCAACCCCGTCGCCCGAACCTTGGGTTCCGCCCCAAGCCTCTGGTCGCACGTGCGTAGCTGGAGAAATTGCACAAACACCCTCCAAGGTTCCAGATTTACATTTATACCCCCGCCTGGGGTAAATTGCAGCCGGGCCCCTTGAGCTTTTATAAATTACAGATAAGTCCTCCAGGGACCTCTTTGAAGGATAACTTTATTTAATTACATTTTAGTCCCTGAACTTTCATTTTAGCATATCTTCTCCATCTGGACTCCGATTTTAGCGTATAATAGTTCATTTTGAAGCTATTTTCATGCTCTACAACTTAGCATACTTGTGAACAGGTCTGAGGCTGTTTACTGTCAATTATTATTTGAGGATCATCATTGGCTATTGCAGGCTTATTTTGACATACTTGTGCTTGAGAAATAACGATAAACCTGTTGCAGGAGCTCTGTTAAGGATTTCAATTTGATTAACCCCTTGTTTTATTGTTGATTATTCCAATGATTTAATCTTTACAGGGGACAAAATTGAGGATCAATTCATCTAATTCTCGACTTATCTGATCGATGATCAATTTTGAGGAGCATATTCATTGATTAAATCTATTGTTTTGTAACTTGGAGTTGATCAGTTTTCTGGGTGTTAATGATCTCTTTTAATCTGTGATAATCTTTTGAAGAATCAATTGATAAATTTAATTGAGATTTGAATTTTATACTTCACAGGTCCTGAGCTTAATCATATTTGTATAATTCATTGCATTTACATCTTGTTGCATTGTATATTGCTCAACACAAAAATTAATCGAGCATTAATTAATTACTTAATTTGATTCAAGACTGTGCAACTAAGAATCCCCGTTCCCTGTGTTCGACCTTGGTAGACTTGCCAAGCATAAATATTCCACAGCATTCAAAGACTGTGGTTTTTGCTGAACAAAATTCGCTCCTATACTACGACTTAAGATATGTTTATTATCGAGGCGAATTTTACGTTCATCAAATGGCGCCGTTGCCGGGGACACGGCTTTGCTTAAATTTTTTGGATTTGATTTTTTTATTTCAAAAATTTTTAGGTCCTCATTTCATGCATCATTTCTTGCTGATTTAATTTCTGTGAGTTTCTAACTTTTTTTCTTTTGTGGCAGGGCCCATGAAAATCGGGGACGCCTGATCATCATGGAGGGCGGAGTCGGGAGCTTCCGCTGAAGAGGCCGCAAAAGAAGCCGTGAAGAAATTCTAGGATTTTATCAGTCAAATTGCATTGCATGTCGTAAAAAAAAGGAAAAAAAAACATTGCATCTGCATATTTATTTTCAGTCTTGCATATTGTACCAAAAAAAAATCCCCCCCCCACTCACGCACACACACCTACACTGCACATGCACATACTCACCCCCAACCCCTGTATATTTCACTCTCTCTCTATCTCTCTCTCTCTCTATGTGTATATCTATTCCTTCAAGAACCCCTCCCCCTCACCCTTGTACCATAGACATCCCCA